>OX411278.1:6922500-7589409 GCA_948146005.1 Nomada fucata | reverse complement strand
TCTCGGTTTTCGTATCCTCCGAAATTAATAAATAACATTTGAAACAGGTCGTGGCGTGTCAACCGCACCCGTATTATTCATCATTGAAATGGCACGGCAGGAACAAGTTTGATAAATGCCCAAAAAACCTGTGTATCTTTGAACGGCAAAGAATTTATTATGCGTATGTAGCGGACAATTTAACATTTTTATCGCGAGCGTGACACGAAGCGTGATTTAATCGCGACAACGCGAGTCGACGAAAAAACCCCAGGATTTTCGATTTATGGAGCGGCGTACAACGAAGTTAATGTTCTGGCTCGAAAAACCTCGAGGCAAATCCTGTATAGTATATTCGATTGTTTCTTTCATTTTTGTTTTTTTGGCATCGAGCACGTGGGAATTTGCAACGGCGAAGCTGCCGCTGATTGTCGCTCGTTATGATCCGACTGCTGCTCGGAGAAAATCATGAAATTATACGGCTGGTAGAAATGACATCCAGTCCCGATCCTGCAATCGTTAGTGACTTTTGATTAAATGACTTCTGCTCGATTGAGCTTTATGGAAGCCACGCTCTTCTGCCCGATGTCTCGAGGTCGTAAAGGAAATGAAGCGGGTCGATATCAACGCTTAGTAAGAATTATGAATTGTATGGCGCTATCTTCCAGCATTGTGAATTAATCTGGTCCGCTTCTGATCACGAAGTCCGTCCTTGTCCTTGGGAAGAAAAGGGGATCAGTTAGAGGTCTTCCATTTATTATTTGTAAAATCGTTCAGACTCGAGAAGCTGCGCGAAATTTTAAAACAGCGGATAGAATGGGAGGTCTTAATAATTAGAATTACTCGAATTAAAGGGGTACGATATTTGATATCGAACGCAGAATTTTGGAAAATTGAAGACATAGAAAGTAGATAGGCATTATTATTATGACAATTCGGAGCATTAGTATACTTGAAATATAAATATATTTAGAAATTATAATTAAAGCCTGATGCTATAATATACAAGGGAACAAATAATTGATACATAATTGCAGGTGAGCACTTCTGCTTTGATTTTTATATAACCCAGCCGGTTTGCTTAGCGTAGATGCTGCGGGTTTGTACATGCTGTTTCAACAAAGTTTGCGTCAATCTGACGCATTTAAAACTACGACGACAGTTCGGAACTGACCCCATCTTACTGTACCTATACTTTATATCTACTATTACTTTGCAAGTCAGTTTACAATGTGTACTAATCTATCGTACAATTAATGTTTAGAATGGTGCATTTCAATTGCAGCTTGAAATGATTTGTGGTTTTCCGCGTCACGGCATCGTTTATGTGGAATTCCATAACGTTTCAGCAGTCTTCGTGAAAGGAGCAATCGCAATTTCGCTCGAACACTCTATTTCGATGCAAGATTAAGCACAGAATTTGCGTAGCTGAATTTCAGCACGCGTAGCTGAGGGCCAGCGCTTGATTATTGCGAGCGTTTTCGAAAGTTCATGTAGCATTATGTTGAAAAGCTTCGCGTATTAAAAATTGTTAGGAAAACATCAAGGCTCTTTCTTTATTTGCTGCGCTGCGCGAATCGAATCAGTGTTTGCTCGCCATTTATAATCTGTGGTCGCGTTAACCGTTTGAGTCCCACGCAACGCGATTGCACGTCGCGACGTGGGGTATTTGGCCCGAAAAATCGGACAAAAATATTGTAGCGTTGTTTATAGGCTCAATGTCATAATGTAGTAGGCCATTGAAATCGTCTTAACGTCAGGTACAATGTTATGAAATTAAATATAAATTTTAACATTATTTTATAACATTATAACTTAATTTTTTATAAAAAAAATTGTTTTCGAAATTGTATATATTGAAGTGTGTAGATGCCTGAATACCGTTTACCTTTTATTTAAAACATTTTTTTTAAGGCTGTTCAAACCCCTTGAAAAAATAGGGTCAATAGTAGATTTGGTCAATTTGGTTGCGTACTCTCAGGCGACCCTATTTCAACTAAATGCAGCATAACATTAACGTCTTAAATGCCAAAACAGTAATTTTTACTTGTTGGGAGTTGTTTTCTGACAAGTTCAGGAAAACCCGATCATAAAAAAGTTTGTTTGGTAACGGAGGCCGTCGATATAATCGGTTCTTGCAACCAAACAGTTTCCCTATACATATAACATAAGTTAACTATAAAACGTGAAACCGGACGCAACCGGAAACAATTTTTGTTGCATTCTTATCACAAACCTTTATCGAATGCAATGACACCAGAACGAGTTCTTAATGATTTTAAATACTATAACAAAATCGTTAATGAAATCTTGTAACCGTAAAGAAAAGTACTGAAATATTGATTATTTTCAATATTAATAACTACATAAATATATGTGCTAAAAGTGTAAAATCTGTTGGAAAGTGTAGTATATATCTACCTTAAAAGCTTCCATAACGGCAGAATTTACACAAATTCCTTAAAAGATTCATAAATCGCTAATAAGCAACGATGTTTTATAGAATGCTTAAGAAAGAAATGCGTGCCATCAAATCTGCTAACGTTCGACGAAAAATGCTGCTCCCCGAGTTCGCAAATAAGAAAACCAAAATCAATAAATTTTTCCTCGCATATTTAACTATCTCGGACAACAAAAATTTTTGTCTTTCGCAAAACTTTGAAAATTGACTTTTGTCCGGTTTTTCAGGCCAAATACCTCACTGTGCGTCGGCAACAGCGAAATTCCAGCTCATTGTGATGCCAATTTTCAATTCTCCTTCTCATTTCGAAGGGGAAATTTCAAGGATCATAGCCATATTTTTTTGAAAATTTAAGTCACTCGTTCGCTTCTAGGGTTTCGCGATCATCGTAAAAACCGCAATCACAAAATTTGTTTATATTTTTTGACATTATAAAGTTAATTATCGAGATTGAAAAAATTAGATTGTAATGGCCCAGTCCTTCGTGAATGAAAGAAAAAAAGTAGCTCAATCGGGTAAACAGTTCCTGAGATGAAAATTCCCAAGCGAAGCTCGTTTTCGCAAAAATGGCAAAAATTGCTAACTTTCTTCTTTCCCGCTAACTTTCACTTCGATATGCAAATATCGATGCGTTTGATTCTGCCAAAATCAGCAGACTTATCTTTACAGATATTTGTCCGTAGCATCATTACCTTTCCTGAATGTAAATCATAAACAAACAAATAATGCGTTCTGTCGCTCTGCAAACCACAAACGTTGTGAAAGACGAAAGGCGCGATCGTGCCGCTTGGCACTTTTCGGCACGGTTTTACACATATCCCATGGGACTCACGCGGTTAATACTTCATTCCTCTGGTTTCATTTAAAAAAATAATTCGTTACCGGGTACAGAGACAGTGCATCGCCGAGGAGGATCATTTTTGTTTACATGAATGAATGTTCCGCTAATTCAAGTAGTTTTAATCTTGTGAAATATTGATTTCTGTCGAATTAAGAATTCGATTGACAGGACTGCTACAATTTCTCCCTTGTGTCTTATAATATTTTCTAGTAAGCCCTCCAGCCACCGCGTACATCCTACGCAGCTATTATCATCATGATAATAGAAATATAGAATCCGGTAGATATCAGTCTCTGTCCCATTAAAAATACCGCAATCCCGCTGCTACTTATCCGACTAAACTTCGTCCTACGTTCAACCGCATTTCATCCCTCCTTACAATTATCACAGACCCCGAAACAATCACGATCCGCCTGCGCCGCCGAATTTCGGATTTCTCGCGTGTTAAACGAAGTACGATATCGAGAAGAACGATATTTTTCCAAACCCACGTCGACTTTCTCCCCGCCATAGAGAGCTCTATTCCAGCCGCAGAAAGGACCGAGACAATAGACACCGCTTAATCTAACGCATAAAACGTTCCCATTTAACCACACACGCATACGCAACCATACGTTAAAAATGTTCTCTCCTCGCCCGCGAACTACAAGCGAAGACTGGGTTGCTTTGAGCGCAGAAAAAGTCTAGTTTACTTAAAAAAAAATAAGAAAAGGAAGACGCGAGGCGGGATTGCACGAACCGTGAGAATCGGTAACTCGATGCTGCCGCAGCGAGCGGCCGGTTAGCAGGACCGTTTCGCGTCGACGACGAACGAAAGGGCGCCCCTTCGACGAAGAGACGGGGGGACAGGTGGTGATCGACAGGCGCCAGTAAAAGCTTCAACAGCCGGATTACCAAGATTAGTCAGACTTCGAATGTCGTTCGCCCTGTCGTCCCCCCGGATCGTACCATCAGATATGGAGATCGAAATTCGGAAGAATACACGACACGGGATTCGGGGTCGAAAATGGGTTAGCGTTGGTTGCGGAGGGAGAGCCGAGGAACGTGTCAAGCCTCACGGCTGTTTGTCTTGAGCGCGATTCACGTCGTTGGTCAATGGGAAATTCATGAAGTGCGGCTGCAAACAGTAAACGAGGACAGGCCCGGCGAGCGGACGGACGAATAAGAGTGACAAAGGGATCGAAAGATTGAGTTGACTTGAGGGATCGAGGATGGCACGGCCGAAGGAAGGAAGAAGGTGAAGCGGGGGTAGAGGAGGAAATTCAAAGGGGACAAGTTTGCCCAGGTGACTACGAGAAGCCCGTTCGAATAACTGATTCCGCGGCGAAAGTTACGAAATTCGGGCAAACATCGAGGTTCCGGCAAGGCTTGACGAGAATTTTGATTTGCCCGAGACACGGTGTTCCCGGGAGAAAGAACCGATGCAAGTTCCTTTTGCGTTGGTTACCAAACTAGATTCAAAGTAGCGGGCTTCTCTTGAATACCTTTCGGGGACTGTATTTCTTATTTGTGAAATAAGAGAATAATAACTTTGCTTGTCATTTGTTATTTGTGAAATAAGAAAATAATGACTTTGCTTGTCATTTCTCATGGCTATAGACTAGTCCTTAATTATGCGCATCGAAAAATTAAAACAGATTCCATGCTGCTATCTGCGATCTTAAGAGTGGAGAAAGCAATTCTTCCTTGCCCTTGTTTAATTCCTATAATTTTTCTTTATCTCCGTGGTGTTGTTTTTTATATCGAATTCTAGAGCACCACCGATTATTTGTTTCAGATATGCTTTATACACATTAATTGGCTCTTTGTTGTAACATTATGTCGTTGGGTATTTTGTCGAGCTAATCGTTGCATAGAAGACCGTCAGTTGCGATGAAATTGCAACAGAAATGTTGGTAATTAATTTGTTTAAACGTGCTGTTCGCGCTAATAATTTCTGTCGATGTGAAATCAATCAATTGTATTTTCCTGGTCGGAGGGGACGGTTCATTTTCGATGCACGGGTTTTTCCGCGAATGTCCAGAAGCCACTATTAATGAATGTTTATTGTATAATGAAATCTTAAGGTTTTGCTTCCGACCGATTCATGAAACTTCTCGAATACGCTTCGAAGTTGGAGAATTCGTCGGTCTCGGTGTCTACATTCGGTTCCCGTGTCTGGGCTTCAGCGAGGGAATTCTTGTATCGCGGAAATTCTTGTACAATAGCTGGTTGCTTGGCAGCAGTTGAAAGCTTAGGATCTTAAGAGGTTAGAACTTCATCCGTATCGTAATTGCGTGAATCTTTAACAAAAGTACAAGTATTCTGGATAACGAAGTTTTCCACGCTGGGATTGGTAAAGAAAACGAGAGATTAGAGTTGCGAAATATTCATAACTTGGCTTGGATATCAATGAATAAAAATTGATACTTTCAAACGTATTGCAACAATCATGCAGATTACGACAGCAAAATGTATATTTAGCAGTTTCTGAAATAATGAAGAATAAAACAAGATATATTACAGATAACTGTTTGATCGTTCAGATAAAGACTGCGCAAAATGGTGAAGTTATGTAGAGATATTCAGTGCTGGGTGATAAATACTTTTTTGCGATATCTTTTTATTGAATTATTGGGAAAATGGAACGGCGAAGAGGTTTATCGTTTGATTATAAATGTGACACAAATGTTTGATTGACAGAAGCTGATTGCAGAAAACGAGATCAAGGTAAGGTTCTCCCAGGTAAGATCGAGGTTGTTTTGCGTTCCACAATAATTTAATCCCCAAAGGTAATAAAAACGAGAAGCGGATAGGAGTAGAATTTGATACATATATCAACAAAACCCAATGTGTATCAGAGAAATATTTCTTTCTTTCTATGCAGAAGCAATCCAAGTATATACTTTGAGCGTCGAAAATTTTTTCGATTGGTCTTTCGTCTTATTAAAAGACCATACGTTTGATTTATACATACCTATTTATGTGTTAGTAATTTGTAGTTCAATAATGCCCAGTTCCATTCAGAAGCAGTTTATCAATAACTCACTACTGCTTCTCTTTAAATTATCGCTGAGAACAGTTATTGCATGTTAATTGGTGCACCATGTGTATACTGGTAACCATTTAAGAGAAGTCTTTGAGATATTGGAATATACGTTGACTGGTGGTGATTGCGTCGAGTATTTGCTACATGCAACAAGTTCCGACAGCAATTGCGGCAGAATAATGTTATGCAAAATCTCATTTCCAAGTGTATCCATAGAATTTCATAATTAATAGGGCCCATGCAGATCGATAAATTTTTGACACTAAAATGAATGGACATTCTATAGCTTATTAACTGAACTTTCTTCAATAATAAACTTCGACATCAACCGCTAATTTAGCGCTCATCGAGTACAAATTAATTGCCCACAATATACCCCCCGAAACATTATATCAAATTGTATTTAAATGTGCTAATTATTAGCTACACTTTGGTGTCAATTTACATTTCGATAAATATAAACATTTCAATTAGCTGCAGCAGTAAATGCAACGCAGGTAAATGTTTTTACGATTCTACGCGAACTCGCATATTTAATAACCGCGTATTTCGCATTATCGAACCGAATATCTTCCGTTTCGAGTTCGCGAATAGCTCATTGCCCGTTCTGCGATTAAAACGGAGAAGTTTGGCGTACGTGGAAAACCGTCACCGGTCGAACGTAAAACTCGTTACGATTTCTCCCTTTCAAAGTGGACAGGACGCGGTCCTGAACTCTGACCCACCCTTTTCGTGTTTTCCCGGGCTTCTGAATATATCGTGAAGTGTTTGTTCCGCTTCGTCGACTCTGTTCATTGTAATTGGTTTGCTGTTTCACAACTGTGGAAGCCGCGTTTTTGTGCTTCTACATTAAGCTTGTAAAATTGGTGTGCGAGCTTAATTTACGTCGCGTGAAAATATTTGGCCACGCTCACCGGAATCAAGATAGCGGCAGCGTTTAAAATTTGTAAATTGTCGCCGTCGTAAATTGTTTTTCAAGCATCCGCGCCACCGCGAATAGAGTTCCTGTGAGCAATTTCGTTCCGAAGCTCGTGAAACTGCAACCTGGAAAATATAGCCCGCGCGCGTCGAGTGTCCGTTCTCGAAAGGTAAGCTAAGTGAGGCCTATTTTTATCCCTTTTCCGTTGGAACACGTCATCTCAAAGTGGTCTTTTACTTTTAATCGCACTCCACAATGCTTCTCCCCGTATATTTTCCACACCGCCACTCTGTGAACCTCTAACGTTAATAATTTTGTGTTATTACTTTCGCTCGAAGCCTACCACCATGCCTACCACGAATTATTGAAATTATTGAACGCGACAATCAAAATTTTCAGTATTTTATTGTAACGTTAAGATGCTATCGAGGTATCGATATAATGGAATGCGACTAGCGATCCTGGCAATCGCGATAATGCAATAAACATCCGCGAACGTTTAAGAAAATCGTAATACAAATTCAATTCTCGCTGACGCCATTGTATAGCAAGCAAATACCTGTATAGTTCATAAATTTGCAACTAATTGGTCGCAAACTGGCGCGGACGCCTCTCGAATCATCGTCCAGCTCATATCTCGAGAGTGATCGAAACGGTGATCCTGAGACGAGAGGTACCTGTTGTAATTAAGTGGTCGAACAGCCCTTTCAGCGCTTTTAATCGCGAATACACCCCCTCGGCTGCATCCACCCCCTTCGCTGACAGCTGACGATTGCGCCCGGTGTTTGTACCCCGAGATTAAGCGCACTCTTTGTCGTGCGAGGACCAAGACGGAGGTTGGCTTCGATGCTTTGAAGAAAATCTCATTAAATCTGTAATTACAATTTCGCTGGCATGCAATAATAAAGTACTGGCCCGCCGCGCCGCGGTGCGAAATGCTTGAAGCGCAACGCGTGGCAATCCGCCTTCCGCTTCTCTATTTTCTATTCTCTCACTTTCATTCACGCTTTCTCGCCGGCCGCCTTTTACCTCCTCCGTCCTCTTCGGACTTCCTTCCGCACGTTCACGTTGTTTTGTTCGCCGCTCTATAATAGTAGAGTTTTTTCTCGCCCCGTTTCAACCCCCCTGTCGTCAGGAGCTTTTGTTGCGTGAAATGACTCGTGATCCGCCGATATTCTCAGCTAAATGATCGCATTCATCGACGGGACGGTCGACAAAGTGAATAAATTTGAATCCGTAAGAATATTAACGGCATTGCGATTCTGTCGTGAAAGTGATGGAACAGGTTGAACGCGATATTACGTAGCATAGATTTAGGATAGAGGGTGAACAATTGCGATTTAAAGCGGCCGGATTGCGAATATTGGATTTAGTTCTTCAATATTGAAACCTTTTGCTAGAGATGTTTATTTTTGGTTTAGTTTTGGAGCGAACTGATTTCTTCGTAAATCAGGAATGAAACGTAGTAGAGTCCTCTTTATATTTTTGAATAATTTCATTTGTCTATATATTTTAACAATATATTTAAAGCGGACGTTTCCCTTTTTTTTCGACACTAGAAGTTGGTATTATTATATACACTGCAGTTCGATTGTATTATAATTATATTAATTAGTACTATTCCATCTTTTGGTGTACGTTTGGAACGGAATGACAATCATCGTGATTTTAAAACAGAAATTCGGTCAAATTAGCATTATATATTGTACTATGAAATTCGAGAGACCTTTACAAATCCTGTTTTTCCTACGAGCCTTAGTTACTTCAATCTCGTTAAATGGGTTTCATGTTAACATGGAGCTTTTTCTACCTGCGAAAAGAAAAAGCAAAAGAAACGATACCTACATCGAGGATACGATTAATTTCCTTTCTTGATTGCACACAAACATGTAATCTTTTTTAGTGCCGCGACGCTTGCTTCCCTGTTTTTGTTAGATGTCATCTAGTTCTCATAAAAGCGTCCCACTGTTTCAGAATTATGTATGTATTGCTTTAATTACTGTTTCAATGCTGCGAAATATAATTCCCTGAATTGTCGTCGAGGAAAAGGTTAATTTCCTTTCTTGATTGCACACAAGCGTGTAATCTTTTTTATTGCCGTGACGCTTGCTTCCTTGTTTTTGTTAGATGTCATCCGTTTCTCATAAAATCGTCCCATTGTTTCGGAATTATGTATTACTCTTTAATTACTGTTTCAATGCTGCGAAATATAATTTCCTGAATAGTCGTCGACGAAAACTGACGATACACGGGAACTCCGGTCTTGTTGATACAATAATACGGAAAAAGCTACACTTAAATAAAAATAATACATTTTCTAATTCCGACTTTTATCCCGATTCTATTTTTCATTCCGTTCATTCCACTACAAATATTCAAGTCGATTCAATCATTTTATTTCGAGATTGGAGTGATCTCGGTATTTCTTTAATGCGTTCGGAGTGCTTTTTAATTCCATCTCTCTCGTAGATATGTCTGAACCACAGATATTAACACACTGTTAAGTCAGTTGCCGCGTTTGACCGACTTTCATCCAGTTCCAGTACAGTGGGACGTTTCCCTCATTTTCGCCAGGAACTTGTAGCAAAGCAGTCAGCTATGAAGTCAAGTGGTCTTCTATCGACTTGGCGTAAAAGTGGTCTGCTTCGGAGTGCGACAGATTCGTGTTCAAAGTTGGTTCGTCCTTTGAGTTTCGTTGGCAGCAGCAACAACAAAAGGATCAACCGAGGTCGGTCGTTTTCTTTTAAAATATGGTCCGAGTCTTTGGAAGCCTATAAAGAATTTTGCAATACAAACTTCAAAGGCACCTTAGGAGCAAGTTTTTCATCTTTACTCTTTATGATAGGTACAGTAACATTTTCTAACGATAGCCCCTTTCAATGACCGCAGTTGTTCGTTCTTTTATTATTTCGCAACCTATTTTTCATGCCGCGACTAATTATTGTACGCCGGACTTTGTGACAAAGTTGATAGATTTCGAAGAAAAATTGAAAGTAAGCAACTCGTCATTCAATAACTGAGTTTTGATAATAAATTTAAAGTTGGAAGCTTTTTCTTTCGTTAGTATAATTGCGATGGGAGTATAATCCATTCACGGTTCCGTCGAAATAATTGTTCCTTGATTTCGTTCAATTCGATGTCCGGTGGTTTCATGAAAACTCAGTTATTCAATGACCAGTTGATTCTACTTACTTCCGTCCACGATACGGATGTTCCGCGTAAAACACCGATGATTAGACAGTATTGATCGGCCTCTTTCACGAGGTACCAATTACCTGATTAACGTGATCCTGGCCTTGCTTTTCATTATAACTTTGGAAACTGCATGGATTTGCGAAAACAATGCGACTTCTGTTCAACCGCTCGGCAAATAAAGGAGGACCTGTGCTCCGGACGTCGTTGGTATTGAAATTAATTGAAAGTATACGTGGAACTTCGAACTCACTTCCAATTCGGTGAAAATCGTGTCACAACCATTTTCTGAATACCGACATTTTTCAATGCTAATTAAATGTTCTCAGATGTAAATCGTTCGAGGTACGAAATTTCCAGCTATTCCGTAAAAGTAATAATTCGTTCATCGTCCATTCCCGTTTCAAATATTCGTCCACTAAAAACTCTCGCTTTCACAAAAGAATAATGCTCCTCTCCTTTGGGGTAAGATGCGTCAGCCTTGAAGTGCTAATAAAGTTAACCAGCATTTTCAGATTAGGCAGGCCAGCTACACGAACATAATTCTTGTTTCCATTTCTGATATTGCTCTATCTCTATTCGTGACGGAGCGGGCAAAGTGTCAGAATATGCAATAAAAGAGTCAAGCAATCTTTCGAATACTTTACTCCTCGGGTAGAAAATACGGCTGCTCACATTGTCAGATCTGCAAGCGCACACGATACTGAAATATAGAGCTTGCCGCTTATATTGCCTCACTCCGCTTTTATCTCTATCCTCCCGATGTACCCCGTTGCTGCTTCTGGAAATCGTTGGAATATAATTAATAATTGGCACATGCACGGAGAGTACACGCGGCGTCGATTCGTAGGAAAAATACGCTCAAGAGACGAGGGAGAAAGGATGGTAAACAGCGCCTCGACGATAAAGAGGGAAAATAATGCGACATTGTGCTTATCGAATTTCCATGAACCGAAAACGAAGAGCAATTTCGTCCTTGACATGTTTCGCGTCGTTGAGACTTCTCAAGTGTTTTAAAACAATTCATTAATTGTTATCTGAAACAGACATTTTATTCTTTGGAGCTTGTGGAAGCAGTCTTGAAGTTTAACGACACACTCTGGAGGTCTTTGCAGGAGCATTTGACACGTTTACTTTAAATTTCTTCCTAGCAAACGCGATGAACAAATATCTGCTAGGATGTATGGTGCCCCTTTGCAAATGCCTGAATTTCAGGATCCCTTGAGTAGCTTTCGTTCAATTTGCCGAGGGCTCTTATGAAACGCGATGTCTTTAAGGGGCTCGGTTCCTTGGCTCCATATATGGCTTTTACAGGAGAGCAATGTTTTCCCTCGACCTAAAACTGTTTCGTTGATGCCTTTTCAAGTTTATCTTTAATCGTCCAGGAAGAAATTTACGAGTCCGTATTTACTATATAGCTAATTGCCCGTCAAATCGCAGAGGAATCGCGGGAAGAATTTTCGGTAAATACGTTGGAAAAGTTACGGTTGATATTTTCCAAACATCCGACCGTATTTTTAACAAAAATGCTTTGCCAGAGAATTATCAAACATTTTATTAATTAAAATTTTATTGAACTCCTCGATATTGCGCAAATGTATACAACAAATTTCAGACAACTGTTTACTATTGTATTACATTTTCATCGTTCGTGAAATCCCCCCTCCCCCCCTCCCTTCCACACACAATACACATATAATAAACCGTCGATAATATACGGAGGAAAGAGTACTAAAGTTTGTCAAGCCGAAGGATTGTCGTAAGATAGGCTTTCAACGAAATTTCCGATAAAATCGACGTCGCGGCTCGATTTCGGTCGCAGGGAATTGCCTCGATTTTAAGCGCTTTATCTCCGATCCTGTCCACGGTTGGTTTTGCGCTTGTGTACATGTACATACGTATTGATCACTAAATTGGAATCGCGCAACCACAATCGTCCGGAGAGAGCTACGTAGGGATGAAAAGGTGGCGGCAGGGGACGGAATAAATCGGTCGTTTTGCCCTGAGAATGAGGCGAGATAAGTGAATACCGGGGGAATAAGAGATCGCGAGGACAGAAGGGGGATGAACGGATCAATGGCATGGACGTCGACGAAAGGGAGGGTTGTCTAATTTTTAGTGACACTGGGCCGAAAAGAACGGACCGCGCAGTTAACAAGATCAGCCGAGCGCAGAACGCAGGCGATACAGATAGGATCGTGGCATGTGAAAGGGCCGTCGTGTTCCGATATTGAAGGAGATAAGATAACGAAGTGATAGGTCGGGACAAATATTTGATCTTCTCGACGAAACAATTTCGGCATTTTCCGTCGAGAATGAAAAGCGCACGAGCGATGCTTCATTAGGGGTCAATCGAATTTGAAATATTCAGACAGAGTTCGATCAGCCGTGGAGCAGTTCAATTATTCGCAAGTTATTGAGATTTCGTGCACGTGTTTCTACTCGGCGAGGGACGATAAGGGGTTTTCGCGATTATGGTAATTTCATTACAATGTCGGGTTAAAACAATGGCGTTCTGTCGCTCTGGGCTTTTTACGTTCGGTGTCCCCATTCTTTTGCTCGAACGCAATTGTCCGAGTAAATTACATCTGGCAGGAATTCGGAATTATTACATTCCTGTAACATTTTGGGGGATGGAGGGGATGCTTCTCTTGGATTATTAAAATCCGGGACCTTGTCGTCGGATATGATAAGCCTTATATACACACATGTTTTTATATATCTTATCTCGTGTTATTAAGAAAATTTGCCAGAGTATTTTATAGTAGTTCCATTCTCTTGCAACCGATTTGTTTACTGCGTCTCACCGTTCACAAAGTTTTCTTCTTATGATAAACCATCGAATATCCTTTCAGTGCGTTGAAATAAGTCAAGTTATAGAGGGTCAGTAATCATGTCCTGTATCGCACTTCTTTGCGCTAGCCGCGTTTGTCATTTTAGGTGAAATATTGTATGACACTTGTTAATTCTGTGCATTATAGACGACCCTTCTGTAAGACTTTTTGCTATGTAAGCCAGTCCATAAAAGCTCCGGGGAGTACTAAGCTGGTGGTATATCCTCAGGGTCGTGTCATGACTCGTGTTATAACTCTCCATATAAAATAAGGCACCCCCGTGCGCGTGGCACCGAAAAATATTATTCCAAATAAATTGAACGCATTATACATTCGTTCGATTGATTGAAGATGTTTATGTCTACCTATGGAAGTTACAATGGAAGAAACAGTTCTGCATACAACATATATTTGTATAGATTGTATAGATAGAATGTTTCATGGAATATGGAACACAATTTATCGGCTTACCGTTTCTTCGCTGTCAAGGATAAATAGAGAGTCTTGATCCCATTGGGTTGATTGCACTTTCAATCACTGTCGATAAAAAGAAAATAAGTGGAAATTGGAAAACTGTCAATCCATCAATATATTGAATTCGATTGGCCCTAGGAGAAAATGAATTCGACGCCATAAGAAAAACAGCCGTAGGAGAAAAGGCTTAATCGGCTGTCACATTTTCTATCAAAACGTAACAGATATCCTCCCCAAGGATCTTAAACCGCGGACTTTACCATTGGACTAATACAATAATAATGGACCTCGAAAATGACGAAACTAATATGCGACCACGATAAACAACCGTCGGACTTATTTTACCATCTTGACGTCTCGCAAATGATACAAATCGTGTCCATTTCTCTTTCACAATTTTCCTATCAATCTGAAAAAGATACACACATATCGTTACAGTGTACTTCAGATTCGCAGAGACACCGACTCAAAGAATTTCCACTTCCATTTATTCGCGATAAAGCAAACAAGCCAGCAGTCCTCTCAAAAGAAGATGTCCCTCCGCAATTAGCCTTATTCCATGATAGATCATACCGACAGATATTTCGATCCAAACCAGTCTTTCTCGTTCGTTTCCAACCAGTGCGGCGAATCCACGTACATACGTACACATATTGTATATATACGTGTACATCACACTTGACATACATACACGTATGTCACACTTCCTCTTTGATCTGGCTACCTTTCGACGAAATAACGTGGCTGATCAGTATCCTCCTGATACTACTTTGAACAGGTAATATTATTGTCATCATTGAGGATACCGTCTTTGAATGTCCGCTGGTTGACGCCACCGATGCTCGAAAATTTGTGGAATTTCGATTGTGTTCGGCATTGAAAGTATTCGAGAAGGGCGAGAACGCGCGCTGGATTCTATTGAACAGAAAAAGCCTTCGTCACCGGCAGCGAAAAGATGAAGAATTCTCGCTCGATAACGCTGGTTCAGAGTGAAGGTGAATATGGATTTTCTCTTGCTTCGTTCTGGAAAACGTTATCACCGGATAATCGATTGCAATGGACTCACCTAAGCCCAATGATCATTAATGCGGACTTGGAGCTTCTTATATAATTTTGTTGTTCGCGTTGAACTGACCCGACGAAATTTGTCGTATGTTTTTTATTCACATATTTTCATCCTCGTGAAAATGTGTGAAGCTTCGTTGCGCTGATTTTTACGGCGCGTGCTGCCTTCAGTGGCTGATACGAAAGAGAAATATGCGACAAAAATGTAGGGCTGCCTTAGTAAAGAATATCCCCTTTGGTATGTTGATATGGCTGTGGGATTATACGGGGATCACAAGGTATGCACTTCCGGGGTGTCATGTTCGCGGTGCAGTGATCATTATGAAGTTCTACCGAGAAACTTTTAATAAAGCCACAACGTGGCCGTTGCAAGTTTGGATAATAAAGAGAGATAGTGTAAACTGTAAAGGATAACAGAATAAAGAAAGGCTATAAAAGATAGTTGTCTAAATTGGCGAAAGTGGACCGGGCACGTGTAATTAATATACCTTCAAGCACATAGGAATCTATGAATATATGTATGACCTCTACCACCCTCGGTCGAAAAATATCAATAGATTTGATTACCCCCGTTCAGGAATTTGGGTCAATTTAATTTAAAACTGTGATGGGCATAATGTTCCTTTATATCCAATGTACTCTTCAAACTGTTGTGTTCGAGTAAACACAAATTAATTATCATGGTACAAGGGTGCATTAAGCAATATTTAAAAGTAACAATAATATCATTCAACTATAATTCGTCGATATAAGTATTTACTGTTACGCGTATTATATTGCTTCCGTTCAATGTGCGATTCTTGTAATTGGCTGTCAAATCGATCAGAGTGACGTGATTCCTGATCGCTTACTTAACATTATCATTGTTAAATTGTTTATATGGGAAATGCGAAAAATACTGGAACTATGTATTGTGACACGTCGTACAAGATTTTGAGATTTGTGCAGGTGACTCCATCTCCGGAAAAGTAAATACAAAACTTCGTAATTCCTTGTCCCAACACGATCAAAGGCTTAGGCCAACAATTGCTTCAGGACAAGACTAACCCCCGGACTCTGGTGACGTACATATTGACAGGGCGTAGGGGATGTTTGCATTATAGAATCTGTATGGGTCAACGTCCTCGCATATTGTGTTAATTAATAATCACTGATTTCATTAACATCACAGGCTGCTTCAAATTTGCATGCAGTTATTAATACCGCACATGCATTAAGTTTTTTGAACAGAGAAAAGCCACTTTTGCCCTTTCACTCAATGCGTCGAGTGCGATAATTGGAACCGCACAGAATATTATTCGATATTGTTGTAACTTGTAATCTATCGGTGTCGAGTAAATATGATATATGTACATATTAGTGCACAGTATTCGAGTGGTTTTTAGTTCGCGTCTATCACTCTCTATTTTGTATGCTTTACCTTAAAATGATGAATTTCCCCAAAAAAAGAGAAATTGAAAGTTATTATCTTCCGAAACAGTATTACATATGTCCGTTTTGCTGTTAAATGGAGCATGACATTTAACTACGTACATATTGATTACTATAAATTATAATTTATAATTCATGACAAGATGCATACGTCACGATGTAAATTATGATTTAATGCGCTCGTGTGATGGTCAGCTTGCATAAATTCTAAACCTTGCCCGGAACATTAAATCCTCATAATCTCTGACAGCAACTTGCGCGCTAGCGAAATCGCCGACTCTGTATTACATTACTTGTGCCTTCGTGTGCACAAAGTTTCGGGGCTCACAGTCAATGGAACATTGTTGCGCCAGGCGAATCTTCATTTACCATTACGAGCATCCCCTTATTAGCACACACTTGAGCGGGCCATAATTCTGTGCGCAAAGGCTACAAAGGGGCCATCCTTTTCACGCCAAATCTGTTCGATGGAATTTCGGTTAAATCCTGCCGATAATTTCGTTGAATAAAATTCGTAGACAAGTGTTATTTTTAGCTGACATTCACTTGTCCATTATAAGTAAGTTACATTTCATTCTAGTACATCGAATCGAATTTTTCTGACGGGAAACCACCACTTTCGACGTCGCGGTAAATCTTTAGGGAATCGACGAAGTGGAAAGATGCCTGTTTACCCCTTCAGAATGCAAACAACGAACCACCAGCGAATACCAGTCTTGGCAACGTTTTAGAAAAACAGATAGAACGCCGAACATCATTTAATTCCGAAAGGATATATGGGTTTCCCGCTCGCTCGGCGACCGGATGATAAGTTTCGCGGAACTGGCGCAGAAATGCTTAGCATGCAGTTTATTGGCATGGAAAGTTTTAGGCGCGGTGCTGTGCGGGCCGGGCTGTAAATTTCGATCAGTCGAATGAAACTTCGGTAAAACATAGTGTAAAGCACTCACGGCGTAAATAAAATATAGGATCGGCGTTACAACAGGAAGTTCGTACGGATCTACGAGAATTCTTCAAATAACTTCCATGATTGATGTTTGCGAAAGCTATTTACGAAAATATTATAAATGGAACACGGCAGGAAATTGGGGTATCATTCGTGCTCAAACAGTTTCAATTTGCAGGTGTTGAAACAGCAGTATCCAGATGGAGATTTTGTTTATCAAACAGCTTTACCGTGCGAATAACTGAAAAATTCATTGCCGTTCTTCTATGGTCATTATTTTACGCCCGGTACAAGGTTTCACGTTACGGAAAATGACCCCGAATATTCCATTCCGTTTGTTACTAATTCCTGCTTCATAAACTGTTCTCCATCATCCATCCGATCCAATTTCAACTTGTCCAATTTATAAAGTTATATTCCCCTCGTCCCTAGTATTTTATTACAGTAATTTTAGTTCTTCTCGGATCAGTTTTGCAAGGAAAATTTTCAGAAAATTGTTTGAGAAAGATTGGCGCACCTCTAGTATCGAAAAGCCGGAAGTAAGATGCCGGGGCTCGCCTTCTTTCCCATAGAGTGGACACACGTCGCGTCAGTGGTATTGTCCAATCTCGTGTTCTTTAATTCACTTTTGCTTATTCAGCTGCAGATTTCTCGTTCCTGTCGGCAGCTGTTTCAAGCTGCCCCTTTTTCTCGGCCGGCCAATCTTGCCAACCTGTTTCGGCTGTCAGCCAGCAAAGGGAACAGGAAGAGGATCTTCGGGGCATTCTCTACGTGATATCCCTGTCAGGGTAACTAAAGATTAATATGTGGCTGATGTTGGCACGCTGGGTTTCGCTATATTGATTATTTATAACAAGCAACTCAATTTTGGAGAAGATGCAGCTACAGTCTTAGATGACTTTTTTTTGATCGGAAAATAGTTTGTTATCGTTGCTATTATTATCGTCATTTCTATCGAATTAGCCTGTTACACCGTAAAGCCTGGCAACGTTTGTATCTTAAAAGCGCGACGAGTTGGATACAAATTCGCAGAGGTGTCATTAACGTCATTTATATCGGACATCCCGTAGGACACTGTGTTGCTCTATCGCGTGTTATATTTTTGAAATATGAAAACTTTCTAATATAACGCATCGAGGGAACTGTTCTGAAAAAAGTTTTTCAATTGACCGTTCTTCTCACCTTTTTCTTATTACGATTAATTTTTTCCCCGTTGCCTTCATAGCCTCAATATTATTGCAGTTCTTTTGCTAGCCTGTAGATAACGGAGAAATTGATGACAGGTAATCCAAACAAATTTACCACAGAGATAAAATGTAATACGTAGGGACTGGGAGATTTCGCGAAATGTGAACTTCAGAAAACGTTGACGCACTTAAGTTGCACAATTCAAACGAAGTGCCGGTAATGGTTGGATTAAAACGTTGAGAATGTAGATTAAGGGGGCACGCGTACGTTCAGGTACGCAATAAATCACTGTTCGCGGCAAATACGGGTTGAATTTATGGTGTTCGATTACGTTTTCTGTCTAAACGGGGGGCACAGCCTCGAAAGAAAATGTATCCATAAATTTATTTGCGAAAGTTTTATTTATACCGTCGCTTACTACGTCAGCAACCGGGGAAAAATTGAATCCGTCAGAGTCGTATAAAGTCATCGTGTGGCCTAAGTAAGGATTTATGAAAAGTTGCAAGCTGTAATCATGCGCCGGAATGATGTTAATGTCAATGATTACATTAATTTTATAGATTCAGAATCTGTTTACAATTTATGCTCGCCCCTGTTCTCCTTTTTTTTTTACGCTGTCCAAAATGGGTAGCATTGTTTTTATTAAATTCTTTATAATTTTGTTTAAATCAAAACGGATTCAACACTGAGGGGAACCATTCTATAAGGAACGCGCACTTCTTAAAATTTCTGTTACCCGGGGCAATAATTTCAAGCGATTTACTTCAATCGACAAAAGTACTGCATAGGCATATTTTAAAATTGGAAAGAAATACGCGAAAGAAAGTTAAGTGCCAAGTGACCGAACTCGTTACGAAGATAAAGTTTTCTCATATACTAAACTGACTTCACCGAATGCTTGCTGGTGTTCGATAAAAAATGTCAGGAAAGTTGGTCGCAGTACTTCTTGCAGCGTAATGTCTTTTAAAATGCAGGTTTCGCGTCAGAAGTTTAGTGCTTAATTAGGAGACTTACTAATTCACCGCGAAGGACGAAGAATGGTGATCCTCAAAGCTCGATTGAAATTATCGTCCGCGGGTTCAAAGAAATGTTATCCAATTCCTTTTTCACAAAAGGTTCATCTCTTCCTGAACATAAAATAAGTCAAATTAGCTTTCATTGGCCGATTGAAATTATTTGTAATGAATGTGATCTCAATTGGAAGCCACAAGAGAGGCTTGAGAGGGGGCAAAGAAATATAAGAGCATAGAAAGTAAATATGTTTATAATGTCCAAGCATAATGAGTAAAGGGTTACTTGAAAAAATTTTATTCTCCAAGCGCTTTGAAGAAAGTTTGTGCGACGAAGAGAAAAACTTTGAAATTCAAGACAATTGATATCGTGCTGCAAAGCTTCTGCGTCTATACGAGTATCTATCCGTCACAAATTCAACCCTAAGACGCGAAACGAGATTTCAGGATTAAAGCGAGCGGCTACAGCGCTATAGTTATGCACTTAAAACCTTCCAAATGTTCATCCAGCTTTTCACAAGTTCTCCTCTGTGTTGTTAAAGTAGAACGATACTGTTCCTCGAATTCCCCTAATTTTTAATATCGCGGTAATCCTAGTAAACGCATTACTTTAATACGAAAACAAATTACGACAGAATAAATGCGAAAAACGTGAAACTTCCCAATTTAAAGTCACTGTGGTTTTAATGGAAATGGCAAGTCATTGCCTGTATATTATTTCTGCGGAAAAGATGAAAACAGATTTTTCAAAAAGTCGAAATTTTAATTAAGAAATGTTAATTTGTGCATGCATTATGCAAATTTAAATTACGATATATCGCAGCTTCTACTCAGTCAATGCGAGTCATACGGAAAGTTAACGAAGTTAAGTCTAAAGTTCTGTTCACTGTATTGGTTTAATCGCCTATCAGCTGACGATGCAGACGATTTTGATTGCAGTTGTATTTAGTCGCACGTTCTATCAGGAGATTGGGATAATGATTGTTCGGCGTTCGATTTAAACAACTGGCGGTACTTTACGCGATTGCCCCAAACATTCTGTCAGCTAATGAATATACGAGACAAAGTCGTAAAGAATTTAAACAATTTTGGTTAACGAAATTCCTTTTTTTTTCTTTTAAATAAATTACCGAATTTAAAGATCCTGAAACAGGCAATTGCCCGATACAAGTATATTTGCGAGTTATTTCCACACCTCAAGAAGGCTCTTTTCAAACAATTTTATTTCAAAGAAAATATTCATGGTAGTTGTAAAAGCAAAAGCTACGAAGGCTTTTAAAACAGAAGTAAAATTGGAGGCAAGTTTTTGGTGCCTCGCAGACATAGCAGCGGTTGCTTCAAAGGATTAATTTAATCTATGTCCTTTTGTTAATGAATGCTAATGAGCAGGAGAATTCTTTTCGAAAGGAGAGAAATAATTCGTTGCAACGACTAAAAAGAACCAAAAAAACGAGACTCCTTCGGCTATGTTAACAGCTAAAATTTCTTAATGCGGTTTTCATGCGCAGTAATTAGTTTTACACTCGTGGAATAATTTTCCCACGGGGCGGAGTTAAATGCTCCTAGTGAATTAATAATACAAGGATAACTGAAAGTGGTTTGCAATTCGTAATTATAAATGATTTCTATAATTGTTGTCTTAGGAAGAAAATAAATTTTGAACACTTCTCCGAATCCTACAGCAGTACACACCAGGGAAATTTCGATTAAAGATTTGGTTTTTCTTTCGTAACGTTTGAAAATGTTAACGATCCATTGTGTTGCATAACACCTATTTTTATTCAGTGGAATTCCATGGACAAATTGGGATTAAATACTGATGAGCGAGGAATGCGCGCAGTTTCTTCTTCAGTTGACTTTTTCATTCCCCGGCGTCGAACGAAATGACAGTTGGAAGTTTTCAGTCAGTAATGAAAATTCCATGGCACAATCTTAGCATGATTCTTCTTATAGTTTTGACTCTTCGTTTCTAAACCAATGGAATTCTGTGCAATGCTATTTCTATTTCTATTTCCATTTTCCTTTATTCTTTCCCCATTAATTCATTTCTGTATCAATGAAATTCCGAGGAATGTTCTTTCTATTCTCCTTTTTCTGTTCTATTTTGAAATATCTATAGTCTGTAATCTAACGTATTAGCATAAACATTAATATGTGAACGCAGACAATTTTAATTGCGGATATCTGCATTTGCCTTAGAACGACAAAATTAACATTTTTGATATAATTCCACTCTGTCATAGCTGCGTTAATAAATTATCAATTCAACGTGTTTAATGATCATTGGTTTCCCTAATGAACAGGGAATAAATTGTTCTCTTTGTTTTAATGTACGTAATATTAATGAAATAATACCATTATATAATATTTAATTTGAGGCTAAGTTTCCATTTATTATCATTATGTCGTATCAGAGAGTATGAAATATAGGAAATTAAGGTTTGCTCACTTCCACGACACCATATGTTTCGGGTCAAATGAAAATGCAATAAAATAAAAGTTTTAAATCCTGCGATGCTTCATCGTTTAGCTGATTCCTAATGGCATAGTAAATCTAGAAGTTTTAATTAAAACGAAGAGCCCAACCATAACATAAAACTTTACGAGCAAATCCTAGTAATGCGTTATTTGCTGCATTGCTATGCCCCTGTGCAGCTTCTAACAACTAATTATATCTTCCAACTTGTTCCACGTGATTCACACGTCCCACAGCCGAATAGTTCGCCAGGCGAAATCTATTTTGTTCCATTTATTCTCATGTCTCATCGATGAATTAAGATTCAGGCGTATAATTAATATCTTAAACTCTAGAGAATCTGTATGGATTTAATATGTTTCGTAACAATATAATAACGCGATTAAAAGTGCAATCGGCGGTTTGATTGAAGTTTCACGTTCTAAGGCCACAACATTGAACCGAGGCAAAGCGTTGTTAAATAACGCATGAAAAATATGTCGTACTCTCCAATTTCTGTACACGAATAGTACACTCAGGAAGCAGAGAAAAACGGAGGATCTTCTATTGTTCGATATGAATGAGCGCATCAACGTCAACGAGCCATAACGCAACTCTGAAAAACTTATCACAGAGGATAATGTTACGAGAGAGGAAATATTACACCGCACGATCACGGACATTTTTACACGTTAGAAGAACGCCGGGAACGACCGGTTCTAATTCTCTTTGCCGTCGCCGGCACAAGCTTGTTACGCACAGTTCGTTTCTGTTTAACAATGCAATAATACAGTTTGTTACGCGAAGCAATACGGGTTCCCAGAAGAAGCGCTATTTCCCCCGGAGCTGAGACACGAAAGCTACGGGAAATTGCATCGTCAGATTTCTGCCGGTTTACGACACCCAGTAAACATTTGTAACGCCCGCCACAAAATCGCAAGCATTCAAATATAAACGAACCACCGGAACGCGGAGGATTTTATTTATCGAACGCCCTGCGACATATTCGTTATCGACGGCAACTTTCGGACAGGCAAACGAACAGCCAGCAAATTGATATTTAAGAGCAGCTTTAATAGCGAACAAATACGATTAGCAATTTCATGCAGAATTAATGGCTGTGCAAGGCAATATAATTCGCTATGCAATAATTAATTCGACCGTAGTGTAAACAGATCTGCTTGTGGTAATTATTATCAAAAAACATTGCAACAGAGTGGTTACAAATGGATGCCACGTTTATCGATGCACGTGTATCTTGATTAAACGGATCATGAAACAACAAACCAAAGCTCAATTCCTGCACGACCATCTATGTGAAACGTATGCCCGGCGGGTATCGACTTTCTGTTTGAAAAGTATGGCTATACCTGTACAGAAGATGAATATTTTCTCGAAGGTACAGCTGCATATACCTGAGAGGTGTACCGAATGTCGATCTGTCCAGAGCGTTCGGTATAAAGCGGCATCGAAAAAGTTATTTCTGTAATTCTGTAAATAAAGTGCAAAAAGAAAAACGAATCTTTTGGTTTATTCTTACGAATCTCGTGAAAATTTAAATTAACTATTTGTGTAATTAAATCGCTTTGAACGAAATATGACTTATATATCAAATACAATGTATTACATATTTCATGGTACTTAAACATATTTCCAGTAAGCAATTTTTACAAGAAGTATCCGAAAAAAATGATATTCGACTAAATTAAATTCAACTAAGTTAAATTAAGCTCTTACAGAGCATCGTTCTAGAAAACCATGAATAAGTTTCAGCACCCCGATTGTATCAGGGTCGATTAAGAAAGGATCAGTGCAAAGAGGCTGATATTGAAAAATATAAAGCTGCTTTAATTTAACGTCGAAACATTTCTCATCGCGATTCGCGCGAACAAACGTGGATGAGCAGCTATTAATTTAAAACAGTGCTGGGAGTAAGAGACTGACAGTTAAACGTTTTCTGCTCCCTTGCGATTTACAAAGTCTATACTGTGCGTCCTTTATTAAACGGTCGTGACATTTGCATTATTGTATTGATTCGCATCGAGGGGCTTGTCGCATTAATTTATTATGGCACGTTCAATTCATTATTTCTTTTCCGCGGTTCAAGCGAACCGCCAACCGCAGTAGTGACAGTCGGTCGCTTTTCAAGTTTAATACTTTTGAAGCAAAGCAGTTTCGCGGACAGTAAGAAATTTTAATTAAGCTGGACGTGCTCGCGGACCTTATATGCAATTCCACGTGCACAGAATTCAGTATGCGACAAAAGTAATTTAAAGGAAGTTGTGAAAGTATGTTACTATAACGAGGGAATCTCTTGTCAAGAAAATTCTCAGGGATTAAAGGAAATAATTGTTATATTTCGGATACCGTATATCGGAAATTAAATAGTTCAACGTTGAGTTAAAATTTCTTTTTTTTAAAGAGTTTAATTTACGAACTAGATTAATTCAAAATTTTCGTTTCTTAATGATGTGCTTAGACGTTAGTCTTTTATACGCGAAGTAGAGAAATATTTTAACACCTCCCTCTGAGAAAGAAAGCGAGAAAAAAATTGCCGTCGGAGAGTTTGCTCCGCGAGCTTCGCTCTACGTATAAATCTAAACGTATATAAATCGTATAAAATTAAACGACCGTGCATTCATCGAAGCTCGCCGTGGGGACGCATGAAGACAGAACGAATACAGCTGCGGCGATTCGCGTTCATATTCGAAAAAAGAGTAAGAAGCCAGATATTTCAGGGAAGAGGAACATTGGCGGGAAAAAGTAGCTCTCATCGCGTGGCCTGTCAAACAATGGTGCAATTGCAATTGGACGTCGAAACGGCACCGTTTCTGCACTTGGCAAGCCGCCTAGTTCTAATGTATCGCCTTGGCCCATTGTTACCAGTTCGTTACAGATAAACAGAAATATAGACTAAGTTGAATGCAAGCCGCCCCACCGGAAAATGATATATGCCACGTGTTAAAGAAAAAGATACATTCGAATTGTTCGGAACGGCGTACTTAAAGTAATTGTTTCTTTCAGTAGTCGACCAAGGTGTTAAAACAGAAACGTTTTCAAGCAGTCTGTATTCCCCGATTTCAGTTGCAAATTACCATTCCGCCGCTGCCATGAACATCCAAGTGATCAAATGGTTGAAAATTCGTAATTCGTTTCGCACGGGTGCCCCAAAAGGTAAAACCTTCGAGGAGTCAAATTTCAGTCTACATATTTTTTCGAAACGGTAGACTAATAGGAAATATCTGCGATTGATAGCGTTGCGATAAATTGCGTAAAACTCTATGGCAAATAAACTCGTTTTTAGGACGCATCGAGCGGTAAGTACACACGGGCTTGCAGTTGTTTGGTAAAGAATCGTTACAAGAACTTAACGGCCAGAGAATTAGGTTATATCCACGCAATAAAACTTTCCCCGGTAGAGTAATTCGCCGTACACAATAGATTGCAACTTCTGGACCTTTCCCCGCTTCGTATGGAGAACGGGACAGGAACAAGACAATAACAGGGAGAAAGCTTCCCTGCACGTGCCTCCTTATCCACTTGTTCCATCGTGGGGTGTGCAGTTTGACAGGGTCGTCAAGCTTTTCATGCACTATTTAGTAGATTGTATGAGTTTTATTAACCGGCCAGGCACTGCACAGTGATTGCCACGGAGGAATAAATTACAATAATGCTGATATCTATCTCTGCAGAGTATGCAAAAAAGAAAAAAAGATACGCAAGAAACATCTGTTTTCACTTTCATTGATGTTTCGCAACCTTTACGTTGTTCGCGATATAAACACGCGAACTGAATGCGAAGTATGTACTGTGATCGCGAAACTTGCAGTGAAATGCTGGCGTTAAGATTTATATTATCCACGGCAAACTTGTCAGAAGCGTTTCGAGGGAAATTTTCCTTCATAATCGCATTGGGGGCACCTTTAAAAGTGGTCCGAAATTGAAGATGCACTCGTAATCCATCGATTACAACTCGGAGGGCTTGGCTGGCGGAAAATGAGGCACGCCCCATTTAAGTACTCAAACTTCTTAAGGAACTTCGTTCTTGAAGAAGGGGATTAAAACGATAATGGATGTTGAAATATGTGCGATCGACTTGCCTTTGAATCGAGCCCTCTTTGGTCATTTTTGTCAATTATTTCAGCAGGAAGTGCTTGCGACGAGGCCAGAATTAACTTTACCGGTATATGGATGAAATATCGCGTTATCTCCCATGAAATTAATTACAATAGTCAATTCGTTTACTACGAACTATGGCCTTGCCAATGTTTTATTCGTGTTCCACAATTTGCAATACTTAATCTTTATGATGGAAGGGGAATGAAAAATTGACCGTAATAGTAAAAAAAAAAGATGTCGATCTTGATATTGTTCCGTACTGCCGGTATGTGCAAACAAAATTTCCACGAGCAATCTCGTATAATGGAAACATTGTTTGCAGAGATTGCAAGCTTTTATTAAACCAGCGCAACATCTTCGAACAACGTTGACCGTATTTCCCGAACGTCTTCCAAAGCGTAATCTCGTCGGATTGTAATTTCCTAGCGGCGCGTTATTGAAACAAAAGGAGAAGTAAAAATTGTAAATTTGCGTACTATCCCCGTCAGTCGGTTCAGTCACTTGCATCCGTCTGTCAGTTTCATAATCCCATCAAGAGGTCTTAATCTCCATTCATCTTCGAACGCCTGAAAGCACCCTGTCGCGAGCAGACGCGTCGACATTCGTCGCACTGTTCTCCACGTAATGCGACAAGATGGGTCTCTGTATCGTTGGAATGGCCTGTCTCCAAAAATATATTTGCGAAACGTTTCGATTGAAACTATTCGCTATCAAAGCGCGATTCATTTGATCGCATAATTCCGTTGCTCCGCCTGGTAGAAAGTCCATTTTCTATTATTACATAACATAATGATAATCAGTTACGAAAATCTTGATAAATTATATCGTCGAAATATCTTGGACGCTCATTCTATTTTTGCAATCGAATGTTTTTGCTCACAAGCTTCGCCCCGTTGCTCGAATAACTGTAAGGGCCGCGGGACAGGTTTTGATTTATCTTATTTACAGGATCGATGACTGACACGAATCATTCGGCAGTTTCGAAACGGCTACTATTGCGACACGAACTTTCGGCCCCGAGTAAATAGTTCGAACGCGATTTTGCGTTACACGACTAAACGTAAGCGGGCTAAATGTACGCGCTGCTTCGAAAGTGTGAGGCAACATTTCTTGGAGGTATGGCGAGCCGGTAACTTTGTACCCGGGTTAGATATTGACGCGAAGGGCCCGGAGGACTATTAAATTTAACATTGACATTGCGTAACGTTACTGTGCAACGAATACAGCACCGCATGAACTGCAATGATAGAAGAAATCACGATACGGAAATATCGTTGAATATTGCTCGATCGCTGGAGCGTAAATGTCGAGAAGAAGAAAAAACGTTTATTTCGTATTTCATGAAACGGTGCGAAAAAATGGCGAATTGAACGGAACGTTCCCGATTATTCGCGCAAATTTCATCAAGATTCTATCGGATTAAAATCTTTGGTACTTCTACTTCGAGGCACACGAATTTACGGTCAATTGCGAAGCATTAATTGCAAATAATCTTCGAAGGAAATATTGGAGATACGGATGAGCGATTAATCGTTCTCGTTTATTTTTCGTTGCAATTTCGCGAGAAATCGTGTAAACTCATTTCGCTGTACGTATGCTGCGACGTCGAATTAAAAATTTTTCTCGCACTTTTTCCGATTTTGTCGCGGATGTAATTCGAACTTCAATCCAACGTCGAAACGAAGTTACCGAAACCTCCGAGGCTATGCTTAACGATCAGTACAGCTTCCACTTTCCACTAATTGCAAAAGTTTCATACGCCTGTGCACGGTGAGTATCCTGCACGATGAAAGTCTTGCAAAAAAAAGGGAGAGAAAAAACCGTAATGTAACCATTCGAATTTACTAAGGCAGGAAGAGTTGGGCGCGATAGTACGGTGTCACGGCTATGTGAGGTGCTTAATAATATACGACATGTTGTCTAATTTGCATTATTCGCAAACATAACACGCTCCCGCGAAGATTAAACGGAATTCCTGGCCCAAATTACGTAGTGTCAGACGAATGCGGGAGTACAAATGATGCTTAAAATAATGATACTCTATGAGAGCACACGTGTCAGCGTGGATTTCTAATAATCCCTTGCCTCGTGTTCTGAACGCGTGGACCGAAATACGCGGGAAGGGAAACCGCAGAGCTTGACGATATTTTGCGAAATTATAGTTTAAAGCGATGAGAAGTTTGCCATTTTTTATTTCATTTGATGAAGCAAGCAAGGAGAAAGCCGTAATCAAATTTAGCCCAACGTTAATTCCATTCGTACTCAAGGGAAAATTCCCTGGACAGAGATTGGAAAATTATTAATCATGATAATTAATGACAGCGATGAAAATGCTCGTTAATCAGTCTTAAATAAAGGAATTTCGTTCGTTTTTATCTAAATCCCATTCACTCCATACGACACGCCTACGGTTTTTCACATTATCCCCGGAAATATCGGAAGGTGTGGAACTCTGGCGGAGGTGTTTCAATTAAAATTGCGGACTAATTTTTGTCCATCAAATTTCGATATCGAATGCATGCATGCGAATTTCGCGCGAACCGCTACTCCGTCGGCTCTTACACAAACCCACGTCGCTATACGTATAAATATTTAATTCTAATTCCGCGCGAATTGTCCACGGTGTCGGGGCGCTAATGCCCACAGAAAAATCAGCCCGCGCTTCATCGTGGAACAATGCCGTTCCAAAACAGTCGTTTCGCTGATCCACGGCTCGCGTCCGTATAGCGAACCCCCGTCGACGTCCGTCAGTATACCAGCAACGCTAATCATTTCCAGCGCTTAAATATCGCTAGGTGCTGGGGGGGTGGCGGTGGGTAGGTCGAGGGTAGCGCGGAACAAGAGAAAATTGTTAGCAACTAACGACAACTATTCAGAGCATTATAGTTGAAACGCAGTGCACAACCGAAACTAGGTCCCTCTTGCAGCTCACGAACTTCTAAGCACCGAAATCGTGCAGTTAGACTTACCGCGGAGTTCATCTCTGTCTGCGTGTTCGCTGCAGGTGGCTGTGTCATATGCGCGTGTCCAGACCACAATTTGTAGAACACCGATGGCACTTGCAATCGAGACGTCTGTTAATTACTATGGCTTGTCGTACCTGCCTCCGATGTGGGTTCCTGTTCAATAGACGTTCACCTTGATTGACCGGGGATCTCATTCCCATTCGTGTCGGGAACCCGCGACGACACCGAAGGTAACGCGACGGAAAATCTACAAGGGCTTCGTTCTGAGAAAATCGTGTACGTTTTTGGGCGATGGCTATCGGATTAGCATATTTGCGTCGTCGACGAGTCTTATCTGCACGAACGCGATTTTGCTGCGGCAAGGAGAATTTGATTTATATGTTCCATTTTCCTTCGTGATTTTTGTGGAGAGTTTTTCTTCTTTTTTTATAGTAATGTAAAAATGGGGCAGTGGTATGCGTAGAAATATATTTGTTTGCCACCGATCGTCGATACAATTTTATTACCATTTGCCTTTTATTGGAAACGTAGTTGTAATTGTTTGATCTTACTTTGATCAGGATTACTCTATTTCGTGGGTATCAACTGTTAAATTAAAGTGTTTGAATGCTTAAATGGAATAGAAATAATTTCGTTACACGCCTTAATCCGCACGCAGCCGCGTCATCATCGGGCTTCTTACTTACCGCAATAAATCATTTCGTCTTCGTCGTGATTATAATAATTTCAGCGTTTACCGATGGTGATGCCGCGATTGTTTCCGTGGCGTTTGATATACGCGGATGCAAATTAGTCAACGAATATTTAATATGTCCCGCGGGGGACTACATGCATAATGCATAATTTAATATTTCAATCTAATCTCAATTAACGAAACACGTAATTGCAATTTCGCATCGCGTAATCGATTGCCCGCGCAGTCGTTCCAGCCTGTTCACTTTGAAATAAAAATAATCGACTGCGAAAGGAAAGTGTGTGTGAATCATAATTGCCCCGAACGTGAGTTCGCGCATCGATTGTTAGGTCTGCTTAAAATATTCAGACCTACCGGAAAATTGAACTCGCCCTGAATTCTGATTCTTAAACGAGAGGTCGCTTCTAGACGCTTCTAGGAAAAATCGACGAAGGCTAGTGTAATATTCAGTCCCGGAAGCTTTGACGTCCTTGCCGAGTGTTCCATAGTTCCGTTTGCGTACATCTGCCGTTTCGCAATGCAGAAAGGAGCAACGATCGCGACCCTGGTTTTCTGGTCGAATTGTTTCCGCACGATGCCAACAACGGAACGTATCGTGTCGATGACCTGGTTGATCGTTATTCATTGAACGTAATTCTGTACCGTGCATCGACGTTGCAGGCATTGGAAACCGATTGTTTGAAAGACGCATTGCATCGATCGAAGACATAGATATGCAGGTTAACTGTGTGACGACGGAGAGTCGACGGAACCGTGGAAATAATGAGATGAAAATGTGGGTTAAACGGATTTCTCCAAACACTTAATTACGGGAATATTAAGAAATGAAAGATTCGTTGGAATTTCGAATTATTGTACGTCACAAAATACTGCAATTTTCTTTTTACTGCTATAGAATATTTTGTGCAATGCAGAACACATGCACAGTGGAACCGCGGTACACGTCCGCTTTGGAATAAGTCCCACTTGATATACGTTCTGCTTGGAAGCGAAAAATTTGGTTTGGAATACGACCTTTGCTTGGAATACTACTCTCGTGCGTCAAAGTAAACGTCAAACCTAATGATACTTAACCAGGCTCAAGTAGGGAACAGAGACAGGAAAAAGAAAATTCAAGTTTGTTAATTTTTCATTTTTTTCGTCTAATTGCTTTTGTAGTTGTGCACTTCAGTATTAAGCCGTGTATAAATTATTATTTGACGCAACCCCATCGATGCAGGAAAATGCCAATAACATTGGGACCTTTTTTCCATGGGAACGGTTTAATCATTTTCCCTTTATTTCTAATAGGAAACATTCGTTTGGCGTACGTTCTGTTTGATGTAAGTCCAAGAATCTGAAATGAATTACCAAGGTCCCGCTGTATTTGCTTTTATATTCCAAAGTGTAACTTTTCTGTCCCGCTCCTTACTTTCCGCGGCTCGTTCTTTCTATTTCAATCCTCGACGGTCAAATTAAGGAAGAGACAAATTAAAATCGGCCGTCGTAAAACTTCTCCATCCAAAGTACATCTGTGTTACAATAAAACTGGCACACCACTTTGGAAGCACTGGAGTCATAATGACAAACGATACTGCCGTAGGGTCTACGAAACGTTGGACGTTAACATAGTGTGGTGCAGGTGCTGGCCAACACTTTATTCTGCCTATAATTGGCACTTCTATTTCGAATCAATACGTCAGAGCGAACATTAATGGTCCCCCGACCCTCCTCGGACAATATTTCAAACGTAACTCTTTCAAACTTGCAACGTCCGGATCCGACGAGGAGTTTTCCAACTTTTCAACGTCTATCTTTCAGTTCAACGCCTATGAAATATATACGCGTAACTTATAATCCGTCGGATTATACATACAACTCCAAGAGTTGCTTTCCTCTTCGCGTCGAAACAAAAAATGCAAATTCCATGCACGACGCTGCGCGAAATCTCGCGACGACGTTTGGAATATCGAATCGGTATCGATGCCTCCAACGATTCGTCTGCGCGTCACGAAATTGAATTTCATTTTCCGAAAGCCCCGACTGCTCTCTGTACAATTTATGACAAATATAACGTCTCGAAAGAATCGGAGCAAGCTCGGCGGAGTGAATACAAAGCGCCTGTTCTTATTGTACCGGTAAGCACACGGGGAAGCTTCTCCCCGATATTCCATAAGAATCACTCGTCTCCCGCTTCTTGATGCGATTGAATTTAAACTGTGCTGTTCACCCGGCCCTACTGAACGAGCTGCATACGTGAGAAACGTTTAACGGACGAGCTGCAAACGAACGAGTACGGAGGAAACAGGTCTACAAGCTGCAATCGTTGGACAGTGAAAGCCCCGCGAACTTACAAAGTCGCAATTATACTTCGAATGGATGATATTACGAATGGATTCAGCGTAATGGGGGAAATGTTTATTGAAATATTTGTAGAAGTGCGTAGCGTCCAACGTCCGGACACGGGGCATTTATGACCGGGCTACCTGGGGCATGGCTGGTCCGCAGACGAGCAGCGATGGCCTGCAGAACGGTGTCACCTGTTTTCTATGCTTTAACGTTACCGTTCAGTTTAAGGGAATGACTGTATGAACGAACGGAAAAGTACACAGTGTAGGCGGAAGAGCAGTGCAGGAGTAGATGCGACTGCGGAGCGGTGTGGATTCGGGCATAGAACAGTGTAGATCGAGTAGTAGACAGAATAGTGCAGAGCGGCGTAATGTGGAATAGCATGGTCTTGAGTAGAGTGAACTAGAATACACATATATGTACACGTTAATTCAGCGTAGCATCTGTGTTGAAATAAATATATATACATTTATATTACACTTACATCGGCCTTAATTGTATAAAACTTCCAGTCCCGCATATTGGTGCGTTCAACTCGACCGTTTCTCCGATACGATTAATTCCTTAGTGTACCATCGATTTTCCAAAAGTTTCTTCACAACTATCTCCCCCAACGCGATAATTAAATGCCATAAAAATTAATTATTCAGATGAATCTCGTCGAGCGTGGAATTTTTCGTTCACGAAAGAATCGAGATTAATTTAAAGGAAATAACGAAAAGTTTCCAGCTAGGCTGTTCACTTTCAACCCCCGTTAATATCCTCGCGTTCTTCGTAATACTCCGTATACTGCTAATACTGCTAATATCAGTATCGGGCAATATTTAAATAAAAATTTAAATAGTGAGTTATTTATTATCAGTTATCATTTGATCAAGTCTAAATAAATTATTTAAAATAATAAAGTTAATTGTTATTTACAAATATCATTTCAGTTATTATTTGTCAATTACTATTAACCATAACCAATGACCATGAATAATATTAATATTATTAATAATATTAATAATAATTAATATTATTAAGTAATATATTATAATTAAATAAATAATAATAAATAATAATAATAATAATAAATAATAAAAATAAATATTATAAGTAATAATTAATATTATTAATATTATTAATAATATTAATATTATTCATGGTCATTGAACAAATTTTCTTTCAAACTGTCCTCAGCAACGATATTACGATCGAACAAATTTTCGTACAGTTAGTTTGATAAAAACTAGTTTCAAAGGCAAATATGAACTACGAACTATGTAGTAAAAAAGAAAATTGGTAGAAAAAATAGTTATATTTATGTAAATATTATACACACAGGTAATAACGTTATTAATTTCGCCACGTTTTTATTGTATGTACAATAGACAAGAAATAAGAGAAGACCAAAAAATAGTTATATTTATGTAAATATTATACACACAGGTAATAACGTTATTAATTTCGCCACGTTTATATTGTATGTACAATACACAAGAAATAAGAAAAGACCAAAAACCATTTATTTGTTTTCCACCTAAATCCATATTAGAATTATATTTGTAAATAAGAAATAATAAATAGATCACATTCGGCATTATTTAAATGGCTTTCATTTAAATAAAAAGTTTAGTTTGAAATTGCAATTTGCAATTACAATCACACGTTTATTTATTATTTAGTATTTAGTATTAAGTATTTAAATGAAAATTTGCCCAACTTTGAGCTAATATCGCCGTGCTAACTCGAGCAGAAAAGTATCTTTCAAGACCGTCATAAGTCTCGAATACTCTGCCCGCTCTTTCTAAGATTCCAGAAGCCGATGCGCGAAATATCGAATATATGGAGCGAACGTGAACATTAAGAGTTGAAATCGTCTTAGCGGCGATTTGCCACGGGTACGCAAATTTCGCAACCGGTGCACTTGTACCTATCCGCATGTCAATGGCTTATGTCGGAAGCGTTTCAACGGTTAATAAATCCACGACAACGGGGATGGACGTGTGTACGACGAGAACGTGACGGGGGGGTAAATATTTCTCTCGCGGATATTTATAACGAAAGGCTCGGTATTTTTTCGCGGTGATTTTTGATACACGTGCTCGCAGATCTGTGACAGGAATACGACACCGTGTCTATCGGTACTATTTTTTGGGGGGCCTTCCTTCCTTCTTCCTGTGCAACATGATCGAACGCTACAACTCTGTTGCTTCCCCTCGTTGCATTTCGAGAACCGTTGTTCGCCACAGTTTTCCGTCGCGGCCGCAGCTTTCGTTCCAACGGATCGTTTCTTTTTCTTCCACGGATGTCTGTATCTTGATCGCGGACACGGATTTGGCATTTGAGACGTCGTCGATTAGGACAGTTCGTGCGGTATAATTGAATCGGCGATTCTATCGATAATCGATGACAATCGCCGTGCCGAGGAACGCGAAGGAACGCGAGTCTTGCATCACGAGCGCGTGCACACCGGTTTGCAAAAATGATTAGCTCGTTTTACGTAAGCGATTTGAAAAACGTTATTAAGAGTAATTCAGCTTACGTAAGATTGGAATTTCAAGCAGCAATGCATCAAATCGTACACGAAGGCGCGTTCACAAATTTCCAACTGCCCGTGGCAAGTATTCGCATCGGCGCGCCGCGGCGTGGCGGTTAACAGTTCATTAAAATACTTTGTGCGGAGTGTTTACATAACCGAGCGGGGTAAAAACGAATGAAATATCGCAGGTGATCCGTCGGCCCTGCGTATCGGGGAAAGAAAAAAAATTCTGCCCGCGTCGGACGATTATGTCGAATTCGCCTTCGTCAAACGAGTGGCACCGTTTCGCAATGACGGAGCATAAATTATTCGAGCCGACTAAAACATGCTTCTAATTCCTTGGTGTAACGACGTTACGTAACTTCATTGTAGTGGAATCGGATAATTAATGACAGGTTACATTTCTCAACTGGCTCTAACCCCCCACCGCTTCACCAATAACGCCTCAAGCGGTGTTTACCTGTGAACAATTCACTACACGTGGTTCTATTCCGCTTTGTTTGCGGAAAACCCCTGATAACTGGGGCCCGGACAGGGCGAACATTTAGCTGCGCAAAGTTGCAAACGAAGTTACACGTGCATCGCGATATGGAGTTAAAAGCGCTGCCACTTGTGGCACTCAATAAATTCTCGGACACCGTCTGCGGAAGCATTGATCACCGTTCGTTTCTTTTGTCACAGACTATGCAGCCTCTACACATATATCAACATTTGCATTATCTGTGATAAATAGTATTGCCTGCGATAAATTATTCAAGATTTTTACGTAACGACAGAGGCTAATCAACAGTTAAATTATTTGCATGAATACTCGGTGAATGAAAAAAGCCCAACCAATAGATTCCGCAATTGCTGCAAATTTTCTTCCTGTCGTGCCACCCGTTTTCGTCTCTGGCAATGCTTACGTAAACGTCGACGGCGATTCAGCGAAGATTGCACCGCGCGTAGGTGCACACGTTGTGTCAAAAATTTTATGCACCTCGTTAAATTGCAACGATCGGCGGGAAAAGATTATTCTTGGGCACTGTGCGCGACCGTGATTTATTGCAGGTTTTCTGAACCGGGTGCCGGAGAGGTTTTCTTAGCTGTAGAATCTTCGCGCTCGCGAAGACAGCTGGTAACGATCGGGAAAATGACAGTTCATTTAAACAACATTTGCATTTAATACACGTTCCTCCAACCTGACGCAACGTAAGAAATTTAATGGTACGCATTCCCTTGTCGTTTATGATTATATAGATACCAATAAAAATAAATAGTAGGTGTATCTTTATGAATCGTCTAATTTAGCATCGTTAATTTTATCTTTTTCCGGCGAAACCATTACGCGTTGCTTCTTGTCCTAAATATCATTTTCCGACGCCGCCGTCAATAAATATTCCTCGGAACGTTTGTAATTAATGCAATCTAGGTAGGAAACGTCTCAACTATCTGAAATACGTGAGGTGCTTTCCTTCCCGAAAGGAAGATAAAAAATGGGAAATGTCCTCAGTAGGTATATACGATAGTAGGACGAGGGGGATCGACTGGAATTTTTGAAAAAGTTCGAACAAGCAAAATGATGTTGAAATGCGCGTGAAAAGCGTAGGAATAGCGAAGATTACGAGCGGAGTGCCATAACTGAAATACTGCGACATATGTACTCCGATGAAAATGAACGATAGGAAAGAATAGAGGGGAAAAAAGTGCATTCATACCTCGCTATCTGCTTTTAGCTTGAAAGTATTTTTAATCGCATTCTCTTGTAACTTTATTTTTCTCGCTGTATACTTTTTTCAACTAGAAAATTTCGATTGATTCGATTGATTCGATCCACATGGTTATATTTTAAAGCAACGCCAGATTACATTTTTTTGTCTTTTCCACCTTTCGTCAAAAAGGAAATACGTTAACTTTGATTGACGATGCGCGTATCTCGGACTGTGTAAGAAATTCAGGGAAACTCGCAGAAACAGCAGTGTCGAATAATAAATAATAGTTTCAGTAGTAGGTGCACGTCGTCGTTAAACAATGTTTAGTTTCAATTATGTATATTTCACGGCCGAAATTAGAGAAGGACAATACTTGTGAACGTGGACACCATACTCAAGGTAGTGATTAATCATAACATTTGCGATTCACGAATAGACAGTCAGCACGGCCCACTGAAACACTATGTTATTTATGAACTTCCTGTTAAAATAGTTTACGAAAGTTCCACGACTGCGTAGAACATTGGAATATTCATTTTCTCGGAAGGGAAATTTGAAAAGCGCTTATCAGCTGCAATTTCTTGGCTACGACAAGCAAATGGTATTATCGTTGATAAAGTTTAGAATGTTTAACGCGCAATATTTGCCGACCACGTTAAGTGTTTCGCGCATTTCGATACTTATCGTAAAAAATATCTGATCGATTATCGTTCCATATGAAATGGAAAACAAGTTGCGATTTGCACCGGTTGTCGTTCTTAGTTTGCAATTCTGGAAAGTGGCATGCACGAAAATTGATTTACGTTCGCGATGGGCTTTCACAAGTTTCGCTACATATTCGTGGAATTCATTGAAGGAAACGAAACGACGCTTCTAATGATTATTTTCATTGCTTGCGAAGGTGAAGGTCTCGAAAAATAATTTTTACAAATACACGATCCAAATTTTGTTCGAAGGAAAGATACGTGAAATAATATCCATTTTATGCCGAGGTTGCATCCGCGAATATTTCCGTCCCTTCGTAAGTGAAATCCTAGAGATCACGTGTCGCAGAACTTACACTTAATCAAGGTCTGTATCATCTTTATGTGTGCCATAGCAGATAAATGAAACTGTCGCAGTGTTCTATCATTTCCGTCATTGCCACGCTTTGAAGTAACTTGAATTATTTGCGGAAATGAAACAGACATCTCTTTATGAAGTAAATGGAAACTCGTAGAATGTCGGCTATTAAACAGCACTTTAATTGCGGAGAATAAATTGCATTGGAGCAGTTATCACGAATGAAACGGTTTCAAAGTCCCATCAGAATTGTCCCAACAACTGTCCACAATTCCGGTAGACGAAATCGATCAATTAGTTCCCCGGCTAATTGTTTAACTTTCGTGCGCGTCGAGCAGTGTTTTAAACTATGTGCAACGAGGCGTTAAGTAACCTCAGTAAGATAATAATTTGTATGGAATAAAAAGAAGCAAAGAAATCGTACGGTGGCACAGATACCACATTATCTCTCTTTCCTCCTTCACAAATAACCACTACCCCATGGAAAAGTTCAGTATTCCGGAAAAAAAAATTTGCGCAATTTTCGGGTCATTCGTTCTCCACGTTAAATCCCTATTTACTTGCCGTGCACGCAAACGTGCACGGCAATGAAAACGGCACTCGATCAACGCCGATTGAATTTTTCACGAAAAGAATAATCGAATCGTCCTTCCTGAGGATCCGTTCCCAGGATCATAGATCAAACTGATAGGCAAATCCATATCCCGTCGATTCTAAGCTCCCCGATTTCATCCTCTAGCGTCTAAATCAATATCGGAAACAAAATTATCAATACAATGTATGTACCTAGCCTCAAGTTCCCCTTGAAGAGTTCCGCGAGAAGCGCCTTTATCGTTTCCTACCACCACGCCGCGGACCAAATGCCAAACCGTTCCCAGATACCATTGCTAGGCCGCACGGGGGCACGGAAAGCCCCCCCATGGAACAACGCAAGTACAACCTGTCCCCGTTTGAATTATCGCGTGCGGTCCCCGTTCAGGAATCCGCGTCACGTGCCGTCCGCGCCTACGGAACAAACATACAAAAACAATCGCCGCAAAAAGCCTTTCGCCTTGGTCGCGTCGGAAGATAAACGTCCGTCGACGGTGTTAATCGACAGCCAATCAGGCAGGGGGAGTGTTCCGGTGTTAGACCAATGAACAACGAGCCGTTATCATACCGCCGACTCATATAACCGAACGCTAGACCAGGACAACGTGCACAGAGGGTTTCGAAACGGGCTTCCGCGCGGACCGGCCGTTCCTGTCATTTTTTTTTCAATTTTTTTTTTCTCTTCTTCCTTCAATCGAGCAACCCGGTCTCGTCCTCGGCGTCGCGTGCACGATAATTGTCGATGCGTCTGCCGGTGTTCGCACGCCCTCCTTCCTCGTGATCCGTCGAGAGTTGAGGCCTTCTGACGGTGGTGTGTGCCGCAAGCGAGAGCAGCGAACTGTCAGCGGAAGGCCAAACGCGATCGTGTAGCCGTTCATAAGTGGCGCATATCAGTCTGTCGGCTGATCGTCGAACGATTCGGCTGTGTTGTCGTTGCTGCGAGGCAGACAGGCTGGTTGCACGGCACCGCGCGGCACGGCCGAACTTCAGCCGCGGTCCGACGAGGTTCATCGACGTTTAACCCGTGTCGGGTCGGACGTGTGACCCCTTCCAGGAAACACGATGCCAGATGGACTTTTGATCGTTCTCTGCGCGGCGGTCGCCTTGACCGATGCCGCCTCCATCGGGCATGCCGACGTCAAGGCCACGGACTGCTATAGGTGAGTGAAAGGGAAACGACGAAGGTGCAAGGTGCCGCGCCGCGCCGCGCCGCTCGAATCGTGCACCTTCCGCGCTGAAAACTCCGCGCCATCCCGACGCGACCAGCGGCGTCGCGTTCCTACGATCTTGGCCCAGAAACTATGAACAACCTCTATCTCGCCGCTTTTCCACCCGGCGACAGTTCTCCTACCTCGGTTCTGCTCTTCTTCTTCGTTTTACCCCTTTGTCGTGGAAGGGAGTTGCTCCGTTTGTGCTCGACTGCCCGCGTTTGGACGCTCGGCGATACGGTCGGAGGACCTGGTTTCGTGAATGGGACGCCGGGTTCGGGAGGCGCGCGGTCGTTCGCCGGGGTATTGGAAGTGTTCTGGAGTCGGGAGTGCTTTGTGCCCGCGGTTATTTCGGAGACAATTTTGGATTCTGTGAGGTGAAGTTTCAGTTTCTCTTCTGACAGGTGAGGGAGATGTCGATAGAGGGTTTAGAGCTGTTCTTCGTTTTCAACGCGACTTTCAACACCCTTCGATTTCATTGCAAAGGACGGTAGTTCCGATTGCTTAGCTGTAGATACGTGCGTGTTAATCATTGCCACCTTTAATGTCCGGTGAAATAGCTTCACACGATCGTTGCGTTCAATGTTATTCATATTACGGAACGTGTAAGAATTTGCAAGGACTTACTGACGGTATCTACAACTTTCGTGACAAAACGGTTCAGTAAAGTAAGAAAAAATTCACGCATTTTGTAACTATTCGATATGCTCTTTTTTAATGCCGCATCGTTACACGCTCTAGGCTCGACATGTTGCATCAAGTTCATTTGCAGGACTTTTTTTTCTTGTCGAATGGGGAATCTCCACGTTCTCGTGCAGGATTGTGAAAGTCTCTTACACAACTGAGGTGTCTCGTGTGTTTAAAATCGTATGAAAACGTAAGATCGCGTTTATTACAAAGTTAAATCTGCCGGCCAGAATTATGCATAATTAAATATTCATAACGAATAACGATGGTCGTTGATAATTGGAAATTCCCCTGTTCCCCGATTTCTTCGATTCATCGAAACGAACACGAAAAGTCGCCTCCTCGATTGAAACGTACGACGCCCCCTCCGTTTCGACGGAATCGAATTGCACCAGTACTGATACCGAGTCGCATGCGGTTCAATGTCTTGCAAACATTAAGATAATAATTATGACCGGGCTTAATTCTACAATCTGTTTATAATATCCGCTCATATCGCTCACAGTTTCTGTTCTTTCTGGTGGCAGTTTCCTTTCACCGCACTTGACAAAATTATTTCGACCGGCTATCGCTGCGAAATGTTCTCATCGACGGAATAATCGAACGGTGTTCTCTATTAATTAAACGCCGGACCGACGAAATTGACAGGTGATATATACTTCGACGAGTCCGCGAACGATATCACTTGCGAACGACAACGTCCGCTTGCGCGATCAACTCTTCCAGCGCGCAGTTCGTTCTGCGATTTCCCTTTTCTCGTTCGGTGTTACAATAAGGAAACATTCTCCCGCACAAACTGCGACGAAAATAACGTGAACATTTGGCGATCTGGTTATTCGCCGAAATGAATTTTGCCAGCGGCTTCGATTACCGCGACACGGAAATGCACTAATGTTGCTCGCGTAGGTAGGAGCGTTTTACTTGGCGGTGTAAAAATTGTGAAATCGCCCGGATACCGTGTTCTATATTGACGTAGGAAGTATGCACATGAACGCAATTCGAGTGTTCTCAGAATTGTTTGCGTTTGTCGTTTACCAACAGTCCCCTCGAGTACCATTATCGAGGAATCTAGATCGTCGAAATGATTCGGCCGCGCAGGTGTCTTAATTTCGAGGAAAGCTTCTTTCCAATTTCCTAATACGCCTCGATCGAATGAATTACGAATTACACGCCCTTGCGTAACGTTTAATCAGAGGATCCGTATGAAGCGATCGGCGTCTAATCTCCTAATAGGATCCTTATTCGATAAAAATAGAACGGTTCTCTTGTTCCACTTTCGGAAGTGTCATCCCTCGCGATTAATTGCAGCGCAGAAATGTATTCGACGGATCCCAGTTCCCCGCCACGACTTTATTTACGATTTATTTATTGCACGTCGCTGCGATACAAGGTTGAAAACTGTTCTGGAGTCGCGCTTGCTGCAAACGGTGCTTAATTACTTCTTTTATGCAATCGTTTCACGCATCTACACGTATCATTATATTCGTTTTTTTCTTTTTTGCCGGTATCAAACGGAATGCGAGTCGGGGGAAAAGTGCCGAGGGGGACGGAACTCGTGTACAGGCGCATAATGATAATGAGATCGGTAAGGCTACGATTTCCCACGGGGGAACGCATCGTAACCGATCGGTCGATTTACAAAATGCCGCGGCGTTCTTTGGACCGTCCGTTTCGCATCTTATCGCGACAGGAACGGAATTGAATTTCGTTTGTTTATCGTTGATTCATTTTCTGCTACTTCCTTTCTGTCCGCGCGAAGTTTAATGCTATACTCCATTCTTTCCAGCTGCGGCAAATATTTGGCCGGTTCTAAATACGGTCGAGCGTGTGTCATGATCTGTTTAGATTAGGAATTCGGTGTTCACTTAGGCATACAAGGAATTATCATCCGCGTTTGATTCGAAACGGTTGATAACGTTTCCACCAACCTGTGTGCGCACGTGCTGGGACGAAGTAACGCTCGTTGAAAACTCGGACCCGATGATGTTACGCCTCGCGGCATCCTGATTGCCATAAAGCTTCATCAAAGTTATGCACGCAATAGCTGTTTCATTATTTATGAATTTTTCGTGATACGCGTCACTCCGTGTGAAATCACTTGCAATGTTTATGATTGACAGGTTCGTTCGGTATGTAAATGTCTTTTTTTCTAACGAGAACTTCCGCATATTGGACTTCACAGATTTCTACCGCAAAATAACAATTCCGTCTCGAAACGAATACGTAGTTAATTGAATGCGAATCATTATCGCGGAAACAAATTTCAAGATGCAATAAATCTATTCTAAAATAAAAGGAGATGGGTAGAGAATCTTGCAGCAGCCTCGCGATCATTGTACTGTAGCATTACGAATTTGCATTAAAAGTGTCATTATATTGTCGCTCATTTCGAACAGCTATTTAATAATTAGAATACGAGATAATAATATTAATGAATACGAGCTGGTGATTGTTTCTTAACGCGTACCGTTCATCACACCACGTGTGCTCGATCATTCATGCTTGCACTCCGCTTGTTCAACAAAAGACTCTCGATACGCGGCCCACGCCGGTTTCGTTATCAGTCAGTAATGAGGATAAGTAATTATCGCGAAACCGTGTACCTCGGTTTGCCAATGAGACCGTAAACTTTGTCCAACGCTACGCGAATAACGTTTCATCGATTCGCCTCACGTAAACGGTTATAAATACCGATTAGTGCAACGTATTTCGCATCCTTCTACTTGTTCCCCTCTTGTAGCACAGTAATTGAGGACAACAGTATGCGAGATACGGTAAAAGGAAGTTGTCACACGCAGGAGAACACGAGTTCCTCCGGATAAGGCATTCAGATATCGACAATGGATGACGTAATTCCATTTGTCGCGAGTTTTGGACAGGTCATCGTCGTTTCATTGATATCGGACTCCTTGGAATTTCGTCGTTTCTCTTTTTCTTAGAACCGTTTATAATGCTTCTCTTCCCTCCCCCCCCCCCCCCGGCGATTCAACGAACTTCGACGTTTTAATAGCGTTGTTTTCGTCGAAAAAATTCTAGATATTAATTTTCTTCTCAAGCTTTTTGCACTTTATCTTTGTTTAAATGTTCAACGATTATCCTTGAGACCACTGCCCTCTTGCTTCAACGCCGTTCCGTTCTCATTCCCTCGAATTCTGTCGGCTTCGATTTCTCATTCGTTTTGTCTTGGCCAGGAGCGTCGCGACGATGAGTTTTCTAAACAGTTTCGCGTACCATCTGCCATTGCGAATGCTCCTCGTGATTATCAGTGTGCCGGTCGATAGTGCTCCCTTTTTATTTCTATTTTCGACGATGGTATCGTTTCTTAGTTACCCGCGGCGTTTCGCAATTTCTCCTATTTCTTTTTTTGTCCGACCGTAATTACGGGAAGGACGTACCCGAGTTCGATTCGGAATACGATTTCCCTCCCCCCGTCCCGGCAGCCCCCCGCGCCTGTTTCTCTTTTGGAAAAATCGCGGACGAGCGAAAGGATACGCGAACGAGATACCCGATGCATGAAAGAATTCCGTTCTCGTTCATCGATGCGGCTAAAAATAACGAGAGCAATGGTGCTGCACTTTCGACGTGATTAAATGTAATTGAACCGGCCTCATTGTTCCACTATGAATCCAGTTGAACGGCTTACCTTCGAGTTCAAGGCTAATTCATAATTCATACTCGCCCTGCGACACGATTTCTTTTCTTCTTCTTCTTCTTCGTCTTCTATCCGGCCGTTTACTGCCCCCTTGCAACTATGCACTGCAACGAGAGCAAGTATACTTTCGTTCGTTCCCTTCTTCTCGATTCAGTGATAAGAAGAATCATAATATTGCGCAAGACTTTGCCTATTAAACGGATAAATCTTGTATTGGATGAGTGGGAAAGATTTTAAATGATGACGATGTAATGACTTTGTTGGTCAGTTTCGTTTTATTTTCCACGTGTTTGCATCTTTCGTGCGTTTAATTGTACGGGTATTTCCGATGTTGTTTTTTCTTCCTTTTTTTTTTCACAATCAGTTGATTAGTAAGCCAAGGTAAGGATTAAAAGGCGGGCCTCGATGTCGCTGAACCTCGACCGCCTCATATTTTCTTTACAATTAGTTCCTTTGCATCCTTGCTCAGCAACACCGTACTTTGCGATAAAGATGTTATAACTATTATTAAAAAGGGTTGCATAAAATTCGTATGCTTGTTAACTGTAACGTTCGTGATATTCAATCCGTTTCGGTTGCAACACGCGAACGATCGTTGGACTATTTAGAAAGCTGAATAATATTTCAATAAATTAATATTATAATAAGATATTGACAGGTCTGCCGTTATTCTGTATAAAAGAGTGCAGTTATCTATCCAGTGTCATTTACAATACAAGTAGAATATTGTTGGTTCGTAAATATTGCAGTTGTATAACAAAAAATTCTGCCATCAATCACAGCCGAGGAAACCCCATGGGTCGGAAAGAAATCGAGCGCGAAAAATCCCTTGAACCTTGATTGATCGGTGTGTGGCACGCCGACGCGAATTTCGGTACGCCAGAAGTTATCGATTTTCCAGACAATCGAAGCAATCTTCTCGATAGATCTTGATGACCATTCGAAAGTTGCAATCGTGGCGAACAAAGTCTCACAAGCAGAGGAGTAGTGTAACTTGAATGTCGACGCAGAGAACGGAGAAGAAAAAGGAGACGAAGAAGAAGACGAAGAAGAAGAAGAAGAAGAAGCAGAAGAAGAAGAAGAAGAAGAAGGAGGGAAAACTTGTTTAAAACATTCATCGCTTCGTTTCCGCAGTTGAATTTGCGGTGGTAGAGAAAGTTCTTCGTTTCGTTTGGTAGCAAGGCGTCGTTTGCAATGAAACTACAGACATTTCGATCAGGTATAATATTGCCATAAAGGCCGGTTTTACGATCCCTATGAAAGCCTGCTCGTCGATATCCCGTAAATTCGCGGCCTAGGTTGCTGCCAAGGTAAATCGCCCAATGATAAGGGCATCGTGTTCTCGTTACGCATCGAATAATAATCAAAAAGCCTATAGAACACGTGTTTCGCTCGAACAAATGGGCGGTAACGCGTGGAAGGCACGATAGGGCTATTAAAAACGACGCGAAAGAAGCGTGTATCGTTCCGTGCGTTAAAGGAGATTTCTTATTTGCAGAAAATTACGATGGCCAGGCTTCGCGATAGCGATCGCCCTATCGACGCGTCTGATCGGACAATCACGAAACACCAATATGTTCTTGCAATTAGTAAGAGGCAATAAGTATTCCTGCAGAAATGTATTTTAGCGATATAGTTGTTACATTACCATTGGAGATACTTAATTGCATCTGGGTTAGTTGGGAACGTCAGTGACCGAATTTCAACGAGTATCCACATAAAATTGATTCCTCGCTGTAATTTACGGTGCATCGCGAATCACGCGTTTCTTGCATAAATATCTGCTGACCAGCATTATCGTCTACGGTGCTGTACAGCGTTCGCGGTACGCTCTCGATATATCTACGAACGTCGACATAAAAATGTTGAGCAGCATCAAGAACGAAACGTTTCCCATTTCTCACCGCGGAAACGGCCCGTGCTTTCGTCGTGAAAAAGAATATGCATCCGTTACACGAACTCTTAACATCCATTTTTATATAAAGTCGAAACGCTCGGCCGGTGTACTCGTAACTTTCTGCGGCTGAAAAATACCTCCGGCAAGGATGAGGAAAGTTCGCCGTTTTCCTTATTTCGGTGTCTACGTGTGCGTAGTTACGTAACGCCTGGATCGTGTGCCGTGTATCAACTTTCCAACGTAAACGTCAGGTCTGGTAACGCTTAAAGAGGTGCAAGCAATGCATCGACACGATCGCGTATTATAGAAGTGGGTCGTTGAGCAGAGAATTGAACGTTCGACTCGGGACAAGCATGCGAGCCGCTGTACTTTACCCCGAATGATCAAGGGGATCCAGGGTGCACAGGCCAGAAGAGTAGACGCATCTGCCGAAAGACTTATTACGCTGAAGTTCTTATTACGCGACGAGCAACCGTGTCTAAACCCTTGCACAGTGCTGGCTCGTTAGAAACGCTCACCCATTGAAAACGAATCGAAATGACGAGCAGACGGAACGTGTGAAACAGAACGGACGGATTTTATTGTTCCGCCGTGCTGAAGATATCTCAGGGAATTATATACCAGCTGTTCGTGCCCGTATAAAAACGAGCCGATACGTATCCTGGAACAAAGTAATAAGCCGATACTTGTAATAAAGTATCGCCCAAGCTGTGCAAAGTCTGGAATTTAAATGGCGCACCGTTCAAAATGAAAAATTGACGAAATTTTTACCGTCCGTGCGGATAATGGGCAAGGTGGAAGTTTCCCGTGTCTCGTATGTACGCGTTCGTGACCGGTGATGATTGTAGATCTTGACTACGTGTGAAAAAGGTAGCGTGCAATTACGGTCGGAATCGGTAGACAGAAGTGAAACTCCGAGGTTTGGCCTTGTCATAAATTCATTATGAAATGTTGATTGTCCCACTCGATATAACTGGGGGACTCGATAATGTCTTTTTTATCGTGCTCTCGAAGCTCTGGTAGAACGAGTTCATCGAGAGCATAGCTGTCGTTTTATCAGTGAAACGCTCGCGCAAAGGCCTGCCCGTGCTGTAATTGTTCGATGATAGAAGAGGGACGATATTTCGTGGGCACAAAGAGAAAAATAGTTTAGGCAAAATAATTGCTTATCGCGTGTTTCTTCGTTGCTCGCGAAATTACTTTAACGCAATCGTAGCGGAAAAAAATGAAAAGGAGGTGTACTGTTACCTGTCACAGTATGAGAAACTAATTTGACAAAGAGTGTAAATTGCATACCGTCGATACGAATTTCCGTGGAACAAATGTAGCGCCGCACGCATTAATCGGGTCAGAAGTGTAGCTTCCGGAGACATTGTCAACGCTGCGCAGTAAGAAACTAACCAGGCATCGGAACACTTTGGGGGGGGGGGGGGGGGTCGTGAAGCTTTGTTGAAATTGCGGAGTTCCGGAACGAGAACCATCCAAGACGGTCGCGACAAGGAGACACAGAAAGCTGGATCATCGTTGGATCGAAATACCGGCTCCAGAAATTGAGCGAAGAATACGAAGATAGCAGTGGACGAAAAAAAAGAAAAGGGAAAACAGAAATCCCGTCTGAAGGATTTTCCTAAAAATTCACGCTCGTTCAGGCTTTCGAAAATCTGTTGAAATTTTCCTCGACCCTCGATTCGCAGATAACTAATGCTAGTCAGCCAGAGTTATCTTCTAATCACCATGGCTCGTCACATTGTACTTTTAAATTGATTTCAAACGTCGACATATTTTCCAGAGGATGACGCAGAAGTGAAGGATAAAATAGAGAAGAAAATCGGAGGATCAGAAAAGGCGGAGAAAAGGATTGGAAATTTTTCCGAAGAAGAAAGAGCGAGCAGCGTAACCGCGACAGAGGGGAATCGTTATCGGTAGAAATTTTCCATCTTGTCGTGGCAATGCTTTTTTAATCGAGCTGCTGAGCTTTCGTCTTGTGGAGTGGCCGATGTAGACGGAATAAATCGGAGGGAAATCGTTGTGAAAAAAAGAAACGAAGTCGGAAAGAAGAGATAGGCAAGCATGATCGGCTCTTCAGTTGACCCGTGAAACCTCGGAATAGTTCTTCTCGGACCGCGGACAGGCGATAAGCACGAGTAGAAAGGTCAAATTGCACCGATCAAAGAATCAATTCGGTTCGCTACTGGCTCAAGCCGATTCATAAAAACGAAGGTGGCCCCCCGGGGAATCTCCGCGACACGCGATCAATATTCAAGGGCAGCCACCCTTTAATTTACGAACCAGATGCGAAACGGGATGTAAAAGGAATTTCTTAACAAGTGATCACTGTATTGTAATAGTAGGTGTTCGTACAAATTAATATTGACACGGGCTGATTCGTAATATTTAAAGCTCAACGAATGAGCGAAGTAGATAGGATGTTCTTTGTGAACATTAGCAGTTCGTGAAACGGTAAAAAAGTTAACGCAATTAAACAAATCTGTCGTGGTGTTATTATTGCCGCCAGAATAATTGAACGATAAATTGTAGAAAATATTTGAACTTGTTTTGACAGTAAGTAGCGACAAAGAAAACAGTTATCGCGGTAATATTTTTAACGTTGCCGATAGAGAAATATGTATACGTTCAGCGTGGTAGTGTCGAAGTTATTTTACGATGTGAGATATTAATGATATCGTGACTATATGATATTCTACTATCGCCTTGAATTTCCCAGTCCTTTACCTGTTGCTTACAGGAAGCAAATCTACCTGTGTGTTAAAGTGCACTTATGTTTTACGGGGTGTTCGAAACGACCCTCGCGAAACTCGAGCCCCTGAGGCTGAATATGTGTATTTTGTCTTATTTCGCACCAATTTTTACGCCACCCAGTTTTCGGTGGTATCATATTTACGGAACTGATGCACAAGTAAAATGGCAGAATTCCACGGGACGTTGGGTAATTGCGGAATGCTGAGTTTCTCACGTTTCTAACCACAGACTACTCGTATCAAAGAAATAAGCAAAACAAATATATATAAATATATTTATTTCTATATATTCAGTATTGTGACTTTATCATTTTATTAATATTTTGCATGAATATCTTTACGAGTAATTTGAATGGTAAAATGATAGATGTCTGGCAGTCGATAATTCGGGAACAACCGATTTTTGTAAGGAGAAATGAATTTTCTTAAATTAAAATGTTCATAAGCGGTGCAATTTTTAATAACAATTTGTATCGTCGTGTAATTTACTAATTTAGTTTCATCGTAATACAGTTCAAGTAACACAGTGACATTGTTTCTCCCCCTTACTCCTCTTCTAGTTTCTCGAAAATAATTCTCCTTAATAGATAAGCCGAGGTAGCATTGTATTTCCCAATTTACCTGGTACAAGGCGCGATTGGACAACCTACAGGGTCTTAGTTACACGAAGTGTCGCTGTTAACCAGGTTCCCAGTCCATTTAACACTTTATAGTTACAATTCCCGACAGTGAGTTTATAGTTCCATGTTCTCTACCCGATTCCCACAATGACGATTCAGAAATCGATTAGGGCCCTTCGCAAACGCTTTAAGCTTGCACTAGTGTTATCCTCAGGTGTCGGTTAAATGAGATAAATCGCATTGATCCAACCCTTTAAGTTCAACAAAGCTCCTGTATCATGATTGATTTTATCATGACGATGGTCTTTACGAAGCGTGCAGAAAATTTGATATGCGTTCAAATACTAATCTCATACTATTTGATTAAACTCAACGTAACATCGAAACTACGTATTCGTCCATCTGAATTGATTAAACATTATTACATTTTAGGAAGAAATTTTAATCTTCGTATTGAATTTAATTTTCGAACACCGTTCATGTGCGTTGGACCGGATCGTTCATTTCTGCATGAATATTCAGAGATTTTCTCTTGCCATGAAGATTTTGATAAATTGATTAATCATTATAAGTTAATATCCTGTTAATACTTTTTCCGCTTACCGTTCTCTCGTATTTTCATGGTGCTTGGTCTGAAAATGAGCAAGATTTGCTTCGCGTTTCCGTGACTCGCGGTTCCCAGCAATTCGTCAAGGGCTTCTACGTAATTTGTGATCGCGGAAGTTACGATGCAGACCGATGAGACGATTCGATTTCAAGTTTTAATCATTTTGCGTAAACTGCTGCAACTGCCGTGCAATTTCAGCCAAGGGTTCGACGGTTTCACGGTTTTGTATAATTTGCCATCCAACATAGGGATGTCGATTCCATGTACCACGAAATTCCCCGAAGAAATGTATAATAATACTTTCAACCACCGAAGTGAATTCCAGTGAAATGAAAAGTCAATTCCTCGGGGATATTTCTGTGAAATAAATGTGGAAATTTTTTCTTTCAAAGATTTGCCACTTTTTTCGCGATTGTAAAACGAAGCGTTATGGAAATGTATCGTATTGTTCAAGGTGTTGAACAAACGACCGTAACGTCACCGTTCGTACACGAGAGCAGCCGCTGTTTAACATCTCCGACAGGTTTGCCTCCTCGGTGTCACACGTTGAATGAAACGCTCTGTACATTCGTTTCCGACGCTGTGTCGCTTCACTTACCTGTTATTTAGTCGTACGTAGGTACTCACTCGGCATTTCTCTTCATCCGACTTTCATATTTTATGTTTTCACGAGATGCAAACTCACGGCCGCGTTGTGGTGTTTGAAAAGGGCGTTCTGTTAAAACAGAGGAATGTCTGAATATTATTCCTATGAACGGAAACGCGAGATTTGAGGTACGAGAACATTTATCCTTTGTCGACGAGGGAAGAACACGGTTCGCACTTTTACATGTGCATCAGTATGCGCTTTCTTGCTAGGAAGAAGCTTCCTTCGATCACCCTTCACATTTTATTATCCTCCTTATTCTCCTGTATCCCACCTGTCCGAAAATATTCGTATGCGTTTCCACCTATCTCCAGTGCGCAAAAATCCGCGCGGTTGTGCGATTCCGTCGATTGTTTCTCTCCTCTTTTACAATTTTTCGATCGTTCCTTCCATCCGAGTATTTAATAAAACCTGATTTCTTGAAGGTGCAAAGCCCAGCTTTAAATATCCTCGTCATATAAATCGCGTTCCCCTGGATCCCGCCAATTAATCCAGTTGCCACGAGTAATCCTCCGGTCATATTTTAAAGTTTCAGCGCAGTTGAAGGAACTTCAGAGCTATGTACTTGTCTGGCCTTATGCCGCGCTCCGCTGTCAGGCGACTATCATTCGAAACTTCTCGGTGAAGCAGATTCAGCCTAACCGGCAAATCTTCATTCACTCGGGATACAACTCCATTCCCGAGGGGTTAGACTTACGGACATTGCCCATTCAATTTAGAACTTTCCTGCCAATTTATTTACTCCTTTGGCGTGCGTGAAAAGAACGCACCCCGGACGAGCGCCACGACGGAAATAATAATACGACATAATGTAGCAGCAGAAATTGAGTCTGTCGCGATAATTTGTTTACCATGCACGTTTACGTGGTGGACATCAAATGTAATATACTATACAATTTCGCACTTCTTCGTCCAAGTTCGTAACAAGCCTGAATCCAAGGGCAATTTGTATTGAATTATATACCTACGAGCTAGATAAAATGGAACGTGGAGTGTTGATTAGGTCAATTGAAGGAACCTTCCAGAAAAAACCTTTTCTCAAGAGATTCAGTCTCTCTCGCTCTCTCTCCCTCTCTCCGTCTTTCTTGCTTTGTTAATTACACCGACGTCGATTTCATGTAATAATCTTGCTCAACTTGGGGGACCCTCGAATATTATCAACGGAGAAGCTGTAGAAGAAAAAAAAGACAACAGATCTAGGAATATGATAACGAGGGACGAAAGTTCGTAATGATAATTTTGCGCCGACGGTTTATCTGATGGAACCTCTCCATTACCAGCGCAGACGAGATCACGCGATATCGTTAAAATATTCAGGTGGTACGGATAGAAGTCGAGCAAACGTTATTTAATACCTTTTGCTCAGTTTCGATTTCGATCATTAACGTTGGGTGTATGCATCGTAAAATCGAAGAAGCTTTGTTTGCACTATGAGTAAGTTGTGCCGATCGAGCGAGAAGATAATAGCGCGAGAAGTGGCTGGCCTCGGGGAACAAAAATTCATGACTCGCGTGAAACGGTTTGCTTTACATGAAATACCCACGAAGCGATCCAAATAGCAGCTCCCATATGGAGCGGTAACCACCCCAAAATAGAGAGTTTATGATTTATTTTACTACGTAACTCTTGTAGAGTGTCCCGTATATTCTTATCCCTTCTCGCTTGATATATCTTTCCTCCACACGATATAGCAATTCTGTTCATATTGTCCGCAGCTGTGAAATTTCACCCGCTCCACGAACACCTCTATTCGTTATAATATAAAAAAAATGAACGGACGAATAATTTGATGGCCTTCCAGTGTATTTCAGCAGCTGGGAAATATTTTTGTTACATCAAATAATCTTTACTTTCTACGTTGAAATGATATTTATTAAGAATTGTCACTATCCGCGATCGTTTTACCTTGCGACGTTTCAAACGTAAAAGTTAAGATGTCAGCTTAAAATTGTGTAGATATTACGCAAGACTGTTGACAAAGCTGCAGCTTATCCATTAGAAGTTTCGGATATTCTCATGAAACGATTCCATCAATCAGTAACCGACTTCCCATTCATCCCTGAGCATATTGAGGGTATAACTTTCTTACGTGTATGTGCGGGGGAAAGGGAAACTCTAACAGGATGACGAAGGTCTACAACCACGACAGGTTCGTTAATTTTTTGGCTCAGGGGTGACGAGTACAATATCTGGAATATCACGACTTTCGCTGCTCACGATATTGTCATTGCCTCTTTTCATCCTATATTTGCGAGAAGGTGCGAGTGAACGAGTACGCGTTGAACACGAAAGAAATTCTGGTGGTGGTGATTTAATTTTGCTCCTTTTCTTTTTTTTCGTTCAGCGAAAAAGGATCGCGATAGGAAAAATTAGATCTTCTCGGGTTTCAGATTGGATTTTCTTGAATATTACTCTTAGCCATAGCGACAAATATAGACAGAATAACGGAACGGTAGTAATTTTAGTCAAATATTTTATTGTTTAATCAAATGTTTCGCGTTGACGTGGAAATTCGTGACGTTGCACGCGGTAAATGAATACCATCGCGAGTAATGAAATTTTTCACTTCAATTAACAGCGCGGCTCCAATTTAAATTTCGCGATGTTTCACCGTGTAAACGAACACACATTTTAATTTATTCTATGACGGGAGATTATGGATAGTTCCCAAATAAATTAAGTAAAATAAGTCAATTTCTCGTTCTCGTGTGCATGCGTGGCCACTAAAGTTCAATGAATTGCTTGAAGTTTCGCTGGTCAAGTGGCCCGCGATATAACGGCTCGCAGATAGGACTGAATTTTTCACTTTTCACTTTTCCGGTATAGTTACGTGACGCTGTAGAATCAATTATTTAACTCGAGAACGGGTAATTGTTTCTTCTAGGCCAATCTGTGGTCAACAGATTGATAATCTACCGTTATAAGTATTCGTGGCAAAAAAAAAAGTAAGAGAAAGTAATTGCAAGAAAAAATGTTTGCTAATGTCCCACGGCAATGATATAATAGAAAGCAATTACGAGTTCATTGATTTAAATACCGAGAGCACGTTGCCAGCTGTTTTTTCGCTGTTTCTTTACGTGGATCGATGTTGGCACCGACACTGAGTTAGCTTTACACCGTAATTCCCTTTCGTTTGCCGAAAGCGTAGAACAGTAGGCGCCTTTGCGGCTGCAATTTCTTCACTCGTGTCAACTCGATGCCAAGTCCGCATCGGCTATAAATTTTCTCGCTGTCGTGCTTCTACCCCTTTTTCTACGCGCAGTTTTACTCGAGATCTTTCGTCACTTGAGGGCTATTTATCACAAAATTTGTATGGCAATGTATAGTACACGAAGGGTGTACTGTACACCGTGCGGGTTGAAGTAAGGACGGTTTCTAGAATCGTGAAAGATGGTCCACGGTTTTGTTTAGACAACGACAGGTACACGAGAATAGCATTTGTCTGACACTGTTTCCGAGTTTCAGAAGACCTACACATTTTAGCCATTGTCACTTACATTTTTGTGTCCGTTCTGTGGTGCTATTCCGTTCCTGTAATTACTTTGTCTAGCTAGATGTTTCCAAATTTGCCTCACGAATGATTAATCGAAGACGTCGCAGTTCCAGTCGAGAATGAAGATTTTTCGCGGCGATGAATCTTATTAAGTGCGACTAGAATATCGTAGGTGCCACAGGGACAGATTGGGTTCGATTTGAGCAGAGATTTATTGCAGATTTTAATCGGTTCACTTCATCAGATTGTCCAGTAATCGACGAGGGGATTGATTGAATAATAACGCGACTGGATTATTGATTCGTATCACTGTACATGCAAGTACCTACAACGCGTTGTAGTATGTGTGCGCAATTTGAAATAATTAGACAAGTTTGTAACTGCTAAATTACATTGATATAAAATAAGATATTATAAAGTTCCTATAATAATAGATATGTAATTTGATCAATCTTATCGTTGTATATTCGGTGTTTCTAATGGTTTTTCTTGTTCTTTTCATTTTTAGCGAGATCTATTGTACTGGGGAGCTATTGAAGACAATACAGCTAGCTGAAATTTTCCCAGACAGCAAAACCTTCGTCGATATGCATCAGAAAAATGATCCCGAGATAACTCTTTCGAAGTGAGTATTTCAATTGGAGCAAATACAGTTGTTCACACTTTTACTTACTTTGCGTTTAATAGATTTCGTCGAATTTCATACTGAATAATATCGAAACTTAAATATTTACGCACTTTTCTGTTTTCGAAATAATATATTTCTCGCCAAGACATAGTTGAATTCCAAGAATTTTATTGATCGGCTATCTGAAACAATTATACAGTTCACTGCTCGAAACTTGCGTCCACAGACAAGATATTTTCCAACAAAAATAAACAGCTCCGGTAGCCCAGAAGCTCTTACACATTTACCTGTATTCTCCATTACTGGAGCAGGTGATACCGCGAGCACGCACATTTGTTTCTTAAACTCCAAGTGTTCTTGCGATACTTTTATTATCACTATTCCCCGGGACATTACTACTGCCAGATATCATTTTCTCGGGCGTCCGAGCACTCTTTAAACGCGACAGTAAAAAAAATCCCCGCGTCCAAGAAGAAGAGCCACCCTTCTGTACGCGATCGCACCCCATAAATTTTCCGACCAGGGTTAATCGAAATCAGGCTGACCAAGCTTGTTGTTGTTTATTTATTATTTCTCGTTTAAATTAGCCCGCCTATAAATCACACAGCTTCTCACGGGATTTATAGCGGGCCAGTTTACGACGTTGGGTTACGTTCACTTTGGTCCACCTTCGTCGCGTCGGATATCCCTTTGAAGTTGCCGTCTCGTTGAGTGCAAGTCGAACGGTTCGATCTCGCGATAGCTATTGCTCGTAAATAACCACACTAGCAACCCAATGGAAGTTAGATTGTTGTGCCAGAACGAAACTGGAGAAACGTAATGCTTGCTTCAGCGATCGGTTTTTTCCTTTTCTTTTTTTTCTTCGCCAGATCCAGTTTACCTTCCGTACACAAACTCCCGGTGTAAACCGAATATTGTTGCGACGAATGTATCGATAGAAACTTTACATACAGCTGGTAGTTTGTCGTTGCTCTGTACCGAACGCAGAATCCACTCGTGTTTTATGACGATTGTAAACCGAATTCGAGGAGGACGTAAAGCTCGTCGTAAGTTCAGCGTTAACGACCGATGGAACTGATCGTTTTATAGCCAATGATCAAATATTGTAAAAGATCGGCGGGCCAATGTTTATTTTCAATGGAATTCCTTTCTTTCTTTTTTTAGATCGTACATTTATTTATTTGTTTATTTATTTACTGAATCTTTTTAATCAAGCGCGCGACTAGTTGTCAGTGGACCACTACAATTGTGTCGGATTGTTTCTACTTATATATATTCGTCGCATTCCGTGCATTGAAAACGAACGTTGCAGCGTATTGCGTCAGTGAGATTAATTCGGGAGAATGTAAGCATCGTGCATACATTTTACGTATTGGAACACTACTGCGAATGAAATTACTTCTATTTCTATTAAAAACGTTTTTTACATTGCTGATATCGCGTCCGTGCGGATTAATTCTCGTTGTTTTCTCGGTTTCTCTGTCATTTATACCAGTATTCTCTTATCAGCAGGGCAACGCGGTTTTTGCTGTTTAAACGCGGACGATTACAGTGTTATGATAGTGGGTTCGTAATGCTTCCTGCTCTTCGGTATCGCGGTTGCATAATGCTATTTTGGTCGGGCGCCTGTTTAATGGGAAGAAAAAAATACAATGGTTTTCCCATAATCTTACTGAATCATCTCGGCGGTTTTTCTTTATTAATGAATTTGTTTCGCCATCGCGGTGCTGGAATGTTATCTTCGTCCATTTTCGAACAGTTTCTACGACCTGATGAATGCAACGGGCAACAAACCGAGTCGTAGTCAGCTGACTGAGTTCGTTAACGATAATTTCGAGTCGTCGAACGAGCTCATAAATTGGACGCTGCCGGACTGGACGGAAAATCCCTCAATCTTGTCACGTGTCCAGGAGCCGAAGTATCGCGAATGGCTAAGACATTTGAACGAAATTTGGAAGAGTCTGGCGAGGAAGATGAACTACGACGTGGCGAAATATCCGGAAAGGCATAGCTTGATTTACGTGAAGAAAGGTTTCATCGTTCCTGGTGGCCGTTTTAAAGGTAAACGAATTTCGTAGGCAACGAGTGAATTGCTGCCGTTCTTGTTTTTTTTTTTTTTTTTACGTAAATCTCGCGTTCAATGAGTTTCGATGAGGATTATTCTGAAATAATAATAAAAGAACACCGGCTTACTCGTGGCAAAATGCATAGGGTGAAACTTGGGGAAGGAAGATAAAAAGAAATAATTAAAACGAAAGTTAAATTAACAAGTTAGGGGAGAATATTAATTTGCCAGAGTTTACCACAACTTGGCCGCTGCTTAATTTCGTCCGGGGTCGTGAAAATACGCGAGATACTCGAAAGTTTTAATTCAGGGGACGTAATTAATATCGTACGTATTTTTTTTTCTTACCAAAATTTATTTAATTATATACTTTCGAGTTTCTCAAGGAACTCCCCAAAATTGCGAATGTTTCACTCTTGAAACTATTAAAATGAAAAGCCGTTGTGTTAAAATATGCAGGTGTAATTAATTGGTATCGACCTTTTCACTTTCGTTCCAAGCATCAAATGCCACGAATCTAAAGGTTCAATGAAAACTTATTTTCTGCCCGCAGAGTTTTATTACTGGGACAGTTACTGGGTGATCGAAGGGCTGCTATTGTCCGACATGTATCAAACTGCCCGTGGAATGATAGACAATTTCGTGTACATGGTGGACAAGTACGGTTTCATACCCAACGGTGGTAGAATTTATTACCTTATGAGGAGCCAACCGCCCCTACTACTTCTCATGGTACGTTATGGTACTTGGCGCTTTGAAAAAAGAATCGACTTCTTTTCCTTTCTCAAATGACGTGTCTATGCAATTTAAAAACCCGATCGTCGCATGCGCAGAACCTTCTGAAATTTCCTCGCTTCTGCTTTTGTAACAACAAGGAGAACTGTTCTCCAGAAATAAATTATTCCCAAGCAATTATAAGGGAAAATATTAATCGCGAAATACGGTCTACAAAATCGATTACATTTTCGATCGCATTCGAACTACCACTTTGCCGTGCATCACTCGCGATCATTTGTATCCCAAAATTCACCGTTCCAATACGTTTCACTGATATTACTATTTTGCAATCTCTAAGAGCTGCGCGATGAACGAGAAACATCAAGCTCAGGGGTAATCACATGATTAATTCGATAATCAAATCGGAACTGGCGCTTTCGAATAATTGTCAGTTATATTGTTAATTACTCTGCCATTGTTCGCGTGTACTCTGCACAGTCGCTGGCTCGATGATAAATGCCGCGCACTTTAGATTCGCTTGGCCGCAATTTAATATCGTGCCCTCTGAAATTTTCATCAACCCCCGCCGATATATCATCGAATCGTGAACGAAACTGGCGTTCGAGGGACGGAATAAGAATGTTAAGCTCCTGTCGAATTCGACTTCCGGGCTAACCCGTCGTGATCAAACTTTTTGCGTTTCCATTCCTTTGGAATGGCAAGGGACCTGTCCTCAAAAATTTCCGTGCAATTGAGTCCAGGAAATTCGGTAGCCGGAAAATGTCTGCAATTTAAGACAGGAATCGATACAGGCAACGCGAGCCCGGTAAATGAAAGAAATAAAAAAAAAAATGCTTACCTTTTTCAAGAACATTTTTCACGAACTGCAACGCGCTCCCTTCAAAGAGTTAATTGCTATATCTGTCGCCGGAAAGATAACAGATCGAACCGAGGTTTTTATTCCACGAAGTATGTACGTATTGCAATTTCGTTCTAGCGTCGGTGTAAACATTGCTCTTTTCTCTGAATATCGCATCACGAATATAAGAATAAATTTGAATATACATATGAATGAAGACAGGTTCGATCCTGGGATCCAATTATTTTTCAATCAGGAGCTCCTTCTGTGCCCGGGAGATTAAAATTAACAGAATTAATTTAAGCCAAACCCTCGGAAAGTAAATATGAAAATACAATTTCAGTCGCTATGTGACGCTACATTGGAAAGATGCGCAAGGTATTGGCAATTTAGATATCGAGTTAAGTGACCCATTTTAATTTAAATAAAATCTCTCCGCGTCGCGAGGTTGCGTTAAATAATAGTCCTACCTGAAGAGAATCGTTTAAGTCTCTCGCAGCGTTAACGAGAAGACAATGATTTTTAAATTAATTAACTGCGGCGCTTTTATTCCAAAACGAGGAATCTTTGCAAGGGGAATGCGCGAACCACGAAATTCAGCGTCGTCGATGTTATTCTCCTTTGAATAAATCCGGGTAACCAGGAAGCACCGCGAATCATTACCATGCAAACTCTTTGCTGCCGCAAGGAAGGGAAAAGCTCATTTTCACAGCGTGCTGAAATTTCTGAATGTAACGCGGAGACTTTTCCTTGAATGCACACGCCCCTTGTTACCCAGCTTTTCGACAAATCACAGAGCAATCTCCGGGCCTTCTTCGAGTCACGTTTAGAAAGCTCCTTCTGGATTAAGGGAAGTTTCTTGGATAGCATCCAAATCAACTTCATTGCTTCGACGTATAGTAGCGTAGCAGAAAAATATTCGTTCGAGCGAAGGATCGACAACTCCGCTGTCCCTCGGTTAGCATCTGTTCGAAAATTGAAGATTAATCGTCGAATTTCAGAAGGTTCGTGCCCCCGTGGTCTTTCAAGACTGAAAAGCAAAAGACAGTTTTACACAATAGTCCGGGAACAAGACTCGGCTGCTATACGTGTCTCGAAAACTTTCGTTCGATAGTATAGCCCTCGAAAAGTTCGATACCGAGATTGCACGCCTATTCTCCGATGCCGGGAACTCTCTAAATGCGTTCCCGATAAGGATGGTACGGATAGAAATTTCACGCGTGTTGCAGCAGAGCTTGTTTATTCCAAGGATATTGGAGTTTCGAACCGCACCGCACCGTCCTGGATATCGCGGAAGTTTGCCGGACATATACATTTGTTTGACTGCTGTTGAATTTCGCCCACCGTGTGCGTGCATGTGTGTGCTTTCCGTTCCGTAGGTTTCGAGATACTTGGATTTCACCGGGGACTACGATTATCTTCGCTCGATTATGCCCACGTTGGAGAAGGAGTTCACGTTCTGGCATCGACACAAGATGATCCAGGTCGAGAAGAATGGAAAGACGTACAGGATGGGACATTACGTTGTGAACAGCACCAGGCCCCGACCAGAGAGTTACAGGTGCATTTTTTATCATTCTATTGAATTGCCTCAGTCGTTTGTTATTTGTCAGGCTGTTTTTCTTATGGTTGAAATTGGAGCCGGAATATTTTGGCGGACAAGAAAAAGGGAAGCTGTATTGTGTAACTAATTTTACCAATTGTTTCATGCACTAATAAGGTTGCGCTTGGCGCAATTTTGTTTGATAACCGAACAGTCTGTGTTCCCTACAAATTGTTATTTCCACGGAGAATTAATCGACGCGGTAAATAATATCGCACGCTATTAAAATTAAATTAATATGTGGAACACGGATCCAGACGCTGGCACGAAACTTTTGCAACCCGACCTCTCTATTCCACGACGCAAATATGCTCCCCTGCTGTAGCTACTTAGAACCGCTAATATGACTGCGGCATAATCAAATGCAAATATAGGAGCATCCACCAAGCACAGACTTGTATTCGTACCGCGAGATGAATTCGGAGGGCTACCCACTGTAGTCGAAGTTCGCCCTTGCGTTTGCGTTTCGTCAATGTTGAAGAGACATTATTACAGTCTTGTTGCGGCTTACGATTGATTTCACGAGAGACGAAGTTTGATACTGGCCCCTCTGTTTGGTTAACTTCCACTTCGCTTTAAATCGTTTCGAAGCAGCAACGAGAATTAGGTCACCCAAGGGCTACTTCAAATTCCCAACACTACACAGGCTATTTGCTTTTGGTTTTAAACAACCTATCTGCCCATTCGCATAGATTTTTTGCGAGAAACGATTTAACGCGACGACCATGAATATTTTATTGAGTTACGACAGAATTGGTGTCAAACAAAGTTAGAACGTTGCTTCGCAATTCATGTATAAGTCATTCGAATCTACTCATTATTATAATTATAGTTAGCGTAGCAGCAGAGGGTAGATCTCTTGCGGCCATTTATTTCATTTCTCTGATTTCAGCCGGTTTTTATATCTTCGATTTGCCAAACTTCCATTCTTTAACCCGTCTATTTTTCAAATCCTTGACTCCTTGGTTCATCAATTTTTCAAGTCCCCACTCCGGCAATTTTTCATTCCCTTAAACGTTCAACCGCATGATTCGTCGAGGTTGCAATTTATAAATCCTACTTTAACCCCCCCCCCCCCCCCCGGACTCGTCGAATCTTTGATACCGTAGCTCACCCGATGTTTTCAATCCTGATTGCACCAAAGAATAATGTTTTAATCAATAATACGCCCGCTCCGCTGATTTCAGGGAGGACTACAACCTGGCGCAAAAACTGCCGAAAGAATCGCAGGACTTCTTTTACAATAACATCAAAGCTGGAGCCGAGAGCGGTTGGGACTTCTCCAACAGGTGGTGCATAGGAGAAAACAATGGCGGAATGCTCAGTTTATTGAACATCTCCACGCAGTATATTATACCCGTTGACCTTAATGCCATTTTGCAACAGAACGCACGACTCCTCAGTGAATTTCACACTCTGTTGGGGAACAATGCGGTAAGCAGCGGCACGTTCGCTGGCAAGCGAAACCATGCTTAAATTTTGCCCATAAATTGTAGCACGCCATGCGCAGCGGAACGCTGGTATAGTTAAGAAGGGTTAAGCGATTTCCGATCAATCGCGTAACGAGTAACTCGATCGAACGGATCGATCGTATTCGTTCCTTGACTAATTTAGAAACGTTTCGTCCCTCGGGCATGTTAGCTCGAAGAGTATTTAATGGTCAAAGTGTAAAATAGAGCAGTTGCGTTAATCGAGAGGGGTTGTATTAGGGAAACGTGCGCAAGCATTCGAAGGGGACATATTTGTTAAGAGCAGACTCTATGCAAATTTATCTCTTAAGACACCTTTGCATCGAAACATGATTGCATTGTATTTGAAATAGGGAATTGTTGTTAGAAGATTACGCTAATGTATTTAATATAGAATGAGTCTTCTTTCACGTTTGTTTTCGCTGTTTCTCGAAGCTTTAGTATTTTTATGCAAACACTGTCATTTTTAAGCGCGTTTAAACATTTAAGGAGACATGCTTTCCTATTCGTATTAGCATAGAAAAAATAATATCTAATTTTACAGAAATCTCAGTATTACGCAACGGTTGCGTCGGACCTACAAGAGGCTATCGATAATGTGCTGTGGAACGATGAAATGGGAATATGGCTGGACTACGATATGATACATCAGAAACCAAGAAACACATTTTATCCCTCGAACCTCACCCCATTGTACACGAGAAGCTACAACCGCCATCAACGTGTACACTACGCGTTATCAGCGGTGAAATATCTTACAATAGAAACCATCGACAGCTTCTTCGGTGAGTTCTCGTTCGTTGAAAAACGAAATTATCCCTACAAAGTTAGCAAACTTTAAAACAGGACATGCGAATCGAGGGTAGTTCGGAGCATCCTTTTTGTGGCTACAGAGTTTAGTAGTGAATCTGCCTAGATTTCGATAAACCTTTTGTACCGTCGAAGAATTTCGAGGCGAAAGGGTTATTCTATAAGAAGGCAATCGAATGGAATTGTGATAAGGAACAAAGGCTTTCATGCCTCTACATCTGTGATCATGTTTAAAAGCTTGTCGCATCACAAATGGTAGTATGCACGTGAAATATGGATAAACGTTGATCTCGTTGCCTACGCGAATTCTTTGCCTTACAAATTCGATATATTTTTTTTAATAAATTTCTCGTAAAAAAGAATCCTCTTGGACCAGAACAATTTATTCGAGAATTTGGAAACCAAAATTGAAAAAATTGCAATGCTCTTATCATTCCAATACAGCTTCTATTCCATATAACTTTGCCCGCCAATAATTACACGTTCTTTTTAAATATTTACACCTTCACGTACCACGGAAAAATGATCGCAGTCGATAGTGGATGCCTTAAATGTCGCTCGACGATCAACCACGCTTTCGTCCAGAAGTTAGAAAAATTCTTTCAAACTTCGAGCTCAAAATACACCGGTGAACGGTCAAAGATTTTCACACCAGTCGCGCAGAGCATAGCAGAAAGTGTGCACCTGAGAGCCGTTTTTGTTTCAAATCGATATATCAATTGGTTGCCGAGGTACAGAGCATTCGAGTCTAACACTTGAAACGTAAGGGATGTTGAATGGTAGCCTAATTCACGGAAACGTCGCGACGTGACCCACATATTTCTTGCTCCTGGACATACGTACGTCGGTCTGTAGTAGTAGTAAAAAGATGCTGATTCAGCGTTTATCACTGACCACCCCACAGGTACTGCGCGTGAGGCTGGTCAGTGTCGCGTGAAAGAGGAATAAAGAGATTCGAGTGTGCGAGCGAAACCGCGGCGGTGAAATGCTGAAAATTACGGTACGCTTTAGACGACGATATCAGGGCAACGGAATGTCTTATCCTTTTGAAACAGAGACCATTTCGAAGGGGAGAGATCGAAGTTTCTTATCGCGGCAGATTTATTAAGATTGCCTTACGTATTTTCGGTGTTTTCGGTAATTCTTGTTCAAATGTTTGATCATTCAAGTACCGTCGCTCGGTGGGATTCTTTTAGTTTATCACTATTTCTGTCACGAACTGTCAAACGGCACTTCTCCAATTTTATCGTTAAATTATTCTCTAAGGACAGTAGAACCTCGTTTATCCGCACCTCGTTTATATGAACAAGTTAATGCTCAGCGGCTGTTATACGAACTCGTGAGAGATTGGAGAAGCGGTTCCCTATAAAGGACATAATCAACTTTAGCTTTTCGCGTGCTGGCTTATATTATTCGGACTAATAAGAACAGCTGGTGGGGCTGGGTAGTGAACCTCTATCAATTCGAACTCCTCGGTTTTCCGAATTGCCTCGTCCCCCAACATGTTCGGATAAATTAGGTTCTACTGTATAATCATTTGCCCACAACTAATTTGACGAGTTTTACTACAATAGCTGTTAAATTAATTCAGCGATATAATTTGCACATGGTACAAATACCTACATCTACCATGAGGTGTCCTTTGACACCTTAAGGATTTCATGACAAATTCTAATTTCAAACCATTTTATATATAAATATCAACACCATTTTACTGCATCATATCAATTATAATCACTTTAGAGAATCCCGATTTCTGTTGTAACCGAAAATACAGGTGTTGCCGCATAACTTTGATTTTCCGCCTTGTTGCATTTTAGTGTAGACAATTTACAACCTAATTAAATGATCTCTAATAAATATGCGTCAATGTATCAATAAATATATTGCTCAGATCATCTATATTTAACTGATAATTTGAAATCTCGACAGTTTTGTCAATTGCATGCATAGAAACGCAAAGGTGTCGAAAGACACCTTTTGGTTGAAATAGGTATACACAAAATCGTGGTAGAAATAGTGCTAACGGGTAATATCGATTCGTGTGACTTCGTTTGCCAATTTTCAAACAAAATGCGTGTTTTCGTATAATCTAACTTTAATTGCCCATTAGTTTTTTTTCATAGATACGAATACATAGTGTCTATATTTTTGTACCGCCATACATGTATTTCTGCTCCGTTTTTATTACGTTTTATAGTAGTTGATTGCGTCCCGGTGGCTGTATGAAGTGCATGCCCGTGTGTTTAATTGCGTAATAAATTGAAAACGGTAGGAACACACCTCCGAATATAATCAATGAAGGTAATATAAGGACCCGATAATTAAACTCGTTTTTATTGCAATTGTCGCAGGCGGTACACCCACATCCCTAAATCAAACAGGAGAGCAATGGGACTTCCCGAACGCGTGGCCGCCGTTACAGTCGTTTGTTGTAATGGGCCTCTACTGGACTGGGGTCAGGGAAGCGGTGGAACTTGCCCACGAATTGGCATTTAGATGGCTCGGGGCTAATTACGCTGGCTACGCCGAAACTGGGCAAATGTTTGAGAAGGTAAGTTAAATACAAGTATCGAAGGGCAATAAATTTCTTGAAGGAAATTGGAGAAGTATGAACGAGTTTGCCGTCGAAAGAAACAGTTTCAACGGTTGTTTCGTCGTCGTCCGGTGTTACACTAATTTAGAATACCTACCATTCAAACGGAGAGAAATGATAATACAATTGTACTTGATTAAACGGGGCGAGGGTGAACCTGAGCAGCAAAAATGTTGAAATTGCATCGGTGCAAGGAGGAAATTCTTATCGCGAAGCAAAACCAGGCAGTCCGGTGTATCTTCCAGCGATGATAAAATTTCACACTTCACTTCCGTTGTCTCTATTCGCATCGGGGTTTCCGCTGAATAATTCTAGCGAAAGAATTTCCCACCGCGCTGGAGGCGGCGACACTCTAGTTTACCAAAATGTGAAGCGCTTGCTCGAAAAATTTCTCAGAGTTCCGTCAACTATATTTCCCACCCATTGTTCGACCAAAAAACGTGCCGGCAATTCCCGTAATTCCGTATCTTTTTGCATGCCGGAAACAACGGGCCATGCACAACAGAACGCGCAGGGTCTTCTCTCGCACGCAAACGAGGTTTTACGACGTCACTTTCCTAACTGACATACGTCTGCCCCCGAGAGAAAGGCTATCTACAATATAGATGCATAAATTTACGCGAAAGTGTTCTCCTCTTGGGAACGAAGTATATGGGACTAGGATTCCCTTGGAACGAATCACTGTTCATCATTCTTGAACCGTCTTTTTTACGTACCCAGAACAGTTCGATCCATGTTCGTTTCGTCTCGTTTTTTTCTTCCATTTTTTCTTCCCTTTTTTTTCCTTTTTTGCGTAATAGCTTTAACATTTCACGATCGCCAAGCAGATAGCCGAACGTTCGCACAGAACGTCACAGAATCACCGAGTTTTCGTGCCTCATCGTCCGTACCGTGACGTAGAAGACAATTTATGAGGCTTGTTCGCGGCAAGCCGCTTACCGTTGAAAAATGTCGGTACGTTTTTTTCTATCACGTTTTTTCTTCGCCTCGGACAAGACTAGTACCAGCGTCGGTATTGTATTTCAGAAGTTGCTTCCCAAGGCAGACAGTTTACCGGTTTAAAGTGTCTCGGGACGAATAAATTGCCAAAATCGATAGAGAATTGCTCTTTGTAGAGAAACACTTTTGTTAATTTATTTAATGTGCACGCTTCACCTCTACGAAATACTTCTTCCTCTTTTTTCAATTAGTAAAATAAATATCTGCATTTAGTTGGAGTCCGATTTCTACGTAAATATTAAATTCAATCATTATTTTAATTCGTCCGCCTTTCTGTGCAAAATTTCCGACAAACAATGTCGTAATAAATCACCATAATAATTACCGAAAATGAATTACTCCTGATTATATTCAATTAGTATTGTTAACAAGCGCAAGTCTACTCGCCAAAGCTCGTTCATTATACAAAACTGTAACGAAATTGACGTGCACGAGCTGTCAACGGATATTCGTTATCAGTATCAAACATAATACAGGAACTTCTTTGCTACAGAACTTTGCAATCGCGTGTTGGTTTCCCAGGAAAGCGTAATTTAATGTAATCGGTGTTATCGGATCGCGATGGGAAAAAGAAATAACGACTCAAGATATACGATTTACTCGAGGAATTTCTGTTTCGAACGTGCCGATGCGAGATCAACAATCATTTCAGATATTCATTGACGTCGTTACAAAAGTCGAGTGCGCCCCTGGGAATTTCTTATTGCCGCGATGGAAATGTCAGCAGGAATAGCAAAAATATTTGATGCGTCGAGAACGTATAGAAATAATACCTCATTTCGATTTACATCGACAGCGTGTATCAGAAATATATAATACAAGGTTTATACAATATTTTAGTCAAAACAAACTTCGAGTCATTTCTTCACGCGAATTAATTCCACAGATTTTACAAATCTGAACGCTCAACAATATTTTGCAAAGTATCTTGCTGCTGGTATTCAAATTGCCGCGGTTTGCCCTTCTTCGCTTGTAGATAAGAAGAAACGTTTGCCACTATAGAAGATTACAAGTTTCAATGGACCTTCTCGAGTACGATCGAAGTTAATCAACCGCGAAGGCTCTTGCAATGATTTGACAAAGCGAAAAATGATTTTTCGGTGAAACGCGGACATTTCTGATAATCGTTTCGAGCGGTGCAACAGCTTGCAATGAATTATTGTACGTGCATCTTTTTATGTTTTATTGGATAGCTTTTCATCGCATGCTCCGAGTCTTTATTGGACTAGCTCAGAATCGAGAAAGAAGATTTAAAGGGGCCATCCCATAATTACAGCTGCGTCCCGGGCGACAATAATTCTCAATTACATTTCCGACATATAGGGACAAATTATCGTCAGCCCTAATTTAATTGGACGCAATAAAACTATTAATTAATGGGAACATTTATCACGGAATAAAAGCGTTATTATCGATACATTATCTATACGCTGTAGGATACACTTTGGAAACTATAATTGTAATGATAAAACTCAGGTTATTATAGATATATTATTAATATATTATTAAATATATTGTATACAATTACAGAGAAATTGGTGTGAGAGGTTTCACGAATTCTAATATCGAAAGAAGTTAATTCCTTTCCTAGTCGGGGAAGAGTTTACTTGAAACTATCGTATTAGAGAACGCAAGAGTGAATTAACACTCCCTCAGTACTCATTCTGTAACGTCACGCGTAGCGAAAAAACCCGCTGCTACATTTGTAAAGAGCACATTTATGCATTTTAATTTAATCTCGCCCTCCATTGCCGCAGAATTTTGGCGAATTAAACGCATTCGTCCGCCGCGAAACGGAAGGAGGCCGGCGCAAAGAAATGCAAATGGCATGCGAAGGGATAATGAATTTTCAACTACCTACCGTCACCTCCGCATAACTTTCGTTCCCCCTTCATTACGAACTCAAGCTACCATCGAACAATCAGGCATATCCTCATAAATTAATTCGCCGCATTTTTCTCCGAAATTTATCGGTGGTACAATCAGCGTCAATGGAAAGGAAATCCAGTAAACGCGAAGATTTTTTCGTTTACCGAAAATTTCGTCAATGGTAGATCTGTTAATTTCTTTCCGACAGCTCGCTTTGCTAAGTTTAATTAGCTGGTGCTCGCGAACGCTTTGAAATGTTGATTACAGAGTCAAATAAATTCCAAGACCAATTGTTATGGCTGAACTCTTGTAAAATCGAACGGTCGTCTAAGGTAACATTCCCGGCGAAAGTTAATAATGAATAGCACTGTCGATCGTTGCGTGATTCGATTGCACGCCGTTGGGACGGCTGCTTTGAGAAACAGGAACGCGTGATTACTCCGATGTAATGAGCGTTTTAATTGCAGTACGACTCGATTGTGCCTGGCCAAGGTGGCGGCGGAGGAGAATACAACGTGCAAACGGGTTTCGGATGGACGAATGGCGTGGTTTTTGAGTTCTTCAACACCTTCTCCTCCATCAAAGTGAGGGAGCTTGGATACGAGGGTGACTTGAACATGGAAGTGGGACACTAGCAGGTGAGACCTTTAATGGCTGAACGTATCAACCACTTAACGGGGAATAGTAGGGAGAAAGGTGGGGTGTGGTTCACATATGTAAACCGATACGTAAATATAACATTTTTGTTATAACTCCTGGCTATAGTACTTTTGTCATTCCTTTTATTATTATTATTTTTTTCTTTTAATATTGCGTACTATTTGTTTTCGCGCGGACTGCATTAAGCAGGTTTTACAAACAGCTTGCTCAGGTGCAAAGAGAACATAAATGATAAAAAAGTTTTAATACGCAATATCTTAGCTGACACCGTAGATATACACGGTACCGCTCATCTTAATTTTTAAAAAGGTACAAACTACGCGTGAAAACAGTGTTAAACAGGGAGGGGGATAGGACAGTTTTTAATGTTTTAAATGCCAGTAGATTGTTCGTATCATTTAAACTAAGATACATTCGATACGTTCGTCGCTTCCACTCTTACACGAATACAATTTAAACGCAGCGTGGTTCAATTTTATTCAAGACTGACAAGTCTGTCCGATTATTTTCTGATTCTGAATTTTTCTAACATTATTGAATTTTGTTTCAGGCTCCGCTGATGGCAATGCAACGCGTATTTTCCATTGAATCTAGTCTACACGGAAAAACAGGGCAGCGCGTTTTATAAAACCCACCGTTTGTTCGATGCAAGTCAATGCGTACATTAAGAGAAACGTGTTTCTCTTTTTCTGCAGATCGTGATCGACTCCTCGGTGAACTATTATTCTTGTCTGTGTTAATGGTAGATACTTGCAGTTTTGAGCAAACGTACGAATAAGATTATACAAGGAACTGTTGTACATAATAATATCGCGACGGATACAATCCGTCTCTGATTATTAAAAATTGTGCTTAGCATTTTTAATTAGAAACGAAATTTCGTCCGCTGTTAGTGCTTCAATTATAGCGTAAGAAATTTGTAATAATTATTCGTCGTTAAGTAGAATAATTGTTTTTATAAAAATATCCGTGTCACGGTGGATATTAGTGGAAATATGTTCGAGCGCTATTTTTTTTCTTTTTTTTTTCAACACAGCTAACGGATATTGTACATCGGGATGGAAACTTCAAAGGATTATCGGTGTCAGTGACATTGTTCGTTGATTATATTTTCTTATATGTACAGTCGAACTCGATAAACACGTGTACGTCGTAACACAGGCAACACGAACACAGGAAAGTAGAAAAGTTACGTGTAACTCGTCAGTATTCTAATTTAATCCTAGGTGTAACGATAAGTCAGGACCGTGTGTTAGAAAACTGGTATGCGTTTTCTAGCGTTTCGCGTGGAGAATGACGCTGGCGACAAACCTCCGATACATTTATTTTAAGCTTCGTATATCCGTCTTGGCATGTATACCCAAAGAATCGTTCTATCGACGATTGTTATGTAAAGCTGTTAATGTGGAAAGCTGTGGAACATTGTACCTTTATTTTTTAGTAAAATATCGCTGGAAGCAATTGAGCGGAACAGAGGCAACAATGATACTGTATAGATGCATACGCAAATAATAAAAAAAAATATAAGTTGACGTACTCATCGCTGTATTATATGATGAACCTAATTAAACGACATGAACGGAACAAACGACATTCCGAAATAAGCACGAGGCATTCGCGAACGGAGTATTAAAAAGTAGCGGAGAAAATTGCGGACGGGGAAAGTAAATATAGATAACCATTTCATTCTTATATGGCATATGATACGATCTGTGGTAAATAACGTTCTTTATATTGTGCTACATCGGTTGAAAACAAATAATGAACACGGTGTTCATTAAAATTCTCTCTGGAAACGTACGTATCTGGGTTTACGGAATACGCGTGTCCCGTACTCCTTATCGGGAGGAACAATAGATCATTCTTTCGTTAAGCTGAACGAATATAATATTACGCCCGCGACAAATATTTTTCGACGTATCATCAATTATTGAGTACCGCTGATACGAAAAATCCGTAATTAGAAGAAAAGCCGTGCGATCCCTCTTCCTTTCCAGTGAGTCGAATGAAAATAAAGCGACCTTAATCCTTTTTTTTCATCCGTCTGACTTTAATACAACAAAGCGAAGCGCAGAAATGAAATAGTATACGTAATGTTACCCGAGAGTTTGCGGAACTACTCGTCCCAGAAATGTTCATATCTCCAATTATTCATCTCGGCAACAACGATCCTAGGCGTGGCAGAAACTGAAAATCGAACGCGTTTATACGTATTAAAAAGTACGTATCGCAATTAACATCGGCGCCAGGCGTAATTTCGCGCGAAATTCCAGGGCGATTTTTCGCCTGGATTGGTTTTAAATTACTGCGGGCCGGCGCCATCGCCACTTTCATACCGCACACGCTCCCCCGGCGCTCTGTCGACACTCCGTAATACACACTATTCGACAGATTTTATTACGCCACGAGGGAATAGAATGAAATTGCAAAATGCATCATTTCTTTCGATTCACTTACCTCGACCGTGTATGACGCCCCGCCCGCGGTGAAGCACCGGTTCAACGCCAGTGCCAGTTTGCTCGCTCTTCCGGAAAGCGATAAATGAGAGTTAAAAGCGACGCACGGGTCGCGAGTGCGCCCTCAAATCGGGGAACGAGTTCCTCCAAGATGCTCCCCGATCGGTCCACCGACGCTTCGAATAATCGCGAGATTTAGCGCCACCTCAACTCGATTCGGTTCGCGCGATACGATATTGTTGCGACGCAATGCGACCAGCGCAGGAAATTGCAGGATCGGGGGGAGAAATAATTTGAGCGACGCTTCCGAGGAGACACGTCGGACGAATCTTTGAAGCCGAGAAATATGGAGAAGGTACGCCCGTGCCGGGTTTCGCCTTTTCAGATAGGGAGGAAAGAAACTGATGCTATTTTTGCTTATTGGCAGATTAAAAAGTGTCACGTTTCCGATTGGAGCAGGCTGAAGCAACATTGTCCCTTGTTACCGCGTGCTCTCCGCGCCGCGGTTGGAATTCTAATTCGTGCGTTCGAATCGAACCTCGCGCATCGAATTCTGGGGCGAAAAGGAAAAAAACCTGTTTGCGAATATCGAGATACGTCTCTACGCTGCGGCTGGTTTCAATGGTGATGAGGGAGCATGAAGCAAGGTGAAAAAATTCTTTTATCTATACAGAATGACGTTCACGCTGGTTTTACTGTCCGTAATAAGGCGCGAAATTTCAATTACTATCTTCGTTATCTTCGCTCGTGCAAAATAGGACCGCCGTACGTTTCCTTGGACCGTAAACTGCAGCGAAGGGTAAGGACTGTTACGCACTAAATAAATACGGTTTCGTTTCGGCGTAATATTATTTTCCCTGCAGCCGGGCGATGTTTTATAAATTACCGGGCATATCGCGCGACTAAATACGTTCACGTTTGAATTTAATTTCCCTGGCCATTTTCCGGACGTGCATTTTAACGGCGGGGGAAGTTTGCGTGCGCCTTAATATTCGGATATTATCTTTCACATATTATCGTAATTTTACGACGCTTCATAAAAGGGTCCTCAACACCTTAACTCATATTCGCCGCAATCTTATCTAACGCCGCAGTTCCTAGCTATAAAATAAAACGCCCCGAAGTGGAGCGCTTGTCGTATTCGCCTCAGCCGTATAGGAAATTGAGTATTAGCACAGTTTATATTAATAGGACAGTTGGAACAGACGGTGTCATAAAATAGGCGAGAGACTGCAGGGCAATTCTTCTTTTTTTTTGTCTTCACTTTCGTTTTCCTTCCCCCGTTGTGTTTCGCTTCTAACGGGTGGAAATAACTGCCGTTCAATTCTAACTTTTAATTTATTCCCGCGCCGGATGGCTTTTCCCGTTTCTTACGATAATTGCGCTGCTTAATGCAAAGAGATCCGACTTTCTTCAACCGTTACTTGTTAATTTGCATTTCGCCCGGCGGCATTTTCTACTCGTGTTCCCCGTAGCTTCGTGTTCATTTTTGTCATAATAAGCACAAAGTGCGCCGCCGACTTTCCGCGGAACGTAGTTAACGAAATGGAAACGAGCGTTTCGTGTAAGAATTTCGTTTCGTTTGTTTCCAATGCGGGAGTCTATCGTGCACAGATTCCGTGAAATTGGTCAATCTTTGAAATCCCATCGACAGGTCTGTCGATGTGTACCTGCTCAGTGAATTCCTTGCGCATCGCGTCAACGATGGAAACGTAAAATGATTCCTCGGAATAATCCGTTTCATTCGCGGAACGAACACTGCGATATCGTGGAACGAATAAAGCTTAGAATAGTCGCAATTCCTATCAGCGATTTCTCTTTGCCAATTCGAATAGCAAAACTGGCTAAATATTTATTATTTACTTGTCCAGGTTTTAGTATGGATCGATAATACTCTTGATAAGGAAGTGAGAAATATTCATTGCTAATATTGTATTCATGTCTGTTCACCTTTTCCTTCAAAGGTAAACCTGACATCAATCGGAGATACAAAGAGAAATTACTTTACCTTTCATCGCGAAGGATAAGGAATAACTAGACATGTACACGACACATTTATAAAACGAATTCTTTATTATTTCTAGAAAATCATTTTCTCGTTAGAAACCTCCTGATGTCTGTTAAAACAGTTTTACTCGGCAATAAATTCCAAGTCTATTATATTTCCCCTGGGGAGCGTGACAGATGCCTCGACCACAATACACTCCACACTCTTCGATACACTGCACTCGTGCAGTAATGCACGCGCAGAAGGGAGACCGCCTACCCGTTAAAACGTCGGCATCACTCTTCAGTAATTAATTTTCTGTTAACGTCTTAATTGCCGCAGTAACACGATAACGAGCGCGGTTGTTAGCAATGCAACTTTTCGTAAATCCTTCGCCGACCTGTTTCACGTCTGTTTTATAGACGCGAAGTTCAGGAAAGAAGGGAAAGAAAATACTGGCCTCGTAATCGGGGCGCTTTCCGTCGCGCGACAAATCTCGTTACTTCTTCCGCTTCTCGCCATTATTGTAGCCGAGCTTGAAGAAATCTTTGAGGACGACGTTGAACGTTACGGTAACAATACCCTCCACTCTCATGCGCGTGACTGCAATTATAAAAGAAGTTATTACTCGTACCCGCCCTTGACGGAGAGAGGCGAAACATCGGCCGGGCATAGCTTTTCTCTACGTTTTATAACGTCTGTTGCGAGCTCCGTGGAAAATAAACTGCGCCTTCGAGGTATTGCTTCGCTCAAACCACTTTATTCATTCTTGACGATGCTACCGTCCCGAGGTGATGGTTGAACATCGCTCGAAATTGTTTGCTTTAGGCGTTGGTTAATTGGCCAAGGGTTCATTGCTTCATTTCGTTCTCATCTTCTACCTATGAATTATTTTTCCCGGGGGCACAGTTTTTAAGTTTACCGGGGACATGTCGATATAAACTGGCTTCGAAGGAACGTTCTACTTGAAAACTTTCGGGTGACAATGTGCGTAACCGAGGGTGAACAAAATTCAAGGGATAGTTTGCGATTCGATTGGTGATTATTGATTGGTGAGTTTCGAAAATTTTAAGGGTATACAACTTTCCATCGCCTTAGGCGGGCGAAGAGTAAATAAATATTCACCGTTAATTGATAATTACTTAATACGTTGATACAATCGATTATAGAGAAACGGGAAAGAAAAATAATTAACTCGCGCTCGTTTCTGTGTGAAAATATTTCACTCGCGCAATTAATGCTCCGGGCATAACAATTGGTTCGAATACGTACTAATATGAAGAGGTTCAATTAATTTAATGCCAGCAGCATTGCACGCCTCCACGTGCAACACGAAATACTTCAAAATATTGCCTTACGTTCCCTTCCGCCACCGGAGGCCAATATCGCCGGATCAATTAGTTCTGGCCGTCTTCCGGTTAGCCAGGCAGCAAATCGTTGCAACGTCGAGGAGGACTCCGGCACGTATACGGATACCCTGAAAATTTTCCACGTGTTACAGGAACAATTCGTAGTAATCATTCCCCGGTCTAATTAAAGCTTGATCGATGTTAACTAAATTGATTGAAACTGATGCCCGATTGTTGAGTCCCGATGAAAACTTTTCGATTAAATTAAAGTGTGACGAATTTTTCAATTCTTTTACGATTAATTATACTGTATGAAACGAACAATATTAATTTTGTTCTGGTCTCAAAGCTGTGTTATAATTGAACTTTCGTAAGTATTTGTTTCATTTACAAAGTTTTATTAAAAGGAGGTATTTCCAGAATAAATTATAGTTAGTAAAACTTTATTATCTTCTTTCTTTCTGATGAAACGAGAAACCAAACATGTTTCATTTTTACATTATTGTCTTTTAGATTGAAATATTTTAAGTATTATTGGCGATGAATGGCGAAATGATTTCAAGGTATGCAGTAAGGATGAAGTACTAGAAAACCATATCTGGCTATAAGATAATACCTTTTCTCATGGTGGCCCGTATTCAACGGCAAATGGCACACACCGTATCCTCTGACGACGTCGTGGCCGAAAATGTCCAGCCCGTAAAAGGACATTATTAGCTGGGGCCCTAAGACACAATGTTGATCAAATTTGACAACGCAATTTCCATTACCTTTCAGGCCCGCAGTTTTCTCGAAATTTGCGATCATTTGCTCCGGGAATGATTCAATCGTATTCACGAATATGCCCCTTTTAAATACCGCTCCGAAAGATACCATTCAATAAACACCCTTCTCGAAAAAATTTCACCCTTAACTTCTCCCAATTTCTCCCTTAACGCGAATCAAAGGCTTGGCCGGCGTTTCTAATAAAAAATCGTGCCGCAATAATTCGGCAATTTGAGCGATCCGACCGCTGGATATATCCCGGCGCGCATCAATATTCCGTTCACTTACACCCATGGGGATTAGTGCTCCTGAACGTGACTTCCAGCGGGAAATTCCAAACGGCCAAATTTCGCGGATCGTTGCTGCATTTGCACATCTGTGTGAGGCCCTCCTCGATACCCTAATCGAAACCGACAAAACACTACAGACGCTAAAGTGTCACCGTTAGATAAGTTCGAGTATCGCACAAGGAAAACAACTCACTGCAATCACGCTCCATTCGGGACCGAAATGAAATCCGTATTTGCAGTAGGCGTTATCGATATCGTAAAATTCCGCGTGCTCGATGGAGCCTGTAATCGAGAGGATGAATTCACCCTCGACCGACATGACGAACTTTCCTTACGTGTCTCACCGCCCACGATAGATTTATTCCTGTTGAAAGCGTTCTTCTCTTTGAAGAACAAGCAAATTGCTGGAATGAAAAGCGACTGGTAGTAGAGCTGTTTATACTCTTGGACGGTTTGTGTACGGTTAAGGAAATTGGTCGTCGTGGTAACGAAGCATGCGCTCCACCTTTGTCGAGCATGTGGTACGTTCGACAGTGAAAATAAGCCAGGTGGAAGAATTTTGCCGTTCGATGTTCGGTGATCGTTAACTACGTCCATCGATGGTTCTGCATTTAATTTTTATATAGCTTGGTTAATTGCAAAATGAATGTCTACCTGGGAATTAAATTAGTAGAAAAGTGGAGAGAGAAAGTCACGGAGAATGTGGGCGAGGGGTATGCAATGTCGCTTACTATGATGGATGAAATTGAAGAAGATAAGGATGCAGAAATTAATAAAATTATTTAATTGAGAAGTTAAATTGTGATAGTAAAAAGGGGACATTTGAAATATATTAAGGAGAAGATTCAGAAATTAATGCTGAGAGAAGAATGATTTTATAAAGTGTCATTACCCGTAAGTACGGGGAGTATGAAGACTTATAAATATTGCGGTGATCGCAGCGCGCGTTTCAACACCTGAGTATCATCAAATCGACTTTTAATAGAATAATCCTTAAATTTTATTCATAATTTTTTATCGACGATAAGATAAATTATCTTCTGTCTGTTGCACCCCTATCAGAGAGAGGTAAGTTGGAGGTCTTTTAATCGTTACCCTTGGAATCATTAGTTAATAATTTATTCGATCGTTCGAAATATAAATAAATTTTTTTCCTAATATTCTGTTTAAGTTACTTCGTCTTAATTCATTTGGAAAAATACCAAATTCTGAAATATTTTTTCCTAACTAAAGCAAAATTCTGTTCGAATTCTCGTTCGTTTCAACTGGAAACGAGATTTCTTTCAATCCTTCTGGAAAAATACCCAGCTTCCGTCGTTAGCAGCAGATGGTGACGGCAAAAAAGGAACGAGCACTATTCGTGATCGATTATTAAAAATGATCAAAATCGTATGATTCCATTGGAACAACATCGAAACGATTTTCACGAAACAATCAATCGAAAATAAGTCATATCGACAACTATTATGCAGTGCAAACAGTGTGTTCCGTTTACCAAACAACTATCGCAAGAGCATTTTTTGGATCACTGTAATCTCCCGTAAGGTATTCCATCGTTTCCAGTTAAATGGAACACCCCGTGCACCAGCATGGAAATAAAACAAACGTGCATATCAGTGAATTAAATAGCAACAATATTTCGGTCGTCGTGAAACGTTTTATTTGTTTCTCGTGTAACAACAGCGATCGATTACATTTGATTGAATCAGTCGTATCTAGAAAACAGTGTAACCATGATGCGCCCTACAATTGTGAACAATATATAGTATATACAGAAGACACCGTCGTGCAAGAACGAAGCTTGCACTCGATAGGAGCGTGCAATCCCGACGTGCCATCGACGGGCTGTACACGATTTAAAAATGAACACGCTGGCACGAGAGAGTTGCATCGCCAACCTATCGACGAGTGGAAGTTTCCTCTCGCACTTTGTGCGAGACGCAAACGCAACCTCGATGCGACGCATGATTTACTACGCGACACGATCGCGAAAAGGGGAGTCTGAGAACGATTCGACTTATACCTCCCACGATTTGCGGCATCGGCCCTGCTATAGAAATATTCGTTTCCTTTGTTTCTTCTTCGTTTGTCGACATCACCCGGCTTTGGCTTATCACGTTGCTTTTCATTTACTACGGGTAGTAGACTAGTATTGAGATATCTTGGCGAAAAATACGTGCACGCGTACAACATTGTCGTCGAACGATCCCGGCGGACGTTCGATCTCTTCTTTTTTTTTTAAGTATCCGCTCCGTTTCGTTGCAGAAACGCCACGTCGCGCGGAGCAACGGAAGCAACCACGCGGATCTTCGCGATCACGTTACGCATATCTAACTGGAAAATTTAGAGCGTCATACCGAACGGCCCTCCATACCTGTCTCTCCTTTCGGTATACACGCAGTTAACTACGGAGATCGTGCACGTCTCTTCAAAGCGATATCGGTTTCGCGCGACTCCTTGACGCGCGAGAAGTTTACTTGCCACTGGCAATCTCTTTCATGCGATTCAGGGCCGAACCCGCCTTGAACCAGGTTATTTGCTGCTCGTTCATGGTATGGTTCAGGCTTATGGCGTCCACCTTGCCGTCCTGGTGCTTGATCTCAGCTTTCACTGGCTGTGAAACAAAGTCGAAGACTTTATCGTTTCGATCATTTCATTCGATATCGTTCAAATAATACGGAAAGGTCGCCGAGCGTTTAAAAATCGAATGATAAAATCATAAGAAACATTTTCATCGCGTAGTATCGTACATATAATCGAGAAATAAATACGTACTTTGCCAGGTGCGAGATCCTTCAATCCCAGAAGTGTGATCTTATCTGTCGGTTGAATCTTATCGTAATCGCTGGCATTGGCAAAGGTCAGAGGCAACAGTCCTTGTTTCTTCAGGTTGGTCTCGTGGATACGCGCGAAACTCTTCACAATGATGGCGCGACCACCCAGATGTCTTGGTTCGAGGGCAGCGTGCTCCCGAGACGAACCTTCTCCGTAGTTTTCATCACCGATGGCTACCCATTGGACACCATTCTTCTTGTAATGCCTGGCGACGTCAGGCACTTTGCCCCATTCACCGGTCAACAGGTTCTTCACTTTGTTCATCTCCCCGTTTTCAGAGTTCACCGCTCTGCAAAAGTTATGGTGACAAACACATTTATCGGTGATCGATTTTCGATCGAGCGACGCGAGTGAATCTGATTTCTAAAAAAATTTCGGAATTACAGATTCGGTTTTGCCGAATGAGTTTCTTGTGAAGTTTACAATTTTTTCATTAACTCAGGCAGCTGTGAATGTTTACCCGATGAACATGTTGTTCGAGATGTTATCCAAGTGGCCACGATATTTGAGCCATGGACCAGCGGCCGAGATGTGATCGGTGGTACATTTTCCCTTGACTTTGATCAAAACTGTCATGTCGGTGAGATCCTTGCCGCTCCATTTATCGAAGGGTTCCAATAGCTGTAATCTGTCGCTTTTCGGGCTCACATCGATCTTGACCTTGCTACCATCGGATGGAGGTGCGTCGTACGTTTCCATGCCAGGGTCAAAGCCGCGGCTTGGAAGCTCATCGCCTAGAATAAAATAATGTTTTATAACATTTCAATAAGAGAATAGACATAAAAATAATCTAACGAAGCATCGGTAAATATACTCAGTGATTCTTATTAGTGCTTTAAAAAATATATTTAGACACATGCCGCGAATTCATATGCAACAGTAATTATCAGTTTTATTAATACCCCGAAACGTAGATACGTTAACTTTTCTCGGTTCCTTCATAACATATAGAAACGATGGGCTTCCATATATTCTATCGCCTCGAAATAATCTCGCAAAATTGAGGAAGTTTCGCAATCCCATTCATACTGAACTAATCATTACTAATCAAGGTCGAAATTTACGCAACATAGTTTGCAGCGCGATATCTTTTTTTCCGCTTGTGAATTTAATACCCTGTATTAATTTTATCACTGTAAACAGTTACTGCTACACCCGCTATCTCGTATGACATTTTCTACCTCATTAGGAGACAGTCACGGTTCGTGACTCATGTTTAATTATCTCTCAAGTAGCTACCATCGCACTTACCGTCAGAATTGTTTAAGTGCACATTAGCACGGTGTCTGCATACGTTAAATAATTTCTCAGATTGTATTCGCACTCACCGTAGGGATCTTTCAGGAGGAACTCCTTTCCGTCCTTGCCCTTGAGCTTGTCGGTGATTGGGTTAAAGTCTAATCGTCCAGCGATTGAGAGGGCAGTGACCAGTTCAGGACTGGTGACGAATGCATGAGTCGCGGGATTCGCATCGTTTCTTCCGGTGAAATTACGATTGTAAGAAGTGACGATCGTGTTCTTGTCACCCTTTTTGATATCCTTGCGGTCCCATTGACCGATGCAGGGTCCACAGGCATTGGCCAAGACGGTGCCTCCGAAATCTCGTAGCACTTTTGCCTACAGAATAATCGGTCAGAATAATTGGCGACTTTCTTAGGTTTGGAATACTTTCTGTAGAATTCTGATAATTATGTATTTGGCGTATTTTCGATTCCCCCGGGACTCCTAACATTTCTCGAGCTTCTTGCATCGTTATCTATTTCTCAGCCGACTGAATTGCAAGATTCGTTGCGCGTGGCTGGTCTTGCGCAATTTGGAGATGGATATGTTTTTCAAGTTCCGCAAATCCGAAAGATAAGTTTCAACGACAGAGTTATAATTTTTTTAAATTGATAACGACCTTTGTTCCCCCTTTGTCCCGTGTTTCGATACTATTTCATCGTTAGCGCGAGATACTATGATACCGACCGAAGTGACGAGCCCCTATTTTTCCCCTCATCATTATCAACGTACATCGACGCCAAATTAAGAATTGGCGTGGGCAGTGCTACTTGCTGCTAAGTGACATGTAGCAATGTTTGACACAGCGCCAGGACAACTGTGCAACTGCTGGGCACTTTCTAATCGACACGCAGTTTGGTATTCTGAAGGGAAACTCACGATTCCGTCGCGCTCGATGGTGGCACGAATCTGTTCAGATCCCGGTGTAACGTTGAAGGCAGACGTAGCTTTCAGTCCATGTTCCAAAGCTTGTTTCGCGATATTCGCACATCTACCCATGTCCTCGTACGAGCTGTTTGTGCAGGAACCGATTAGACCAACCTTGATCTCGTTAGGCCAGCCACTCTTCTTGGCAGCTTCACCTGGTAGCGATCATTATAAATAATTCTTACTGTTTACTTTTTTCCAAATATATATTATATGGAGGGCTCAGTAGCCAGTCAGTGTAAGTCCAACTTGTTCCCAAACACAAGTCTCGCAGTTCAAAAACCTCTTTATCGTTGAAACTTTCAGTTGATAGATCAATTAATTCACTATTTTCATACGTAAGCAATAGATGACGGCACTTTTCCAAGTAATTTGTACAAAACTTATTTATCTCGGTTGGAATGCTAATGGGGTTACACCGATTGGTTTCTGAACGATCCGTATATATCGAAAGTTTTATTTCGATGAAAAGTGAAGAAACTAAACTGGAGATCCCCTTGTCTTTTAGATTATTCCAAACTTAGCTCAGTTTCATATGCGCTTCCTTCAAATGAACATAAATTCCTCAGCTTCTGAGCCACAGTCGACATAATTTATTAAACTTAGGCGGTAGGTGAAAATATTTTCCAAATTTACTGTTACTCTCTGCAGAAGCATTAATACTAAGCTGCGCAGCCCATTCCCGTAGGAAAAAATTACACGCAATCTGTCATTACCTACCCAATTTAGAAATCGGATGAGCCAGATCTGGCGTGAACGGTCCATTCACGTGCGGCTCCAACGTGGACAGGTCCAATTCAATTAGTTGATCGTATTTCGCGTTGGCGTCGGCAGTCAAAAGGCCCATTCTGTGCTGGTCCGCGGCCGCGGCGACCGCGGCTCGTCCAGTGGCCTTCAGATAATCCTGCATACGATAATTGTATGGGAAGATCGAGGTAGTTGCGCCAATTTCAGCGCCCATGTTACAAATCGTCGCCATCCCCGTGCAACTGATACTATCGACACCCGGTCCGAAGTATTCCACGATTGCCCCGGTTCCACCTTTCACCGTTAGAATGCCGGCCACCTTCAGGATCACGTCCTTAGGACTCGTCCAGCCCTTCAACGCACCGGTCAGTTTAACACCGATGACTTTGGGACATTTCAATTCCCATGGGATGTTCGCCATTACGTCTACCGCGTCAGCACCGCCGACACCGATGCAAAGACAGCCTAAACCGCCTCCGTTAGGTGTGTGCGAGTCGGTACCGATCATCAGCAAGCCTGGGAAGGCATAGTTTTCGAGGATGATCTGATGGATGATACCGGAGCCAGGATTCCAGAAGCCGACACCGTACTTGGCGCCGGCGGTTTTCAAGAAATTGTAGACTTCCTTGTTGATGTCCTTAGCACGCTTCAAGTCTTGGTCACCGCCGACCTGTGCTTCGATCAAGTGGTCGCAGTGGATCGTGGAGGGTACCGCGACTTTGGGCAATCCTGAGAAATGTTGAAGAAATTAGCAATTCAAGCATAAAATAGTTGAATATTTCTTTCTCTATGCATCTCTGTGGATATAACGTAAAAAGATATGTCAACTTCTAATACTTCTAATAGCTTTACGGACATGTTAACGGGGTACTAATTCTTGATAAACTTTCGCCAAATGTACAACGAACAGATTTTATAGAACAATTAGCGCAATCAGTGCCGGTGAAAACAAGAATATCTGAATTAAAGAGGCGCACAAATTTTATCTGCCTAGCGGCCCTTGAACTCTGTCGCTGAACTTTACTCGAAATTCCGATAAAGAAAGAAGAATAGAAATCTCCTCTTCGGAAACACGGCGGTAGATACGAGAAATGAAAACAAGTATCGTAGTTTTGATTAAAATTTTGAATACTTTATGTCTGTACCAGAGCTGATGAATTGCAACATGGCCATCTGAGCAGTCGCATCTTGCATGGCCACACGATCTGGACGCAATCGTAGGTAACTGGTACCACGGGTGACTTCCTGTTTCGCGGGATCATCCAGGTGAGAGTATAAAACTTTTTCGGATAAAGTTAACGGCCGGTTCAATCTGCGGGAATTTTAATATTCTCAGTTACGAAACTAAATGCGAATTCTGTAGTATAACATTTCGGGTATATTTACTTGCCTCTTCCTCACGACCTTAAGATTCGCCTCGAGTTTGTCGTACGGGAGATAACTCGTAGAATCGAATTTCGACATTGCCACCTTCTGTGCGGCAAAACTCAGTGCGCTTGCACTGAAACATCTTTGTTGCACATCCGCCGCGAGTAAGGCCAATTTCTGTAAACAGAAATTGTTTTTCATCAATGACTGTTTGAATTTTGAGAAATCGGAGCAGGGAAACATATAAATTGAAAAATTGGTTTGCTAATATAAAGTTAAGCTCAATTTAAAAATAGGAATGCAGTATGTATAAATTTCGCACACGATATATAAAACGGTACATTTATTAAACAGTATTCTTACTGTTAATTTAACATTAAATATTACTTCAAGATAAAAATATTATATTATTTATTGAACAATATTATTGTACATTATGACATAAATTCGTTCAGTTTACATAACTGCATGCTATACTGCGTGACTTAAGAGCGTGCTAGCATAATTGTGTTTTATTGACAAGAGTAACGCCTTTGTCGCGGATAACGCGAAGAATAAGAACATGCTTCCAAAGGGGAATAAAGAATTTGTATTTTTAGCCACGCGTCGTTAGCCCACAGCTAAATATATACCGTCCTCGTGAAATAGAATAGCTTAAAAAGCAGTTATGATAATAGAATAACGTTTAGTTATATCCGAACTTTAGCATGCACTTAACTTGGTTGCGCATAAGTATGAACTTGTGACGAAACAGTATGAACAGGTTCGTCTATATACATCGATAGTTACGTAATTCGATTATTCGGGGAGGTAAAAATTTGGAGCAATTCTGATATTTTGGCAAGACAATTTCGAAATATGTCATACTTGAAGAAACATACTGAAAATGGAATATTATATACAGTTAAATTGAAAGTAAGCAATCGTTAGTGTAATTTTATATTTAGAATCTTATCAAACGCGAACTTGGCAATTCTTTTCAGTAAGTAGGGGATCAAATTTTCCGTATGCATATTTCCCATTCATCTCTACCCGCCACCATCTAAACTCCTGCGCAATGGAAACCTAACCTCCAAGTGTTCCCAACAAATATAGCAAACACATATGTAGCATCATTGAAACAGATTATGTAACGTAATAATATCGAAGTACACGTTTATCTTTGTAATCTACCCAATCGTTATCATTGTGTCTTATTTTTCCGCAAATGGGGCAGCTGGAGTGTGCTCCAAATCAGTAGCAGCCTTAAAATAACATTTTCATTTTGGAGCATACCTATCGCGAAACAATTGAGTATCTCGATTGAATAATTCCTCAGCATGTCAAGAACGAAGGTGTATAAGAAGATTAAACTACCGCATCAAATTATTATTCATTGCAAGAAGGTCGCTATTTTATGTTTCAAAACTAAAAATATTATGGCATTAAATTCAAACGAATGTTTGCATTTATTAAATTGCGATTTAACGATCGATAGTATGACACTCGAAAATGACACGATCGACCTTGATAAGGGGGTCACGCGGTCAAAATCAAAACGCAGTTGCGGTCTATCACCGGGTTCAAAATTTGGAGTTCAAGCTATTATCGAGATGGTCGGATAATTCAGCAAGATGGAGCATACCTGGCCTCGAAGAATTCGAGTGCAGTACGACATTGTCGCGGAAAAAAGACACCCAGTAACGTCACAATTCGGATGAGCTTGTAGACGGAGGGAAGCGCAGGCGCGAGACAAAACGATTGAATAAAAATACAACTTCTCTCGTGGCAGCCCTTCTCAAACCGGCCACTAGAGAACTGAGGAGATTTCAGCTTAGCTTCCTCGTGTTTGTCGATGCAGAAGAGACACGCATGCGCCTTCTTCGTTGACCCGTTTGAATACGAATTCCATGGGAACTATATGCTGGCGCCCTCACGGTCTCGTATTGTATCATTTGGGGTGCAACTGCGGTCGTAGTCATTGAGCTAAATAGCCCAGACGAGATATAGGAACAGACGAATGACCTTATGAACTTTCGTGGCCCAACGTGACTGCCATACCGACTCTGAAATCCGACACTGATGTGTGCGTCCTCTGCTTATAAACAATGTTATATTGACGAACTTTTATTTACTGACGTAGTGTTGAGGACGAGATCATGCATAACTCTCGCAGCTTGCTTACTTATATCGATTATGAGACACTACTTTCTCGTCAAGCTTACAAAATTTGTTTATTTGCTTTTTTATTTATAAAATGACGTTAATACAGCTTGAAAATCGTATAGCTACATGCATGTTATTCTTCTTAGTTTAATAAATTATCTAAGACTATACCTTGTTCCCTTGCATCCCTTTTAATACACTGCAACCCCTTTTCTACGCGAATAACCAATCGCAAGTAATTACTACTTAAATGGTTTGCTTTCTTATTTCTTTCCTTCTCATTTGACACTTCACAGATTAAAAAGTAACCACGAGGAGCCGAAATATAAAATTTATAATTAACAACGGTTTTTATAATCTGCGGGTAACGTTGTCGGTAACATAAAAACGGTAACGGGACTCTAGAACTCCACATCAGCTGATAAAAGGACATGTGGCGCCATCTCGCTTTTGCGGCTTTTTTCGCAGATTGCCGCACCTTGTAAACTAAATTTCTGGATTACATCGTTAATTTAAACAATTGCGTTTTGCTCGGCTTCTAGTACATATATTGTAGCCGGACTAGTCTTAAATTAAAGCTACGAACAGTAACTATCTACTGCAACAGGTTGAACAAAATGCCACTTGTGGTTTAAAAGTTATAAATAATTAAACAATTGCCGAAAATGCACTTCGGGTCGTTTCAATTATCTCGGATTATAAAGGCGCTTACATTAATGATCGAGACCTTAAAGTGAAGATACAGGATGCTGGTACATAACAATATTGGATTTATAACAGCTAGATGCACGATTTAGTTTTTACAAATAACTAAAACATTTATTCGAAATTTACACGGTAACTATACTCGGGGATTATACTAAAGAAGCAATAGATTGTTCCGTCAATCAAGAGCTTTAATTTGAGACGCCGTTGATTAAGATCAGCTCAGTAGTACGCGAGATAATTGAATTTGTTTATAGAAAATATAAACAAATGCGATTCCTTCAACTTGCCGGCGTGTTAGATCAATGATCAGAGGACATAAATTAAAGCTAGAAATACAAGCTACCAGCTCCAATAGGTGTAAACACTATTCCATGTGAAGTTCATTTGTTAGAAACAATTAAATTAACAAAATTGTTATTACGCTCAACTGCATATAGTTAACGCCACGGGACATTTTTTCTGTGTAGCTTATTTGATTTCCTTTCATATGATACCATATTTATTAACAAACAACCACCAGGAGCCGAGATAACAATTATTACAAAATTTTATCGGTGAATTAATGTCGGTAACCAGACATGGGGCGCCATCTCGCGTTTGTGGCCTTTTTCGCAGTTTGCCGCACCTTCAGAACCAAATTTCTGGATTACATCGTTAATTTAAACAATAGCGTTTTTCTCGGCTTGTAGTGCGTATATTTTAGCCGGCTGGTCTCAAATTAAAGCTACAAACCATAGGTTTATTTTCCAATAGGTTTCGACAGCATGGACATTGAGACTCAAAAGTTATTAACAATTTAAAAACCGACCAAAATGCACATCGGGTCAGTGTAATTATCTTGGTTCCTGGACGTTATTTTTCAATGCATGAGGTCTCAAATGATACTTATAAAAAAATAAAAATTATAACTATATCAAGTTGACCGTACTAGCAGTTTTCATTGTTCAAATGAATCTCACTTGGAATAATGTTCACACGTATTAAATATGGCAGCTTATACACCTAGCTTCAATTTATGTCTTTTGATCGTTGACGTAGTTCCCCTAGAACTCGAGGTAATTGCATTTGTTTATAATTACTTTAAAGAAATTCAATTATCTCGCGTCCCAATGTGTCGATTTTAATCAACAATCTCTTAAATTAAAACTCTTGATTCAAGGAACAATGTGTTTCTTTTTTACGGCGACCCTTGTACATGGGTTAAAATTACTGTGTAATTTTCAAACGAATTCTTAAATTCTTAATAAAAAGTAAACAGCGCATGGGGCAATAGTAAGTAGTATATTGTCGTGTAGCTGCAACTTTACCTTCATTTTAAGCTCTGGATCATTAATGTAGCACTTCAAGAAGCCGAGATAATTGAAACGACCCGGAGCGCATTTTCGTCGATTCTTTAATTGCTTATAACTTTTAAACCAAAAAAGCCATATTGTTCAACCTGTTGAAGTAGATAGCTCTTGTATGTAACTTTAATTTAAGACCAGTTTGGTTATAATCTACGCACTACAAGCCGAGAGAAACGCAATTGTTTAAATTAACGATGTAATCCCGAAATTTGGTTTTGAAGGTGCGGCAAACTGCGAAAAAGGCCGCAAACGCGAGATGGCGCCACATCACTGGTTATCGACATATCGTTACCGATAAAATTTGTAATGATTGTGATCTCGGCTCCTGGTGGTTGTTTTTTAATAAATAGGGTGTCAAATGAAAGGAAATTGAATAAGCTACACGCGAAAAATATCCCGTGGCGTTAACTATATGCAGTTGGGCGTAATAACGATTTCATTGGTTTAATTGTTTATAACAAATGAACTTCACATGGAATAGTTCACACCTATTAGAGATGGTAGCTTGTCTTCTAGCTTGAATTTGTGTCCTTTTATCATTGATGCAGCTCGCCGGGAAATTGAAGTAATCGCATTTGTTAATAATTTCTTTAAACAAATTCAATTATATCGCGTTCTACCGGGTCGATTTTAATCAACGACGTGCCAAATTGAAGGCCTTGTTTCAAGGAACAATATATTTCGAAATTAAATTAGTCCTAGGATAAAGTAGGTTTATTTCTACAAATTTCGCGCTTCTGAACTTTCCAATTGAAGGACCTGCCACAGTCCTACCGTCGATTATCTTTAGACACCATAACTAGACATTTATTAAAAAGCAGCAGATTAATTGAATATTATCATTGCTTAAGAATAATAAATGTTAATGGAAATATGAATCATACAAATGTATAATGAAGGGTAATAAATATGCAACATATATTACGATAAGCAATACCCATATTTATAGGGATATTTATAAATACATGACGAAGAATACCGAGTACGTACTTAGCAAAGTAAGAGCAGAATAATTTATACGATTCGATTAATTTCGAAATTTCAATGCTTAATCTATTTTTAGTGACGTCAGAATATATGCAGTATCAGTTCCTTTGACGTCAGTATCCACTGCAATATATTTATCAATATCTTAGGTAGAATAAGAAAAATCCATTTCACGACTCATACTCGATTTCGTAAGCAACATGCGTTTATCAATTTCATCATGGTTCACAAAACGTTGCGCGCGTCTGGCAAGATAGTATTTCCTGTTCTTGATTAATTTTATTCTCGTACTACACAAATCTTGCACTGAAAGATTAAAGCTAATCTGGCCGCAATCAAACTATTAACACGATAATAACTGAGGCAAGACTCAGTGAACATGCCTTAATAGTTTTCAAGCTTGTAAAGGAAATCAAAGAACAAAGTAACGCAATTTCGACATCGCAACGAAATGAAAGAAAACAACCTCTCTCCTTAATTTCTGTTGCGAATTCAGTGTCTTAATCTGATTTCTACGCGATAATACAAAGACAGGCGGGATTGGCATAGCATCAAACGCGTTTAATTTAAACTGTTTGATCGCAATGACAATTATGCGTTCGAAAAATCGCCGAACTTTTACCTTCATGAACATTGTCTTTAACCCACGAAACGAGGGTGACCGGCTTGCATCGGAATGTGGAAGATAAAGTAATAAAAATGAAAGTAAACCGACGTGGTTGAAGTCACGATGACGATCTCATGCACGGAGTGTAAGCTTTTGTAAGTTGTCACCTGGAATTTACAAGTGTCGATTGAGTCGATACCCATCCGGATATGTGGCGACAATTTTGGACAGCTCACACTTTACCTGAACGCTGTTAATGCGATTGCGTGGAAGCTTTGGCGGTCTTATTCGACTGTGGAGCAGGGTATTATTTGAGCGAGTATTTACTTCAGAACTCTTTCCAATTGCTGTGCGTAATTCACAGTACATACTGCCAAAGAAAAATAAGATCAGAAATGAAATATCGCTGTAAACGTCGCGAGTATGATGCATAGGGCTTTATATTTTTCTCAGAGCGAAATAGATGTAATACGAGCGAGAAAATTATTTCTACCTCATTACGACATCGCAGAACCAGGTGACATTTCATCGTTACATCAATAATTTGTTCACTGACAATAAGATTGGATCATCACGAGTGATCTAAATATCCATATCGTATTCGAGAATAAATGTGTAATCCTTTTCTACGAATGCGTAGGAATAAAAGTTTATCACTGACTGGCAGTATAATGAAATCAGCGGTCCGGATCATGGAAATTATTTTAATGCATGAAATAAACCGTTCAACTATGCGAGGTGTTCGATGACGTTGAACCAAACTTTAAGGGAACACAATCCTAATTAACCAGCTTAATAATTAACACATATAAAAATAAAACAGACATTCGAAGAATCTCAGACTATCGAGAAAATTAATGGAATATAATATAAATATAATTTCTGTCTTCTAGTGTTGCGTAGCAATAATTAATTATTTCCTTAGTACAACAAGCACGGGTCTGTGCTCAATAGCAACAGTATAATATTCTGTCCAAACACTCGATTATTACGATTATTCGATTATTTTTGCTCGACAAACGAACGCAAGCTAGAGAGCGCTAAAATCTTTCGGCACGCGCTTGAATTCCCTTAAACCCTTTGTCGTGAAATGGATAATCAACAGCTGAATAAAATTGATGCACGTTGAGTGCGCGTAGGGTTAAGAGGGTATTATAACAGGATTATACGAAGCAGAGAGAAGCCTGAATGGGTCCTTGACATGATTAACTCTTGTTGTAGGTGGACCATGTTTCGACACTCTCACATTGATCCTGCCCGTTGTCCCGCAGACTTGTCCTTTGGTTTGCAATTTCGTGGTAAACAAATTAGTCAGTGCACGATTAATGCACTCTGCGATCGAAAAGCGGGCGTGCTTAATGTTACGCATTTAAAATCCGTAACACTCGAGAGGTCGGACCATTTAGTGCACACAAATCAAAAGTTTTGTAACTTTTCCAAGAACTTGATATATCGGTTCCTTATCTTTATTAAGGATGTTTGAACAGGCCGTCTCTAATGTCAGTTTTCAAAGTCTCCTCCTCCCCCACACCCCGCGAAAAAGACAACTCTGTCGTATAATGGATAGGTAGAGTTCTCAACGGGCGAAGGACTTTCGCGCAATGACCAGTTACCCGCGATAGAAAATTACGAAACTCCTCGTTCCAAGGGTGAGAATAAACTTCGTTTGTTCTATAGAAGGCATGTGGCTAATGTCGAAACTGAAGTGACACGCTTCCTGGACATGTTATACCTTAATTGCACCGTGCACAAGTACAATAATCATTTCGGTTCCCCGCAGAGAACTATTCACTCCCGTGTTACCAATTGCATAGTTCACTTTCACAATAATCGTGTTTCCTTCGCAATACGTGGGCCGCGATCTAAATTTCGACCGAAAACGTGGCGCACTTAGTACGCGTCGCTCAAGATAGACAAGCGATAAAGTATTCCTTATAGCAGGATCAAGTCGAGCACTCCTTGTGCAGCAAACGAGTTTCAATTTATCTCACGAAGGTCTGGGTTAGGTGGCCGCAAACAAAACGGCCTTGCCAATTTGACAATGTCAGTACGATACTAACGATCGGATTGTTGAAACGGGGGCAAATTTAAAAAACCGGCGCCAGCGTGAATTGCATCATCGCATCCATTCCGTTTTGGCATTGCACGTCTTATAAATAATCGAATAGACTGCTCTCTCTCTCTCTCTCTCTCTCTCTCTCTAATTCCTCAAAGGAGCCACGATGTTGATCTTCGGTTTGCACAGGGCGAAAATGAAAGATTGCTTAAATGGGCTACTTGAATTATTCAGACAAGAATTCAAAGCCCTATTAAATTCGAGCCTTAATGAAGCAATTCGAAAAGCATTAAATCCGAGCCGAACAATGGCTCTTCTTGAATTGCTCGCCGTACAAATCATAATTTCAGCTGACGAGACGAACGGTAATTGGAAAATACATTAGCGACTTCGAAATCTTGAACGAATAGCAAAAATGTCAAAAGCTGGGCGATATTTGCGACAACTTCTTGAATTCGTTGTATTAAATGATGCTAATGAATTAATGAATTCGTCGGTACTGGTACGTGGTGACGTGTTCGCGAAAATTACGATTTCCACGCCCTGTGACGGAATGCTTTCCTTGAAGTTCCTGGAGAAAGGAGGAATACGCTACACTCTATGGCAAGTATTCAGACAGGATGACTAATCGGGCAATTGGATGCTGAAGAAATTTAAAGTCGAGCATGTTTCATGGGTCAGTGATTGAATATTCTATCGATTCTTCTAAGTAGTGAGTAAGCCTCCTGCAAGTTTGCTTTGAAATGTAGGTACTAGGATCTAGAAGCTGTGCAATGTCTCGAAGAGTGTGTCACAGTTCTAGAAATACGGTTACATTTATGAACGACACGAGTGGATCTACATTTTCATTGAATTTATAGAACGTACTGTTTACTGGATTTTTTTAAAACATTTTTAAGACATCGCGACATATTTTCAATTTCATTATTGAACAATCCAGTTCCCAGTAGTTATTAAACGAAACTGTATAATTACGCACCTTCTCCTTTCAAACGTCAATTCTCTCAAACGATTTTTTATTACCTATCCAGACCATTGCCTCGGGCCTTTCTATGTATTACAAACGTAGCCTGCAGCCCCAGCGAACGGCAGCATGAATTAACAGTTGGAAAATTTGGATCGATGAAGCCTATCCACATACGTCCAACTCTCCGCTGACTTTGCATGCACAATTTAAATAATCACCGGCTACTGTCTTGTCGCACTTATAACCTACGAATATAAAAATAAACCTAAATGCTCGATTTCACCCACGTAACTTAACTTTAAATGGAATGAAATTTTGGTGCCTCCTTTTGAATACAATACAAATTTATACGACCACGTCCAAATAGTTTAATTTGCAGGAAATTGACGGAGACATCGATTACAGGGCACACGAATATAAATGTATTGCGATTAATTGGTCTGAAAAAAAACTTTTGCGTCGCCAAGAAATTCGGTGGCCTGATGTCGAGGGTGAAATCGACCTCGAGGGAACGGTCACTTTCGCCATGCAGGCCAGAGGCACTTCTCGATTCGATTCGAGGAATAGGGCAGAAGGAATCGACTGGAAATCTAACATTGAAGTCGAATAATTTAATTGGCTGACTAATGGTGGTTTTGTGCGGTTCAATTTAACACTTTGCGAACCGACAGACGCGGAGAGATATTTCATGTGCTAGATAAATGACAAATGGCAATTAATAGCGAAGCGAATGTTACATTTAATCATTACAGTCTTGGTTGCAAATATAAATTAACATTTATAGATTTTTAATCAACTTTCTGTTACTAAACTAGACAGGTGAAAATACTGGTACATATTATTAAAAGGCTGCACTATACTTTTTCAGAATTATTTTTTTTTATTGCGCGATCATGGTATTTAATTAGTTGCAGTAAAATTTGGGAACAATTCATTCCCAGCAGCACAACACTAATGAATTGCCCTCTCAGTTTTGGTACATGCACTCAATTGCCCATGTCGAATTATTTTTGTACAATAATTTTACCGATTCGGGAAAGAACACGCAATTTTAGATCAAGGCGAGCGGTGTCTCATTGACAGTGGTGTTCTATGGAGCATGTCGATTGACCGTGGCGATAGTTCGACCATAACGTGCCGTTCTGCACGAGTAATAGAAAGATATAGTAGCTGCGTATGCACTATTATAAATTTTCTGGGCAAGTGTCGGAACAAATGAACCCTTTCGTCTCGGTGCAATCCGTTGGGAATTTTTTATTTTTTGCGAAAATCGGATTACACCTCGTTGCAATAAAATTTTTCCCCCATAGCTAAGAGAGAACAAAAAGATTAAAGTATTCTTTGCACGTGGAACGCATGTAAGTAAAGTGGCAGACGCTTTGTCGATACAAACTTTCACCATTTTTCTCAATCCATTGTTCCCGAATCGAACATTCGCTCGAATTAAAACGATGAGTCGATGTTCTGCAGTATTGCGCGTTCATGAATTATGCAAATGCGAACGTCTTACCATACGCGGGGTCAGCTAAACGGTTTGATTGATGGCCCAGCATCCCGTACTCGATCGATTGAATTTCAGACGGTGCCAAATAATCGATCTCCGTTTTCGGGAAGACCGGTGCTTTCTACATCCGAGCTAATCGAGATTCCTGGACGATAAATTACAACTCTGCACGTGACTTACTAGGGAATGATTCGCACACCTATTGCACTAGACTTTGGACGAGTTTACGGATAAGGCCAGCGAACTCGAGTTCCAGCTGATGCGATGATATGTAGTTAACACACGCGGCAGGTAATTACGCATTTTTCGCATAGAATTTCCAACGCGGTTCTAAATGGAACGTGAATAAGATCTATTATAAGATTGTATAATCCCCGATCCTTCGATGAACAAGAATAATTGAGTCGGGCTTTCAGAATGCGTAATAACTATGCAGATGAATGATTCAAATTATATTTCAAGCGCAGTCATTTTTCGTCAAATATTTTCCACGCTTCTGCAACAAACAATATTTTCTTCGGTATTTCCAGACGCTTCACGTTTAATGGCATTGTCGTTGCCACGAGTGGCAATTTACGTAGAATTAACTTTCTGAATTACTCGTTACTTACTATCGTTCAGACCCGAGGTTGGAATGTTTCTTTTGTCTCTCCTGTTCAAAGGAAATTTAATTTTAACATGGATTTGAAATGAACCAAAAGATATCCTTGTTTTCGTGAACTGACCGCTCTTTTCCTTTTGCGTTTGCCACAGTGTTACACTTTTACTTTCACGACCTATAGAAAGTCCAAGAAGAATCATTCTCCAATATCCCGATCGGACGTGGATTTGAGTCACCACGAGTGACCACCACAAGTTCACTCTCATTCTAGATCGTTCTGGGTGATTTCTAAACGGGCTATAAAGACAACGTGTGCGATTCGTGTCCACTTTCTTTCCTGCCCGTAACTCCCGTCGAAAACTGGATTCTTTCCGCGTGGCTGTGCTTTCGTTTCATTCTTTTTTGCGACCCCGACATAGTGGGTTGACGTCAATTATGCTCGCAAAAGCTGGCGTTTCCTAATCGGATGGGTTTCTCGTAATCTGCCCAACTAATCGACGGCAAAAAAGAAATGAGATCGATGGTAGGAAAAGAAATGGCGATAAATATTTCACTATGCAAGAATTATTTATGACGAAATCGCCGAAACCCCAAACTTGGTCGATCGTTATTTTTTCTTAACATCAAAATTATTAAGCGTGGTCAATAATGTACACCTTTGATTCGTCTTAACGAACCAACGGACATGCTGAAAAGAAAGTTGCATTCTATCAAAGAAATGTTAATAATTGCCCTTTTATTTTTGAACAAGCTGACTCTCGTCGAGAGAACGAATTGAAATAATTTTAATATCGGTGAAGCCATTCGAGTACACGCGAATCTCTGTTCGGAGCGCGGCAATTTTTTGTTCTGCAACAGAAGTTATGACACCCATAGATTCAGGAGATTGCGTGTTCGGTACACTCGTGAGTAGCCAGCGACAGCGAAATTATTCTTTCTCCTTTCTCAATTTGTCCGGCGTTCTAAACGATCACTAGATCTCGCCCGTACGCAATTTCGCGACCGACGATTCAAGGCGTGCGATACTGTTTTCGATTCGACTCTCCGCTGTGTGTAACTCTGCAATAGCCCAATTTGCGAATGATGTAACACGGATGTAACACGCGCAACGAAAAAACGATATTTCGTAGGTATATGTACTTCCAAATGACTGTGCGAAAACGAATCTTTTGTAGCGCCTCGTGGTAAAAACGACGAGAATAGGCACATTTCATTTCGCAAAAAAAAACTATTTATCGCGTAATAAGAATTGTAACAGATGTATGGCAACGATTCTAATCCGTGGAATTAATTGAACACGGATTTCATTTATATTTTCCCCGAAAAGATATGCTCAAGAAAGTGTCCAGTATCTGTACAGTCCAATGCAGAAACAAATTATAAAAGTGGTGCATTGAAAATATCGAGCATAACAGAATTAAATTAAATGCCTCATCGAAGTACTTGCAAAATACTTGCTTACTTATCAAATGCTATAATAATTTGCAAAATTATCGTTTGGCCCGTCTGTGTTTCCTTTCTTTTTCTTTCTGTAAAGCAAACAATTTGTGGTCTATCGTGGACACGGTGGTTTCCATACCGGTACCAATATTCCGGTGTGCGCGCTGACGAAAATGTTTGCGCGAAATTTATGCGCCTGCCTGTGGCAGCGCCCGAAGCAACCCGTTGCTGTAGAAATGGGGTGCCGTGGTACACGTGTTGCGTAATTTTGGAGAAAGTGGAGGCAGAACATGGTCCTACGAACGGACATCTCGGGGGCTACCAACACAGGGGCCGGAATGCGAAAAACGAAATGCGTTCGAAGATGGATCACGAATCGATTACGTAAAGAACAGTTTCGACCGTGTGTACACTGGCGACAATTTAATAAGGTTGAGGTACGGTTGAACGAAAATGGATCTGTTAACGCGTAAACGAAGAAACGTGTAAAGCGAACGAAATCGTAAATGGAATTGGTCCAGTATGTCTTGATAATCAACGATCGTCAATCACGTTTGCGATAAAATGATTGCAAATTTTCCGTGCATTTATTGCATTACATTGCAATTGAAACATTGCGACTGGCTGGGACGGTAATTGATCAGAATATTAGATGGAGTATAAACAATAGTAGCTGTAATTGATTGAATTATGATTACTTTTTTAGAATACTAAGAAACTAGGGGTAGTTTCATGCTGAGGTAAAATTGTAACAAAGTTATTTCTATAGTAAAAATTCTAACGAAATCTTTTGATCCAATTAGGCATTTACAACTTTTCAAGTGCAGAATTTAATTAAGGAATGATTGGCATGTACTGTCTTAACAGTTACGGCCTTGGAATGATTTTCATTCACGGGAAAGAGAAATTGATTGAATATATTAGAGTATATTAGAGTGTCCTTACATAGTAAGGACACTTCTGTCATATTCTAAGACTTTCCTTCCCTCATATGCACACGGAAATAAGGAAAGAAGAAATTCTTGGCGTTACAGCAGGGGACATACTGCGATGATGAGACCTAATAATTTCACAACTCCGACCTTCGGGTTCGCAGCACCGTTATGAAAAAAAATGACTTATTAAAATACCTTTGTCCTTCCTTTTCAAATCTAATTACTTCCTTTTAACCAGTGGCCTTGCAACACGTGAAATTGCAACGTCCAACTATTCGAATTGCGAAACACGGAATTGTCTTTAATTGAGTGTCTGTACTGATAGCATGTACAATGTCTAATTTTCCTGCGATCTTTAACTTTATGCTTCATGTGTATAGACTGCAGAATTTTCATCGAACTCAATTCAACCGAGTTCTGATAAACGGTAAAACCAATAATCTCGGATGAACGATAAGGAAAATTATGCTACACACGGCGGTCTTTGTAATGGGTTTACTTTCAAAGGATTCACGTCACCTTTCTCTAGCGAATGCAATTAAGATCTATACACGTTCCTTAAAGTGGTACGTAACGCGTGACATTTCAGCAATTTATGGAAAATTTTCTATGTTATTCATTTGTTCAGCATCCTGAACAAATGAATCGCATCTACTCTGAATGGATCGTTTAATTCCCTTTACTCTGATTCTATCCCGCAGAATATATCCAGTGATACATGTATAGCTCGCCGTCTAATGATCTGTTTGTAAAATTATTTACAACCATATTTAGAAGATGAAGAACGCTCGTTATGGTGTACGGTGCACAGAACCGAGGTGGCATAATCACGTGCACTACGAGTCAAGTATTAAGTACACGTATACTGTAAATTATCCTGCGAAATTCTTGTCTGATCGCATCATTCGCGGAGTCGTTAGGGCCTTGACAGTGCAGAATGGTACGTGACAAGTAGAAAAATTTTAACGCTTTAATCATTACCACCGTTCGCTCGGTTCACTCTGAATTTATACAATTTCTCGGGGAATTTCAACTAATTGGTCAGTCGCGCGTTTCGTGCACAAACAAATTCCTAATCGTTGGTCACTCTGTTCAATCTAAAGTGCTGCGCTATTCGTCAAACGTAGAAGAGAATTACAGTACCAACGTTGGAACTTTTGTTCAGTCGTTGCAGACTTCGATATACGCGAAACTGATAGAGATCGTTATTCGCAGGTAAACGGCCAAGTTGCGACACATTTGATCGAAGGTGTGATCCTGTTTTATCCACACGGTTCAGTTGTTATCGAATGCAAATAAGCTATTTCCATCGGAGAACTTTCGTATCGCGGTGGAATCGACTCGTCAAGAATCCACTTGCCTGAAACGCGTAACCCGAAGCCCTGCGGCTTATCCCTGACGTGCCTTTGTCGACAATCTCAGGACTTATGGCTCCTCCGTTTCCTGTCAAGAAGTAGAAATTGGATTTCTTGGCGAACACGCCCACCACAAGCTTGGACATAGTATGAACTTTTCAATTTGCTTTGCAGATGCCCGGGGACTTTCGAATTTTTGAATACTTCGAGTCCGAAATATGGTAGGGTTCGGTGAACTTTAAGTTTGTAAAGTAATCTACTGAAATTATAAAGTATTATATCAATTGCATGCTACTTATCGTTGCATGTTCATTCTTTTATAGAAAATAAAAGAGTAACAAGGTGTTCCTGTCTATACTACGTTCATCTAGTACTTCGAGAATTATTCTTTCATATCGAGTAAATTAATCGTAAATTCAGTGCACGGTAGTTTGTCGGTAGTTGCGACCCCTTAATAGACGCGAAGACTACATTTCGTTGGATTCGTTTCACATACTGAATTCACTTACTGAACAACCGTTTTTATTATCGGTAAGTATGTAACGTAGTAAAAACACTTGCGATATCGTTCTACCAATTGTCTCTAAAATTGAAAAAATACGTGCTCCTTTTTAAATGACATTCGTAATGACGTTCGTAAAATTAGACTTGGGAAGAACGGGACGAAAGGAAAAGACGGCTGCGGTGACCTTTTGTATTACACATGGGCAGAGTACGGTTGAAAATATGGTTTATGGTGGCGCCGTGGCTTTGTCACCCCTTACGTAACCGCAGCAACTTGGTGCACGTTTTCTGTGGCCCTCGGGTGCATGGGTGCGGTCCCTTTTTCACACAAGTCCCGTTATATCGAATAATCATTGCAGATCGATCAATCTGCACGCTCCGCCCGATCTAGACATATTTCTTCCGAGAAACGGAACAGGAACAGTCGCTATTTCCTTCGACATTTCAATCTATCGACAACGCGGTCCCATTGAATATTTATGCCCCGTCGATATTTCCACCTCGCGTTTATCCTGATATGTAACATTTTTCCGAATTATTTTTACAACGCCGGTGGCTTAAGAACGCTTACCGAATTACAATGTTCATTATATAAAAGAGACAAGGAGAGAATTGCCCATAATCCGCCCTCTAAATCAGCGCATAAGTAATATTAACAAAAATGGGAAATATTAACGAGAAGTGTCGAAATAAAAAAATCGAAAGCCTCGACACGAACCGTAAAGAATTTTCGAAGCACCCGGATATAAAATATACGAAAGGAAATTGCGTATATAATTAAAATCATGTCTTTTCACACCCACCGTTTTATTCGCACGTGATCCATTAAATTTCCCGTTCTCTATTGGCAAACAAAATCTGACGTTACGAGAGATTTCAGAATGCTTAAAGGGGACTGACACGATGTTCCCAATCTAGGTAACAAATTTCGCGCCCTTGTGCCATAATAATAATCGGGCATGCGTGATCGTGTGGAAACACCGGCATGGTAGGTACTCGCCGCGCATATTCCTGTAATTCACCAAGCCTTACGTCCGCTTTCCTGACCTTGCATGTCTCCGAAATCCTTTTATTGTCCGCCGTACGATATTTTGGCAAGTGACTTCGGTGCGGCGCGCGCGAAGGCCGATCCGCGTGTAAATTACGAAGAGACGTGGTTACCAGCACGACACGAGGCAGCAGGTTTCATCGTCGGGCTTTGTGTTTTGACAGATCATTGGTATGATAAGGAGAAGGCATTCCCTTTATTTGCAAGTACAAGCTCTTGCGCCTCGGAATAAATTTGCAAGCACTGCGAAGTTTTCCTGCGACACATCGAACGTCATAACGAGATTCGTTTCTGCGGCAGACCTGAACGAAAGTATTAGGTCATCCCATAAGTAACGGGCATTTCTCTTTGTTCATGATACTGTCGGACGAGAATGAAACGAAACGGTTCATTCGCAATGGTTCATTATTATTTCGATATATATTTATATTTAATTATACATATATCGATAATGGTTGATCATTTATCGAAATCAATTCGAGTATACGGCATGGTTTATATGTATATTGCCAAATACATTTGACACAATTATTCGAGACTTGTACTATAATATTATACAGGATTATACAGGACCAATTTCTACAAAAGTTCGTTCCCGTCCAGCTGGCAGATCCGATCGACGCATTTCCTAAAATATGCAAGATGTCACCGCCGTCTAACAGATTCTGCTGATCCCGCGGGACAGATGGAAATTGATGGTCCGAGCAGTCGCGAAAAATATTTTCCTCGTCACGTAACGTGTCATTTTCAATCGGGGAACGCGCTACCGGTGCGTCACGATGAAACCCACGGCGCAGGCAGAGTTTGTAAAAGGCGGCACGGCAACCTAGACGCCCACTAAGAGGTAGGTGTCTCCTTTTCAAGTGACCGCGGCCTTTTTACGGTCTCGAGAATTTTCTAAAAATGCTCCTTTCCCTCGGTGCGCACGTCTCTGTGCGTGCATTGTTGCTGCCGTTGCACCAGATCGCCCGAAGCACGTGAGTGATGGACGCGTCGCTTTTCTTACGTTGTCACCGCGGACATTGGAAGCAGTTTCAACCTCTCGTGCTCGACGATCGATATCTGTCCCGCATCGAGATTCCGTTTGCCACGCGCATAAACGCCGCACGATCGTAGCATTAATATATATTTATAATACTCCGATATACCTACTTATTGAATTGCATGTACGATTCAGTGAAGGTGCTATTTACCATCACTTTTTATTATGCATTGAGCGCACGTGTTGTAGAACCAGAAGTGTATTATTAATTTTCGGTACAACGACGGGTGTAAAGGGTAAATTGGTTCTTCCCTTTTAATTGTGCGAAACTCGAAAGATCATTGCGAAAGTCACATTTTTCTACCGTATTTTCTACGGTAAGGGAAATGGACAATTATAAATTTGGACAACGTCAAAAATCTATTACCAAAGATGCTCGAAGAGTGTGCAGTCTTTTCTTCGACGCGACGCAATAATTCATTGGAAATTTATTACACCTGCACACTCGTCGATCCTACGTGGCAATCATAAAACCCGCCACGGAAATCGCGACAGCAAGATCATTCTTTGTCGTCGTTCTGGAAAGTGACGTAATTCGTAGGAAGAAACTGCATCGGCGTGAAACACGTACGCAGACCTGGATATTCGCGGCACGACCTTATTGGCGATGATTCACCTGATCATCCATCTTGTTTTCACCGTAAGGTCCGTGATGTTTTATTGGGAAGAAATGGTCTCTGCTCGAACGATAGCGAGGGCGAAAAATGTATTGGAATGATTCACTTAAAATTAGAATTATTAGGACATATCCCGGAGATCGGGAACATAATTTTCAGCACTTATACAAATTCTTGCCATCACAAATATCAATGAATAATTAATCGTGAAGGGATTTTAGAATCCTTGGTCCCCTTTCTGTAAACTCGTAGAAGTCCATCAGTTTTTTTATCATTCATAAATAATTCAACATGCAAACAGAATATATGGATCTCAACGTTCCCGAACATTTCTTAAATATAGTAGGCCCTTTGCATTTGGGTAACGCATACTACTGAAAGCGAACAACGAATATATCCGAGACCATCCGTACCATTGCCCAGCCGACAATCATTTTATATTTTCGCGTCTAATTTCTCATTGATCGATTGTAATATATCTCGGTTATCGGGAAACCAGTTCACCCGTGATTGTACACCCCTTCTCGTAACGGTGCGCGCTCTCACGATTCTATGTGCGCGTCGATGACGACCGCCTTTCAATGATCTATCTGCCCATTGTCAGACAGATATCGGGCCTTTTTTGGTTATCACCTCGAACGATCGCGATTTAGCGAGTTTCGCGGCCATTACCAGATCATTATTCCACCTTCCGCGCAGAAAAGGTATCGGTGTCGAGAAAACAATGAACACCTTTTCGACCTTCCTGCGGATAAAATATATCCAGCCAACCGTCAGAACGAATAAAAATTGTTTCACAGAACGGAGAAATAAAACATCGTTGAAGGAATATTAGCTGGCGTTGATTATAAGCGAATCTAATTTTGGAATTCATCGTGCAACGTAACAGCCGGCCATTTATTATTGACAACGTCCGATCGTACGTTGAAGCAGCAGGTGCAAAGCGCAGCCGTCTATGCGTTAATTCGTAATATCTTTAACGCGAAAATAATACGCGAAACGTTCGATGACGTAACGTAGTATCGTGAAACGGTGATCGTTTGCCGATTAACATACGTCGTTGATTAATCCAGCAACAAGCGGGTTTAACGTGGATACTGGATAAACCAGTAAACACGTGCAGCATCGTGAGAAGAACGATTCGAATTACTCGAGGTACGTACTTAGTTCGAGTCAGGCACCCGTGACGCGTGCTCCTTGTCAACGGTGGCCCAGGTGCGGGCGATTCCGTTTTACCCCCGAAAGTAATCCGGAAAGGGTGAAACGCGACATTAAAAAATTGTAAGTCGCGCATTGAATCATGGTCACGGGACGCTTTTCTCTGTCTTCTCTGGATTAATGTTAATTGTCATTCTGTGAGGTCTTATACGGATTGGGATAAAAGTACATATTCATATATATATAAACAATAGTTCTATTTTCATGGCTGTGAGGCCGAAAAGTAATAGAATTCTATTCTATATAAATAATAGTAAGAATCTAGAACTAGAAGGCGCAGTATAAATAAACAAAATTGAATTTAAAAATTACAATTCTATTTTACGTACAGAAGTTTATCGTACGTAACATACTAGTACTTTCAATATATTCATATTTCTTGGTGTTTTAAAATACTTTTAAGAACAGAGGAATGCCAGCTGGTTATCCTATTTTGTAATTTACAAAGTATACCTGTAACAAGGGTAAAGCCTCCTCTGCTTCCAGACTCTTTAATTGTACCAACACTTTCGTCCATTACTGTATTGACGGGTTACTTAAGCCAGCTTTAACGTGACTAGGGGAAAAAATCCTCTAAGGATGCTTAGGCTGCCCGAGATTACGCTAGAAGGATCATTCCCCTTATGACAATGTAAGCACTGTGTCAACGAAAGTATTGAACTGTACGATTGCGGAACGGGAATAGCGCTTGCACTAAGTAAATTCACCAATGAAACATTAATCCTACGCAGAACGGTAAATTATTAACAATAATATGCATGAATGCTTGGTGTAATGTTCCGTAAGCAGCATTACTAAAAGATCGATATGATTTATAATGGAAAGTAAATTTGATCGAAACGTGCGACCGAAGTAACACGCGGGTTCGTCATTTGGTCACAGGTATATAAAAACCTCCGAGCAACTTGTGTAAAATAATATATCCGACAGAGAAAACGTTGTCCTAGAAAGCAGAGGCTTGGCCGAAATACGATACATTTTTCGTTCAATATTTCGCTTTAGGGTGTGCCTGCTAAAAAATTATGGCGAAAGCCAGCAGCGTACCCTCGAACCTCCCACAAAGATCGTAGAAATCAATTGATTAAAAATATTGTTTTCCAATTGAACTGTTCCGTTAGAAACGTAATAAAAAAGATTTATATATATTTACAAAAATAATTCGAAGCATTACAAACACACGGTAATTTAGATAAACCGTCGCAAATAATTATTTCGAACTTATCTACATGCATTTCTACAAAAATATAAATATCAATTTACACCCCACGATGGTAGTGCAAGGATTAAAAGCTGGACGACGATAACGTTGCATTGAGGGACGCGATCAACTACCCACATTCACCACAATATTATTAACTGCCACAAATGTACCCACACTTGTCTATACTGCATCTTAATTGCATTTTCGTGCTCGTCTTACACAATACTGCAACTTTACTCGGCCCACGCGAGCATTTCCAAAAATAATACCGCGCGCAATAATTAAGCAACCCGTTCGTAGAATCCTGTCCAAGTGCTAGAATCAGTACTGTAAACAATATCAGCAGGCATCCGTGAAAAATTTCCCAGTACCTCGGAGATCGAGAGATCCTCAAGATCGCTTAAAATCAAGCCCCGTACTTACCTAGATTCTTTCACACGAAACCGGTTACATGTATGCACGTACGCGATCTCTTCCTAAAAACAATCATGATGAGCCTTGAGAAGGAACAACGCGCGGGCACAGTGATTTTCTTTCCTCGAGCGACGCTACAAAGTTTTTATCTGTTAACATAATGTCTTAATTGGTCGTGCGTTTTAAAAAACTTGTAATTGCGTAAATATGTCGGTCCTTCGAATCACTTTTAATTTATGGACACGGGAAGAGTCGCGAAGGCTAAGAATTGGGGGAATTAATTGTCGGACCAGCGTATTTCCTTTTCTCAATTGCAACAACGATAAATACCTGACAATTAGCCCCCGTCGAACAAAGTAATATTAAAAACGAATACCAATACCTCAACATTTCACGTCGCTTCCTCGCTTTTACAAACATCGAGACATTCGTTAATCCGCTGTCCCAGAAGCATCAGTTCAACCGCAGCATTAAAATTCTTCCACAAAGTGCCGTGGCCGCTTAAAATTCCAACTAATAAAAATTTCGAAAATACCTTAACGGCGCGTTAAAATACCTTCCAATACCTTGAGTCGCGCCTGTCGCCCCGAAATTGATAAAACAGCCGCATCGATCGCCTTTGCAAACTGACCCCGCATAAAACCGTCAAGGATGCACGGATCGGTACCGTAACGACATTAACGCACGGTTTATCGAGTCATCCTATTTTTAACCAGGCTGTCGCGTACGCGTAACACGGAAAGTGTCCCGATCTGGGCCAGTCCAAGTTACCCCACCCTGCAACCGGTAATCCGGTGGGCCGCATTATCCGATCTCCTGTTCCCCCTCGATCCTATCCGGCGACTCCATCTCCCTCGAGGTTTGCTCCTCGTCCGCGCTTCCATCCGATCGGTAGGGTTTACTAAGACAGCACGAATCCTCCGAAGGTTCAGTGTGAAACGCGCTCTCGAACTCGAAGGATCCTTCGACTCCTTTGATCTCCCACTCACCACGGACGAACGGAACCACGGAAAGAGAGAGGCTTTCGTTGCCATCGAGTAGAACGATCCACTGTTTTCTGCCGGTGCTTACGCGGGGAACAGTCGTCTATACCATCCTCCTGGGATACTCGATGATCGCCGATCTTGGGGGTCGGTTGTTCGCGCCGCAGTGGATCTAATGCTGATCTAGTGGATCTTGGACGGTACCGGAGGAAGATTTGGAACGGCGAGGTTGACAGGATGATCGACAGGACAAGCTTGGCGGTCCTTCTTGGACTGCTGAGTTTTGCGTGCGGCTTGCGTAAGTTTTATTCTGTGTGAAGTATTTTTCGCTTACGGCTTTGCCTATGGGGGATGCTGCAGGACGAATAAGAGATTGATTGGAGGATTGGTTAGCTGGTTCTTTTTGGCTTTCTATTTGCTTTGATTGGCTGTATCGGAGGGTTGGTTTCGTCGTGGATGGATCCTTGGGTTCGTTCTGTTTCCTGGAAGTTCGTGTGTCGGTCAGGGTTAAGTAATTCATTGGTCGGGTAAGGCGTTTATGAAGGAGTACGTTCTTAGTCAGTGGAAGCGAGGCTACGCACTATTGGGTTAGATTTTTTTTATCGTAAATGTAACTGGTAGATAGTAAGGTGGATATTATGTTGCAATGTTATTCGTTTTATTATGACATGACTCTTGGGTCCTCCTATTTTTTCGATACGTTTTCGTTTCCTTAAAAATATATTGTCGCCGAAAAATTGTAACTAATTCCAACTAGAAATAAAATAACTCTAACTGTCATTATAATAGGTCTGTCGGAATGTTCTGTCCGTTTTTTAATTAAAAGAGAATAACACATTTTCAATGCATTTGTTAATATTTACTGAACAATATAATTTCCATCGTTAATAATGTAATTTCGAAAGCACATATATAGAAATGTAATGATAAAAAGAGGTACCTCTGTATGTTAAAACTTGAGATGACATTATCGGATAGAACTTTCCGGTAGACCAAATACCGAGTATGTACATATGTAGATGTTTCTGCCTGAAACTGTTATCGCACGCAAGGGTCGTTGAAACCATTTAGGCCCAACGTCGAAATTATTTTCGGAAACACTGGGCCGTAATGGGGTTTATTTGTTGCAAAACCTTGGTCCTCGCGGTTTCGCAACATGTCATTCTCATCGGCCCAGTCGTTTTTCCAATCTAAATACCTGGCGCATTCTGCTGTTATGAATGAGAGTAATGAATGGACAATGCCTAACGAAGTACGCTCTCAGCGTGCTCCGCGCGCGTCGTAGGTTTGTCGCGACTCATGGTCCAAGATTAACTACGACTCCTTAGAAATGTACAACTTACGAAATTAATTAGCCTGCTCTCGCCTTGAACGTTTTCCCAGTACAACCTAATGATCGTCGACATTATGTAACGCAATTTCTACTCTCGTACAACCCTGGAAAATACGACCCAGGAAAGATGAAAATTTCATCTCGTCCCTGCGCACCGTAACAAGAACACTCGTGCAACAATCCCCGTTACGTCGTTCTCAAATAATTAAGCGTCTCTCTAAATTCCAGCGCGCACTGGCCCACGTTTCACCGTCGTAATGTTCCCGTTGATTATCAACAATTTTTGTCTCGTCTAACACACCTGCAAGCAATCGAGCGCGCTACTTCTTTCCCAATTGACCGAAACGAAAGCCGTTGCATGCCGCCGCAAGAAGCGACGCCCATCGACGTTCCTCGATCTTCTTCTCGGTTTACGCACTTTCGCCATCGTTTCGCTCGTGCATCGGGAACGCGTTGTCCTCTAAGGTTACATTACGCCACCGGCAACTGGAGCAACGATCCGCACAAGGACGGTACCATTTACGCTATTTAATCCGGTTGATCTTCACTCGTGGCACGTGCACAAATTCCCCGAGAAACAGATTCCGATGATGGGCGGCCCGTCGTGCGACGTGTCTTCCAGCATAGCATCGGAATACGGGAACTTTCGATTTCGTTCGTGGTGGAATATCGCGCGAGTATGTGCAGAAAATAAGCACGATCCACTTGCACTTTCTTAAGGTCGACGTCCTGTCGAAGTAGATTAACGTACATTTCGTACACGAACAGTATTAATGCCAGTTCACGCAGCTCGAAGAATAAAGTAAAATGGGCGGTTATTAAAAACCACATTGTTCGATAAGCAACAGTGGAAATTCGAAGGGGGATATAAAATAATTGCACGGAAAAAGTTAGTATTAGTTGTGGTATATTCTAAGAATCGTTCACATATTACCAAATAAACTGTCGTTTCGATGAATCCTTGTAATGATGCTATTACTATTAAATCGTTCAAACAAAAATATCTTTCAAGTCTTCGTATCTAATAATTTCTCTGTACGCACTGATTGCTCTCTTATAAATAATATAATTTAAAAGAAGGGATAACTTATTGTCATCGATGCAATTTCTTCCAAATAATTACAAAATCGTTTTTCTATTTATCGTTCAGATTTCGCCAATTGTTCAAAGAGTTCGTTCGAAGCTTAGTTCATCGACGTTTCTCCTATCATTCGTTCACCTCTGTGAAAAGCCTTCGCCAGGTATCGATGGCGCGAGCCGCGGCATGCAATAAGATATTTATTAACAATAAAATGCGCTGCACAGCAGGCTGTTTTCTTGTGCAGAGCATCCTCTGCGTGATTCCTCTCTTTCTCGTCGGCAAGCCGCAAGGCTGCGCGACTATGTAAACGACTATTATAGCAACAGTTGCATGGCGTACGCGAAGGATGATGTCAACGGCAACGTTCAATCAATGTACATAACGAACGGATCTTTCGAACCTAATAATTTTTGGCTCGTCTATTTTTTATTACACTCACGGCCACGGGAAATTGCAGACCGATCCCGTTATTTTTAGTTCGCCTTCTCGAACGTGTAAGTCGTGTTTAAGCGCAAGTCCACTCGTGTAATCGTGAAATTGATAACGATTAAGCGAATGCAATGTTGCCTCGCGCAAAGCTGGTGCTCTATTAATTTAATTTGTATTATTTCTGTCGCGACGTAACGCGGGGTACAGAGAATTCGTCTGCTCACCGTAATTTGCACTCTTGTACGTGTGTACTACTTTTCCCGTGTTATGGTTCCCCTTGGTTAGCATTGATAATCGTGGCGGTAATAATCGTAATATTTTCTTTTGTAACGATAATTGACGTAATACGTTTGATTGATATTTAAGTACTGCACTGTGCTTTAATGATTGTTTTATTGCTCGTTCTCTTTGATTTATTAAGTCCCTTTTATTTTTTCGTAAAAAGAAGAATAATTTGTTGCTTCTTACTTTAATATCTGCATTAATATTGGAGCAAGTGTTTGATCGAGTTTCGTTTCATTCCAGAATGCCCAAAGCAGATGACATCGCCAGGCAGGGAAGTGGTCTGCTACACTTCCGTGTCCAACGTGGCCGAGCTGACAGAAGCTGTTTGCAAATGTACCACTCTGGTGCAACGAAGTTTCGACGTGCAAAATATCTCGATATCCGGTGAGTCCAAAGTATATCTCCATCGATATAGTTGACAATGATCGTATGCAGCAATTAGCTGATGGATTCATATCGAGGTAAAACGACGATTATTTAAAAGACAATTCTTTTGATTCGCGATAATCGCGACAATGGTTAACGGGCGATTGTATCAGACGTTTTCTTATCCGTTGCGATCGAAACGCGTTTATAAAATTGTCTACATGTTTCCGGCGAACAACAAAGTTGATTCTCGGAAGGATACTTTATAGAAAACTTAATTATATTGATCAATTCTTTGAATAAGTAAGAAATCTCATAACTCGCGCGAATGAATGCTAGGTTTGGTAATTTAATTGAAGAAATTGAGGAACTTGGAGCAGAAAATTGTTGAAATGAAAATAATTAAGTTCATTAGCTACGTATTATAAGGGAACGCTCGATAAATATAACAAGGTAGAGTCAACTAGTCGTGAAGATCATTTTTAACATGCACCTTTAACAGGTAGCTTTATATTTTAATTTCATATATTTTTATTTCATATTTTTTCATATTTTTCCATTTAAAATAAAGTACAGAGTTGTTATATATACAAATCGAGAACGATTTTTCTGCATCTTAATGGAACGAGACAAAATTCGTGTAAAATCGAAAATTAAAAAAGATATTCAACAATTTATGACACATAAGTTCTTCTACATCTGCTGAACGATTAATATTTGCGTAATCAATATGATTCTATTTTTTGCGATTGCATAAATACCAGTACATGTATAGAAGTGCGGCTGCATCTTTGCACTTGCAACAGGATATCGAAATTCAACCACAACGGGCATATATTCTTTACGTCCAGTGATATTGTCAGTCTTGAGAAACCGACTCTCGGTTTCCGTCATCAAACTTCAGGATACGCATAATTTATAACTATTGTTCCTCGAATGTTACACGCCTCGCTATGAAATTTTCAATATTTCACTCAGTAACGATGATTAATGCATATTTTCCTCGTAATGTTATGTTAATCGATCGACTCGTTACATTGGCCGGAACTGTCGTTATATTTCACTTATATTCAGTTGTAACGCTGTTATTGTCTTTTTTATTTCTTTCCTACTTTTTTACTCTTTTTACAATAATTATAGCTCTATGATTATACATATACTACCATGTTAACAGATTTCCGTTAACATTGTTGTCTCTATTATTGCCATTAATGGTCGATTTACTTTAACAATTATAATTAACTTTGTTAAATTTCTATTGCCATTACAACTCAGAAGAAATACTCGAAATTTATAACAAAATCAAGTATCTAGTTTGTGAAAATTATGTCGGGGACTGTCCTCGACCTGAACGGACTAAACAATACCAAAAAAATAATTCAGCTTTGAATCAGGACGATGCGTTCAGAATGTGTGAAATAAAATCGCAGACATGGCTAGCGTAACGCGTTAAAATATTCATAGAAGACAATGCTCATTAAATACTGACGTTGATACGTCGTTTTAATCTTTGACAATCAGCAGACGGTAGTGGACATTTCATTCGGTGTAAAAAGTTTTGATTATAAAACTCTAACGCATCGGTCAATTTGCACGTGTGAATTAATTAATCGAGTACAAAGTATCATATATATTATGCAACCTGTTTGAACAGTCAGTTTATTCTTCCACTGACTTCGTAAGATATTTCCCAATCGAATTTCACGATAGCCATTCGATTAATTAAAACGTTTAATTGATTCTTATCAGTCCTATAATTAAATGGGAATGCGATTTTTTCAATTGCCGTGAAAGTATCTTTCATTTTACGTCTACGCGAGAAAACAGGCTTATGTACATATGTACTTACAATAATGTTTATTTTTTACCTCTGGAATTCTCTAATCGTGAAATGTAGCACAGTAGACGCGGTGAATAAGCTCAATACCTTATATTACGACCTTTTCACTTTATGAATAAATATAATCGAGTATCTCGACATATTTATTATCATTTTGAATAATTAAAAGAAGCAAGCATGCAGCATACAAGCATGGTAAAATCAAAGTTATTCTATTAGGACGTGTACGTAGGTATATAAACGAATCTGTCAACTTACCGCAGGATTGTGTTAAGTACGAGAAATTGATACGCGACTTTTGAATTACTCGGTCGCGAAAGACAAGAAAAAAACAGCGTTGATTACGAAATTTCACGAAAATCCATTTGTTACGCTTAACGGTGATGCCCGGTTAACGACAGTATGTCACGCGTGAAATTCAATATTCATCGTGCGGACCGTGGATCACGAAATCGAAAACAGGATGTACGTAGAAGAGAAAGGAAGGAAGGAGGAAAAGGGTGGTAAATGGAGGTGAAAAATTCGTGGCAAGAGAGATAGGAGGGGAGTGGCAAGGACAGAAGTGTCTACACGAATCGCGGCTTGTGACATAACCGCGCGAAAACGTGCTCCAAGTTGTTTTCTTCCTTTTCTTTTGTCGACGGTTCTTGCCATGAATGGCTGCACTCGACCCGTCTCGTTTCATGGAAAAAACACTTATTCGATAATGTCAATTAAAAGCGAACTGCAAGGACACTTGGAACCAGTTCGACTTGCAAGACTTCAGCCCCTTTTCCTTTTTTTGGGGTGGGGTGATATGTTAATTAGACCGGTTGCATAATGTTCAGGATTATCTTCGGGCGACTGAATAATTTTATGTATGTCAAATTCCTTCTTACTTTTCTTTGGAATAATTATTGTAAATATGTTTGTATAGGGAATGAGGTCGTTTATATTTTTCACTGGTGTAGTTTGTGTGATAGCACGTAAATGTACTAACACAAATGTGCAGTCAGTAAAACTTATCTTTCTGTTATTATTTACATTATGTTATTATGTTGAAATGATTCAGATTGCAGTAGAATATTTTGTATTGGCAAAATATAATATTGTGTACAGTAATATGATTTTCAAATTTATGATATTAATATATTATACATTATATACGAATTAACATAAAGATATCGCCAAATAAGCATGGATATTCCAATTAAGAAAGACAGTAATCATTATTTAATTGCACAAATTTTGTATTATCAGGGAAAGATTAATCTAGTGAGATGTATCGATTAGGTTTCGAAAACTCTCATCGTGGTCGTGCCAAATTTGTGCATGGGTGTGGCTAATGAAACACGAGAACAGTGTCGTTGAAAGCGGTTCTTATAGATGATCCAGATGTAACAAATAACACTTTCCCTCGTACACTGTTGAATTTTATTTTACGTCCCCGTGTTCATTTCTTTCCTTTCTTTCAGTTTCTACTTTTTTGCCCACGAGCAAACATTTTAAAAAATTTATGCAATTTAAGAAGTCCACGGTATTACTATTAAACATTCGAAATTTTCTAATTGTCTCAACAATTTACATATAAGGAAGCGTGAAAAAAAAAGTAATGAGAAATAAGTTTACCGAATGACTGCGATAAATGTGACCTGATTGCAATATAAACAGAGGCAATTTAGGACGTCTGTTGATAAGAAGTAGTTTTTAGAAAAAGAACCACTGTTACTAACAATTACGAAAATACGTGAAAGTACGTGATTAACTGTACAGCGACAGTGATTTTCTGTCACCCAGCAGCATCGTGCCGTGTTGATTGTGCAACGAGATTGACAATCGGGTGAAAAGGAAGCCGGAACTTCTTGGTGACATTTTTTACCTGTGAACGTTACAGAATCTTGAAATCTGCCTGGTAATTGAGCAATGTATAATATTGTCTAAAAATTTTAAACATTATCGTAGTAATACAGGGATACTGGAAACGTCATGTGAAAGTCGAATTTTAAATAAACAGGTACCGAGCAATTTAAACTAAATTACAAAAAATCATTGTTATATAAAATAGTGAAATTATTATTTCACACATAATAAATAAAAGGAAAGTCAAGAAACAATTACTATTTAATTTTCTTTTGTTATTGTTGAAATTTGTATCTTATTAAAAAGGATTCTATTTAATATTCTTTAATCGGTATTATCAACATTATCTTCTATTAACATAAATATTCTGTTACGTTACATTAATTCGGGTTATTTTGTGTCGCGTGCTTTGCAGACTTCGAAGTCTTTCGGAAGTCGTTGAAAGAGATCAGTCCGACCCTACAGTTCATGATTTCCGTGGACGACCCTGGAAAAATGCTCAGAACTTCCGGCACAGTCCGTCAAGACATCGCCGCACGGTTGATCGGAGTTCTAAAAGAGGCAAATCCCATTTTTATACCTGTCCACTACAAAAGTCTGGATTAATTGCTGCTAACTGAACGACGTTTATCGATTTGAGCAGGTTGACGGAGTGGAACTGAATATGACAGCAGGATCAAAAGAACGTTTATCTCACTTCGTGAAAGGGCTGAAGGATGAGCTGACGAGAAAATCGTACGACAAAAGGATATTTCTGGTGCTGCCAACGAAATCGGAGGATCTGGCCAAGCAATTCGATCTTAAGGAACTGTCGAAGTAAGATTTATTTTATAATTTTATTTTAATGAACCCGCATTTACTGTTCAATATAATGCTTTAATCATACGGTATTAAGAATGAATTTTCTGCGTTTATTATAATATAGAAAATTAAGGTATTGACATTTTCTGCAATTGCAATTGCAATTGCATTTTGCGTAATACCCACATCCTTCAAACACGTCACCGCTCTTTTACTAAATGCCAATCTGTCGCGTTAACACCGATCAAAATTCAGACAAATTGGACAACGTTTTAAAAAAAAATTTTGATTCAGAGAAGGACGCCGTTTATACTATCGTATTATTACTGACAGCCTTCTTATTATTTTCACATTCTCACGAGCTTATTAGAAAACGACACATTGATCTAAGCCAGACCTAACCCAGACGCATTCTACGAGCGTGTGTCGCTAGTGCAATCAACTTCATGAATTATTGACCGACGCGACGGTGTAAGTGAAAATGAATTCAGTAAAAACTATCTGACCATGTTCGGCGTATCTGCCTAACCTTGTGCCAGTTGTTACCTCGATATCGTGTTCAAGTATGCTGTAACGTGCCGCTAGCACCAGGTGATCCAACGATTTTCACGCTCCCTGCAATTAACATATCATCCGCGAGCAGTCGTTGAACCGTTCGCCGTTTTTCATTGAGTATGTATGAGCGATCGAACGGAATGAACGTCGCCGAGGTATACGAAGTAGATCATCGCTGACGAAAGTCTCATCGAAAAACGAATACGACGGAATGATCGGCGCTGATTTTATTGTTAATGAAAGTGTGAAACGAAAGGGTTCCCGAAATGTCAAGGAAATCATTTCGTTCGTTCCTTGACTGCTGTAATAATTTTTTGCCCTTCTCATTAAAGTCATGCTTATTTTTAATTTGATCCCCGAGTGACGATGGGGCTATATTCGACCGACTGAAACATTTATGGGCGCATTTTATTTCACGGAATCGTTACTCGCGGGAGAAAGATACATTACAAACAGTACAACAAATGCAAATTCTAGAAAACTATGCTCGTGATTGGCATCACGCGACAACCGTGCTGGGAATGTTTCATTGTATTCGGATGACTTTAGAGCACTTGAAACTGTTCTCGAAGTATGAGCGAGATCGCTCTCAATAATACTCTATCCGGACGACACTTTGTTGTAACCGTAATTATCGTATCAGAGGATCGACGCGTCTGTTGAACGACGACTGCATTGTTTCTAAACACCAACACTTGACGCGTATTTATTCTCAGAAGTGATTCACGGAATTTAATAAATCGTCTCACGATTATCTTTCTCATTTTTCCCCCCGCGGTCTCTTTGTTACATCCGCGACCGTCCATTAATGCAAATTACTATTCTACAAGTTCCGTGTACTTGCTAACAGGCACACCGACTTATTCACAATATCAACGCACTACTTGGTCGAGGATGATGAGGCCTATCATACGTTTCATCCGTCACGATTGATGGGCCTCTTCGATATGTTCAACGCGGACAATTTGATCGACTTAATCAGCGGATTGGGCGCGCCTAAGAGAAAAATTCTGATGTCGGTGCCAGGCAGCGCGTACAAGTTTACGCTGAAGGATCAGGATGACAATGCCCCGAGGGCGTCTACCGAGGAGACCCAGCCGGTTATCATTGATCAGAAACAGGTGTGAAGCCGTCATTATTCGCCGGAAAGTTTACTGACACTCGACGAGTCGAACAGGCCACGCGGGGATTATTTTAATGTTGCACACAACTAATGATCGATTACTTTATTGTCACAGCTGTGCAAATTGATGAGCAACGGAGAATGGACGGTGGAGAGGGATGAAGATCTCACTGCACCTTACGCTTTCAAGGATAAGACATGGATTGCCTTTGAAGATAGAATATCGATCGCGATTAAAGTAGGGAATGCTCGTTTGGAATTAAATTTCGGTGAAAGAATAGGGCGGTAGAATTAATGGATCCTTCATTGATACCTTAGGGGAAGTACGTATTGATACGAGATCTGCCTGGGCTTGCGATATACGATATAGAGAATGATTTCAAGACCGACTGTGGCATACCTCTGACTTATGAGACCCATCATTCGTTTTCGGATTTTAAGAGGAAATCCAGGGCGGCTGTGTTAAATGCTTTGGAAGACGATTTACATGTAAGTCGGATGAATAGTATCGTACAGTGTCAGTTATCGTTCATCGGTAAATAAGGTTTCCTTATACGAAATTAAATGTTTTATGAAAGGTGGAATTATTTAATGTCGGCTCAAAAATAGTTTTCTCAATTTAAATATAATTTAAAAACGAGGATAATTTAATAATGTTCGACTTAAGAAATTATTTGCTATTAATTTTGTTAAATGGAGCACCAAAGACTACATTGGTGCGCCACCTTTTAATGAAAGTGTGAATCACAGAATTTCGGTCTGAAGATGGCGATTAGGTTTAATTCCAACTTCAATTTAAACTCATTTCAAAAACAATCGAATGTAAATTAATACTCTTATATGCTTTATTGGTAGCAGATAATTTTAGATTCCACATCGCATTAAATTGCACGGTACCTTCGGAGAATGTGTAACTTTTAAATTGTATGCAAATTAATTTATATTTTCAGCAAATTGAATTAGAATATTCAACTAAAGTAAAATCGTCCGATTTTCGAGTTCTTCGTGTAGTAGACACAGAAGGTCACATTAGAGTAGTTCGAGAGAACACGCAGACCGAATTCACTTGCTCTAGGCAAGGTTATTTCGTTCACCCCAAAAGTTGCAACAGGTAAACGAAAATACTTCCAATAAATGCTCTTTAAGTAATTTTACTTTATGTAAAAGAATAAACAATACTCTCGGGTTCCACAGATTTTATCGATGCGTGAAATTCAACCAAGAGGTAGAAGATTATTCCGTGTTCGAGTTCGATTGTCCTGCGGGGCTATCTTTCGACGAGCGTACAGAAGTATGTGTCTGGCCGGGATCGATGCCCGAAGGATCTCCATGCCCTGGAAGCAGCGAAATTGCACCTGTAACTCGAGTTAGATTCGAGTGTCCTCCTAAACCTGGTTACTACGCGGATCCTCAAAATCCCCGATGGTTCTTCGCCTGCATTGATCTAGGTTTCTTTCATTTAATTGCACACTTGGTTAAAGCAATTTTTAATTTCATATTAATCGTATAAATAATTGGAAATTATTGTAACAGGTCGGTCTGACGTAATGGCCTACGAATTCCGTTGCCCGTACGGTTTAATTTTCGACGAGCAGAAATTAGTTTGCGAGTGGCCTTGGTTGGTGCAAGGTTACTCTGAAACTGCGTACACGAGACCCGACTACGATAACAGAGTCTACGGTGGTACTGGATCTACTCCAGGCACCGGTGGATATTACACAGGTGCATTGCCTCATGGATACACTGGAACAACAGCAGGGGGAGCAAATTCAGGATCAGCAGGTGGTTCTGGCTACTCTGGTGCCGGTGCAGGATTTTCCGGAGCTGCTGGTGTTGGATATACTGGTAGTCACGGATCGTCGTTTGGTCCAGGAGCCCCCGGAGGTGGATATTCTGGTTCAGGAACAGCAAGTCCAGGCCATGGATCTTCCTTTGGTGGTCAAGGATCTACTGCATACGGTGGAACCACTGGTAGTGGATATTCTGGATCAGGGACAGCAGGCCACGGAATTTCGTATGGTGGTCATGGAACATCAATTGGTCAAGGCACTACAGGATCTGGAGCAGTTGGCCATGGATACAGTGGTCAAGGATCTACCGAATATTCAGGAACAATTGGAAGTGGAACTGGTTTTAAACCAGGAGCAGCAGGTCATGGCTCTTCTTACGGTGGTCAAGAATCTACAGGATACTCTGGAACAACCGGTGGAATAGGATACTCTGGATCAGCAGCAGCGGGCCATGGATCATCTTACGATCAAGGATCTACGGGTCATGCAGGAACAACTGGAAGTGGATATTTCGGCTCGGGGACAGTCAGTCAAGGAGCAGCTGGTCATGGATATTCTGGAAGTGGCACAGTATATACAGGAACAGGTCATTTCGGACCTACGGGTGGAATAAGTACAGGATCTCAAGGTACAGGATACACAGGGGCTTCAGGCAGTGGACACTCAGGAACAAGTGGAATATATAGTGGAACAGCTGGTACTGGTTACACTACTGGATCAGGATCATCCACCCGTGGACACGATTATTCAGGACAAGGAATTGATCATGGTACTGGAACAGTATACTCTGGATCAACTGCAGGAGAATATTCAGGATCCAATGGAGCTCACGGAGGATCTATTGGTACAAGTTATACAGGATCTCCTGGGGATTATTCAGGAACAACTGGCCACGTCCATGGAGGATACTCTGGATCATCTGGTACAGGATATTCAGGATCAACTGGCACTGGACATGGAGAATACTCTGGATCATCTGGAGCAGGATCAACTGGCACTATACATGGAGGATACTCTGGATCATCTGGTGCAGGATATTCAGGATCCACTGGCACTGGACATGGAGAATACTCTGGATCACCTGGAGCAGGGTCAACTGGCATTGTACATGGAGGATATTCTGGATCATCTGGTACAGGATCTGTAGGATCAACCGGCAATGTACATGGAGAATACTCTGGATCACCTGGGGCAGGGCCAACTGGCACTATACATGGAGGATACTCTGGATCACCTGGAGCAGGATCAACTGGCACCGTCCATGGAGGATATTCTGGATCACCTGGAGCAGGGTCAACTGGCACTATACATGGAGGATATTCTGGATCATCTGGTACAGGATATTCAGGATCAACTGGCACTGTACATGGAGGATACCCTGGATCATCTGATACAGGATATTCCGGATCAACTGGCACTGTACATGGAGGATACTCTGGATCACCTGGTACAGGATCCACTGGCACTGTACATGGAGGATACTCTGGATCATCTGGCACAGGATATTCAGGATCAACTGGCACTATACACGGAGGATACTCTGGATCATCTGGCACAGGATATTCAGGATCAACTGGTACAGGAACTGGTCACACTGGCTTCATTGGAGGATCGTCATCTTCTAATAGTATTTACGGAGGGTCTCACGGAACAACTTATTCCGGATCTGTCGCAGGATCCACTGCTGGAACTCACGTTACTGTAACCGAGGGATATAGTGGTTCAGATGTAAAGGGGGGAAGCCATTATGGCTCACCTGGTGTTCAATATTCTGGACCTACAACCCCTGGATCTGTGAGCATTGATTACTCTGCTTCCCATTCAGCGGGGGTAACTGGAAATGGGTATAGCGAACAAACAGGAACAAAATACTCGCAAGATCATGCTGGATCATCTGTGCCTGGACAAGGTATTGCGTTCGATACGCATTCACCGCGAACTCCGATTTATGTTTCTCCTGGTGCCACTGGAACTGGAATTCAATCACCTGGAGTAACAAGTATTCATGTGCAATCGCGTAAGTTTGATTTCCATATAAAGTGCCTAAGCAGCATTAAGTAGTAAACAAGTAAATTAAGAAAATTGATTAATTTAATTTGAACTGGCTCTTCGTTTTTCAGCTGGACCAATCGTCGTACAAAAACCAGACATACCGAATTGCGTTACATTAGGCTGCTACGCAAACAGTCTACCAACGGGTGGCCAAACGTACGCAACAGACTACCTTTCTACCCACGGCATTAATTCTCAAACAAACGTTTATCAAGACACCCGTGGGTATACTGGTGGCTTAAACATCACCTTACCTGGAAGTCAAGTACCTTCCATCGGAGGTCCAGCATACCATGGATCCATAAGTCCAGCCAACGGCTATGGAATCACAGGTAGCACAGGCACTGGTGCAATTGTCACAGGTCACAATATTCAAGGATCAGTAGCCACTGGGGATTCCACTCCCGGTACTCTCATTACTTACGGCGACACTTCCGGTTCGGTCATCTCAGGCTCCTCGGACCAAGGTAGCCTAGTAACAGGTGTCAGCCATCCAGGATACACCAAAACTGCCTCAGGTACACCTGGCTATGTAATCAACGATGGAGTGAAGACTGTTTACTCTGGTTCACCCAATGCTGGAACAGTAATCTATGGAACACCGTCACCAGGTGTCGTAGTGACTGGAGCACCTAGTTTTGGAACGGTAATAAAAGGACAGTCGAGTCCTGGAATAATTCTGACAGGCCAAACAGCACCTGGAGTATCTATCGGAGGATCTATCGATCAAGGTAGCATTGTTGGATCCACTGGGCATCGCGTATACCCTGATTCAAGTTACCAAACGCATCAAGCAGGTGTCACATCTGGGTCTCAGTATGGAACGAAAACTGGAACCGGGTCGTCTACCGACGACGGGGACACTGGTTACAAGACCAACGAGTATCACGACAACGGTGGTCGTGGTACGATTAAATTCAACAACGGCGACGTAACCACCAAGTATACAGAAAATGACATTCCAGACTACAGACCAGCTGGCGGAATAATTCCTCCTGACACTCTTATCCCTGGAATCAAACTTAGCCCTGGAGTGTCCACACCTTCTGGATTCACGAAGACTGGCCCTACCAAGACTGGTTTCACTACTGCCGCTTTGGGCGGTGGAGGAAGTTACGTTATTAGTGAAGGAACGAAACGTCCAACACCTAAGCTTGACAACATTGGTGTGAAAGCGTTCGAAGGAAACGTGGCAGGATACACGGAATCGTCCACTGGAAGCACAGGAAAGGCATATGCTACACACGGTCAAGATGTCAGTCACGTGGACACTTCAAGAATTACTCTAGGTCCGTCAATGAACACTGGGTACTCCTATCCGACTCCTAGTGTCCTATTTGAGACTGGACTATCGAAGAACTTACCTGTTTCTCATACTGAAAGTAGTGTCCTTGGTCCAGCTACCCCAACGCCGTTCTTAAATGTCGAAGTGTATAATACACCGAAGGTGGGTGTGTCTGTGCTCGATGGTTCACCCGGATTCACCGGCACCTATCAGAGACCCAGTGGATTCACGAAGGCAGTTGTAGTAACCGGTGCGCATGGAGATTATACCACTGGACCATTGGTGAATTATAAGACGAGTGGATACCAAGACGCTAAAATACCTGCCACTATCGTCTCTTCAACGCCAATACCTGTAACGTTATCGGAGGACACGTATGACGGAGCTGTTTCGACTGGATATCAGTTGGAGTTTGGGGCAAAAACGAAACAGGGTGGATACCAGAACGGCTACGTTTCTAGCACGACACCCTCGTCTGCGTTCGGTACGACTCCGACGTATTCTCGAAAACCGCAGGTATATTATATTTTTTATAATATTTCAGTTCATGCGATGTCTTTATAAAGGTGGTCGATTTATCAATTTATTTGAAACAATGAAAGTAAATCGCCAGTAAAAATTGCATAGGAATAGTAAAATATTATGAAAATTGCCATAAAAGTAACGTTTTTAATATTCTTTAACATTTTTTCTACAACATTCTATAATTAATTATATGTCCAATTGCATTCAAGTTCCAATTATTTGGTCAAATCGATATTAATGAAATAACGTCAAAGGCTTTCTTAACCATGAATAAAAAAAATACATTTATCCGACACATTAATAATATCTACAGTGTGGCACAATATTTCTATATCATTTATAATAATTATTCCATGTGTCTGTAGATCAATTATGGATCTACCACTCCATCATCCGGATCTCCATACTTCGATTCAACGTCGAAACCTATCTTTGGTCAAAGCGTAACACCTTCAGGCACTCCAGGCTTATTGAAACCACAGGTTAATTTAAACTAATTTCTATCCATCCTATTAAAGCTACTCTACGTATACTCATTCAAAGTATTAAAATTTCCAGACTCAATACTTGCCAAGCGATTCCGTTTCACCAGGCATCGGTGTTACCTACAAAAAACCATTCTCGCTGCCCGACGTTACCTACCAATATTCTACACCGAGCACACCTGTAACATACACCAACGCGCCACCTGGCTACAGCACAACTACCAGTGACTCTCCAGGAAACGTAGCCATTCACAGAGACCAAGTTGGAAAACTTATTACCAATTACAACAGAGGCACCACTAAATACGTGCCAAGCGAGTACGACGTTTACACACCTGGATCCACCTCAGGTGTTGATTACTCCAGACAACGAACGTCCTCCAACGCGCAAACCCTCCAACAAGGTTACAGATCATCCACGCAATCCTCCATCACTAAAGTTCAACCCTCCTACCCATTGGCAACTCATTCTGGCGGCTACTCGACGCCATCTTCGATTATCACGTACCAAACCACTGCCAAGTCCACAGCCCTAGGCAAAGGAAAGGTGATCGTGAAATGGAGCGATTTGCATCCCCTACTGCTTGGAAAACTAGGGGCGGAGTGCACCTGCAGGGGTGATCCTTTCGCCAATCTCAGAGGACCAGGTTCCAAGCTAATCGATTCATCGAACGGCCAAGTGGATTTGTCCAACTACGACGAATCCGAGATTTACGTAGACCTTGAGAAGGAAGAGTCCTACGAGGATAAGGATTACGTCACCAACTACGAATCGTCGTCCGTGGGGCCAGTTAAAATCTGGAACAACGAAATACCCAAATTATTAAGTTCTCCCAGTCCGAGAATTTCCGAGATACCCTCGTCCACTTACCTGCCAGCCGTTACCGCTTCCGTGAAACCCGATGCACGTGTCGACGTTTCAGGATTCTCGTCCAATCGCGGGCTCATTGGTAATCACAGATCTGGAAAGAGTTTGAGCAGTTCCGCAGCTACGACTAATGGAGTCGCGAGTCGGGACTCGTTTATCGATGCTGGGGCATACGGTGAATCGGAGGAAACGATCGAGGGGGCCACTAACTGTGCCAGGCCAGGTTTGTTCAGACACCCTAACTTCTGTAATAAATTCTATGCATGCCACTGGGACGATTGGAAGAAGGCATTCACCCTTCACGTCTTCAACTGCCCCGTGCATTTAACTTTCGACAATGGCATGAGCGCCTGCAATTGGCCCAGCATGGGTCCAGCCTGTCAGGACGATAATTTGTTAGTTTAGGTGGTACACCGTCGACGAACAGGTCGTCGATCTCTGACCCCGCGGCGCGTCGTAGAGATTCTAGCTTCTTCGTTGTTTAAATAAAAGGCATGGTTGTATTTCGAGTACGGAGGGTATGAAAGAGTTTGATGTAAATTATGTTATCACGAGTAAGCAATTTTATCAATTAATCTTTCGTAGACTTTGATCGCATTTTTAATTGGCTCGTTATATTCTTCTTTCTTTCTGTTGCTTCACTATTTTCTGCACGCAACACTTTCTTATCGCCACAATGTAATTATCATGGATTTCCTCGATGCGAATTATTGCGTACGTAATTTTTAATTATCTGCTTTGAGAAATTAGTTTGGCACTCATATACATTTGGCGTACAAAAAATATTACCATTCTGTTCAGAATATTGTATATTTTATACTTTATATTTGTTTCATCGTGCACCGATGTTTTCTAGAATTTATTCAAGCCAGGATCAATAGTCTATTCGGGCACTTTAAATGCACGTTCTCTGATAAGGAACGAGGAGAAGTGAGTTAACGTTTAATTATAACGTGGTAAGGGTTTATGTTAAATTTCTTTGCATACCATTGAGAGACGTAGAAAGAGCGTAACAGAATTCTTACTCGGGACAACCAGAATGGAGACAAAGAGGAAGAAAGATCCAAGGCGATCGAGGTGCCGCAATGCGAAAGCACACTGTTCAGAGTGAAAGTCAAGTTGTGCTCGACGATCCAAATCGCGAGAGAAGTCGATGGTGTGTGCCATTCGATATTGCCGACAAATCATTGTAAATAGTGTCCCACGTTCTTCTAAATTTGTAAATAATAACAAATTATTCTTTTTAAAAAAAAGTGAGATAGAGATTTATAATGTGGTATCGAAGTACTGAATTGATGAAACAAGAAATTAGGATCATACATTTAATTATATACAAATACATACAGGATTGATTTTATCTATGTTTTACGATTCGAAGTAATTATCCGATGATTCTTATCGGTCGCTATGAACGTCTGCACTTTTGCAGACAATGTTCGTGAAATTCTGAGAAATCATTGTGCGATTTATTTTTTGTATATATTATACTTAGAAAGGTGTGTCGATATCGATAATGCGGTTCGAATAATTGCGGTATTCTTTGAATTAATTTACTTTCTTTTCCGGATTTCTCGAGCTTCCTGTTCAATGGCTGGACGCTTATTTTAATATTCTTTATGCACTACTTAAGCCTGCCTTGATTCTGTGTTCATCTCGTTCCTATCCCTCCTACAGTTCTTCCATTTCTTCTCGATGCAATTATTATTTATTTGCTGCTTGTTATTTACTTAGAAATTAAGGATATTTTACGATAAATCCCCCTATATTGTCCCTCCCGCACACGTAGATCGGAAGCTCCGATGATCGTGCCATTTTATCGTGGTTATCTAATGTAATATTACGAATTTAGAATAAATAAATATGATCATTGTACAAAAAGCGAAGGAAAAGAAAAATTATTTTCTGGGCTCACTTCCCGTCCATTGTTTAATTGCGATTGCAGGTACAGTAAACCATACTTTTGTTTAGCAAGAGAAGCGACAACTTTGTGATTTGCTTGCACAGTTGAAAGCTGAACTTTCCTTTGCTGCATACAGAAATATGTGGTGACTTTCGATTTAATAATGAAGACCTTCATTGAGCGTGTTAACCTTTTAAACAAACTTCTTGAAGAAATTAGGGAAGTCATAGATTATTCGTATTAGAAGAATTCCTTAATGAGAAGACTCTTCTAATCGCTTCATTTGCATGAAGCTATTCCCGTTTGGAACTGTTTAAAACATCATCGATATCAGGCAATTTCTATAACTTCTATTGTGTAAAGTAAACGAATGGTTTTCAATAAGTATGTCCCGCTACATTATGTACCATAGCCTCGATACGTGGAAAGCCGTGCTAACCATACAGTAATAATTCATTCTCTATGGAGGACGTTGAATAGAAGCATGAATAATCAATTCTACACTCGTGCGTCCAACACACTATCATTTATTTCTCTGTTAATCTTATGAAATCGAATGAATGCTCGAAAAATATTTGCAACAATTATAATCGCAACTCGATGAAATTTTCAATAATTTCTAGTTTAATAATTCCGATAGCCCATCTTTTAACATTAAAAGCAGCACGCTAAAGGAAAAGAAAATCAGAAAATGTAATTTCGCCCCATCAATCATAAAGTGGGGAAATGATAAGCCACGGACACACTTGGCAGCATAATTTTCACTATGCATCATTGTACGTCACGCGCAGACCGTAAATTTAAACGTACATTTCCAATTTGCGAGAGAAGACAAGTGCGTGATACGTACTTTGCAAAAAGAACGAGCGACGTTCGTTATCCTCCGTAATTAATTGTGCAAATAGTTGCAATGCTGCAACAATTTTATATGCACAAGTTTACTGTTATCCGTTGCATCATACAGAAGAATATACTGCCGCAATCACGTCGGACAATTATTACTCTTTGCATCGAGGGCACTACGAAGAAAATATTATTTTACAGACAAATTGGTGTTGTTATCGATTTTTGAATTAGAGCATGCTTTATTCCCCGTGAAAGGAAATTGAGAACCTGTAAGGATAAGGAACTAAGGAGGTCACTAGAGATACAGTCTGCCTCCAATGACCCACTGAGACATTTTCATCGGCTCGGTAAGTGGGAATCGACACACAAGCACATTTATTTTACCTACTTGTTAGTCGCCAATATTATTATTACAAATCTATGGAATAATTCTTTCTAAATATATATTTACTTATGAGTTTGAGTTTCGCTATCATATTTGATATTTTATGTTCGACATCACAGTTATTATATTTATACATTACATAAACATAATTGCAGAATTGTTGTTACCCGGCACAAAAGAAAGCGAACTTGTAATTTATAGAATTTCGTTCAAAAACGGCAATTCTCCGCGAACTACTGGATACATGACCACCTCAATTATGACTTCATACTTTCATGTGCCGTTTCGGGTCCTTTCTAGTGTAATTCATGGATTGCGCAAAACTTGCACGTTCTCCAGAGAAAGAGCAGTTGCTTGACGGGATAGAGCGAGCTACAATCTTGCCTCGCAACGAAATACTTTTCCATCGCATGGTACCATTTAATTCATATGAATAATTAATTCTCCATCCTTTCTGTTTCCCATTAACAAATTATTGGCCAATCTTCAACGCGTCTATAAAATTGTTATTCCTCGTGCGAAATACTTACGCTTTCGATCGAAAGGGTGTCTAGCAAAATTGTGATACCACTTCGCCTATGAATGTAGCCTGAATTACGTGTTTGAAAGTGGGTATGCTCGAGCCCGGCTTGTTTAAAAACAAAATGAACAAAAAATACCCGGGGTTACTTTCGGGGACATGTGTAACTAGTGAACGCGATGGTGGTCTGAGAAACAGCTTGATATAAACGAGATAACGCAAACCGAAAGCCAAAGTGAAAGTTATTTTTCATGACACATAGCAATCGAATCGATATATCCTAGGCTGGAACTTTGTTCCGAGCAAAGATTGGTACTGTCAATTTTTGCATACATTTCCATACGATCTAAATAGGGATAAAAACTTGCCGCTCGAATTTATCGGAGGAATTACGCAGTCATCGGTACTTGCATAAACACGAACGTGGAATATTACTGACTAAATAACTGCTGATCGCATAATTCAAACACTGCCGTATAAATTTCCGCGAAAGAAAATGAAATCGGCAAACGTATTATGATTATCGATGTTGGTAGAACTACATCGTACATTGATACAAAACCGTTTACCAGACAGTTGCAAACGTACTCGCAAAATCCCTTCCATTGTGTCTAATAAAGATAGCGGGTATTAAATGAACACCATATTACCTACCTACCTGGAAATGTCACTTGAAAGGCTAGAAAAATTCCAATCACATGTTCACCACCCAATCGGCGAAGAAATTCATTTACCGATCATGCATACAACTTTTACACAAAGCCTGGCAGAATAGTAATAGACTTCCGCGTGTCTATTATGTGCAAGGGAAAAATACAATCACACTTTACACGCAACCTACGCACCCAAGTGTCATATCGAAGGAATGCCAATGGATTATTTTGCTAATGCAAATTCTATCGTATAAAACATCGGGACGGCATTTTATTTCTAACGAGAAGATGTTTCATAAAACGAGGAAGATTTACAGTTATTTCAACTTTATTCAGCGGTCAGTCCTGTATCTTCCACCTTGTGCCGAGCGTCAGAGAATGATTTTCAGAGTTGCAATCAGCGCCTTATTTATCTATTTAATCGCAATAGCGAAAAGCTTGCCAGACCAGACTTCTAATAATCGAACACCGCGCTATATCTATTCTTGGCTGTCCCTAACTAACATTGGCAAGAGAGTGGGGACGTAAGACCGGAGCACTTGACACGAGGAAAGGAAAGGAACGAGACGAGGGAGGAAAGATATTGGAGGTGGCGTCAAGACCAAGCTGTCCGGGCTCCAAGGTAATATAAAGGCGTACGTCGACTTCACCTGGTTCAACTTACCTGGAGCATCGAACAGCTGCGTTGTCCAGCACGACCGACAACATCCACCAGTGCCACACCACTTTTTACCATCATGTAAGTCCCTTTAATTAATCAATTGTTAGAATACTCATTTCGTTATTCGTTATTAATCATAGACAATTATTTAATTAATATTTTATGGTGAATTTTGCTGGCTACCCGAATGGCGATCAGGTTTGCGATAAGAAAGTTGAATGCGTTAGTTATGTTTTAAGTTAAGATTTATTATTTTGACCTCGAGCGTTTGTACAGAAAAAAGAATAGTGTCGAGGGAATTGTATATTGCATTATTATAGTGGGGATTTTAGGCAGATTACTATATCGATGTTGTTAAATTATTTTCGATTGCTATGGCTGGTGTATTTAAGTCTGATAATCATTAGATTATGGACCATTTTTAAATAGTTTTTAATTTTAAATTAGTATCCGAATTCTTCGTTTAAACAGATATTTCAACGCTTTGGTATATCCGACGTTTTAGATTATAATTCTGAAACATTTCGATTGGAATAGTTTCAATTGCTTTTAAAACGCACAACATTGTAAGTATATCCCAACATAGCGATAACAACGTAATGCATGCGAGCTACTCGACCTTCGAATTAGAATAATTTTTCCATAATTTCACGCCTAGATCTCGCTTGCTCGAATTTCATTTTATTCTACAATTAGTATGAAGTTGGTCCACGGAGATGTCAATCGAAGACTGTCAAAGAATATTCCAAATGTGTCAAGGAGATTATGCAATATACAGACGCGTCTTATCTTGTTAATTTATACTTGGCGATAAATGGATCACATTGCATATCGTGTTATCATGTATGCAGAAATGTTGCATAAGATGACCAGGATTACATTCTAACACGATTTACGTATGCGAATCGTAACTGCTAGGTCTTCGTAATGAATTAAAATATATCTCAGAGATTCTTTTGAGAAAAAAACATAACAATTCTTAGAAATCTGAGAAACAAATTGCTCCATCGACAAATGAAATACGTAAATAAATATACTCACGTAGATGGACATTTTACTCGAATTCTCAGATAATCGATCTCGCCCAATTTCGTTTAAACTGCATTCACAAAAATCCATAATTGCAACCCATCCCAGTTCTCGTTGCACGCAACAAAAAGAAAATGGTTTTGCGTAACGGACCGCTTGAAATCGTTTCTACGAACAGCGATAAAAGTGGGAGGCGTAACATCGATCTTCCGGCTGATATCGATGCACTACGATGGCCTTGCCTTTTAGTTCAACCAAGTTGCAAATCGAACCGCGCAATACTCGACAAATATCGGACAAGAACGAGGAAACTATATTTCCCTTGTATTTCTCGAAGCTAATGCAAATGTGCCACAGTCCGTTTTTACTTCCGCACCTCGACCCTTCGAACAATCGTTGTATCGATACAATCAATTTTTGTCGTGCACATAAATAAAACGTTAGGCAAGTTTATCGCGGAATCACGAGTTGTCCCGTTCATTGTTTATTTCGATCGTCGTGCGCGACAGAAACGTGTCGCACGTGAGACACTTGCCTTGAGGCACGCGAAAGTGAAAGGATTTCTGATTTTCTGTTGCACAAGTAAACGCGATTCAGGGGTTGAAAGTGCACTGCGCCAGTTATTCTGGCTCGTAGCCGCGTGTACTTTTATTTTTATCCTCTATCACGACTTCTCATTGGCGCTTTCGATTGGGCGCACATGAAATGCCTTTCAATTGTCGCTGACTTAATTAATTGATCCAGTTTACGCGCCGCGATAAAAGATCGTTGCCCGCTAGCGATGGATCTTTCTCTCTCGGGAATAGAATTCGTTTCGAAACTATTATCAAAACCGGCGTCAACGGCGCTACAGACTTGACTCTGGTTAATTGATAACACGGATTAGCGTGTGCAATTTAACGGTGGAGGAATATTTAGTACAAGTCGACCGATTGAAATAAATCGAATGGCGACGGAATATGGATAAGAAAATTGTAACGCATAACGAAACTGTGAAGCAGAACTTTCTCCGGATGCAAATAGAAAGTTCAACTTGATTAGCGTAGCTGATCATGCTTGACGGACTTTGCTTTCGTCTGACAATGTATAGACACGTTTATTAGGGCGAGAACAGAGATTGCGGTAAAATTTCCGGTCGGTTTCACGTAGATTATCGTGACGCCGGATTATTATACCGTGGCACAGAAACGGTATAACGAGCCGATTGTTACCGGGGACAAATTATCCGTTAAGTTGAAGATTGCGTAAAATATTGTATAGAATAAACGGACGAACTACAACGCGAAGGTTGTGCCACGTTCAACTTGGTGTGCATACGTTGGGGAGATCTCGCGTCGAGCAATATCTGGTGCACGGCGGAAAGTTGCGATTTCACTGAACAGATAGCCAAAACGAGTACGTTCGAGAACGAAAGTAGTTCGAGATAAGAAAGATCGAAATAAATCAACGAAGAAAGAGGATAAGGCGAAGGAGGGAGAGGGACAGAAGTAGCCGCGAGCAGTGAAAGTCCGCAAACCAGGTTGAACTTTGCCGTGAATGGTCATGCCGGTGATTTAACGCCGCAAGATGGGGAAAAATAAACCAGATGAAATTATAAAAATGCCCTCAACGCCCACTTGAACTCTTGCGTAAGAACGAGTCACCGGTTTATTTTTCAATCGGACAGTTCCGTTAGTGTGCGAGTCTTAAGGGACCGGTCTAGTTGTAACGCAAGAATCCATTTCTCTTTCTCTGTTCTGTTCTTCGACTGTATTTCTTTCAAATGAAAGAATGGTCGAGATACTTTCGGTGCAGCGCCACTGAAATGAATTCCACGTTGAATTTATTGCTACACAGTTGAGCATCGATTCATTCGTATTGGGAAATAATAAATTTTGCACCTTCTTGATATCTCGGTTAATTAAAATTTCATACCCAAAGAGACGCAACACGTGCACGTGGAAACACGTTACTAATAATTTGAATACGCGAAGCGATATGCGAAATCAGTGAGTCATATGTAATTATCTAGAATTGTGCAGAGTTAAAAGTACATAATTGGCATTCGTCGTTTGAACAATTTGTCGGACGTTCCAGGAAGTAGATGCAAAAATGTAATTCTATTGATCGTGGTTTTAATGTGTCGTTTGAGGAGTTAATATAATTTTGCGAAATGTATTTGTTCCAGGGTGGTGTGGTCGCTGTTGTTAATAGCAATATCCATCTTGGCGGAAGCAGCGGTACCGGATCCACCAGCTTCCGGTATCACAACTGTTGGTTCCTTGAAATTGGCCACAGCTGCTGACTGCGCCGGTGTTGTTGCATTTTCGGCGACCCAGGCATCTGTTGATGTAAGTATATTTATACATATACTTCTTTTTCAAAGAATTTTAAGAAACAACACAGGAAATCGAACTGTACTCCACTCCAGTTAGTATTTAATTCGAATGATAGAGAATTGTATTTTAAATAATATTATAATACTATTGGAACCGATTATATTTGTCGTTAATATTAATATTAGTTAAAGATTATCACCTATTATAAATTAAATTTACTCTACATCTTTGAATTAAGAATCATGTCGTGAAACATTCAGCATTGCTACCTTCACGAATATTATATTCGGAAAAATATTTAAAATATCAATACTCAATTAAATATCATAATTTTAAAGCACGCTGTTTAAAGTAGTTTTCAAATTTGTCCAGCATGCCAAGGTTATCTTCACCACGACGCTGGTCGACAAAGGCGTGGGTTACATTGCCCAAACAGGAATTTTCACCACCCACTGTCCAGGCCTATACCAGTTCAGTTTTGCTGGTTATGGAAACACATCTCTTCAACTCACTCTAAAAAAGAAATTGAACAATTCCGATCACTGGAAACCCGTGGTCAGTGCTGGCCCAGGAGGCGGTGCTAATTTGGTCTTGCTGGACGTCGAAGCTGGGGATCAGCTTGCAGTTTTCGTCGATGCCGGAAATATATCAGAGAGTGTCACCTTCTCTGGATACCGAATTGCCAAAAAATAATCAACCGATACAAGAATTGAGCGACGTAAATGGAAATTCATATTTCCAAGAGAATAGTACAATGTTGAAAGAACATTGGGCCGCTTGGTCCATGCAAAACGAAATCAGACAAACCATCATGCGACAAACAAATTACAATACCAACGTGAAACTGTTTTTCTACACTCAAGAGGAAGTGCTGCAATAGTCAGCAGACAAATATTTTATTGATTGAAATATTCGCAAGCCGATTACCAAGATTTCTTGGGTCATTCTTCAAACATCGATCCCGTACGAAGAAGTTACGAAATTTAGAGTTTCTACTGACTCTTTACAGATGAGCATCATTGGATTTAATAGTATTTCTGATTGAGAAATGTTCGATCTGAGCGATTTTAATCTTCTCCACGAACTTAACGCCATGTGATAGCTCTCTTCCTACGTTCAATCTTCCTGCAGTCTCGCAATTTCACTGATCATCTGTTTTAAGTATTGAAGATCGCATCGGCACGGATCAATGAAATTGCGAAACATACCGTACTCTTTTACGACTATCAATTGGTTATACTATTTTCCTATATCTCTTTCACCTCTATCTTTCTTTCGCCACTCTTTCTCTTCACTTATTCTATTCTATTCTATCTATCTTATACTACCTACAATTTCCTTCCTGTGCTTCGTTTCTTCTTCAATCAATATTTCTTCCCCCTGTTCTGTAAAAATTATTCTTTTCATTTTATTCTATCCCTGTCGCTGTCTCTCTATTTCTTTTCTTTTATTTCTTGGTGATGATTACTATTCCTTCCTTTCGCCTGATCTTTACTCTCATGAATTCTACACTTCTCTCCCTCTCGTCTATTCTTGCTTCATTCTTTTCCTTACTTGTATAGTATCCTCGAATACCTATCAGTATTAAAATCTCGAAATTTAGTTGAACTTGCCATAATATACCTTTTACTTATGTTTCACGACATATAAATCTACTTTTCTTCCCTTCCCTCGTCTATTTTCTTTCGTTTTCAAACATCTTGCCTGGCGTGCTGTCTCTTGCAAATTTTTCTTTCTCCTATGAGGCTATAATTATCCGCACTATATTACTCTAGCTAGTCTTTGCTCCCTTTGCAGTCTTATTCTTTTAATGGCAAAACTTTCTCCGCGGTTTCTATTTCTATTACTGTTTTTCCTTTCTTATTGTTTGCTTTGTATTTCAGTTCGAGTCTTACTATTTTCTTCTCTTTTTAGGTGAACTATTTAAAAGAATACCGAAGTACCTGAAATTTTTTACATTATAGATCTCTTACTTCGTTTCTGGGTGCTACCTCGCGTTTACTATATATATATATTTTTTTCTTCTATAAAGATTTATTTAAACATTTTTTTTCCTTTGTTACTTCTACTCTTACCTCTTTCTATGCTATTCTGTGATCGTCTTTATGCTGCTGCTGTAATTGTTTTACAGAATCGCTCCAACTCTTTCTATTCTTCTTTCATTATGTTCTATCGTCTCCCTTTCTTCCCTTTTCTATTTCTGTACTCTGTTCATTCTGAATTTGTTTTTCAAAAATTCTTCTTCCGATTACGATACCTCTGTTACCTTCTATTACGATGTACAAAGTTTATGTACATGTCTGTGCTATTTCTGTTCTTTGCTATTTCAATTTCATTTCTATTCTATTTTCACTTTTGTATATTCTGTTCTTTCCTTCGCGTCTTTCTCTACCGTTCTTTTTTATTCTTTTCCTTGAAATACATTCCAATTTTCGTTTCTACTGTTTTTCTATTTCCGACACACTATTTTCTGTTATCTGAATTTAATCTTACTTTTTCTTTTGAACTTATTCCTTGTTTTTCTGTTACCGATTTTTCAGTATGGCACCTAAAAGCTTAGATATGCTCTCTATGTGTTATACTGTGTACATATTATCTTTCGCCCATTTCTGCCTTCTTTATAAAATTCTTACAGCCTACTCTTCTATTTCTTCTTTTCTCACTGTGAATTCTATCTACGACTTTACTTCTCCCTTTTACTTCGCCTCTTTACGCGTGTCTTTCAATTTTGTAAATACTTCTTCCTTCTCTCTGTATCTACAATCTACTCCGTTTCTATGTCTATCTCTTACTTCTGTCCTTCTTACATAAAATTTTTTTCGCTGAGAAATAAGTAATTACTTTTTGCAAATTTATGTAGGACTGATCGATAAAACCCGATACCTCCTCTAGTCCTGTTATCTACATATCGATGCGATTTCATCGATACAATTCAATGCTCCAATAATGCTGTGCAACGTACTCTATAATCTACACTATGTCTTCCATTCTTCCTCTTTTCCTATCAAAAGTCTATTTCTTTTTCTTTCTACGTCTTTCTTCCTTCTATCAAAAAATGTGCATCTATCGAAATTTTCGCTAGTCCATTTCTACTATTCGCTTTTCTACACCTTTATTCTCCTTCTGCTTCTACACTCATTCTTTTTCTCCATTTCTAGTTTCTGTTTCTACACTCATTCTTTTTCTCCATTTCTAGTTTCTGTTTCTACACTCATTCTTTTTCTCCATTTCTACTTACTGTTTCTCCAAACTGTCTCTCTATATTTCATTGAATTTACACTTCCTTTCGACCTTCTCTTCTCCACAATCTCTTCTACATCTCAACGAAGACTTACACATACTCTTTCACGCGCCGAAAGAATGATCTGCGTGCCACTTGAAAGCATGACAGCGAAAAGATCTTACAGTAAAACGGAAGTGCTTACTTCGCGTTACTTTCGACTAGGGAACCGCGTTTCGCCTTGTCTTCTCTTACTTCTAGTCTATTCTTCCCACCTACACTTACCTGGATCTATCGCGAAAAAAGAAAAAAACGAAGAAATATAAAGAAAAAATAATGCGTGATTCTCCTCATGCTGTGATTCTCGTGTACTGATCGCGTTTATACGAAATCGAAGGCCCGCTGCGCTTTATCAGAGCCATTATTACTCAGTTCAACTTTGAAACTCTGTTTCCTGTATCAGGGTAAAGCTACTTTTAGTCTCTCCTTCCTGTAAACTGTGACGGTTGCTTGATCGACCGTAATAGCAGTGTTTGTTTATTTTGTTGTTTGGACAAAAAGATTCGAGAAATCAGTTCGATGAAATAACGAAAGTCGGAATAGAGCAATCTTTTTTCTCCGACGCCAAAAATAAATGAAACAGAAAAGGAATTAATCTGGTTGATGATCAAGCAATCGTTACGCGCTACATCTTCACTATCTGTTTATAATAAATAATCGGGTCTTGTATTTCTGTCTTTCTTTTTATATCATCTACTCTACCTTTTCGTTTAAGTCTGTGTCTACCTACTTCAACTCTCTGTCTTTTATTTTCTCCGCTTAAATGCCAACGTACTTCTACAAAATGCAATTCGCGTGTTTCTTCCGCCCTCTTCTTTACTTGCTATCACAGCAGTTGCGTTGTCGAGAAGTTTTTCAATGACATAATTGGAGGAAGATCTTTTGATTCACGACGAACAGAAAAAAAGCGTCCTCGCAGCTGCGAACAGTGCATTTACAGTACATTTATCCGTTTATTCTGTTATTACTCTTGTAACTTTCACAATAATTACGATCTTAATACGCATCATCTTGTTTTTTCGCTTTGAGACGTTAATATAAAATGAGCAGACAATTGAATGGAAATAACGTGCATAAACAAAGTTGTAAATTTGTTAGAAAACTACCTCCCCTAAATTCCCAGTATAAAAAGTCTGTTCTTGCTAAATTAAATATTGAGTTCCACGTTTCCGCTCAAAAGTCCCTTGTAATTCTCCAGTACGGGGTACACGTCCTCCTCCAAGAATTCGACCACCTGCTCAGGTGCTCTGCCGACGAACGTGCGGGGATCCAAAAGGTCATTCAGTTGATCGAGTATCGGCGCGAAATACGGCTCGTTCTTGATCCGCTCCACTAAATCGTTGTCTTTACCGTGTTGCTTCACCTGTGCGCCAGCTTCGTGAGAGAGTACCCTTATTTTCTCGTGGCAAATCTATTTGAAAAGTGCATGCATTAATTCGTTTGTTATTACAAATTCATTTCGCATAATTGTCAATGTTTTTGTGTTATTCGTATTTTTACAATTTCTCTTAAAAATTACTTTGCTAGCACACAAATTTTTTCAATTCCGTTTCACGATTTTTCACCGAACCTAGTTTAACGTGTTATTATTACGCAACTTTTCGACACTGAGCAAAATGTGCGTATAATTCTAATAACATGTGCTACCGCAAAATCTTTACCTGTCTGTCGCCGCCAGCTTTAACCATAGCCATTATTATGTTCTCCGCGGTCATGAATGGTAATTCCTGGTCAATGTGTCTGGCAATAACCTTAGGATAAACGACCATTCCTTCAGTAATATTCTGAAGGGTCATTAGAATCACGTCTGCCGACAGGAACGCTTCCGATAATGTGATTCTCCTGTTAGCAGAATCGTCGAGCGTCCTTTCCATCCATTGAGTCGCCGCTGTTTGCAAAGCGTTGTTAACCAGAATCATTAAATGACGCGCTATGCTGCAGCATCTTTCTGAACGCATCGGATTTCTCTTGTACGGCATCGCGCTTGAACCGATTTGTGTACTCTCGAAGGGCTCCTCGACTTCTTTCATGTTAGCCAAAAGTCGAATGTCGCTGCATATCTGAAGATAGAAAAGATAATAGTGTAAAAGTATGTTCGTGTATTTGGAGAACGAGGATTCGAGGAACGGTTATTCTATTCTTATTATTGTTTATCAGTAACCTTGTGAACCGTGGAGCCTAGTGAGCTCAGTGCGTTCAGACATTCCACGTCGACTTTTCTACTGTAAGTTTGTCCTGTTACAGGATAATGTTTTTCAAAGCCGGCCATTTGGGTTACCAGTCGATCTAGCTGCTTCACTTTCGCCCCATCACCTGTAGAATTGAACGAACGGAACAGGAATACTATTATTACCATTTCTTCCGTCCAGATAACCGAGAGAATCGAATGAAATCAATCTACGACGCAAACTGCGAACTATAATTCGGAGAAAACGATCGTCGCGTTAAAAAATTCATAGAAATTCTTAGGGAACAATTTAAATTATTTTATTGGGAGCACAAGAGACCTTCCGAAATATCACAGATGGGAATCAAAGAATTCATTAGTAAGGCCCACAGTATGAATTAATTAACGATTAGCCAAAGAATCAGCATTACGAAAATTGAGAGAAGATTCCCAATTGTATAAGAAAAGTATCCATAAATTTTAAAACATACAGTGTCCTTATTTTGTTGCGAGTTGTCAGTTATAAATACCATTGAATAATTGAAGAAACGAGGCCTGAGTACCGGTGGTGCCTTTCACACCTCGAAATTTCAAATCATCCCTGGCACGACGAAGTGCTCTCTCGTCCATCAAGAGATCGTGAAGCCATAATGTAGCTCGTTTTCCGACCGTTGTAAGTTGAGCTGGTTGAAGATGAGTGAATCCCAGCGTTGGCAAGTCGCGATATTCCATGGCGAATTTCGAGAGACGCGACAGAACGTTTGCCAATTTTGGTAAAAGTATATCGAATCCTTTGCGAAGAATGATCAGATCCTTAAAAACATGATTACATCCGTCTCATTATTATTGGATGCATGATATAAGTTCGGTGTGTTCAACGTTTGGAGTAGAATCATATTTATATGTTACCGTGTTATCCCCAACGTAGCAGCTGGTCGCACCTAAATGAATTATGGGGGCAGCTTTTGGGCATTGATTGCCAAAAACGTGAACGTGAGCCATGACGTCGTGTCTGGTCGCCTTTTCTTCTTTTGCCGCTGCCGCGAAGTCGATGTCGTCCACGTGAGCCTCCATTTCAGTTATTTGTTCCGCAGTTATACCCAGGCCGAGTTCCTGAAATTATTTACGGTAATAAATATGGAGCGTCTTCTTGAGCTTTTAATTTAAAAAGATTTTCAAATTTTTCGACGCGTATTAACACTCTTCCAGCCACGCCCGGCATATATGCATTATTTTTCCTTTACTGTTCATATTACTTCACTGGCAAAAGAAATCAGGTACTATAGACAAGAAAAAGTGTTAGTTGGATTCGAACGGACCCAGGCGTCGCCGTCCGAGTGTTAAAGAACGAATATTGTCAGGAGGGGAGACTAAATTTAAGGCTAACCGAATATTATTCGGGCAAATTTATGAATTGTAATGTACAATCGGTTATCTATATTAGACCAACTTGGTGAATTCATTGGTATGGAATACGAAATTCTACCATTACTAAATGTATAATACTGATTGTAAAGTTAGGGTGGATAGAGCCTAATCTGCTGTCAGAATTAGGTCAACCATATTTTGACGAACAATTCAGAAATAATTTGTGATAAGGAATATTCATTTTATAATATTATCATATATTCGAAGAAATATTGTTTTTAATTATGGACTGAGATCGAAATATTAGTGTACTCTAATTAATGATGCTTCAGCAGTCAATTGCTTAAATCAAGTTTACTTTGTAATTACGGTGAACAATATATTATCGAACAAATTAGGTCAATCATAAATCCAAAAGTAAGCATGCAATTAATGCAGTATAAGTACATCGATCTATTGCCAGTGAAATACGCATATTAAATCGTAAAGCATACAGTATTAGGGCCAGAAATAACAATAAATATTATATTTCGATGCCATCAAGCTATGTTATCGTACGCGATAATAGAGTATAAATGTACAGGTACTTTCTACACGTATTATCCCCCATACGAGGTACGCTGCATCATCTGATTAGATAAAGCGGGCCTGGTACTGGGTCGAAAGCACCCAGCACTCCAGAAAGCGTTCTATTTCATTTGGTTTGCCTCTTGCCGCCGTGAAAAGTTCGCATCCAAAACGTAGTCATGGTGTCTTTGGAAAGCGTCGCGGGTATAGTGATAAAAGTTCTCAAGTTGGTGAGGAGAAACATTCTTCTATCGTTGCTCATTATACACTTTATTCATGCAGAAAGGGAGTAGCACGAATCGATAATTTGTGACCATAGAGTAGAACAAAACTGTGCGCCCATTAATAGAAACTGAAGTTTACCGTTGTGCGAGGAATGGTTGAAGGGGATAAAAAAGTTACTCCTAAATGATTCCATTTCTGATTAATACAAATTTATTCATTCTTCCATGTGGATATAACAGTGCTTGACTTGTTCGTTTCTCTTATTAGAGAAACAATTATGATAAATCGCTGAAATGAAAATATATAGAAATTCATTGTTACCAAACATAATAACTACTACGGTTTACTAAAAATATTATTTCAGTGAAAATCTAAGGTAGTCGAAATTTGACGAGTTGCTCGGTATTTTACATAGATACAAGTCTCGCGATATCGCGACTGACGATGGATTATTAATAGATCTCTCTTGATCAGTGTAAAAATTATTTTTGATTTACAAAAGGAAGTGGTGATATTTTGACGGTAACTCAGCCATAACTTCGAGTGCGCGTTACACGTTTGATTAATAATTCCAGATCTATCAATTGGAGTAATGCCTCCGCGTTGGTAAATCATTCTAGCTAGACTCATTCACGAGACATTTGTACATGGCTCTATGATTCATTTCGATTCTTATCGGCGAGCGATAAGGAGCCTTGTTTGCAATGTGATACGACGCCCTTTTTACTGTACTATATCACGATACAAGCGCACTACTTTTGACTAGAATCAATGTTACCTAAAGAGACTATAAAAAACGACATCAAAACCATGTGCTCGCAACAATGTTCAAAACACGTACTATTTTACGAAATTATTTCCATGGACCCGGGTCTCGATTTATTATTACAGAATGTTCTGTACAATGTGGAAAAAGAAATACTTAAGCTATCAAAGTTTAAAAGAATGACAAAGCTCTGATTCCAATTGAATAATTTGTTTAGATGTCGTGTGTGTCAACCAATGTTTCACTGGCTCATGCAAACGGGAATTATAATTTCAGGTGATTAATCTCATTATCCTCATCCTGTATCGAACAGGATACAAAGGTGAATTCTTAGGTGTTGGTGGAACATGGAACTTGAACGAGGACAAAAATCCGGACGCAGAAATCGTTGCATCTGGTGTCCTAGTTGGCTTCTTCATATACACCAGCGTCGTTCTCATTACCTACTGTTTTGGAAGCACGTACCACAAAAGGACACTTGTTGTAAGATTTATTACTATTCAGTTGCTCTCGAATGTGTATAATAAATTCAGCCTGTGCATTACGAAGTAAACACTTGGGCCATCACCGCAGAATTAAAGCAGAAACAATATTAATTACATTCAATAAAAATATAAGAGTAAACACGGCCTCGGGAATTTATGATTTATGTTTTTCTATTTAGGAAATTATAATGAACTTCGTCGGGACGTTCATGTTCATCGCTGTAGGTGGTACAGCACTGCATTATTGGCACGGCTATCAGCCGGAAAATAAGTTTGATATGATTGTTCAAGAACGACAGGTAATCAATTAATTATACGGTTAAATTTCTATCGAGTAAATTCTGGCGACTGAAATTTTTCAAATACATTAACGGACCATTCGATAAATTCTGAAATGTTATGAAATGCATTTGTTATGTTAAACTTTCTAGGTGGGCCTCGCTGTTGGATCGTTATGCGTTATCGAAGGTGCAGCATACCTGGTCGATCTGATATTGAGTTTTCTGCATTTTGCGAAGAATCACGATGAATTTTTAGAGTAAAGTCACGTTTTACGTAGCATTTAAAACTATCATTTCATCGCATCTATTTTTCTAAATATAAAAACACCGTGTATTTGGTGAATTAATAATTAGCTACTGGCTAATTTGAATGAGGCAAGAAATACAAAAAATCTGAAGCACCGTTTCGTTGATTATTTTAGTGTTCGATCGAAAAAAAGCATCCGTTTTTTATGGTTAAACATGCAGCCATTGAAACAAAATATTTTGTACTTTTAATATCGATAGGCTATATTATTAAATGTAGAAATTAGTATAGGATACAATATTTAATTTTTTTAGAGCGTCACTAAATTTATATTACGTGCAACCTATGTACAAATGAAGTGCATTTACTATATACGTATTCATAATTGTACGACGTTATGACGTATGTACTTATTTTGATAAATTTTCAGACAAAATAAAAAAATAAATGGATAAATATCTTTCTTTTAACACCAAGATTTATCATCGTATCATATAATTAGAAAATCCTTCGTATAGTTTAGAAAAAGATTATTGGATCCGTTCGTAACATTATAACGTGAATACATAAACATATTTGACCATTCGAACATTCGAGACTGTTTCCATAAAATCACGATGTTCAGGATCAATTGTTTCTCTCCGAACTTCAAAGTAATTAAGGATTAGGTTATTAAATATGTTTGAACAATTTAAACGGCTTTTCAGAGATTTCAGTTTTCTCTTGAAGATCCTGCAGCTGGTAAAATAATCTTCCATATAAAGAGTTGTGATTTCATTTCTCAGTCAGGTTCTGAAAATTTCTCGCTCCCCCAGATCATAGCTTGTGTTTGCCTGGATGAAGTGAGAAAATACAACGAGTACTCGATACCAAGATGGCTGTGGGTCATTTATTGTATAGATACGTCGACGTACACTATTATTTACTTCTGTATTGCAATGGCACACATATTTCAGAAACCTCCCGTAATACCAGTTAGTTTTATCTTCATCTCGTAAACAAACAATTAAATATAGTGGCAAAAATAGTGGCAGTCATTCCAATTGCAATAATTTTAAGTCTAAACGAAAATGAGACGTGACTGGAATTGTTCAATATTAAAATTAAAATATAACTAATTGAAATTGAATTAAACATTTTCATTAGCATTATTTGTAATTCAATTTTCCACCCTCCCATTTGATTTCTAGGCGTTCTCATATTTTTCCCTCGGGGCGATTTTGCATTTCATAGGAGCAATAGCAGGTTTTGCTAGGTCACATTACGCAGATCTAGACCAGACAGGTATAGGACGAAGCGAATTGAAAATCGGCTTGCTGTTATTCGGTGCATATTTTTTTTTTTAACTTCTCTTACCACTTTACCATCTTTACAATAAGCAAAGTTAAAAAAACAACGTTCACGTTTCAGCCAACTTTATCGTGCTGTTCGGCCAAGCTGCCACTATCGCTTACGCCGAATATTCCAGAGCAATAAAATCCAATTAAAGGCCAATCGTTAATGGGATCGCAATACTCAATAAATTAATATTCTGTACTCCATGCGAAAGCGTTTCTTTCATTTACCAAATATAAATTTACATAGAAGAAAAAGAAACATTAATGGAAAGAAGAGAATAATACGTTCCAACTCCCATTGGCCGATTAGATCGATACGAAATTATCGATTCGTAATACGCTGAAACTTCTAGTCAATCAAGTTACAAGAGACGGTTTCTTTCAAACAAAACAATATCGTGAATTTTTCGTCGTTTCCAATGATTAAAGGGTACCGAAAGATTGTTGTCCCGATTAAAAAAATAGCGTTCCCGGGGAAAATGGGTAACATAGTAACGCCATTCCCCAATTTTCGCCTGTACGCATCGACTGCTGAGAAGAAATTCTTGATATGCAAAACACTTTGTATGGTACGTTCCGTAATAGCTTCGATTGTAATTGAAATTTGTCAGATTCGTTCTCGCAAATGCGTTCTCTCGGATGACATTTTTCAGGCTGCATGCATAATAGGCACTGCAGTGTACATGAGCCCATTGGAACCGTATTTGGAGCAACCGTCTTTCGGAATTTTAGTGCCCACTTTTATATCTGGCTACATATTGATACACTCCACAGATATTTTTATCCTGCTAATGAAACAGAACTTTATCTTTCTCGTGAGTAAGTGAAATGTACCGAATTTGGCCGGCGCGCAGGAAATCTGCGCGAGAAATTATTAACGTGGTGATTTACATTTATCAAGGAAATTTGTTTAACACTATTCGGTGCGACCGGCAGTCTCGTTTGTGGTATCTACCAGTTGTTCAAGTGGATCAGTTGGATGATCGATACGAGTCGTGACGGCGACGGTGACTATGAGTAAGCCGGAAAATGTATATCGATATATTAATTTAGGAACATTCACCCTGGCATGGTTGAAATTTATTGGCTGTAACATATTCTGCTAAAAGCTTCACGAGTGTCATGCATGCCTATTTATATCTGTTAGAAAATTCAGAAATACTAATTTCCTATAAATTAATAACTGATATAAGCTTCGCAGAATTCGTGCTGTCCCTCGTCTTCCTGCTCCAATTCTCCTCCCAATGCGCCGTGATAGTGTTTCATATCTTTGAAAGGTCGGAAACACCGCCCGATGGAGCTGTAGAATAGCGATAGTAGCAGGTAAGTTATGTCCCACGAGGATTCATGATATCCCGACGCAATTTCACACGAGGAACTTGCGACTTCTTTCGCAGCGGTATCCAATGCAAGAGAATACAGAATTTCAAACAAAGAGATTACAAAAGGGCCGAACAAGAGGCGGGACAGATGAGTCACAAGTAAAGACACCGTGGCTTTCGTTCTAATATACGGGTAGTGTGGCGAACGAAGTTAAGAAGGGTTGCAACAGCGGCCACGATATGCATCAATTAGTCTACTTGACCTCGTAATCATCGTGAATGACCGTTACAATCGCACACCCACGATCCGGATACATAATCGCGTTAATTACGAACGCTGCCAGTCATTTAACCTTTCGAAACTTAAACTCGGACAACATGAAACGGGCGGAAAATCAAATAAAATAAAATTAATTTTAAGTGACGTATTAATTAAGCGGAGAAGCTACGTCTAAAGAAAAATTGTTCATAAATATAATCGTTACTGTCGTGGTAACGTTTTGTTCGGATATCGTACATTATCAATAATTACAAATTGATAGTTTAATCTAGGCACAGGATGCCCCGTTGTATTACTAGATATCCCGTGATAACCTATTAGTATTGCATAAAATAATAAGAATTTCCTTTTTCAACAGTGGTCGCTCTACATTTTTTTGCATAACATACAAATTGCTCCAGGTCTCGATAATCCTACTGAAAGAAATATTTCTTGCTCAATCAATTTTTTCATACATTATTATGTGTGCACTGAATTGTGCATTCATATTAACTTCAATCACACTCCCAGCTGCACACTATACATGTATATGTACACCCTCTGTCCCAAAAATAACCGAAATGGCTCTAGTTTAACGAAATTAGTGGTGCTATCTGTTCTTATGCGATTGATTTACGAAGTGTTAACTTTCCTTACCAATCTGTACAAAATTTCATCAGATTTCGTTCACTAGAAGCCAAGATACGACGCATTAACTGACACTAATTGTAAGTAAAGAGCACCTTCTCGTCGTTCGTCAGTTATCATTGATTTTTTGACCAAGAAACAAATTGTTTTGCTTCGACATCCCCCTTATTCACCGGATTTGCCTCCCTGCGACTATTCTCTATTCTCTAAGCTGCATTTGCCGATGAAAGGAAACCGTTTTGCATCAATTGAAGATATTCAACGGACAACGACGAGTAATCTGAACACCATTCCAATCAGCGACATAAAAAAGTCATTTCATGCACTCCTTGAACGTGCATATCGTTGTATCTCTGCTGAAGGAGAATATTTCGAATAAATAAAATGATTTTTGTCAAGCTTTCTCCACTATTTTGGTTGTTTTAGAGCCATTCCCGTTATTTTGGGGACAAAGGCTGTGTGTATATACATATACAATTAACAAAATAATTTTTAACCAATTTTATACTGAACGTTTCTAAAACGGAAATCATGGTACGTAGTTCAAGATCAATAGGGAAATTGCGTAATGTAATTGTCAGTGAAGATCAGGCCGCACCTACTGACCTAGTGAACACGTGATCTTCCGTGTGCACGGTTCTGAATGCGATCACCGGTGTGTAATAATGGCATTCACACCTGCGTTAGCGATTGTGCTCAGGTACGATACGTGTACGTAGGATAGTTTTTCTGTAATAGGAGTAGCTGCGTGTTAAGACTATTACGCAATTAGAAAATAATCTGCCGTTGTTACATACACCTATAAGTCAAACTGGCTTTAATACGCCAGCATTTTTCTTTTCCTAATTATTCCACGCACAGGAATAGGTAAATTGAAACTGCCCTTTTGGTTCCATTCCCGACGGTGTTTATGAAAAACATACTTTCATTGTTCAATTTATTTTCCGATGTAAATGGACGTTAAATATACCGTTTCGTGCAAAGTATTCGTGCTCCAATGGTTTTCTTTCGAATTCCAATTACTGTGCTTCAAGTCACACGATTTCATAGTTGGCACAGTAGATTCATGGTCGATATCGGATATAAGTATGTACGTATGTAGCTCGCGATTACGACGACATGGTCTCGATTCATATTTAACGTACGCAAAATTATAGACATACTACTGCTTATTGCAATATTTACGCTGCACGTTTATCGTGTCACGGTCGAAACGTTACAACTTTCCTACCTGGTACTTTGTTTTAATAATTGTGCAATGACCTTACGAACTTTTTAGCGTTCCCTTTGCTACTTTCGCATATGCGCTCCATTATCCAAACCTACACGGATTTCTGTACTCCTACAATCATTCGTAGTCTCGATGAATAACTGCTTCAATTCAAGATAAAAATCTATTGCATGCAACAACAATTAATCCACTATGTGTTCCTTGACTCTCTACATCATTTTTCATTACGGCACTTTCAAACAATCCGTTCCTTCACTGTTATATTGTAAATTACAGTTTCCTGGTCGGTAAAAGGGTCGAATTTGAAACGGTATAGTCACCTTTCCAGAGAAAAGTAAAAGGTACTTTCCTTCACAAATGAATAACCGTTTTTATACGAATAACTAATTTCATCTCCGTTTATAATAAATTCATCGAACGAGCAACAAACTACATATCAGACTCGTTTGAAACAAACAAACGAATATCCCATCTTCCCGGCCGACCACGAATTGTATTAATAAAGTCGTATGCAATCTATTCGCCAAGTGTACAGAGCCGTTCGATAGCTAGGAATACTCGTTCTCATAATTTATTCAAGAAAATGTGTTGCGCATGAAAGACGATACACCGCAACGAAGTCGGGGAAAAAGTGGCTCTATGACTGAGATTGTTTCGCAATGTTGCACAACAGAAATACGATTCAGGAGGCCGGTGGACGATCATACGGATCGTTTAAAGGAAGTCAAACTCGAGTTTTCCCTCATTTCTGGCGGTTCTTGTACCGATCCTACCTCCCGTTCGTGCGTGCTTAAATTGCACCTCGCTGCGCCTTGCGAAGGTTTCTGCGCGCGTACACATCCGCAATACTTCTATCCAAATTATACACGTTGACTGACGTGAAGTTCAGCATGCACCGATGCATATTTTTGCGACGGGACGTGCACCAACAACACGTGCTCGTGAATTATATGCCGCAGTTAAATCGCCCATTGCCGCAGGCTCCGATTACAGAAGTCTCATTTCTCTTCTTTTTTGTTTTTTTTTTTTAATCGTAACACGAGAAATTATTTTCTCCGTCGTCTGAGAAGTTATTTGGCCACGCGCTGCATGCATGCATTGATCGAACGATAAAGGAAAATGTGAGCAGATGTTATGGAACGTGGTGAAACGAACGATCGTGGACCGTATTTGTTTAGGGAAAATAATTTATTCCGGATTTATGGAAACCCGGAGTTGGCAATGAAACACAAGTGTACTGAGACGAGAAATGAACTTTCGCATTGTGTGCACATGTTTCGGTCGGATGAGTTTGTTCTGGGGATGCAGGAATTTTAAATTGGAAGAGTTTGATCATATTATTGTCCGCGGTGCTTTAATTGAATAGAGATCTCATTCGTTCATTAATAATGGATCTCTAGATTGAGTAGTAAGCATAAAATTAGTTTAAATTAATTATTGTCTTTAGTATACAGTGTTCTAACGATATATCCTGGTTTTCGGAATAATTAAGAAAGTCGATATTACGTTCGGCAACTTTAATTTGTAATACATATTGGGAATTTTGTTGATTCCTTGGGGCTAAAGGTGGAATGTCATTGGAGATTGGCAAAACAGTGCATTGTTTCTCTTCCCAGTACCGTTCACCATTCATGCCACATAATAATATGACACTGACTCTGACAACCATTCGAAAAACATTTTTAATTGTTTGACGACCGGCCGCACGACCTGCGATCCACACATCGTCGTCTCGTTCGTCAAACATTACATAAAACGCGAAGGATACACGCACGAAACGATACAACGAATTTCCCTCAAAGCGTTGTTCAAAAATAGATTCTCTCGTAAACAGTGCAAACACTTTCTCTTATTACATACGGCGCGTACTGTGCAAATTATTCTATATAATTTCCTTCTTCTTTTTCTTCTTGCTTCATTTTTAAAACAGCCAATTCCATAATTTCCCATATTCCCCGACAGCAAGCTCACTGTTCAATTTCTCCAATACCGAAAATAAACATAAAATGCAAGTAGAAAGTACGGTAGCGATAATATAAAGCAAGCTACTAATAAACGGAATAAGATGAAAAAAACTGAAGAAATAAAGGCTAACAATCTAACAGTAAATCGAAGACATTGACACCCGTAAACAAGTCGGAAGTACTTTGTAATTGTTGCATAATCTCAGCTGTCTCCCTCTACATATTATGCAATCCGGTGTAAAAAAAAAAGAAAACAGAAAAGGAGCATCTCGCTCCATTTATTAATTCGATTGGATTAAGGGGGGGGGGGGGGGGGGATTGAATAAAGACGAAAGTACGTGACCAGTGTTTTCGTGATTGCGCGCCTGTTTGTACTATCGGGAGCAAACGACTGGAACATGGTCATACGGTGAACCTGGTTAACAGAAGTCGACACAAACCGCCTGCGCAACTTGCACGTACGACGTAGCTTCGGAGTGTGTCACGCTTGGCGTTTCAGTTTAAGTTGGTTCGCCGCCCAGTGTGGAGTTGAGTTTTTGCCCGACGATACCGCATTGTCCGGTGACGATCAACGCGATCGAGATCCCGTCAGATCGGTGAATAATCCTATTGACCCGTCGAATCGACGAGTACACGCGTTCGTGGAACTTGGATAAATCTCGACCGGATATTCATTTCATCCGTTTGAGGGTTGAAGAAGTTTGTAGAGATTTCGAAGAGGTGCAGAGAGGAAGATAATAAAGAGTTGACTGAGAAAGCGTGTGTAAATTGGTGAATTTGTACTTTCCTTTGTTTTTTTTTTTGGAGCAACACAGCGAAGAAATCCACGTGGGTCTTGTGTATTGGTGTTGGAGTGGAAAAGGTATGGTTTTGTAATGTTCGATGTACGGGGGCGAACGATTAATTGCTTGGGGTGTTTGGTGGATATTTGTTGGGGACATAGAAGTGCTGCTTGGTGGATTAGTATTTATTAATATTGTTCAACAGGCTCGATAGTGTAGAATATTGTCAGTGTATCGTGCTGCTAGTAGCGTGATTGTGTAACGCGTGTAATTTATTATAGAATGCTGCGAATGCTAATTGCTCGGGAAAATGTCGATCCCAGTTAGTGCGATATAATAATGCGACCTTCGATTCACGGTCTTCTAAGTAGAATATAAATTTATAAATTCCTCCACAATTGTGTGAAACTTATTATCAAACAAATTATACCAAATACAACAAATGTAGTTACTTCAAAAGTACTTACAATATTTCGCCTAAGGTACAAACTACGTCCTTGTGAAATAGAAGAGAAAGATCGTTTTTCAAAAGAGATTCTACTAAAAAAGTACCGTAAATGAAATGTATTTATTATGATTATTATTTTTCTTATTATCATTGAATTATGATTGAGTATCAAAAAGTTAAGATAATTTACGACAAATGTCTGGAATCAATTTGAACCTACACGTGTCCCCACGCATTATTTGTGTTTATAATTTATGCACGCAATCCCCTCCCCACAATATTAGATGCTTATCAGGTTATTCATTACTAGTAGGTTCAGTGTGCTTGATGAGAGGAGATTAGATTCAGGGTGGGGTGGAAAGAATTGATCGTGAATAAACAGTAGACGTGAAATCTTCAAGCTGGGTGACGGAAAGGGAAAGCACCGTAGAGTCAGGATGGCTGAGGACAATCAACAGGAGCAGCAAGTCACACGGAAAGAACGAAAAATGATAAGGCACTTGCCATTTATGATGAAGACTTTGGAAGTTGTAAGTAATCTTCAGTGTTTGAAACGTATCAGTGTTTTAAATATGATAAATGTCTTGCTGAGTCGTTTAAATTCTTCTCAATTATTTCTACAATAATTTTTTCATTAGTTTTGATCATAATTTTTAATTCGTTATTTATAATTCACTTCAATTGCTTTTAATATTCTTGAATATACAAGGTTTACCTTCTATGTTGTCACTTGTTACCAAAAAATCTTACCATTAAAGGCAGTGAGAACTGATAATAATGATTTAATGCAAACATTTTACAAATACCTTTTTTAAACAATTTTCTATAGTTTCGAAATAATAATAATATTTACCATCATGAACAGTATGAAATTACCTAATAAATTAAACTAACTGATATTTAAATGAATAGATACGTAAACAAATTTCGTGAATGCCTGAATATCTTTGTTTGCCAGATCCTGTCCATCTTTGCTATCGGATTAATAGTCGATCCACTGAATTCATTCCAAAGAATTCTGATCAGATCGCACTTCAAATTAGACGATGCTGCTATAATTTACATCACCATCGCTGGTTACCTTATAATCAACTCTCTTTTCATCATCTGCCATTTTCTAGGCGATCAGATACCAAAACGAACGGTATGTTATAAATTGATAATAAGCTTCTTTAGAATAATATTCGTAAGATTACCAAACATAACACCTAATGAAATTACAAAATAACAAATATCTTGACAATGAATAACAAAATGAAACGTAGTTACAAATTGCTGCACGATTGAAAAAGAATAAATAGTTTTATGATAGTTTCCCTAAAAGCCACTTAATCTACTACCAATGGTGGCAATGTGCAATAAATTTAGAAAACTGGCACCCTATATCATGTTTCGTGATAATAAATCGACAAAAGGGACACAGCGATCAAGGGATCGCGTGACGATCTCAAAAGCGGGAGTAGTGTCGCGTCAGATTCGTTTCCTGCATTCAGTAATTTCGATATAAATCCTCTCTGGAAGGGTTGAAATTTCTGGCATTTCATTAGTCTCGGTCGAAAGTCCTATACCGTTCGAGTGACTAAGTCGTTGCAGAAGCAGCACATTCAATAATTAACAACTGCGTCATGTCCTTCGTGACTATGCCAACAAAGTCTTATGTGCTCGTACAATCATTTCCCTGTGTGTTAGTATCAATTAACGGTTTACTCGTAATAAGCAAAGTTGAAGGAAAAGTTGCTATATTGGAGAGTTGAGATTTCACACATTATATCAACTTAGTCAATCGTAATATTAATTTATTTGATTGATTTGACAGGAAGTAAACTATATTTAGAAATTTGAATAAACAATATTATTTTCCGTAGAATCATTAATATCTAAAGATATTTATATTATAATTCGTTGCATGAAAGAGTGCAGTAGTTGCACCTTTTTCAGAAGGCTCTAGCACGAGCTCGTTAAGTATCCAAGGCCGCTTAATGAAGGTTTACATGTTTTTCATAGCTAATAAACGACCCTGAAAACGCGAACGGCAACTAAATAGCACTATCGATCTAGCTTTAACATTATCCAGAAAATCTGTCTTTCTGCTGCATTTGAAGAAACGTTAGAAGCTATAGGCAAAACTCATTCGGGCAACGAAGTTAATTTAACTTTAATGACTCTATTGCCTTCGTCGCACGGCGATACGAATCTTCGAAATGTCCGATCCAAATAATTCTTATCATTACTTTCTGCCATATTTATAATGAATGTCATATTTAATATTTATTCGAACAGCATATTGATTCTGAACATACTGTGAAATTAATTTTCCCACAAATGTTATACTTCGAGTTTAAAGAAAAAACAATATTTACACTATTATTCCACGAAATAATTAGGAAATTTGCTAGAGTATTTGATGGAAATACAATTTACGAATATATTAATATTATGCCTGTTCAATAATTATTGTGCTAGATACGTATAGATTCTAGACTTTTAAAAGTACGGAAAGATATTTTACGGCGACTATTTTCATGCTACCTTCTCTAAATATGTCTATGCAAAGTGTGTTCCGTTCCAGTTCGATAAAAGTTCATAACTTATCAACGTCTAAGTTCCCATACGCTTATCAATCGCCTACTTTGCGACATTTATGCTCGTCGAATGATCGGGGTTTGTAGTATCTGGGATTGGTCACGTTGACAAACGCGATAATTAGTGTCGTTCGCGGAACAGAGGCTTGATAACACGTAGAATAATTGAACAGTTCGACGGGAAAGTGAATGACACTGTGGCCTCCTTTGAATGGGGCAAATACGTAAATAGTAAAATAGAATATGCACTTCGTTCAACGTATCGAGTGCGCAGTGCTGTCTCTACATTCGGTAAAGAAAAGTTACTTTAACATTATTTCCAAGGAATTTTCGAGAAGGACGTTTAGAAGTATATCGTGGACAGAAATAAAAGAGACCCGGTGACCTGAATTTTACACGAATATAGTATTTATAGAAGTACATAGATTAGTTATTTCAAAATTAAACCTACAATATATCGATCCTTGAAATATTGCCAAAGCAATGTTGCAGAAATTTGATTTCTCGAATTTACAAATGGTGCACCTACCATAAAGTTTTCCCGTGAAATAAATTCTGAAAACAGGACAATTATATTCTCGAATAAAATTATCCGTACTTTCGTGTTTATTATTTCCCAAAGATAGAAATAGGGGTAAGTATTTAGAAATTGCATCGATTTGCTCTGATTGCAGTTGATACTGTTCGCCTCGGTCGGTTCACTTCTGCACATCGTCGCTGGAGGCGTAATTGTCTACAATTGGAGGAAGATTCTCGGGCCTTATCACAACAACAATGAATTTTATGCGAGCAAACAGTACATGGACATGTTCATATCGGGAGCAGTCTTTACGTTTGTGAACGCAGTAGTTTTCATTTTGGAAATTATCTTCACTATTAGAGCATCCCCGAAAACCACCGAGTGAAGAGAGGAAAGTGCAATCTTTACGCAATGATGAACGAAGTATACATACGAGAAATTATAGAATTAAAAGAGAAAAAATGAATAATCCTAGAAACTATATTATAGTATTCTATATCACAAATGTTAATTATGAAGGTACAATTTTTGTTTTCAATTCGATAAAACCGAACAGCAACAGTAAAGTGTTTGAATCAAATTTTAAAGCTTTTCCACCAAATGTGTTCTCGATCATGCAGTAGGAAAAACAGATTAAATTCTAAAAGTATTGGAAACTACTGTACGTATGGCCCGAAAATAGTTCACAAGCCAAATATTCATTAAATGTTCGTTCATAATTATTAGTAGTAAGTCACGATGCCGTCCAATTTTTTTTAATCGCAGGTTAATTTTATGTATTAGTTATCTGTAGACATAATTAGTTACAAACAGAGGCATTTTAGAAAATGTACAAATTAACTAACAAAACCACGTAAGTATGTAAATTATGTAACTGGTAGCTTTACTTTTATAGTTTAGACTCTGATCATTAGAGCAATCATAATTTTATAATGTGTTGATAATTTTACACTCTACATTTATCTTTACTGTTTTCTCGGCAATAAGTTAGTTCTAGTATTTAATGTAGAATTATTATAATATCCAAAGATTTTTCTATACACAAAGTATATTTTATATTTTAGTAAGAATATAAAAGAACCACCGAAGAATGCAATCGTATAACAAACGTAATTGCATGATCCAAAGTTCATGTTGTATTATTAAGTACGTAATATTAAGTATGTACTATTGTCGTGTGTATTAATGTAGGAGCAAATAAGTTACAATTTATTAGTACTATTAACGTTGTTAAAAACTGTACGTAATTCTTACTTGCATTATACATTTTACATTCACAACAATTTCCCAGAATTGCCATAAATATTTCTATGAATTACACGTTTAGACTAGAATTAAGAATTATACTTTTGTACCGATAATATAATTGTACACGACGAGACCAAAAAGCTATGATTCGTCTTTATTTAATACTTATATTATTCAAATATTCAAATTCTAATTGTATCTTTAGACTTAACGTGAATCGATGTCTTTATCAAAATTAATTCCGTCCAAGTAATTATTAGAATAGAATATCTACTAATAAAAATTGCACATAATTATTTCTTGTTTTAAATTAATTGATAAAGAATAATCAGTGTCTATAATGTAGTTTTGTAAGCTAAATATACAAATCTATTGAAATAAGGAAATTGGAAATAATTTCGAATTATTGAAACAATGTAGACAACGATCATTTAGAGCCAAAAATGTATAAATAAAAACATGCAACAATATTTTTAGTATAATAAAATTATGTTTAAAGAAATGTCTAAATAAGATAGAATTTATTTCAATAAAATAATCGTCCAGCAAAATTGCTTTTAAATAAAATCAAAAAGATAAGGGAAGTTTATCAATGAAAAATATTTAAAAAGTTGAACATAAAAACAGTTTTTATTACTTACTTTATATGATTTACAAAAATTAATTGTAACGCTCCTAGAGCAGCTTGAATATTTCCTATTCTTATTATTATAGTATCTAATTGCTCATAATTGTTTTCTAGAAAATATATGAAGCATCATACTTAGTATATAATTAGTCTTTATTTTCACCGTATTACACGGTTTACAAAGTTTTGAATACAATAAAACGCTGCTACTAATAATAACACGCATAACATTTTTTTACTTTTAACGCTTAAGTCGTGCAAAGCATCTAAATATACGTCACATCTTTCCTACCACTGTGAATCAAAATGATAAATATCCATTGAATATGAAACTAGAAGAGCTTTACGAACCTATCGATACGCGACACATCGATTGCAGCATACAAATAAACAAAAAAACTGCATGACACGTGAATACTCTCGTACTTGATACGCGTAGAGGTTCGCTCAATGATTGGAAGTTGATGAAACTTCTTCGAAGCAAGTAAACATGCAGCAAACAGGTTGGCCGATCTCTCTAAAGCATCCCCTACGAATTTTCGCCCGCTCGAGTGACTAGAATTCCGATTTTCTGCAGCGTCGGAAAAGAGTAGCGTGGAATGGGGTCACTCGGAGAAAAACTCAAGTCCATTAGGTGAAACGAAGATGGACAGAATCGCCACCTGCGCTCAATTAATAACGAAGCCGCTCAGGATATTTCAATTCGTGAGTAATAATTACGACGAACGGTACTGCTCAGCGCGACAGTACCCGTGCCCACGAAACTATTCCCATTAAAAAATCAATAGAATAAAACTGACTGATTAGACGTGTGATAATTCATTTAATTGATTAGCTAATGGTGCTACTGATCTTTGTACTTGTCATTTACACGATAATGTTGGCCGATCGCAAGTTATCATCACTAATTTGCATTCTGCTCATTGTGCTCAGTGGAGTTTATTTGTTCGTCTTGTCGATCGATTTAATTAATCAGTTCGTAGGACAAGATACGCACAAGATACCGGTAACTCTACTTAAAAAGAAATTCTCCTACCAGAATCGTCATCTCGTCCGAAGTGGATATCCTACGTTCTATTTGCAGATATTTATCTTTTCGTTCCTGGGCACGATATTCTATGGGGCCGCTGGAATTTTTGTATTAGCCGTTAATCCATCCACGGCGCCGTGGTATATTTTAACAACGGCGGGCATTCTCCTTTGCGTCTGGATCCTTTTTATAATCGACGTTCTGGTGATAATGGTGTAAGTTCCCCGAACAGCCCAGATTACGTCGAGCGTTTCGTGTCACTCAAGTTCGGTATATTTTTGACATTAGATTCTGGAGGCGAAATTGTAACTTATGCCAGCAGTGCTGTAACGCGAGGCAGACTGATGTATTGCTCCAGAAGGATGCTTGCCTCCCTGGGTGTGTCGAAGTGAGTTGATTTGAAAGTATTCGAATTATTTTATTCCCCCAAATATTTAGTTCAACTTAGTTTACATTGAACTATAAATTGAGCAATAAATTCTAACGTAATTCTAATAATTTCGAAGCATAGTTTTAACATGAACACTTACCACTTATACAAATACTACACCGCTCTACTGTTCTGTTTCCTTCGTCGAGAGTTCAATAATTTAGCAGCATTTATAACGAGAGAATCGAGGAAAAGTAAAACCTACGAATCTCTGATATGAAACCGTCTCGCGATAATACTGTAATGATAATGTACGTAGTTCGAAGTAGTCTATGTTCCTGGAGTGCCACGTTTCTTTTAAGGTGTCTCTCTGCCATCTAGACGGTCAAATACGACCTGACGACCAGCATTAGCAGCATCAAACTACATTCCGGCGACGAGAATCCTGATCACAGTCGTAGGAAAATCGGTTACGGACATAGGCGACAATACGTCGATTGTCCAACGAGTGCTCGGGTACTGAGCTCGACAGACGCTGCTGCCATTCAGACAGAGCTCCACGAGACTAACACCGCGCACAGCCAGGTGAGTGGTAAGAAACGGATGATACGAATCGAAATATCGATTGAAATTTTATTCCAACCGTGTACGAATATTTTCCCGCAACGCAAATTCGTTTATTTCTCCGCAAAATCGTGTTTCGTTTGCCCGTGGTACTAATTACACGGTATATTCGTGCTTCGTTCGTTCGATATTGGGAAAATCGCAACGATTGTAAGATTTTTCATAGACCCAACAAGACGTGAAAGAGAGCCCCGTGCAAACGGTGAGCAGATGCGAGCTGTGTAATCGAAAGATGCAAGTTTTCCCGGACAACGCGGACCCGTCGTTCTTTGCAGCACCCCAGCAACCCGTTGCACCGTGCCCCGCACTTGTGCAACTACTCAGTGGATCGGCGTGTTGTCCAGGGTTCGCATAATTCGTTCGTCATTTTATACGATTTAACGCGTCTTCAATATGTTGGACGGAATAATTCAGGCATCCTTTTGCATTATTTTTGTTTTTCAGAGAACCTTTAAGTCTGTCATAAAATTGCATTATCGTATTTGGATGCGTGTACGTATACACAAGTGAAGACGTAGCAATTTAATTTGACCACATTTGAGACCGATAATTGTTTCGTCTGTTAAGCGATTGAATTAAAGATGATTAAAATTGAATTATTTGAAGCCTATTCCAATTATTTAACTTTCATAATGTATTTTTTATGAGATATTAATAAATACGAAGGATCCGTGAATCAGAACGATACCGATTAGAAATCGATTTGTTGGCAAACGAACGAGATAAATCGCAGTTTATTGATCGTGAACAGGTGTAGATGTATCACGGGTATAATACAAGTGCCACAGCAGAGTCAACAGCAGCAAACTAAGCGAGCGAACGAAACGAAAAAAGACACGGAGCCTCCGAAAGAACGGACGCAGCGGACAAAATCGACGGACAAAAAGGCCAACGAAATGTTGACGAGTGAGAAAGACCGACTCCATCAGGTTGCGTGTACATGCGATAATTTGACAGAGAACGTTTAATTTCCTTCGTTAATAGAAACGTTCGAATGCCTATGACAAATGCACGATCGATGTGTTTAAAAGAGTAACGAGGACATTCTAACATACTATACGAGAAATACTTCTTAATTAATATATTCATCGGGATAAACGATGTCTGATATCTCTTCGCGTACAGACTATGTCTGATATCTCTTTGCGTAAGAAACGAAAGAAATTTGGCAGACTCCTTAATTCTCGGTTGTTCCCTTCTCTTTTCTTCCAAAGGCAAGGAGCATCAACTGCGAGACCCAAAAACCGGGACTATAACTAAGCTAACACTCGCATCTTACCCAATGGCGGCGGTAAGGACAGACGCGTCTTCTCAAACCAGCAATAAAGAAGCAGACACGACGATGTAAGGTCGAGATTCGATAATTTCCCGACGAATCAAATAAATTGTTCAACCGACCCGTTGTATTCCAGATGTAATAGTGCAAGGAAAAGTAACGAAGAAGCGCGTGCAAAGAAAGCGAAGATGCCTACGGAGAATAAGGAAAAAGAGCGAGAAAAGTTGGACGTAAAAAAGAACGCAGAAATGTTCGTTCCGGAAAAGGAGAAAACGGCGAACAATAATACGAGGAACGCGATAAAACCTTCTACAAAAAAAGGATTAGAATCGCCTCCGAAAAAGCTGTCAGGCAATTCCAAGAGAGTGAATAGGAAAGAATTGTCGGACACTGAGAAGTCGACAGAACTTTCCACGCAGGGGTCGTCGGAAAGTAACAATGAGAAAGTGAATGATAATCCTGGACAGCAGAGATCGGTTTTTCAACCACTACAGACGGTGCAATTAGTGAATTGTCCAGCGGATAAATGCAGAGAAGGAAATCCAGCTGCTCCGTTGCCTGTCTCGCCACCGGTTAATAAAAAAACGAAGAACTCCGCCGATTTCAAACAAGGAAAGCAAACGATAGCGACGACCGCGCGAACGAACTCCTTGGAACATGGAGGAAGAGAGGCCGATTCTGATAGAACTGTATCGCCAACCGGAATTTCCCCAGCGCAGAGTGCGAAAAAGCAGACGATGAATAGCGCGAGGTTTGTGGACGAAAATGCGGGCAAGACTAAAGTTTCTGACGATCAGGTTGAAGTTTCTAGCCCAGCCACGAAGACGGAACAATCACAGGAGACTGACATGATAAATAAACCGGACATAGGAATCCAAACGTGAGATATATATCTTTATTTGCAGGCGTCAATAATATTTTTAAATTTATATTCAAGTGAAACGGAAATTTCGATAATAGATTCGAGAGAATTTTATACGATTAGCAATTTTTCTTTGACGTGTTTTCTTTAAATTCTTGGCAATTTATTATTGCTAAATGTTGAAGAATTATTATAATTAATATTGGTGTAAAGCGAAGAAAAAGTTATTTTTAATCTCGCTTGGCCTCATTGCAGAGGCAACGTGTGCATACCGGAAATTATTCTATGCAGTTATTATATGCTTCCTTGTAGGCTTTAAACCTGTTTCCTTTGTTATCTAGCCCCATAAATTATTATTCGCGACAATTTCTAGATCTCACAAAGCGGCCAGTTTGAAAAATAAAAAACCTTTCGGCTTTCGGAACAAAAATAAGATTGTACCTGCCGAGATAAAGTAAGGAAATGAAACGTATTTTAAACGTATTTGACCATTATTAGACAGGAAAAATTTGTACTATAACTGTATACTCGTGTATTTAGACACACTGATGCAGACATTCAAACTGTGGATTCCACTGATAACAATGCATCCACGAGTAAGCCAGAGCCGGAGGTAATCATAATGAAATTGTATTGTACTTACTTTTATTTTCAGGGACTCAGAAATGAATCTGTCGTGTGCGCAAACTGTGGTCGAGCACAGACACGTGTACAGCAAACAGTATCGGCTTAACATAGCGTAGAATTATTATTAGATAAATTAGAAATAAGAAAGGTAATTGCATGTATATAAATGGAAATTGTGCAACTTAACATATTGAATAGAAAACGAAGAAAGAATTCGTTCGGCTTTATGTATCCGCCTCGAAGTTCTGGAAATAATATAATTCATGCAGAATGAAATATTAACCATCGTAAAATGTAGTTTTATGTATTCCAAAGCATCTTTTATTTTATTTAAGAGGATGATAGAGATCGTTGATTACAAGAAAAAAGGCCTAACAATGTTACATAGTAATAGATGATTGTAAAATATCGTAATGCATCGTAAAACAGCATTGTATCCGTCTTAACATTATCTTTAACGTTTCTAATAAATTGTAATTTTTCACACATACGTTTCTTAATGCAAATTATTTGATTAGAAAAATAAAGATGCACGCGGCGATATTCTAATCCTGCGCGATACAAATCAGAAGATACAAAGAACCGAAGCCGGGGAGGGTTTAACAATCTTCGACTTTCAGAAAAAAAAGTGTTACTAGCAGCGTTACAAGTACGATTAGAAAATAAAGTGATATAAAGTTCGATTCCGATTCTTACGATTATAATAATAAGAAATAACGATCGCCAAATTATTCGCTACAATTAATAAAGATTAATCCTTTGGTATAAAACAAGCTCGCTTCGTACGTTCATGGCACATGGAATAAACGTTAAAATGATGGTTAACCATTTAAGAACTTCAACTTATATAAAATTCGAAATCTTCTATATGCACATTTCCATTCTTTGAGGCACGGGTTTAAAAATTAATAAGTATGTATACCTAACGAACAAAACTTTCACAAGATTCAGAACACTGATTATAAAAAAAAATAAAATAAAATACATCATTGCTTATTTCTTTTAAACATTGATTAGAAAAATCTCTCCATCCGACGAAGGCACGTGTCCTATTCGCATAATCCCACCCAATTATTCGAACGCTATCACTTACTGTTCAGGAATTTTTCCTCCAACTTCGTTCTACTCTATCCCACAATCAACAGATAAGGAAAAAGTTGAGAAACACGACGAGATGTTCGCATGAATTCAACTTATGTATCTTTTACCCCTTGATCTGTTTATATAATATGACACCCAACGAAGCAACCAAAAGATATAGTTATAATAAAACCAACATCGTAATACGTATACGTATAGTTAACTAATGCACGTATATATAATTTCTAGCAAGATCTTAATACCAACAACGAGAACTTCAAAGCCTTCGAAAATTCCCCCCAAACTCTGCTTTATTTTCAGCAAACGTATCTTTCTGACACAGTATCGGATTTCCACGATTTTCATACGCGAATCTACCATCAAATTTTGAAATAGAAGTATTTAACACCGCCTCGTAATTCTGCTGCTGCGAACTGTTAACCATCTGTTGATTATTCCCAAACTGATTCTGATCACCCGATATTCCATTTGGCATTAGGTCTACAACTTTTCGACTATCGCGACAATAAATGTTACTAGCCAAATGCGAAGGAGAACACCAGTTAATATTCTGACTAATCATCACAGGTTTAACATCGTTCGGTAAAGCCTGTTGGGAAATGTTATACTCACGATTCAGATTAGATTCCTTGTGGAACAAGGAAGGTTCAAGGAAGTTTTGGAAATTGTATCCCACACTTTGATTCGGGAAGTACGTATAAACGATTCCTTTGTTCTGCTCCGCGGTATTGATCGGAAAATGTTGATAATAACTCGGGCGTGGAATACAATTTGCGATCTGTTGATTCATTCCGTTCGGGATATTGACGATGGAGATGTTACTTAATGAATGCCCAATGTTATTTTCTCCCGGGACCTGTTGCTGATTTCTGTATGGATTTCTGTAATCGTGGCCGGGACAACTTTGATGATCGTACTCGCTCGTGATTTTCAAAGCGTCGGGAAATTTCTCCACCAGACTGTCCGTCGTGTTCCAGATATTGTCCGACTGATAACCGTACGAACGTGATCGCGGCGAATCCGGACCATTATTGCTGTTGAGCTCGCACGAGCAATTCAACGGGCACGCATTGGCTAAATGGTTGGGCACGTGTGGGATATTCTTCGGGAGCACCTGGAAATTCTCGTAGTTGCGCAGCGTCGCCGCGGGAAATTTGTCCGCGTCGTGCCATTTTGCGGCCTTCAGGCGTTTACCTTTGTTCAAGTATGTACTGATCGATGGAAGTATCGGTTGCGATCGATCCCGTCGCGCGTAATTCTTCAAACGTTCGTACGACGGCTGATCGGAATTCTTCTTCAGATTTCCATTATAATCCCAAACCGGACAAAGGTTGCCCAACGTTTTGCATTCGTTGCTGCTGCCGATGAGCTCCATCGTTGAACAGTTGCAGCACGCTGTATTTCTCGACCGGCACGTCTCGGGATCGTACCGATTTTCCGGAGTTTTCGATGAATTCTCCGTCGCAGCTCTGATAGGTCGACCCTTTTGCACCGCTGTGTCGTCATATTTTTGCGATCGATGACCATTTATTATGCTGGCTCGCTTCTCGATGATTTTATGTCTTGCACGTACTATGACTTTCTTACTCTTCACCTGTTCGATGAAGATTTTCGATATTCTCACGTTGCCGTGTTCGTCGCATGTTCCACTCTCTTCGTACTGTTTGCAGTTCGTTAATAAATTAAACAAAATCTGTATTATCCTGTGCTTAGATCGCTGTGCTCAATTCATTATTGACGAAGAGGTGTGTGCTGTGTTTGCAAAATCGTATTACATACTATCGAGCTTGTACCCGTTCACGATACACTATCGATAATCCTTTGAAAAATAAGTTTCCAAAAGATTTCGAGCAATAACCCTTATACGGTAAGAATAATGTCGCGATAGGGCAACAATTTCAGAATCGTATATGATTTGCATGTACGGATATTAAATTATAATTATATTATCATTTTATATATTGCAATAATTATTATTTAATACATTATCGTTTTATTGATCTCCGGCCTTTAGCACGCAATCGTTACTACAATTACGTAATTGAAAATCATATTTATAAACTGCATCCTCCATTTCAAACGTTAATAGTAAAATTCCTCTTCAAATTTAAATACCTCGTTGTGCCGATCAGCTGTTCATTACTGATACAAATTGATCGATGTATACCACAGAAATTACTTAAAATAATTATTTCAATCACGAGAGGGGACCGAAACAGAGGGCACGATGGCAGCAAACGATGGAAACTCGAAAAAGAATTTAATATTCTAATTTGCAACAATTACGAACCATCTCTGCTTTGGCCAAGTAAATCCATAGCTTCCGCCACGTGCTAAACTTGTGTTGATCACTGAAGTTGAAACGCATTTCCTTCGACGCGTATCTCGTGGCCAACGGGCTTCGATAATCACTGTACTCATTGTTTTCTACATTCGACGCGCTCATTTTTGTGGGGTTTCCCTTTTTTAAACCGGGTACTGACAGCGGCAGAATATTTAAACGAAACTTTCGTACAACACGAAAACGTAAAGCACACGATCAGCTGATGTGCCAGGCGCGACTACCGCTACTCATTTTAGTCAATGGAATCGAGGCGCACGTGGTGCCTCTTACGATGGTATTACGAACTATTTCATTCAAATGGTCGAACTATGCATCACGAAGTTACGTTCATTCTTTCGCGTAAAATTTGGTAAATGGAAACATTGCGCTCGGTTATTCTCCAGTTTTATTTAGTTGTATCAATTTTGGCAACAAATTTAAATCGTTTGGAATAGCGTTTTTGATTTTAATAATGATACTCTCTTTGATGAAAAAAATATAATATTCATAGGGAACAAATATTCGTGCAGGTATTAGAATTGTATATGAGGACCTGTTATATAAATACAGTTTTCAATAAAACAGATGCGACGTGTAATTATTAGGTACGTATGTCGAGAAGCAGAAAGTCTAGAATTGTCACAAACAGCGAATTCTTATGCAAATTTTATTATAGACTATCTTGAAAAATGTAGTCGACATTAATTTATTTTGCTATTAGACAATCGTGAAAATATATTTACTTATTTTCCATAATATTGCATATTTATTGCATACATACAGCATATATCATTTTCAATTAAATTTCGCCAACAAATTATGTCCATTTACGGGCAACAAAATTAAAAGAAATACTGTAATATATTGTAATGCAAACTACAATAAATAAAACAACAAAGAAAACACGCCTGCATAATTGGAGCTATTATAACTGTATCAAAACCTACGCTTCCACTTATAATTGCAGCACCTCGTCGTTTCGTTGCCATGGTTATTAATAAACAGGCTACTGAAGTGATTGTCAACTTTTTCTGTTACGATTAACGGATGGAGACTCTGTAACCATGATGCCAGAAAATATAATTCGCGATAAAAAAAAATTGCAATTTGCGCGCGCGCGTACTACATGAAACGTTTTCGAATCTCGCAAATCGCAATGCTATTTTCAGAGACGAACCGACAAGGGAAAGTATATACCCACGTTCTATTTTCTCGTGGGACCATAATTGACCGGTGTGTCATTGTTCTTTTACATAAAAGAAAAATCGTACTGCCACTCTGATGCCGATTTGCAAACACCGACCCCTCTTCGTCGAATTCACGTTCTCGAAACCGAACGTTCTTGCCTCGACAATTCTTACCGAAATTGTAACGACATGGAACGAAACTGATTTAAAACAATCGAACGAGACCACACCGTTCCGCATGCATATATCTATTTCTATTTAATGCATTTCGTATACATACCACGTTGGACGGTGTCATATTTGGATTAGCCCACTCCACGTTGACCGTGCAATTTTTAAAAAGCGTCTCCGACTCGGGCACCAATCTTCTCCTGCCCATCGCTGTGCCTCTATGGGTTTTGAAGGAGACCAGAACGTAGCAAACGAAATCGTTCAAATTCCGATAAACCGCAACCTTGTCGATATCGTCGGTCACCTCGCAGATTCTCTAAATTCAGAAGCGAGGACAATCCTCTTATTAATACGCCTCGTTTCGTTATTCGGACTCGCCCCTTTGATCGTTTAAAATGGCGACTACGAACCCTGATAATAGATGCAGATTCTATAGCCCTGGGCAGCTGATTGATCAAGAGCCGACAATTATTTGTGCTCGCGACTACGCCGATCCTTTTTCCAGGATACACTTCGTACTGGTCTAACTCTCTCACTGCACGCGCCGCTTCGCCCTCGGTCGTGTACATGATGAAACAGTATCCCCTGTTCGTTCCGGAGAACTCCATCATCAAACGTAATTCGTAAATTCTCCCGACCGTGCCGAATATTAGAACGATTTCTGGCTCGTAGTAGTTCCGTGGTATATTGCCGACGAAAATTTCGCACTTCGGGCCCGGCGCGGGTCCTGTCCATTCCGGCGGCGGTCCCAGCTTCCTCTGGCCGTTGACTTGGGTCAAAGACAAGTCCGAATCGGCAACGAATTTCAATAGTTTTAGGCTCGTCTCCATTTGCTCTCTCGCGTTTGGTATCCTGCTGTTGGCGGTTCGTGATTGTATCATCGACTTCCTGCTCTCCAAGCATGCTGGATTTCATCGAAACATTGTTTAAGATTGTCGTAATGTCACGGGCAATTGCGATACTTTTCTCGGAAATAGTTTTGTTTCATTGTGCAAAATATGTAGGGTTTATTTCGTTTTAATTCGCAAGGTTACTCGGCGGGCGTGTTGCAACGATTAATTAAAAAATAATCAATTGAGCAGTTACAATGCATCGTGCGGCGCAAACGAGCATACGTTATATTTCTTTGAACAAATGGCGATTGCCGAATCGTGTAGAATTCTAACGGTAATTTTATGTTTTGCGAGAAAAGATTGTCGATAGATCGCGATGCCTTTTTATACATTAATAACGTACAAGAAAACTGCAACGCAATAGTTCTAATATTTGATGAATGGTCCTCGATGTAACTTACCCAATCGTGTCTTTATCTCGTCTTCTTTGTTAATTTTGTCCAACCGCTTATCCGAAGGTTGAATTTTTAAAGCGGAAATCATTGCTCCTTCCCGATGAAGATGAGCCTCGTCGTTGTTATAAATGATTGACATTTTTTTGTTGCTTCCTTTCTTCAGAACAATTTTCACTGACAGTTGCAATTCACGTGATGGTATTGTTAAATAAACATTTTATCAAGGAATATCATTTCTCTCCAAGTCACGTGCAGAAGGGAAAAAGGTTGATCTGTTAAAGATTCTTTCACAAACAGGGTACGGAGGAAGTGATCGAAGTCAAGGGATCGATATTCAACAAACACACGACCACGGTTCGAAACAGACTGATCCTCTAAAGCAGGGCTGTGCTATGGGTCAAGTGTATGGGGTCAGATGGCGCTTATTTCGGACTGTCGCTATTCGATTTTATGTTTTTTTATTATCCTTGGAGGGGAGACAGTGTTCGTTTCTTTTTTCGATGTGTAAATCCTTTTCCCTCCTGCAAGGCATCCACGCTTTCTTCTGTTTTTCCTCTTTTTTTATGACACGTATCTATAGCACATATTTTACATAAGTACATAATTTTATAATACATATTCTTCGATTGCGTTGCAGCATATAAAATATCATGTACACATGTGCAAATATTTTATAGACGATTATTATAGAAGTTTTCATAATGTTTTTAGAGATTCGTTGAAATCGTTGAAACAATGAACTAGATAACTCAATAAGTAATTATCAATCCATCATTTATTTACTTGTATCTGTCATTCGAATGTACACGATTTTTAACATTCATGTATTAGTTGTTATTAACGTTCCAACGATATACATATTTCATACGTGTACGTACGCACAAAATAACAGAAAATCTATTTAAATAACAATTCTCGTCATTTGTTTATTATATCAATTGTACGTCATATAATATTTATGTTTATAGTAAACTCAGATTTAGGAACACATATTCTGGATTCCCCACGAATTTAACGAGCATTCAAACCATTCCGCGTAAATTTCTATTCGGTATAGATGTTACATTGTTTCGTGCGCAACCTGTTGCCGAGACGAAGATCAAATTCAATGGCCCTTGGATTGAATTCCAATACAATGTTTCTGAATTGCCACGAGCATGTTTCGACGAACAGAAAAAGATTACTGGCTCGCTTAAACGGTTCTAAATTTTCAGCTGAATTTCGGCTGTAATTATTAACGAAATTGCTGCCAATAATCAACGTTTGTTGCACTAATATTAACACTAGGTTTACGGGCAAATTTGAACACTTATTTTTACTGCATTCCCTCAGATTAACTATTGCCAATAAAAATGCGCGTTTTCTTCAAAAAATTAAGTCACCTAATTCAGAAATGAAATACAATTAATTTAATTTTATAATATGAACGAACCTTCATTAATTTTCGTCTTTCGAATTCGGAAGTGAGTCAAACTGATGCGTTCCGTAAACCTAGTGTTAAATGATGAATAAAAGAGAAGAATTACACGGTACAGAACCCCTTCATTTCCTCTTCCAACTAGGAAATCGAAACAATTTTGAGTTTACCGGATGATTCAGGTCATGATTCAATAAGAAAATCGCGGTGCACAGGAAACGAATTAGCAATTTCATATCGTTGCGATTTTTTTACGGTATTCTAGGCACAGGCAATGCTGTTGTCACGTTGAATCGATGAATCATTAATCACTGTATAAGATGCACATATGCGCACACACTTTTCGAACACTTTGTATCTTCAATCCGGGTTATTGAGATTAGTATTTTAAATATTTAAAGTATAATATATAAATATTTATTATATAAATATATAATATATAAATATATAAAGTATAAAGTATAAATATTTAAATTTTGTTATCATTCGAAACATTATATCAAACATATTTTAACTGTCCTTTCATAGAGTAGAATAAATTTCGGCATCTTCGCGATTTGAACAGAATAATTTTAAAGAGAAAACAAAAATATATCAAGATTACTTAGGAGGCTCACTAATCTGATTATGGCCAGCTAAACGTATTTGCGTGTTTCGTTTAGCAACGCCGACCGTCTTCGCGAATTCGTTGAAGCGCTATCGAACCGGTTCAAGGTATCCGCGGTTCGTTAACCATTTCCATGGTATTTATCGTGAAAATTCACACCGTGCTGCGCCAATGCACCGTACGATAATAGCATTGTTGTACCTGCGGTACGCAGACCTTATTACGTGTCACAACGTAGCCCGTGCAACTTGAACCGCGATCGTTTCTATCTCCTCAGTTGTCGTTCGGCGTGCGTCGCGATTCGTCTTGTAACCCTTTCGCTCGAACCCCGGTAATGAGAAAGATTACGCGTACATGCCGCTCTTTCGTGTACGGATTTTTTTATTTAACGTAATAACGATTCTCTTTTTTGGATTTCATTAGTGCAGTTTCGTTCGACTGTTAAATGGAACGGTGGTGATTTTGGATTTAGTTAAGTTCAGTTGGATTTAGTTGCATGGCGAAGTATTGTGTATACAATATATTTAAAGTTTGCGAAAAGTGCAAGAACTCTTGTCAAAAATAAAACGAAAAAATATAATAATGATTAAGGAATGAGGAACATGAAATTGGCCAGTTGATAAATAAAATTCGACATCGTTTGCATATTTGGAACATGTGGAATCGAAAAGTGTTCATCAGGATTATCGAAGTGGTGCGTAAAAGCAATTGGAATTTGCTTGTTTTAGTACTATTACAATATTAGACGATATATTTGTCTATACATGAATAATAATATAGAAACAAATTGTTGTACAAATACCTGCTGTACATAGAATCTGCATTCGAATGATGTATCGTTAATTTATTTTATCTCTGTCTTCCCACGTTACGAGATAATTCTCTTGAATGTTCTCACGATCAATTGTTTATAATTGTACTTGCACAATATAAGAAATGAACGAAGATGAGATAATAGTTGAATTTTCGGTCATTCCTTCTCTACCCCAGGTTTTCGTCGAAAATAACATTAATTGATTTCTAAAAGATATATTTCCATATTTGATTCACAGATACTTTGCATTGCCTGTGTGGTAGCACTTAGGGTGACTGATGACGAGAGTCGAAGGGTGTTTCATTATCTGAGAAGTCGTAGCAGAGAATGGTCCCTCTTGAACAACATCACATGGGGTGCAATCGGTACGAAATTATTACACATATGTACCATAACGCTCTCGTGAAAATTTAGTAGCCGAAGGAGAATTAAATCCTATTTATATTGAACATTTATTTAATAAATCGATTTAATTTTTTTTTTTATTTTTTCGGGCATTTATATACATATTATATTTCTGTAATATTCTCCGGCAGGAAATATAGTGATGGAATTTCAGAGATTTCGAAGTTTTGCACATTTTTGATAAAGAGTAATAGTGCAATAATCCGAGCAATTAGGAAATTCCTCAAGATAAATAGTATTATATGGGCGGAGAGAAATATAAAACACGCAATCTTTTCTCTTGTTAATCTAGGCGCCGCTCTTGCAACTGCAACATGCGGCGGTTACATAATAATCACGACAGGACTTCTCATTGCCGCTGCAACAGGCGAACTCAGTGGTCGAAAAACGGTAATTGATTTTTTGTTACTTCTCTTAAGCAGTAGTTCTAAGAGGAGAGAAAATTCAACGCGCGTTTTAGAAATTTTTAATCTCTTCCTCAACAATTATACGAGTCATTATTCCTTAATGGTCTTATTGTTTCGACTCTTCAAGGTATGTATTCTTTCTCTTTCATGAGGCGTAGTGTCCTTCGACGACACCGATTTTATCGCACATTCATGTCTTCCTTTTCAACCATCTACTCAGGATCACACATTTTAATCACTTGGGATAATAAGGAATAACTGAATGAATGAATCTACAAATCTACAGAAAACACGAGACTCTATAATCGCTGTCTAATATCATGGATAATTACAGTTTACCTTAATTTAATGTTTCATTCTGTACAGGCAATAAATATCAAACATATTCCTCCCAAAGTATAATATCAACAGATATCAAACAGATATCGAGGCTTGTTAAATTGACCTGCACTTAAGACAAGGTGCAAACAACAACTTATCCAAGGCAACTCACTCACCGTTCCCACGACGTTAATCTCGATCATCGTTGCATTTTCCGTTATTCTTTCCTGGTTGTAAATCTCATTTTCCACGGACACTCCCTGTTCGCTTAGGCAATCGGTGTAACAGACGAACCGAATCGCGATGTGCTCAACTATGCCAACAAGTATGTACTTTGTCTCATGGTTACATACTACATTTTTTTTATTTTCCTTTTAATCTATGCAGATCGAGGCGTACAACGGGGAATCGGTTAAATATAGAGCAAGTGATTTAGCGATAGCGTGAGAATTATGCCCCTTCGAGGAGTGTCATTGAGGGGCAAGGTTAGAAGTATCTTTAATGCAAGCAAGTCACAAGAAAAAGCACGTAACAGCATCCTTGGTGCACGGCAATTGATGCCACGTAACTCGTCCGCTACTGTGATTTATTTAATGACTCAGAAATAAGGCTGGGCTGATTGCGATGATTTCTGAACGCTGTTTCTATGCATTCGTAGAGACGGAGACTGAAATTTGCATTGAATTAAACTTTTTGTTACTCCCGATTGCGAGGAAATGGTTTTTTGTTTCGCGCGTAGTAGAAATAATGCGTTAAAACGTTCAGAAATTTTTAACGGAAGTGAATACAATCGTTATTGTGGCGAAATCTTTCGAAAAAAGTATCCATTGTCAAATTATTGTGGGTCGTGCTATTATGATGGTTATCGTGAAATACTTCGGGACTCCTGAACGAAACTTTCGAGGGGAACTTATTAAAACTTATTGAACAATTCTTTGGTATTTCTTTATTTAAGGAATTATTCTTCCTTGGACTCGGCGTCATTCTCTTTGGCATCGTTGGAGCTTTATCAATGGCATCCATTGAGAATGTACCGGAAGATTTGGTAGACAATGCAGCAGTTTTTGGGGCACTGTGCCTGGTGACGGCGTTGGTTTTCATCGCTGATTTATTAATGAGCGCGCCGAAGAAGGACAAGCATAGTATGGTGGAGCATGTGACTGACAGAATAGGTGTGTACAGAAATTGAAATAGCCAAACACATATTCCTTCTACTGTAGCATCTATTTGGTGGAATAGCAATTAATTTATATCTCGTACAATTTCCAATTTTATAAATATTCTATAGACAAGCGACAAGCGACGACAACTCTGATCACGGAAAAGGAATCGAAGTCACCCGCGATCAGCAGTCCCAAACTTTTGAAAAAGGACGACAATGGGAAAGCAAATGACGGATTCGAGAAAGTGGAGGAGCAACGTCAAACCGCCTCGGCTCAGGAGCAGTCCGACAATTTTCGAACACGGGACCAAGATCGGCCCTCGAATAGACATTTGAAGCAGGCTCACGGGGCCGAAGAAGATGAACGTTTCAATGGGGACGAAGGAGAACCAAAAGAGTACGCGCAGAATTTTGAGAATGGCAGAGCTCTCAGGAACTCGCAAATGTATCGAGACTCAGAGATGCAAAACGTGGCGACCAAGGAGTCTTATCAAATGGATCGTAGAATGGAAATGCCTACTGTCGTGTACAAGGCACGAGATATCTATCAGCGTCCAGTTGATGAGGTCGACACGCCACGATTTCCGATCGGCACGAATGGCAGAAACGAACCGGTGTTCGCAAAAATTGTAAATCCTGGTGTAAAGATTATGAAAGTCGAGCACGATGTGGATGAAACGTTCGAGGGCTACAGGTAGGAAATAAATTATATGTACTATTTAATACGATCCAATTAATATTTATAATTGCAGATTCGATATTCATCTATAGATAATAGAATCTATATTTAATTCATTCAGCAGCGTGTACCATTATTTCTATTTTTATCGTGCACTGCCGTTTGTTGCAACAATTAAATACGAATCACGTTCATTTCCGTTTTCATTTCCTTCACGACAGATACTCCGACAATAGTCAGTATGATAACGTGCCAATCAGAATGAGAGGAGAAAAAAATCAGAAGAAACACCGCGATGTCACGTTCAAAGTTCCACCGCCTCCGAAAGCATATGAAAAAGAATTGGACAGGACTAAAGATGAAATCGAGATGCTGGAGGAGTGTTTTACCTCGCTTCGAACTGCCAGCACAGGTACGCAAACACCTAACGTTCGAACACCTTCGTCGCCTAATGACCCCGGGTATGTTCGACACACTGCCAGTAATTGGCCACATGAGTCGAAAGCAAAAACACCTGGCTCGAGTCCAAATCGTGCGAGAAATTAATATATTGTGCACCGATTGTAGCAATTAACCTGTTGCAGAGTATACACACGGGAATATGGCTTGTCTCTTTGTATTCTTAGATTTGGGTACCAATTTTCTTTTTCTCTAAGTATTTAATATCAGATATATTGCATTCCTTAATCGGGAATTATAATTTGCATTAAAATACTCCTGTTTCTGTGTTGATGAAATTTGTCCACTTGTTTAATAACAACAATAATAATTACTGTCCATACTGCAGGGGTTCTTAAATATTTGCCATTGTTTTCTTTATTTTTCATGAATTTGATTCAAGGATACTTAAATTACCTGTTCTCTGTGTAATATATTAAAATTTTTATAAAACTTCAAATGTTACTCTGACTGCATTTATGACGCATAGTATATTATTTTCTCTCACTGCCTCTATGTATCAATAAATGAACCAAAATCGTTCTCCTCGTGTCCGTTATTTCTTCACTATTATGTGTCAAAGTATGTTAAAATTGTTCTCACGATTTCTTTACTCAATTTATTTAACGAAGAAAGGAGGGAGTTTTGCAGGAGTACAATCATTATTATATATATATATATATGTATATGTAGAAACTTTTAATATAAAGTTTTAACACCTCCGTTCACATCGATACGCATACGTACAATTATTAATAATAATGTCTCCTTGTAATAAACATATAACCGCAACTTGTTAGTCTCCATCAGAATGTGTTCGTTAAAGATATTAATCTTTAAACGGCTTTACATGATTTCTTATACATATACATTATGTACGTGTACCGTATGCTTTCCTTTTCGTACGATTTTTATATAAATAACCAAAATTCTATCCGATAACGAGTCTCATCATTTCATTTCCTCGCCGTTCAACGTGACCGACAATTTCTTCGACTGTTAAATAATTTAGAAGAAATTCGTCCTCACCGGAATTCGAAGAAAAAGAAATCAATCGGGGGACGTACTTGGTCAAGAGCCATCGAGAGTATCGACGTGTCCTATTACCGAATTTCAATTCAAGAGGGCTGCCGTCGAGCCATTCATGGATGTTTTCTCAGCGTCACAGAACCGTCGTCCTCTCGTCGAGCTTTTCACGCAGGCCTCTCTTTCTCTAAACGTTTCTAAACGCGCATGTATTTACAGAGCTGATAATAATTGCTTAGATAGTTGAGCATTCGTTCCACTTCTTCTTCTCTTCTACATATCCTCATCTCTTCTGTACATCAACGTTACGTATACAGTTAAATTCACGTTAATGAAGAAGATCAATTATCGGACGTGCCTATTCTTAAAATTCTTCTGTAACTACAACTAGATTGCCAGTTTATCAAGTAAAACGATATTTTCAAGGCCGGGATGTCGTTCAGCTTGTATCCCTTTGTATAATTGCTTTTTAATACGGGGCAATTTTTTCCGTTCTTCAATGTTTTGTGAACGAACCGAGCGTAACATTATTGCGGGTCTGGGGCTCGCATGAAACAAAGAAGACCAGGGCACCGTTCGTAGATCCGAGGAAAAGCGTTGGGCCATTCGGGGTTTTCACAATTCACGTCCTGGTTTTTTCCCCCGCCGCTTTGTCAGAGCTGAGTGCGACTCCACTCGATTTTTTTTACCGTCGAGCCGCAGAGTTTTTAACCCGAGAGAGCTTGAGCGCGCCTACCTAATTAGAAGCTAAACATTATTTCTGTGTTGCTGGACGAGTACTGTTAATAGACGAGCCGTTTAAATAAAATGTAATTGTAGATTAATCGTACGACAATTCATTCTGTCGATGGTTATGAGGGAAAAATTTCTTAGAACGAGGCGACACTGTGTTCAACCACCTTGTCCCGAAGGCAGGTATGATTCTAGTGACATCGTCTTTAACAAACACGAACAATCGACCTTCGTTTCTACGCGTCATTCTGATTTCGCTTCTTCTACCTAGATATATTTACAGATCGAATTTTCCAACGAGAAATCTTGATCGGACCGTTCCGCGAAATTTCGACAGTCTCCCGTTTCGTGAATAAATAAGTAACAAATGAGTAAGCGCAATTATTCTTATTCACAATCCTTCGCAACGTTCCAAACCGGTGAGCAATTAATTACTTTCCATTATTTCATTTGTTTTCGTCCATAACCGAATCCTTTGTCTACTTTTTCGATTTTCCACACCTCGTGTACGTTTAAGAAACGTCGATAGTAAGCAAGAAACTCGTTCGAGGACGCAACGAAAATTTCATATTTGAACTTTCGGGGCATCTTCGATCCTTCGTTACCAGTTTCCCTCGTGACGTAATTATTCTTCTTAAATATGTATTTACAGCGTGTCTTAACTCCATTAATCGACGAAAAGAACAATGCACGGGGCCGGAACATTTTCCCACGTGGCAAACAACAAATGTAAAATACGTACGGGGGAACTTTTATCTCATGCCAAATCCAATGCCGGCACCTTGGGCATTGGTAGCTCTTTGTTCCATAGTGATATATTGCCTAATTAATCTCGAGATTTCGTGAGCTTGCTCAGTCTGAAGCCTCGTGATACGTTGCTGCATCAAATTGCCGCACTTCATGTCCAAATAAAGCGTTCCTTCCTCGGATTTCACTTTTCGCGTGGAAATTACTTCGGAATAGGGATAATGGTATAGAGTTTCCTGTAACGTTTAAACACTCTGTTATAAACAAATGTCTAACGAAGTACAGCGTTTGTAGGACTAATTACTATTTGATATTCGAAACGGGGACTTAATACAGGGTAATACAGGTGTTAGGTTCGCCGAGCAAACCGCAACCGACGTACCCGAAAACTCAAATAAAATACCGATATTTTTTCGATTTTTCTACTGGTGAAGAGTTGCGTTTAAGGGTCCCCAAAGGCAGACAGCCCGTCGCCGGTCCCCTTACGCTGGAGGGGCGGTCTATGGTAGGTTATGGTTCTGCGTGCGATCGCGAAGAGGACATAGTCCAGAGCCTGTGACCGTAGGTTACACAAGCATCGGGTGTCATGTGTTAGCTTGGAGCAAGTTTGGGATAATTAAGGGGGATAGCGAGCAACCCGACGTTGAATTGCATTATATGTCGCCAAGAGCTGGACACGGAGTGGCGAAAGCAGGAGTGCCTCGTGTCGACCCACTTGGCACTTACACCAGAACTGTTTATTTTTAGAAAACAAGCTTTCTTTGACACCAGGTTTACGTAAAAGTTTGAACACTCGCTTCCACTGACTTCCCGCAGATTAATGATTGCCAATAAGAATGCGCGTTTTCTTTAAAAAATTAATTCACTTGATTTGGAAATGAAATGCAATTTATTTATTTATATAATATTAACGTATCTATATTAATTTTTGTCTTTTCAATTCTGAAATGCGCGAAATTGACGCGTTCCGTAAACCTGGTGTTAAACTGATCTCCGACATGTATATCGGTTGCGCTGCTTTAAATCCGTGTCTACAGATATTTGAATAATATAAGAAAATCGAAAAAATACCGGTATAAGTCCCCGATTCGGATGTAGATGGTCGGGATCAATTACTTACGTGAGTGATCAGATCAATGAAGTGTACTCCGTGTCTGTTCAGCGCTAGAATATGATCCCCACCCTTTTCTTTGCCCTCGGGCACCCTTTTCACAGCGAAGAAGCTGGATCCAAACAGTGGCCACTTCCACAGAATTTCTGAATGATAAATCGAACAGAATTTAATGCAACGTCGAAAGCGAGGATAAAACGTAGTGTACTGTCAATTTCGTAGAAATTATAACGATTCATCGTAAAATGTGTGGCGAAAGACTTACCAAGCACCTGTGCCTTGCAAGCTGCTACTGTATTGTGTTGCACATTGTTCCACGCTTGTTGGACCATATTTGACCACTGTTGCGGCCGTGGCTCTCTCAGACTGAGCACTGGTTTTGGTAACAGATATTTAATTTCCTTCGTGGTCGGTTCATGAGTCATATCTGCCGCCCTATGTAGAAGTGCAGCTATCTGAGCCATATCGTACTGAAAACGTATTAGAAAATGTTAATTGAACAGTCGGTAATAAGTATTGATCAAGGGCGCGGGGTGTGAGAAGGTTGAGGGGAGACTCACTACGACTTCCTGAGGTAAATGTTCACCAGGTAAAACTAACAGAAGACCCTCCAAGTAGTCTGGAGCAATCTGATTGAACACAACTTCTATATACAACGGTGCGTCCAGTCTGAGGGGATAGTACCAGACGGATCTAAATTTCAAACAATTGTAATTCGAATTAAATATTCGTCAAAATGTGCTGTCAATTTTTCTTAACGACATTTTCGATCTTTGTTAGATAATGTAACAGTTTGTGAAAAATGTTCAAGCGAAACGTGTCCTCGAATAATTAGCAGAAATGTGTATATACCTGCAGAATATTAGATAGAAGACCTGATGGTTCTTATGAAGCTCCGTTGTTACGTCTAATACGTATTCATCCCTTGCTAGGGGCATTGTAAATGCATCGCCGTCGACAATACAGTATAACGAAAACTCGTCCATTTCATGTGGATTTCTCACAGATATTATGTTGCACATTTCCTCGATAACATCCTGTTAATAAAAATAATGTATTATTAATTAATTACACAGTCCAAGGAGTACCTGTATCCCTTGATCTTACACGTATAATTGTTTGTATTTAGAGCATAGCTTATATATCTTCGGATTCAACGATTTATCAAAATTTGATTAATTGTCGTTATTTCTAATCGTTTCTGTTAAAACGAATAATAGCAATTTTCTACTTTCACCCTGCTCATATAGCCCAGAAGAGAACATATCCTCTATTCTATCATTTACAACGACCCACTGAGGATAATAAACTTACCTGTACAACTGTCGTGCACTTAGTATTGATAACCCTTTCAGTTCCACCTGGCAGTCTGTAAATTTGCCTCTTCGCATTCCTGCCGGCACTGATCGCCATAATTTCGTCCACGCTTGGCACATTCTTCCTTCCTCCGTACTTAACTGTCTTCCTGAGATTTTGCAGACACACCGTGGCTGTACCGTGATAAGCCCTCCTCTTATCATAAGCCGCGGTTTCCAGATATTTCGTGAGATAAGGCTTCAGGCCGTCGCTGCAGGTGAAATATGCAGCAACGATGCTGAAGATCCTCCAGCCCCGTTGGCAGCTGTCTGGATTTGGACTCTTATTGTTCGTAGTTTGTTTCATCAATTGACAATAAACTTCGTCGCGAAGCAGTTCGTACTTGTGGCAATGCTGCAATTAGATTACAAATTTAATTGCACTTAGTTGTGAAGATCACTGTCGGGTATAAGAGATTATTGCAAGTAAGCGTGAATAAATGACGCGACACAGAAACTTTAATAATATGTCACTCAAGCCTTTACTTCCTTCCAATTCCATTACTTTTCCTATACAGAGTAATTTCGAATAGCAAACAAAATTAACACCGTTACCGATTTTCTGTCATTCTGTACACAACGAAAATACTACAGAACACGCTGTAGAATCTAATTACGTATTTCTTTCCCAAGCAAATTCTCTAACGCAAGAAAACCATTGTTACCCACCATTAGAATAGTGTAAACACATTTCACTTCGCTGGTGTCGGCAGGCAATGGCTGGTCGCCCATGTACCTCATCAAACATATAAAGCATTCCACTGCCAATGCGCTTAACTCTGCATCCAGTCTCAGAAGACTCTGCTCGATCGGAACAGGGGAGTATTTTACGAGATCCACCTGTTCCTTCCAAGTCCATTCGGCGCCATCCTGTTGGCCCTTGCCTTTTTTCTTCTTTTTGCTCTTCAGGGACTCGATCACCTTAAGAGACCCGCTGATAGATCCATCGGCTGTTTTCAGCATTTCGAACCTTGAGGGAGAGAAATTTTCTATTAAAATTTTTACACTTGCAAGAAAGGTAAATACTTTTATACCAGCTGCAAGTTCGAACGATAGGAAGGGACTGTTGGAATCGATTTCTCGTAGGAACGGGACTTGCGGGTGACGTAAATAATAGGTCTTCCAAAACGGAAGACGTCTCGTTGAAGGAGCGCGTCTCCGTATAAGGGATTTCCATTGCAGGATGTCGCTACAGACATTAGAAAAAGTCCCGTTCAGAGTACTGACTGGGTGGTCGTCGCTTGTCAACGTCACGTTTAGGAAGCATTTCGTTCTAGTTAAGCGCTTTAATGACCTGCCGACTTGATTAAAGCGGAATCTGTCTGTATCCCGAAGGTTCGATATCGTTCTTGTTGCATTATTCCCCCCTTATTTCGTTCATTTCAGTCGCTCATTTGCAAATGAATTTTGCAAACGTTCCAAACGCTCCGTTTCAACTCTTGACGAATAATGGAAACTTTGCGGGGAACGGTGAAAGTCGTTCCAATTAATTCTAATTAAGTGCAGATACACTCGCAGTTAATGAATGGATCCGAAGAATATAATGGATTTGCAACGCTACAGGATTTTACACACTCGATTAAAGTATAATATAATGTCGCGCCACTACATACAATCGATTTAGAAATTTGCTCATTGGTGATGTATCGAATTCGAACTGGCCGCTTGGTGCATAGCTTCTTTGCGGACGAAGAAACGATAACGAGGACAAGATAAACCGAGTACTGCGAAAATTTCTTAGCAAAGTTCGGTGTCCGATGAATAACGTCAGGGTTTCCCGACGAGATCGAAGGCACTTTGAAACGGTAACTGGCGAAACCCGGGACAATGCCAAATGGAGACGAGCTGCGCTCGTTAGCGCGCGTTCACCAAGATGGTCGACGTTACTCTGAGAACCGTACTGCGTTATGCTTTCTCAACACGGCGAACACTTTGTTTCTTGCGTAAGAGAGACTAATTAGTCTACAAAATTAATTTCTCTTTTGTTACAGCCCCCGGTGTTTCGGTAAATGTCTTCTTAGTAAATTACCAAATACATTTTTTTTTAGTACTTACAGATACGAGCCTTCGGTGTACTGCGTGTAACACGTTAAAAAAGAAAGGCATTCGAATTACCACCGCTACAATTATATCCATTGTACGTATCTAGGAAATAAATGTTCAACTGTTCCGTTCAAACGCGATATTATAGAGACCCATCCCTGTTTATTCAGAATTTTTTTAATTATTACTATTTTATAATCGACCCATATCTATTGGACGGTACAATTGAACGGCCACGATAAAATTAGTGACAGAAATTGAAGAGGGAATACGTACTTCTCTGTGCTCTGTCTGAAGTTCAGCATCGCGTACTGTAACAGAGAGTGTTTTCCATCATTGACGACTGGCCCGCTCTCGTAGATGCCATCTTCTTGCGATCTGCCGTTGTCTTCCGGTTGTCGCCATTCCTGGTTCGGGCTGAGACGCTGGTTCTGCTGGTTCTTCTGATGGTTCGTCTGGTTCGTCGCGGACACGTGGTTCGGCACACGACTGGCCGACACGTGGTTCTCGTGATTCGAGATAACATGATTAGACTGACCGTGGGACTGGACGTGATTCGATGTACTGTGATTCGCCTGCGATTGAATGGATTTCGTGATCTGCGAGACGTGATTCTCGTGATGGTTCGCCTTGTGCAGTGGCTTCTGATCGACCTGCAAGCACAACGAGTCAAATCGTTAATTTCGAACCGTTCAATTTAACGAACAGCCTTGTTGATATTATCGGTGCCCGTCATTCCGATTGTCCCGGTTTCCTTATAATAATATTCTGTGCAATTTGAACCGGTTGGAAAATCGACGGGCAAACGATCATAACGCAGCAAGGATTCGTTAGGAACAATTTCGAACGCGAAAGTCGCGAATCCTTTATTCGCTGCTCTTTAATTACAGGTTTTTAAATATAATCTGGACGTCGATACAGAAAAGTATGACAGACGCGGCGAAAGTTTAGTTTTCAAGGAAATCGCGATATCATTTAATAACGCGACACGAAATTGAACTTTCACGTGATTCTCAACGGGTGAAAAGCGTCGATCTAGATCAGACGGAAACTGTTTCACTTTTCGTTCAGAAAACGACTATTTGCATTTACGCGAAACATTAGAAATTCCACGCGAGAATATAAATACGATATTGCCCATCGGCTTTATCATTGTTCTTTCTCGATAGGGGATCGCTGCTTAACAAATATGTTCGCGCACGAGTCCCTTCCGTCTTTCCATCTCCGTTAAGAGATCTAGAAATCACGTTCGCGTGCGTAAACCACCGGCGTAAAATCTTCGCACGCGGGCGGCACGCCGCCCTGGTTTCACGAGTGATTTACACGACGGTTTCTCGACCTTTCCTATTATTCGTTTTCTCTTTCAGTTCGCGTTTCCTGCTTTTCACCCGGCGCGGCGGCGAATATCATGCACCCGTCGATCGATCTCTCGGACGAGAAAACGGGTTTTCTTGCACGCGAGCTAGAATTGATATCGGCAAGAATTCGAGGAATACGTCCAAACGAGCTCTTCTTATAGTCGTTTCTCTCTAACCGAACGAATATCCCAACGAAAGCTAGCGAATAATCCGTCTGAACGTCCTTCGACCGACTTCTTCGACATTTTTCCCGTGCTACGTCCGTGTATCTGGTCTCCGAGGGGAAGGAAACTGGATTCTGCGCGAAGTTATCTCGTTCGCGAAGCGTTGATGAGAGAAAAAATGAAAGGAAAGTGCAGATGGTTTGGACAGATTTATGAAAGAAACTCGATATCATCCGCGATATTTAGAGGCTCTGGATTTTTTCGACGGTCCCGTGAAAGTTCGAGTTTATATAGCTCTATGCGATCGACGTTACTATTTCCATCGTTGACGTATACATAGTTCGCGAATTACCATTTCTTTCATCTGGCACTGCAATTTTTCAGTGCAGCAATGATACTGCAATAACGCAACCCTCAATTTACCGCAATTTGCAGAGCAATGAATGGCTATTATACGAAAATAAAGGGGAATTTAGTGCGCTGGCAGTTCTTAATATGCATTATTGTAGTTTACTTTGTGGACAGTCCTAAAGGGAAAATTAGGGTAGAAATTCTACGACTTGGAAGTGGAAAAAAGAATAACTGACTTCTCAAGATATGAAATTCAGCAAAAACTATGTATGTTAATTAAGTAAGTAAGTATGTTAACTTGCGGAAAATCTGTGAAATTTCATTCCAATTGAAAGGGGAATTTCTTAATTTTTATTGCCTACTGAATAAATATTTCTACGGTCTATTGTACAATTTCCCAGGGGGCTAACAATGCGGTAACCGATATATCGGCAGCTGAAACCTGCTTAATAAAACCTGAATGCACCTGTGCGAGCGAGATGCATAGATGCTGACCCTGACCTAGATAATCGTTAATGCATCCATGTGCAGTCGTAAACCTGGCCAGACATAGTTATGCTAACGATATTAATCAAAATAACCATCCACTTGATTCTGCCTATTATGGTACAAATTATGCTAAAACATTGTTAATGATCCACGTATACACTTATGTGCATGCGCATATACCTAAGAGATGTTTACATGCCAAAGCGGCGCTAACTTCAATTTTGATATTTAAAACAAATCCCGATAATTGTATTCATCGTAACTAAATCACAAATCTTCGCATGACAGTTTATTAATAAATAATTTACATGACGAGCAAGCTTGATCAACTCAATGCGATAAATCAAAATAGGATATTCTGGTCGAAACATATATACATAATATAAATAAATATAAATATAAATATATATATATATATATGTATGTATTTTATGTTTCGACTAGAATTTTTTATTTTGATTTATCGCCGTGAGTTGATCACGCTTGCTCGACAAGTCAATTATCGATTAATTTATTCTACAATGTACATTGGAATGCATACCCCGCAAGAAATTTAAAAGAACAGCACATATGAGTTTATAAAAATTTCTCCCTTTTTCTCTTTCTACATCACGAACATTAAGGCAAACTGTTTTCTTTCCCGTATTCGAAAGCTAAAGCTGCCCTACAGAATCACGAAAAGATTAATGTCCTTTCCTTCCCTCGTATTCTCGAATGCATCGACAAATGTGAAACAGAATTGAGATACACCTGAATCGTCAACCCCTCTCTCAAAAGGCGACCCCCGCTATTTCAGGCGCTATAAGGTCCTAATTTGCTCATCGTTTAACCCTAATTAGCTGGCGAACGCGCATCCCCCCAAAGGTGGCGCCGTTAATTCCCTTTTTTCTCCACTCTTTCAACTCTTTAATGGTTCCGCTCGTTACACACGACGCAGCCCTCAATTACGGTACCTTCAGCGCCGGTAACACTTTACTAATATCCTGGTGCAAGTGGCGATTGTAAACAGGATCGGTTATGCGAGCATGCACGAGAGCAACCTCTGCATTCCTTTTCGGTGCTTTGTACCGTCTTGTGTAACGGTACAGGCCTTCCGTTTTTTTCTCTTTCATCTTCGACGATTTCATCGCCCTGAGAATTTCGACGCGGCTCCGTCTGGAAGCGATCGCAGGAAAATTGGTATCCGCGCGTCGCGACGTCGATACCGCGATACGAAACGAGGGTAAGGTGGTTCCGACGTCATCAAGGGCAGCCGCGGTTTGGATTAATAGGAGAAGAAAATTTATCGCTCGTAAAATATAAATGTTGACGACCCTGTCCGACGGACTACTCTTTGCGACGGGCACAAGTCATGGGTAGGAAAACTGCTTTCAATCATTTATGAATTAATAGAGTCTGGCAGACCGAGGCTGCCTCGAGCGGCGTTTGAAAAATGTTATGTCCAGCCGTTCGTCGGGAGGCGAATTAATAACGCGCGACGAGTGAACGATTTTTGGGAACGCGCTGTTCTAATTTGAACAGATTCTAGCATCGTGTTTCGTGAAGATCGTAGATTTGTACGCTCGGCTGATCGATGTTATGTAATTAAGATACCCGCGGACTTCCTCCTTCGTATCATTCTTAAAAAGGTATTCAGATATTAATTAGCTGAAATGTTGTATTATCACGAAATCTGTATTACACGTGACTTAGTGAACGGGATTTTAATTAAATCGTTCAAGGTTTAATTCGATTTTCGACCAATTAAAAATCTGCCTCAGCTATATCGAAAATAATCGCGCTGAACCCAGCTAATTGATATCTCCAGCAAAGAAAAGAATTTGGAAATACGCACACTTCTACTGTTCCCCGTCGTTTCCATGGATCAATAATAAAAGAAGAAAAGAGGAAAAGTAAAATCGAACGGTGCACGTTTACGATCGCGTGAATAGGGATCCCCGATCTCACCCAGAATCCGCTGAGATTTACGAAGTATTTATTATACGAGGACAAGAATTTTATCGGGATCGTGACCTGGTAGCTCTTGACCTTCTCGTCGAGTTTCTTCAAGGTCTCCTGTATCGTGGTGAGCGTCTTGTCGTTCGACTTCTCCTCCACTTGCGCCTCGTTCTGCGTCCTCAGCTCCTCGAATCTTTTCAAAATCTCCCGAACACTCAGCTTGCTTCCGTCGACATTTTCCTCCGCGATCGTCTCCATTTTCGATACCTTTCGTTCGCCGTTCATTCGGCCGACAATCTGATCGCTATCGTAGAAATCCTGGAGCAGGGCCTCCACTTGAATATCGTCGCAATTCTGTTTCTGCCCGACCGGAGATTGCGCCCGATACTTGAGCTCGAGACTCTCGTTGTTCATTATCGAGCCGGTCGGGCTGGCGTTCTTCGAATTTCGTAACAAACAGCCCTCCTCCATTCTCAATTGTTCAATGGTCGGCTGCGTTTGCGACCGTTCCGAATTATTGTTCAACGAATTGATCGTCGACGTTATGGAGTTGAAGAACGGTTTCTGATCCAGCCTCGACACATCGATCCTCGGTATATTCTCGTACTCGAACTTCTGCTGATTGGCCGCCTTGAAATCTTTCTTATTCGACGGCATATTCTTCGAGACTTGTACCACATTGTTCTTGTTCACGTCCACCTGTCCGGAATCGGGGGACACCTTTCTCTCCTCCTGTTTCTTCTTCCGTTTGCCCTCGTCTTTCGCGAAAAATTTGATGAATCTGTTCCTCTGCTCGTTCTTCGGCCCCTTCTCGCTGTGCGAAGCCTTCTCCAGGAAGGCGCCGGAGTCGTCCGTGTGGCCGTACTCGTCGCTGGACAAATCCGACTCCGATGATTTCACCAGGAGGCTGTCCGGCGAGTTCGTCTTACGTTCGTCGTCGGAGAAATTCTTCTGATCGAATTTCCCGACGAGATTGCTCAGACTTCTCCTTCGGGGCCCCAGTTTCGAATCGTGGTCGTCGTAATGTTTCCTGTAATCTTCGTCCACGCGACAGATCGAATAATCCACCGTCGATCTTTTCTCGATCTTCGAGTCCCTCCGATAATCCGTGCCTCTGACGTTCTCATTGGCGTCCAATTTCCGCAGAAACTCGGACCTTCTCACGATACGTTGGACGTTATTGAACGGTCTCAGCTCGATCTTTCTGGACTCGTTTTCGGAGATTTCCGAGGGATCGACGAACTGACAGAGTATTTCCGGTCTGTGCTTGGGTTTCTTTCGCAGGGTCGTTGGCAACTCGGCCCAGTTGCTGGACAATCTTTTCGAAAAGATTCCTTCAGTGTCCGACACTTCTCTCTCCATTTTTTCTAATTAAAGATGGACACGCTTGTTGGGTAGTTCGATGCGGCGCATTTGGTTTACTCGTTGATGCCCATTAGCATTGCCGTGCGATGTAGAATCATCGTGGTTGAATATCCACTAATTATTCGAGAAAAATAATCGTTTTAAGTTGATTACGCGCGCAGGAGAATTAATTTTTTAAATGTACCGTGCACTGTTGGGTATTCATTTATTACTTATTCAAGATTTTTTTTCTAAGCACTACCTCGTACACTTTAAGTTCCCAGCTTTAAAAGACATGTTCGTTCTTCAAGGATTTTCGTTAGATCTTTGTTGGGTGACAGACCGTCCGATGCAATTAAAAATAAATGCAAAATATTGCGGAAGTAGACCAAATTTATGATTGCAAATAGCACAAAACTCGTGCCGAAATATCGTTCTAATTTATTTCACTAGGTTCCTCATCTTCGTCGAATGGATCAAAATTTCTACAAAATTATACAATTTTTCGCGGACCGCTTGCTTCTGATTGAAAGAAAATGCCTGCCGATGCAAGGGTCGCTTTATCGGCAGAACAACGCGACAGTAAGTTTCAACGTCGACGCAACCTGAAACGTCGTATTTTCTATATTATATACAAAGATATCGACCGAATACTTTCGAACTCAATTTCTTCATGACATATGCTATGAAGCACGACGAATGCATAGAAATTACATTTCATAGAATGTAATTGACCTTGATTCATCGAACTGAAGATGTTTTACGCAGGACGACCGCGAACTTTCTTCGACCACCAATCGAAAGGCCTCTAATACTAATTAACGAGAGAAAAGGAAACTCTGTGAAGCGAATACAATATAAAAGAAAAAAAAAACCTCGGAGAAACTCGATTGTAGGTTAAAAAATTCCATCCATCGCTAAACATCCATGGTATTCGCATTGCGCATAGAAGTGCCCATTCAAAACCGAATTTACGGACACAAAAGCTGCAGAAATGAAGTTGACACGAGAAAGGAAGAAAATATCTGCAGAATTGTTATGAATCAGTTTTGTTCGGTTTCGAAAGTGTTTCATATCCTTCCTCGGCCATAGAAGACGAATCTGCTCGAAAACCATAGTACTGTCCTCGTTACGACACGCGAAGACGAATGTGGATCACGGAAGAAGGACCTTCTTCAGGGCCTCGTGAGAAAATCAACGATGAAGCCTCTCGTGAGAGCAGAGAACAATGTACACTTTTCATTGCAATTATCTTGCGCTAACAAACTCTCCTTCGTTCCGTCAGCGAACGAGAAAGGCCTCTGCTTTCCTGGAAACTCGGTCTATCGCACGTTTAGAATTAAAAAGGGCCCTCGCTTTTTAATGGCAACTCGGGTTTCCGATCTATCCGATAAAAATGGCGATGGGGAAACGGAGTAATTATTCGATTAGCAAATTAATCATAAATCTTCGAATCTTCGTAAATGACAATTATAATGTGTGCGAATAGTATTTCATTTTCTTAAGATTATCATCCGACCGACTGGAAGAGTCCTCGCGCGTCCTCTTTACCATCCAAGAATTTCTATAATGTGGAACTCAAAGTAGAAGTAGGTAGAGAAGGCTCGTCGAAATCGTATGGCCGAGGAAAAAGTAGGAAGTAGAATCTGTGCAGCAAATCCTAGTCAGTGTGTCACTATACTGATGGAACGAGGAACTTCTGACCCACAAATCGATTCTCGTTTTGCATCGATCGTAATCATGACTCTGCGATACGCGAAAGGCACTAAATGACGCGGGCACAGTTAATCCATCTTCGCGTCGCAACTTTGTCACGGATATTTTACACGCGGCGTACATTTGAAATTCTAATTTCAGCCTTGGAGGGTAATTGTAATGTTCATACTTATTTTCGTTCGTTTTTCAACGATCGCTGCGGAACAACAAGTCGAAGACACGGATGCTTACGTCTGGAAGTAATTTATCCCCCGTCTCATCGAACCTGTTTTCGACCGGCAATTTTTCACGATTAAATCATAGCGTTCCGCGCACGGGGGACCCTCTATTTTCGCAAATGACACGCAGCCCACGGTGGGAAGCACAGTTGCCAAGGATATCGAATTAATGAACTTCTTGCCAGCCGCCGGAGAGCCGAAGAATTTTTCTCCATTCTTATTATTCGTTCCGCAAAAGGACGGAGAACAATTGGCGAAGAAACAGCTAATTACCATTGTATTGTTCTGCTCTGTTGCTTGCCACTAATTAAACGACAAGCACCGTGCCTCTGCGCGGGCCACGTTTCAGTTAGCAGGCGATATTAAAGATATCGCAGGTGTTCTTTTTTCCATTCGCTACTGATTAGAGTATACGATGATTCTCGATAGTTTAAATGTTTACATTTAACAAGATTTCAGTCGGCTCTGCCTCGGCATTAATATCGGACGAACCCAAATTGAATTTTCTTCGCCGATATCTATAATGAACGTGTCCGAAGAAGCTCAAAATCATTTTGACGTAAAAATAAATACATCTTTAATTATTAATATCGCGCTCATCTTTTGTTCCTTGGAACGATCGATCAATTCGTAATATCGATCATATTAATAACGATAGATCGTTCATTCATATTACTTAAGACTCGTTTTTTCCGCAAGGTGTTGAAACAACTTTATGGTTAATCAGTGGCTATTATTCCCAGCTCGATCAGAGATCGATATCTACAGCACAGAGTACGTGCTTTGGTATGCTGGCAACCGCTACGCAACTATCTACGGAACGCGTAAACTTACGTATAGGAGGATCGTTAACGATCTCGCACAAGACTGGTAGGCTTGCGTAAGGAAGATCACGATTACACGCCCATTTTTCTATTCCCGTGGTGGCTTCTTCATCGAGAAGGGCCGTTGGAGAATAAACGGCAAATGAAATTCCTTGAAACTATGCATTGTAATAATGTCCGCAGTTGGAGGCCGATTCAAATTCAATTACAAAACTTTCTTACGATCGTCGGGAAAATTCCAAGGCGATTCTCGATTGTAAATACTCCGTCAATAAATGAAATTTCTCTTATTCTTTTTTTTCAACATTCAGCATCGTCTATTTTTCGAGCCTGTAGTATTAAGGGAATAAAGAAGTCAATCTGTCTCGCATTCCTGTGGACCAATTACAGTAATTCTTCGCTTGGCGCTTACGATTCGGGACCGGCCGTAAGCGCCAAGAGAATTTGGTCCTACATTGGGTTCGTAGAATTTCGGCGGAACCGTCAGAGCCCGGCTACTGTGGAGATATCGATATCGGCGGGCACAGAAAGGGACAGCGATACGAAAGAAAGAGAGGAATGAGAAGTCGGGCGTCATTAAAAGATTAAATGCTTCGTATCGGTGAGGCAACACTAATGCAACGGCGTAACTTTTTTATTGCTACTTATATCGCTATAATTTTTGTTTTGAATTATTGCTGAGGTTGTGGTGATTAAAATGAGACCAAACACGATAAAATTTGGATTATATTTACTTACTTACTTACAAGGATCCTTACAAGAAAAGCTTGCGAACGGTCGTGCTCAGTTTTTACTATAACTTTACGGGCTTAGAGAATAGTCGAAATCTAAAGATATATTCCAATAGGCCTCTTCAAGGTAGAATGCACATTTATTAATATGGTTTTATGTTTTTCTAGAAGCCCATGCAAACACATAATTATGAAATGCCACATGCAAAACTGAAATCATCTGCTGCAATTGAATGAAATAACGAAACGTGTGGTATGGTTGAAGCGCCGAAAACAGAGTCGTCGGCCGTGTTTACACTCGAGAATCGAGTGGTTCAAATTCGTCGCAATGCCTTCTCGGCGCGCGGAGTTCGCTTCGATCTCCCTCGAGCAAGGACAAGGCGGCCTGTCTCAAAGATAAAAACGCTTTCAGTAGCCGCGACCTACGCTACCTCGAGGGAGATCGAAGCGAACTACGCGCGCCGAGAAGGCATTGCGACGAATTTGAACCACTCGATTCTCGAGTGTAAACACGGCCGACGACTCTGTTTTCGGCGCTTCAACCATACCACACGTTTCGTTATTTCATTCAATTGCAGCAGATGATTTCAGTTTTGCATGTGGCATTTCATAATTATGTGTTTGCATGGGCTTCTAGAAAAACATAAAACCATACTAATAAATGCGCATTCTACCTTGAAGAGGCCTATTGGAATATATCTTTAGATTTCGACTATTCTCTAAACCCGTAAAGTTATAGTAAAAACTGAGCACGACCGTTCGCAAGCTTTTCTTGTAAGGATCCTTGTAAGTAAGTAAGTAAGTAAATATAATCCAAATTTTATCGTGTTTGGTCTCATTTTAATCACCACAATCTCAGTAATAATTCAAAACAAAAATTATAGCTATATAAGTAACAATAAAAAAGTTACGCCGTTGCATTAGTGTTGACTCACCGATACGAAGCATTTAATCTTTTAATGGTAAACGCGGCCGCGACGTGTCGGCTAATCAAAAGGTGCCGAATTACTCCGTCGACTCGGAACTAGAGGGGCCCCTCCAGTGGTGGGGATAACTCGTAAGCATGCTCGGTAGAGATCGTGGTGAGCGCCAAGAGAAGAATTACTGTATAACGAAATTTTCAATAACCCTTTTGTTACAAGCCCTGTATAACGCAAGTATGTAACGTGCATTATCTACGAAATAACCGTACTCTTGATTGCCTGTTTTTCATCCATCCATCATTTTTTTCAAGCATTGCCCGCCCCGTTACTAAATTCCAGTCAAATAAAAGCAGTCCTAATTATTAACCCCAGTTGAAAATTACGGTCCACGGGTCTAACAAATGATTCTAACACGTGAGGACACGACTACCAGGTATCCTTTCGGCAACGGTGCCAGAACTATTGTAACGTATCGTCACCCATTCGAAGCATTTCGTTCCGTCGATCCAGGTGCACTTAATCTCGATTCGATCACGGCCCCAGCCAGGTACAGTATAATCGTTACGACTGTCGCGTCACCCCTCGTTTTGCATCGCGCAATCTAGCCAGGTAAACAGCGCGGAATGCCTGCACGGAGCCGTAATCGATACAGCGAGAAAGAACGAGGCCCACCTCATCCCGCGGGCACACAATTATAAGGCGTGCGCTGGATTCTGGCCACGATGGGAAGGGAATATTTCTTAACGGGTTGGAAAGGTATGCTGCAGCACCGGGCCGAGGTAAACAACGTTGCTAGACGTAATTGAGTTTCGCGACACGAATACCAAGATTTCGCCATGACACTGGTGCGGCGAAATCGATTTATTGCGACACGATCGCCATCGAGATCGAGACCGTTATCCCCGTGGTTACGCGAAAGCCGAGGCTGCGGGCTGGACGTGTGACATTGCTCGTGAACGGTGTGCAGCCTTCGTTTCTTTTTTTTTCCTTTTTTTTTCAATGCTCGTGTCGTCCACAGGTATCGACGAGTATCGACATTATCGCGGGATTCGTGTTTTACGATTTCGTTGTGCTCCCGATCGATTACGAATCGCAGCCGACGAACGAGCCGCCCTTTGCACTTTCGAACCAGTCGGTGTTCATTCGTTTATCAGAGGTCCTCGTTGCTAGTAGTAAATGATTGCCTTTTTCTTTTGGCCCCAGGATCATCTGGTCCGCGCACTGTTTTTCAGTATATACATATTTTTTTTATCCGAGTCATGCACTATTAATTATAAGACCGCTTGCTGATTTCACGCTACTGTACGGTTACTGTTATACGACCGCGTATATGAAGCCTGATTTTCAAGACGATACACACTATGGTGATAATTATCTGTGATCGAACGGGGAGCAACAAGGGAGAGACTTTTAACGAGTCCTCCCGTTTACAGAAGGAGACCGACCGCGACAATTAACGCGGCTGTAATCGTGTAATAAGTAGCGTGGGAATGGTACGAATTTCAAGTTTCGTGGTGAAACAACGATCAATTCTACGAGACTGGCCGATTCGATGGAAGCAGGTTTTCGTCTGAAATTATTTCCCACAGGATCGGGTTTGTCCAATTGCGCGCAATTGTAATTGACGACTGGTAAAAAAAAAAAAATCGCTGTACACCGACCGTTTCGTAAGCGTCAATGCAAAATACTTTTTTCTCCAAAATGTATAAATATTCAAACGCAATATAACTACTGCCGGCGCAAGAAAATCAAAGGCGGAAGAAACGTTCATTACGTAAATGCCAGAAGTTTGAATGATGGATGGAAACAGTAACTGCGCAAATGGAGCGGCCATCGCTAAAGCAAAAGATGTGACAGGCTGAACCCTCGTTCGTTTCCTTTTCCTTTTTTTCCCTCTTTACGATCCCATGCAATCTACTGCATTCACAGAATTCCCTTGTCAATTACGCAACACGCTTCTCCGATACCTTTTTGCCGACACGGTGTGCCGTCGTAACAGGTAGAACCAGAACTCCAATACCAAACGAGATCGAACTACGGGCGGAACAATTCCGCCAAAGCCGAATGTAACCCTCTCGCAGCGCGGCGCATTTTCCCCGAGAGAAATTGCATCTCGGACAGGCACGCCGGTATCGAACGGTTCGTGTAACAAATGACAGCGGCCGACCACAAATATTCCTATATTACGCTCCGAAGCAGAGGCGCAATTGATCCTCGTGAAACGACCAGGTGCATCCCGTCAACGGTACACAACTGTACCTCGAAATGTTTCCGCGATACCTGTCGTCCGTCGAAGGGTGAAATGTTACATGGAAACCCTCGAAGAACGTCCTGATCAATTCCCCCCCACCCTCCAATTTACCAAACTCTGTACTCCAATACGTAACACGTTTCATATTTATCCAAACGCACGTCGGTACCAAGGGTTCAATGTTCTCCAAAGTGCACGGTACATTCGGGATGAACAATAAAGATTGGCGAAACGAGCCATGCAATTGGTCTCACATTGTCACTCGTCGATTATTCGGCTGAATATTCACTGACACACACTCCCGTCACTTCGTGTCGGCCCGACGAGAGAATCGAAGGCAGCCCAGCGCGACGTTCCTCGGATGTCAAAAGTTGAACGCTGCGCGTGTACCGCGGATCTCGATGGGGTGTGCACGGTGTTACGTGGGGTGCGTGGGGTACAACGCGAGTAGTGCGAGGCGTAAGCGCACCGCACGACGACAGTCGATGAACTGAAGAACTGTGTAGCTTCCGATAGCAGCGCTGTTCCCCGCTGGCTGCGCTCCGGCTAGCCGGCACCTTCGAAACACCGATATCTGGGTCGTACCTTTCCACCGGTGTGTACCTGCGCACGTTTCGAGCAGCAATGAGCACCCGGCGCGCGGTTCCGTTTGCTTTTCCGAGTGAATCGACGGAAAACCGGGGAGAATCGATTATTGGAATCTGCAGCGAGACGTTCGAAACTATCGAGCATGCGTACACTAGCTTCTCGATGCGTACCGTACGTTTCTCGATTTCTGTACGCGTGATTTGCTTTTACCTTCGCGGGGAAATTGGTAAACGTACCGGGAATAAATAATTTTGGAAAAGAGGCGAGGCCAGATGGGGAATGCGAAATTTCACGCATAACATTTATCGAGAATTTGGTTAACTTCTCGTAACAGAATTTAATTAACCGTTGCGCGGGGATTGCGTATGCTTTGCTGTATCGACTGAAATAATTCAGCACGAAAGATTAACTAATAATGGTTTAGGGTATGGGACGTTAAAATGTAATATTTCGGAAGTGTCGTTGAATCCTGAGCGTATCAATGATGCTGGTAATTTTATTGTTCGAAAGAATCGGTGATTTATGGCCCGGTTTACTTCGAGCTCGGCTGACGTATTTATAGAAATCGTTTTAGTATAAATGTATTTCGATCGATTCAATGAACGTCGAAGTATTTCATTCCCACCACTGATTCCATGCATTGAGAACATCCCAGTGCCGTCGACCTGTTCCGCAGCCTCTCTCCCTCTTTCACTCCCGTCGTTCCTCCTTTATTTTTCATTACACACCGAATGGAATGCGCATAATGAAGCGAGGAATGTAGTGTAAAAAAAACGCTCCTCCTGGATTGCCTGACAAGAACCACTGCTCGACCAATAAGTACGTACACATGTTGAATGAATATCGACATGGACGTAGTTCGATCAAATCGAGCACATTATTTCTGGTAAATCGGCAACAGAAGTTACATCGTTGCGTGTCGCCGGAAAATTCTCCAATACCTGCGATCGAGTTAAACGATGACTGAAAAAAAAATACGTATCCTGTTGACGTTTTTATAAGAAGAATAGAAAGAGATTTCTTATATTTCCATCGATTTCTATACACATACCGATACGTTGTGAAATCGTTCGGATACTCCGATAATTCTGAAATCGTTCGTTGAATTACAACGGTCGGAAATTGCTCGCCCAATTACACGAGTCTGCATCCCATCTGCATTTAATTTTTCCGTTTGGCACGTTGGAAGTGTGTTAAGCGTAGCAATTTTCTAGTTACGAATGCGTCGCGCGTGCCGCTGAGCTATTCGAGTATTCAGCAGTCGGTGGAAGAATGGATAGCTTAAAGGCGAATTAACATAGGTCAGTGATGTTTATTACATAACAACGAGACTGTAAAGTTTCCCGGTCGCGCAGGTCGTCGCAGCTTTTGGCCGGAGTGTGCGCCACCCTTTACGTATCGTGCGATCGCGATTTCGATCGTGCATCGATTCTACGATTGTACACACATCGGCTGCCAATATGAAATTTCTGCATTAGCATGCGCGTTTTAGTACTAGGATTGCCGAATAGAAAACATCCACCTGGTTACCGCAAGGTATGCCCGTTTATTTCGTAACCGGCGAGTGAAATTTTCTGGTCGTCTTGTATCATTAAACACCATTAGTTTTGGTTTCTTTCGAAACAGAGAGTTATGAGAAACGCGGTCCCCTTATTAATTGCACGTGTTCGTACAATGTTCAGCCATTTTACGATGCCGACCATCGCTGATCAACAACTGTATCGAGCAATTTTTATCTGCAACATCATCGATCACGAGTGACATTACGTATTTAAACTGCGCCTTCCTATTACAATTCCGAATCTCCAGCTTTTGATTCAGAAAGATCGGTGGCTTTAATTTACCACGTTGACGGCACGCTTATTTGCAAAGGTAAAGTCCACGTTTGCATGCTAGACGAAGCGTTGCCATAAGTTTTCATCGGTGACAGCTGCTTAACAGCTCTCGCTGCTGGTAATAACAGATCGTTGAAAGGAGAAGAGAAACCGCGCAGGGTAAACAGGAAGTGAATTAATCCGGCTGATGGAAAACTAATTGTTTTTTAGTAAACCTCTTTTCCTAGATCGATGTTTCAATTAAGTATACGATTATTTGCGCGCCGCGTATAAACATCTGATCTATGGGAATAATTCGTGGTATTTGTGTCTCAACAATTTTGAACGCGACAAACGCGACAAACGAGTCCTTGTGGAGGGAAGGCAAAGGAGAACGAAGAGACGCGTAACGGAATAGAAATGAAACTTGGAAGGAATAGGAAAAATACGGAAGTGATAGTTGCATACCACGAACGATTGTAATCTCGTCAGTCAATGGGCAGCGTGTACTGTGGTAAAAATTCAAATTCCAGCACGCGAAAGTATCGTGCGTGTATTTTGGCACTGAAATCGCTAGGAACTGTCGGAATAAATTATTTATGCAAGAGTCTGTCATAATAATATAACTCTTTCTTATAATAATCGCCGACACGAAGGAAAAGAATTCTACTGGTTATGCAAAGCTGTTCGTAACACTAGAGAAATTCGTCGGGAGTATGAACAAGATTTCCATTACTTGAAATTCTTGGCCAGAGCTGTTTATGAAAAGGCGCCACACAAAAGATACGTGATTCATGCCTATTCGTGTAACAGCAGGTGCACCTCTCGTTAACGGAAACGAACGATTACACCTGAGACCGTTTTCAGGGTCCCATAATACGCAGGGCTCCCTGAGAAACATCACGATCGTTAAAGCATAAACTCATTTCCATTTCCTAAAAGTAACGATACCCTCCGTTTCGTCCCCTAAATTTTACTATGATATAATATTAAGCGTAGGGACAATTCGTGTCCCTAGGGAAGAAAAATTTATTGACTTCTATATATCGATCTACATCATTTTGGAATATCTTCTGAGAATTAATTGTATAGATAATTTTTTTTGGATTGTAAAATTGCACAACTTAAACGGTCGAGTGAAAATTTTATTATTTATTCACTGGTACGCAAGTAGTCAGTACGCATATACATAAAAATGTTGCAAGTGAATTTAAGCGACGATTGCCATCCTTTCCCGCCGGAAGAATCCAAAGACCCCTCCACTTTTGAACCGTGCACAGAAGTTCCCACGCTTCTACGTGCACGACCTTATGACCTCCATTTCTTTTTTTTTGTAATTTGTGAAATCGTTAATGACTTAATAAGCTCAGCGATACGAGACATCGTCTCCAGCAGTTTCGTGCTCGAATTAAAAAATATTTGTCCCCAAATTCTTGTTTCAAGCACCGATCAATCCTTTCATTTATTAAAAGTGTAGCGCTTCGTTTCAATAGACACTTCGTTACAAAGACAAATTATAGGCTTTTTTCGTTCTTTTTTTTTTTAAGAAATTATATATCTTGTAAAGGATCATTTCTACTGGCTTCTTTCAGCCTTGATGAAACAGCGATTTCAGAGGCTTCCTTTTTAAGGAAACTCGATCCAATTTCCGTCCGACTCATCGTAAAACGTTACAACGCTTTCTCGCCTACTGTGCTTCCTGCACAGAATTTTCTAACGAGTCGCATTTTTCCCTGTCGCTTTTTTTTGTGCACGACGCCGAGACATGCCGATGTGGCGAAAAGAACACGACAGACGCGAAATCTTTTCCCTGAACGCGATCATGCGCTGCAAAAGGCGTCTGCCGTGACTGGAAATACCAGACGGCTTTTAGAAAACTCTCCCCTGTTACACGATTAGTAAGTGTGCGTATTTTCCATTTCTAACGAGTCACATATCGCGATTCCTTTTTCCTAAACGCGCCGCGTTCCGCGAAATTGAAAAGGAAACGCTTCATAAACCGCGTTGCTCGCAGAATCACAAAAAGAACATTCGGTGCCACGGGATACAGAAGAAAGAAAAAGGAAAAGGCGCAACAAAATTGTTCGAAACGGTGTGCATTAAGTAGGCAAAGATTCGTCGCAACGACTGCGACGCACGATTAAATAAATAATTAACAAATTTCTGATTCACACAGGCGTCAACGTCAGATCCGTTTCCCTCGAACAAAATCATTAAAACGTATACGCGTATGCATTTGCTCGACGCCTCTGTTACATCCGTTAAACTTTCTTCCGACCGACGCATGCCCAGATGTTCTTCGATGCAGGTGAAATTTCACCAAAATTATTCCCCGTTAAGTACGACAAGAGGAACTGTTCCATTCTGAAGTTCGACAGAAATTATTCGACGCACGATTTACCCGATTGCCATTGTTCACGGCGTACAATAAGTTGAACCCTTTGAACACGATACGGGGGATGATTCATCGAAGGCATGCCGGTTCAGAATCCGTTCAAGATTGGGAAGGACACCGCGAGGGAATTTAGGCCAGACACTGTGAGTGTCAGAGAAAGAGAGAGAGAGAGAGAGAGAGAGAGAGAGAGAGAGAGAGAGAGAGAGAGAGAGAGAGATAACGATCGTTGCCAGGGTCATTAGCAATTCAAACGGCTTCCGGTCTCCATGCTGGTATCGCGTATACGCGAGAAGGAAGGTGTTGCCTCCGGTAAACACGAGTTGCTTGAACTCTGAATCGCTTGAAAGAAGCCTAAGTAGCCGTAGTCCTGAACGTTACGTGGCTTCGGCCTCATCAGCCGAGGAATATATCCAAGCCAAGCTGCCACGTATGCAACGGTGTGCAACGGATCCGCAAAGGTGCCTCTTGCAAACGAAAATGGGAAATTCATGTTTTCCATAGGTTATCTTTTCTTTTCTTCCTCTTGGGTACTATTAAAGGACAATGGTAGAAATAGCCCAATTTCGACCCGGTCGGCCATGAGAACTGTTAACGAGACATGGTTCTGCGTGTTTCGAGGAACTCGAAACGCATAGTTATTTACCCCAGAGATAACGGGAAAGTTTTAAAAAAGGAGCTTAAACTTCGGATTATTGTGAATAAGAAAAATTCAGCTTACTAGACGCCACGGTCTTCTTCAGACGATGACGATCATGTATCAGTATTATAATTACTCAGGAATTATGCAGATTCAGTATATTGTTATCGATCCTATTATGAAATTATAAAATTGTTGTCACGCGAAAGCAATAATCGACAACCCAAGCACCGTCTTCGTATTCATAATCGTAAACAATGCTTGAATGCTATTTTATGATAATGAACGCTAGACTTCAAGGCGCGAGGGGTGAGACAGAACTATAACTTGAATCGCCAGATATACTTAATCATTATGGCGTATCGCAACGAATAATTTTTAAATATTCTACAATTCAACACAGTGTTTTATAACATTACTAACCTTCTGTTAAAAATTTAATTCAAGCATTGTTTGCGAATGTGAATACGAAAACGGTGCTTGGGTTGTCGATTATTGCTTTCGCGTGACAACAATATTATAAGTTTTTAATAGGATTCCTGAATAATTATGTTACTGACAGATCAACATCGCCTGAAGAAGACAGTAGTAAGCTGAATTTTGTTAAACAGAATATTTCGAAGTTTAAGCTTAGTTGTTAAACCTTCCCTCGAGACACGCAGAACCATGCCTCATAAAAAGTTTTCATGGCCAGCCATGTACAAAATGGGTCTATTCCTACCATTGTCCATTCAATTTCAATTTCAATTTGAAATTTTTCCTTCCACACAGTTCTAATTTGGTTCCTGTGCTTAATCTAGCTCATAAAATGTCATTTCTATATATTCTATATTCCCAAAGGGTAAATAATAATTTGAGTGTTCGACGAAACTCAATCGACCAGCAATCGAGAGGACATAAATCGGCTACAATTTTCTATTCGATGGGTTGACTGTAAGTCAAGGGTTAATTTTCCATCCAGTTATAATACATTCTACTAACTCGAGCAATAGGTGAAAGAACATTCCTTCTTTTCCAACAAACAATTTATCTATGTTCGTGCTCAATAAAATATACCGTTGTACCTGTTCTACGACAATTCCGAATAATCCAGCAAACTTCTTTCCCTTCCACGAGACACGAACAGGAGTAATCTGGAGTAATAATCCGCGCAATCACCCCTGCGCGGCGGTATAACAGTCGATTCTTTTTATCGAATCGACGAACCCCTACGGCGAGATCGAACTTCTCATAGCGTATGCGCTGTGCACGGCGCACACGACGCACCGATACACCTGTGCAGACGGGAATGAGATGTTTACAATTTGCGAGGGATTTCTTATTACGCGGTCGCGCGAGCCGAAGTAGAAGAAGAAACGAGAGACATCGCGGCAAGACGAATTGATATTTCCTTCGCGCCGACAGGAATGCCTGTTTTTTACCTGTTCATCTTCCTAAGATGGAACGTCGGGGCCCGATTGGTACATAATAAGATTGCGAGTTGCGCCGTAAATCGCGCAACCACGGAATAACACCGCTCGCTCGGTGTTCTATCCGGGGAGGAAGACTCGCGGGAGGATCTCGTTGCCTGGAGATCTGCTCAGTGTGCGTAACAAATGAACGATTATTACACTTACGGGTGGAACAACTGTTTCAGATGTTATCGACCCGGCTGATTGAAATATTGCCGCGACAGAATGACCGAATCGGAGCTCGAGCGAAACGATGGACGCGAAAACGGTAGTGAAAGTTGGACTCCAGTCCATCGTCAGTGAAATAGACACTCGAAAGGTGCCAAACCGGTAACAAATTGCTGTTTGCCTCTTTTGTCACGAGCGGGGTGACGACATCGCGCAGAAACCGCGACGCGTCGCTTACAATGGTCTACCTGGCCGGAAGATGTCGGCGTCTTCGAAGCGTCTTCGAAGCCAATTCATAGAATCCCCTGTAATAATGGTCAATTAAATCCCAATTCCCATCGCCCAACGTGCGATCCCACTGGTGAATCCAATGAATGTGATTACGCCTGCCGATTTGTCTGTTTCGTCTCGAACAGTTGGCACACGTTGAAAATGTTTGATTACATCTGTATGATAATATATTATCGTTATATTATTATATTGATGCATTATTTTTCATTTCATACGATCCCATGCCCGGCGGATGTATTAATATTTACGATGCTTGTGCTGCAGAATTTGTCGCGTCCCTTTATCGAGGAGAAGATTATTAAGTTGGTGATGCGCGGTGTTTCTGTAGGTATTAAGTAAAGTCTGATTAATGGGAAAAATTTAAATCGCGCTCCCGTCTGTAAATGTACGATCGTGAATCTTCTATCTGAATTGCGTGTTCACTGGAAGAAAGCTTTCGTTCGGTGTCGTGGTATGTCCGACGCGAATAACACGATATTTTCTAACCATCCTGACGCACCATCTGTTTAATATTAAAAGTGATTCTGTAATTGAAGACCGATCTATCATCCGAGATTTATGTTTAATCAATTGCCAACGGTGGCCTTAGAAATCGTATTCCATATTACTAATGCCTTAATCTGTTTTCTTGGAACGTCCGTCGTGAATTGAATACCGTTCCGCGGCCTCTACGTTTCACGTCTCACCCGTGAAATTTCGAAACGGCAGCCCTCTTTTCGTCGTCGGAACAAATTATTGGCACATTAATAAATATTCTGCGCGCGTTTGCGCTTCAGCGGATTATCGGAAAGAGGCCTCTCTAAGTACCATTCCTTTGAAATTCGATTCGAAAACTCTGCTGAACCGCAGAGCCCATTGGCAATAAATCTCTACCTTATTTAGCGGAACGCTTATACGGTCACAATTTATACCGACGAATTCCAGATCTCCGCCTATAAAACGGATCTAAAAAGGTAACAGTGTGGAAACTCGCGCGTCATAAATACGCGAACAGATAAATATTGGCCGACATTGCGCGCTTCTTGTGCAATGCATGTCGATGATGAAAGAAGAGGAGCGAGGAAAATGTGTCACGGGGAATCTCTGTCGGCGTTCGCGCGTTTCTTTCGCGACCGAACCGAAACGAAATTGGGCCCCCTTTTTCTGCAATTTCTTCGACCCTGAAAATTGTTCCGGCCAAGCGATCGAACCGCAAGCGTTCGCCCAAGTCCAATTAGCGACAATCGGCTTGGAAATTCTAACGGCGCGATACGTACAGTGTAATGCAACCGGGCAACCTGGGGCAACGCCTAGTGTAAATTGCGTTTCCAGTGAGTGGTCATATATGCTGGCCAATGCCTTCTTCCGCTGTTCCTTCTCCACCCGGGGAAGACATCGACATGGTACAATTTGCGTAGACAGATTTTGAATCGTCTTCGATAGAGAATAGATCGACGACGATGTTACGCTCGTTTAAATATCGTGCATATTTTTGAGAAAAATAATCGCAAATAATGGAATTCTTATAGAAATATAAGTGTGACTGATTATATTCGATATAACCAAATTTGATGTGACCAAACTGTGATTAATTGTGAGTTACGATTTCATTACGGGATTAAGAAATCGTTGAAATATTTATTTCTCTCGATGCATTTTAGCTCGAACTTTTCACGGAGGAGTGCAACTATTCTTCGCGAAAATGAAAGGAAAGGAAGAAAGCGAGGCCGTCGCGCAAAAATGGAAAGTGTAAATTTCAAACGTGGAAATTAAACGTTTCCCCCTGATTGTTTTGTATTTCGTTTCTTCGAGTCGCGCGTTAGAGAAACAACTTTTGTTTCGACAGCTCCTGAAAACCTTGCTGCACCACTGACCGTGGAAGTAAAATGATAGGACTGATCGATCGACCGCTCCCCCCGCCCCCCCAACACGTTCTCCGTGAACGCAAAAAGATTCAATGCATACGCTCGAGGTGTCGCACGAATATTAATATTCAATGTCGCATAGTGTATTTCGTGAACAGGTTCAATCGGCCACCGATTCCCTTCCTATGGTATTTTCGGTCGAATAAAATTATGAATTTATAAGATGCGTGAAAATAAATGTTTGAATACTAAAAAGGTCAATGTCTGCGTTCAGACTGGCCACAATAGACGGTACGATAGTAATTTCAGACGCCTGGACCATTCATCGGCACGGTGGTATTCAAGAATGAAGTATGGATCGGGGTCGAGGAAGATTTCGAAATAACGGTTAAACGAAGCATCAAAATGCGGCTCTTCATACATTCGGCGATGGATGTACAGGTCTCGGCGTCTTTTATGCTAATTAATCGGGATTCCATTCATACCACCTGACGAGACTACAACCTATTGTTGCGTACGTACGCTATCGTTCCGCAATTTCCAGCATTCTTATCGCGAACCGTTTCTTCGTAACATTGATAACCCTTGTCTGGGAACGGTGTCGTGCGTTTCGTAAGGTGAATCGCTTGGATGTCGCGTGTAATATTCGACACCGAATCGACAGGTAGAAAAATATTGCCCGTCTCGACACGACGGGCTGGCGAGGCATCGAATTGTTCCACCGGATCGGGGAATCGATTGGAAAGCTGCCGCTTAGAACGTTGACGCGTTGATTTTTGATATTTGGAACGAACGGGCTTAGCTTGCAGTTATTTTTGCAACGAACGATCGCTACTTTCGATCTACAACTATTGAAGACAGATTGACGGCGTTTGCTTCACATTTGTCCTGAATTTCATTCGCCCGTGTCGCTTGATCATTTCTGCCGTATAAATGAATATTTGAATGAAATTGAACGCGCACCTGCGATCAAACAGATGAATTACATAGGAACAGAGGATTGCCCGACTTTCATAAGCCCGATTGGAAAGGAATCAATCGCTGGATGCATCATCGCTCGCAACAATTAATCTAATCAGGCCATCGAAGGATTCCTTTCTCCTCGCGCTAATATCCCGACCAATTCTTGCCGGCACGTTCGGGAAAACATCTGGCGATTCCACTTGGTAAGAAAAACCCGTCGGACAAGTGACAATTGGCAAACTGCCGCGGTGCATACCGCCGTCTCGCAGTACATTAGAAAAGAATCCATTAAATTCCCCGCGAAACTTGAGCTCGTCGAGCATATGGCTCGCCGTTGCTTGCATACTTCTGCGAATCCCTCGACGGAGAGGTATAGTCAATTACGGTGCAACACCGCGATTAAATAATCCCAGGATCCATCGGACGTGCCCTCGACATCTTAAAACCACATCCCGACCGTTTAATCTCCCCTGGATCATCAGCGTTAACCCAACGAGAGCAAACGATGCCGTAATCGCGGAGCGAATTATTCCGCAAATGAAGGTAAAACCAAAACAGGTAAGTGCCCATCGGCGATGGTAAATGACAGACCAGCAAGTACACGTGGAAATAGGAAACTGTTCTTCATCGGCGAAGCGATCGATCAACCCTGCGCGTACGCGTATGCATGCGTGTGCGCATGCACGTGCAACGTTCGCCATTCGCGTGATATCAGACTCGACTGATACGCATTCTAACGGGGCTATCGGATAGATTACGTTCACCTCGGGGCCCGCGATTCCGTTTTTCTGCGTTCCAACGACACGCGCGGACGACGCATCCCGCGGGACGCGTCGCGTCGCGTCGCGTCGTTACCCCGGGACGGTGCTCTCTCGAGGAAATCGTGGGTTTGCTTTCCGCTACCCACGCATTATCGAGGTGGAATGCGTTGCCCGTCGTTGGCGTCGGCCGCACGCCCCGAGGCCTGCCCCTCCTCGTCGTTATCCCCCTTGGAGCAGTTATTACCAGCTGCGTAACGATTTCTACACGCGCGATCGCGTTACGTACACCGGGGGGGCTGCGTACCCGCGATTAATTGCGCAAAAGCTCTGTACCTGGCCGACGACCTTCGAGGATCACGGCATATAATTATGTTTCTTTTCGTTTGCTTTGTTGCGCGGGTTGGAACGGCGGGACATAATGGATATCTCGCGTGAAATTGAAACGATCGTTCGCTAGGATAGAGTTGTAACGTCGCGTCTCGATTAGGGGCGAGTTATTTGACGTATTGGATCGGTGTAGATAATTCGATTATATCATGGATTATATTACGATATTATGGAATGTTTTGAAGTTGCGAAGGATGGTTGGAAGGATTGCGAGATATGTAGATTTGAGATTGGCTTATCGAGCGATTCAAGTCAGGTGGGTTGGATAATTCGTTCGCTGAAATGTGTGTAATTGCAATGGCACCGGTACCATCGGAGGAGACGGCAGTTCCGAGAAGCGAATACATTAGGTGTGACAATAGGGGGACAGTAGCTTCCTCTTCTAATCTGTACTTGCGCGTATCGAGAACAGAGACTGAATTTCAGGATGCTGTGGACGTGCATGTTTGCGTTTGGATGTGCGCGTTCTTTGGTCTGGTAATGAGAGCTTAACTATGAATTCATTATACTTGAAACTCAACATTAATTAATTCGAATGAATAGAATGCAGATATATGGGGCAGTTTCGAACGACAGCAATCAGACGGCCGATAAATTTGATACACGTATATGATTTATATTAATGATTCGCAGTTATCGAACGCGCTGCAACCTGTGGAATAGATTCGATCGATCTTGAATGTATCAGAATCCGAGTAACCTGTAATCGTCTAGCCTCGAATTAGACCGCTGCACGAAAAGAATATGCGCTTCGCGTGTCGGTGTTTCTTGCATAGAATGCACCAGCCGTAAAAACAGTAAGTAAACCGTAATTACTTTGTAATACGTGTTGCTCCATGCTAGTTTCCTTTTATCAAATTACACTCGTGGCACAGAATTATTTAGTAAATGTGTGCACGTATAACTGTGCTCGTCGAATTGCAGATCGACGCGGCTAACGGTTATAGTCCATTCTATAAATTTTATGGAGTAGATGGCTCAAGGCTCAAGAAAACGACGAGCAGAAGTCGGTCAATTATGGTTCCCCACAGAAATTTCAAATATGCCCGATCGTTTTTGCACACATTGCACAGCCTGTACCATTTCCCATGGAAAGCTAATTCCACCCCAGTTTCGCCGCAGCAGGAACAACAAATGTATAACACAGCATCGGAATAAGTGGACACTACTTCGCGTTCCACGAGCGTAACAAAATTCTATGGAAACTTCCTTTCACGGATTGCTCGCAATTAGCGTGTTCGATCGAATAGGTTCTACTCACCAGTCTGATGTAAGTGCTAATCATCTCTGTCAATTGTGGCGCACGATTTGTATGCAACGGCAGCCTGACACCCGACGAAATTTGCATAACACAGACACCAACCCTGGGGGAACTCACGGCGACGATGTCCTCCAGAGGTAGCGTCTCCAAAATGATTAAATCACCATTGGGCGTGCGCTTTATAAGACGCAAACCGTGATGGGACACTGCCACGTGCTGAGTTTCTGGATGCTGAGGACCGATCTGAGTGGAAAGATATCGAAGATAATGTATTAGCGTCCAGATAACAATGAAAATACTAAAGAATATTAAAGGTTAAATATTAAAAGTGGCAACGGAAAATGACGAAAAGTTAGCGCAACGTTATTTTGCAGTTCAGCGCCTCGAAGTCGGACCGGCAATCGAAATATTACAGCGCGGCAATCGAAGGCGCGTTTCTTAATGTAACCATTGCATTTTCTTCTCCCAACTTTCCTTTCGAGAACGCGACGTGCGATTAACCATGCATAAATACCATGCTAATTGTTACGTGCAGTTAATCGAAATCGATAGAAGAAACGGAACAGCAACGCCGCAAACTTTGTTTCGCGTGAAATCAAATAGCATAAATCGCGAACATTGGCGTGCACGTAATATGCAATAGACGCTCACCGATACAGGAAATATCCTGGCGAAGTATAGGGGCCACTGTTTCGCCATGTCGACCACGTTCTTCTTGATGGTAATCTTGTGCTGTGTACTTTGCAGGTTGTCCAGCGTGACTCCGTAATTGTCCAACATTTTCAGCATGTTCTGCCTATCGTCCTTGGTGATCCTGATGCTAGACGTCGCGAGAACGTCGTAAGCAACCTGACAGAAGACCAGATGGAGGGCCAAGGGGCTGTTAAGGGTTTCGTTCGGGGCGAATACTTCCTTCTTCACCCTCAACGTCCAGGTGACTCTGTTGTACGTGAAATGAGCCGTGGACGTCTGCGGATAGAGTTTCGTGTTCACGACTTCTTGCACCTTCTCGATTTCCGGCTTCTCGGCCGGCGGCATCACGGGCCTCAAGAACTCGGGCCATTCCTCGATCTCGATCCTCTCCATCTTGTCCGTGCGATGCGTCGACGCCACGCTGGATCTTCTGTCGACGTCGCGATCCAACTTCTTGAAACTCTGTCGGGCAACAGCGAACGATTCCCTCGTGTTCGGCATCACGCCGAAGTCCCGCGGCGACGGCATGCCGAAACTGTCCCGGGATTTCGGCGACACGTCCCTGGTCATTCCGAAGGGATCCCTCTTGGAGCTCGAGTTCTCGAATATGTCTCTGGTGTATTTCGGATCGAATATGTCGGAGTTCAAGTCGCGACGGGAATCGAAGTCGGAGCTTCTGTCCCTGGTCGAGCTCGCTACGTCCGTGCTGTCCTTTCCGTAGAAGTCTTTGGATTTTTGTTCCTGCGCGCGTGCCTTGTCGTACTCGTTCCTGTACTCGTGATTCTCCCGCAGATGTTGCTGAGACGCGAATATGTCTCGGCTTTGGCTGAACATGTCGCGCTGCGTCTGGGAGAAGTGATCGAAGGCAGCCGAATCGGGCGACGTTCTAAAGGAGTCCCGAGTTTTTGGCTCAACCGGAGCTGGCGGCGATCTCGGCCGTGGCACGCCCGATTGACTGTAACGAGAATTCGGTAATAAATAGAATCATTGGAGTCGGATTTCTGTCCGCAGTTGTAAATACTTGAGATGCGAACGATCTACAGTGACGGAATGAAACGAAGCAAATTAAAATGGAATGGACTCGTGTGAAATCGAGACGGCGTAGAATCGTCGTTAAGTTTTAGGAACGAAGTAAAATGTTACGAGCGATGGTAAAAGAGGAAAAACAAAGGAAAAGAAACCTATTGCTGTACATGCTTCCACCTCTTGGGCTAGGGGGTTGCGGAGGTGTGACCGGAAGCGGAGGAGGCGCAGGCCTCTCCATTCTTTCGATTTGCGTTCTAACAACCTGCGCCTGAGTCATCATGTCGGTAGTCCCTTTCGAAGTGACGCTCTGCGTGTCATCGGCTGTCGACGCGTAATCGTCCCAGCGTCCCCCTTCAAAATGCCAAACAATATTACCAACCCATTACCATTAATTGCTCAATGTCCCGGAATAATTTATACCACATGTACCTAGCTGCTGTTCGAGCAAAAGTTTTCTATTGTCCTCTAAACGTTTCACTTTACCATCTTCCCGTGGAAGAGCAGGTTTCTCAGCTGTTTTCGTTGATCTCACGCTGTGATTCGCAGTCACTTTCTCCAATCTCTGTCTCATTTCCGAGCTGAGTTTCAATTTTCCGATACTGCCCGGCGACGGCCTCTGGGCGCCTACCTCTAAGCCGGATCTGAAGGAACGTCGATTAAGTCATTACAAAACGACGACTACACGCAATGGAAAATTGTATAATTGGGAAAGCTATTGTACTTCGATTTTTTCTTCTTCTTTTCTCCTTCTTCCTTGTATCCGTTCTCGTGTTTGGAGACCGGAGGCGGCGCGTGCGTCACTACCGCCTTCTCCTCGTTTCCAATGATATTCTCAATTTCAAATTCTTCCCACTCTACGCCACCCTCTGCGCTCAGCTCGGCGTCGCCCTGATTATACTCCTGATACTGAGGTGTGATCTTGCGTTGCTGATGCTGCTGGCGCATCTTGAACTCTATGAAGCTGTCCTGACTCTGATTTTCGTTCGAGTCGCTCGGCGGAGGCCACCTAGATACACGATAAAATTGTGAGCAAGATAACAGAGGGGAAACGAGAAATGTTTTCTGCGATTCGTATTGTTTACCTCCATTTGCCAATTCGAACTGTCTTTGCTCTGCCATAAGGATCGAGGAAGGGCCTCGACTCAGATGGATCGTGAGATTCCAAAGGCGGTGGCATAGGCGGCGGTGGCGGAACACCCTTGTTGTTACTCGAGTTCGACAAATTACTGTCCACGCTGCTCTTTCGATTCTTCAACTCGCTCAGCACATTCGTAAAATTACTCTGCACGTTATTTTTGTTAGGATGTGGCCTCTTGGCGTCGGAAACGCCGGGCGATTTTTTATCCCCGCCTTTCCTTTCGACGCTGACTTTCCTCACAGCGTACTCCACGCTGGTCTTCCTCACGATTTCCGAGTTCTTCCTTGGCGGACTTTGCGACCGATGAATCTGAGCTTTTACCGTCAATTCTTGACGCTGATTGAGGATCGACGATTGAGCGGACGTTCCTTGCTTCTCGGTCGACCAAAGTTCACCGTCCTCCGGTTCTCTGAAGGATACCTAGCAATTTCAAACAACGATTCATGTCCCGCTTTCTTTGACAGCCGATACAGATATTACGATACGATTTTCTACCGTACTCTCGATTAAGTTAACAATGATTCGAAAAGTATTTTACAACGCAACGATTTATAAACATGCTTGAAAAAAAAAGTGCTGCTATGTACAGTGCTGTGAAAAATTGCAGATCGCCACAAGTATCCAGTGCTATTTCGTTCGATCGTTCCGTTTGCTAACGAAAATCGTTATTGAGAGAAAGTGGCTTGCGAACTGCAATCGAGCGTGACTCGTATTCGATCACAATTAATATCCTTTTTCTGCCTGGACGTAACACGATCGTCCGACACGAACAACAAACAACTATATATTATAAACTGTAACCAGCGAACCAGCCACTTGAAGCAAATAGTCCAGTACAATGATTATCCGTCCGAATAATATGTTACTGCGAGATTATTAAACTCGTAACAAATTTCTCCAAACCCGCATTCTCCCACACCACTGTACCCCTCGACTTGGCAAATTTTTCCCATAACCGGTTAATTACTTCGACATATGTTACAACATTTAGGCCAATTTTCATTGAATATCAAGAAATCATCTGCACGATATAATACGGCCAATCTATCGCCGACTATGACACGTTCGACAGTTTTACTTGTTAGATGAAATCAGTAGGTACCTTGGAGTAGCGTCCGATAGAATCATTGGGCCCCATTTGGGCACCGTTTTGTGGGGCTGGGGGGACAATATTCATACTGGAGGGGCCTGCGGACAACACCGTGCCCTGGAAACACACACCCACGCCGCGATGCGGCTCAAAAGCCCACAGGATTGTCCAAAAGGACATGATCTCTATCGAGAGTGAACGCAAACACTGAAAGCTGTTCGTGCAGTGTTGCGCAACACCGGTCGTGTTAGTACTAGTTATGCGATCGTGAAAGTGACGAACGAAATGACGGCTATCCATTCGCTTTGATGACATTTTACATGCAACTCTCGTTTTGTAGAAATGTTACGGTGTCCGTCGATATTATTGTGCGACAAGTTAATGTGTTTCGGGGACAAGTGTTCGATCAAGTACGTTTTTCTGTACAAAGTGTGTTGCAAATCGTTTTACAGGGTATATCGCATGTAATTTTCCGTTCAACGGCTTACTTCTGACCTGGGACCATAGAGTATGAATTATAGATTCGTTGTGGAGCGTAGTGTAATTAATTTCTGTGACGAATCGATGTAGTAAAGAAATTTTGATCAAAGGTAAGTAAGATATCAAAAGGATTGCCAGCTTCGTGTCGGGAACAATATGGACGAGTAAAATATCTAGAGCAATTCTGAAATTCTCTAATCAAATTGCAAAACCGATCGCGCGTGTTTTTAATTAATTTAAACTCCGCGAAATCTATCGTCCCCAAGAACAAAATCCAGCAACACTTTTCGCGTCCCAACATTTTTCAGTATCGTTACGTACCGCTGCTATTTACCATTATTAATAAACACTTACCGGTTGCTGCGACGAATTCTGAGGGCTCTGCACGAGCAGCTGTTGAAGCGCTTGATTCTGCGCGAGTAGCTGCTGCTGGATCTGTATATTCTGCGCCATGGCACTCTGCAGGAAAGCGCGTTGCAGGTTCTGCTGGTAAGCCATCATTTCGTTGTTCTGGCTAGGCGGCGAATTCGGATACTGGGGCAGGCTTAACCCTTGCATGCTGTATATCGGTATCGGCATGAAACCGGGGCCCATGTTCATGCTGCTGCTCTGCGCCGGTGGCACTTGTTGAGGTGTGCTGAACATTGGCATCATCATAGGCGGGGACATCATTCCGGGATTAATGGCCCCGAAATTGAAGGTCGTATTCTGATTTGGTATGTCCATGTTCCCGCCCCCTTTGATCCTTTCGGACAAATCCATCGCAGAGATCGTTTCACTGTCTGCACTCTTCGTCATTGATTCGATAAAACTCTCCACTGTTTCGTATCTTCGTTCCTGTTCTCGTTTATCGAAGATGTCGCGTAAAATATTATTCCCTAGGTCCTCGAGGATTATGGCACCGCACCGTGACCTATCATCCTTCGTACCCTTAATACTGGCTGCCAAGCTTCTGGCGTCCGATAGCTCGTCCAAATTACCGTCCAGAACTGGCATGAACAGCTCGTCCAGGAATTGATCGACGTCCGAGGCCTGACTAGGTACCCTGACTCGTCTCACGTGCGACGCCAAGGACGGAGCTTCGCTCGTGTCCGACATGGCCGAGGATTTTACGCCGTACTCGCTCTTTTCAATGTAAGCGCGACTCGATTGACTACCTGGCAGCGCTCGTTTTCCTTTAAACCGGGTTGGCAAATTAATGATATTGTTTTACGAAGGTAGGGAACATTGTTCCCGAGGGCGATGAACGTTCGATTGAAGCATGATCGCGTTCGAAAACTTACCGGGATATTGCGACTTGATGAACCTGGTCTGTGATCTGATGTAGCTGCTCTTGTCGTCCTCGGATCTTCCGGTTTGACTGACGGATTGTATGTCTGGGTATTCGAAATCGATTGTCAGGTCTTCCTCTTCTATATTCGGCTCCGTTGTCCTGGTTATCCGGCTATACTTTCTCTCCTGCGCCAGCTCATTCCTCGTCATGTATTCGACGTTACTAACGGCGGACGTTTCGCCGATTCTTTCCAGGCTGTGGTAGCGCTCGTTCAACTTCGACGAGGATAAACCGAGATTGGCTAACTTAACCGGAGGGGTCACTACATCGGGCTGAAGCAAATTGTCCAAGCTGCGGCTACGTTGCTTTTCTTTCTCGAAGTATCTATCGTTTAGAGCGGATTTACGCGAAAGACCGGTCTCCGTCGTGGTTTCCAACACGGCCTCGTGCGATTGCTTCCTCACCTGTGATTCGATCAAAACGAATTCTCAGATCAGTAAAAATCGAGCCACTCAAATCCTTTAAAAGTTAACGAAATTTTCTACGATTGGGGCTGTTAAAAATGAACGCCAGAGGGAATGGCTGTTTGTTATTAAAATCCCTAATGACGTTGATTCGAGGAAAATGCCCAATACAAAATATAATTCACCGATGGCTTAGTTACTGGCGGCTGTGGCGGCGGAACGGCCGGCCTTCTCGGCGATTGAATCTCCGCTTCGACAGGTTTGTCCACAACCTTTGGTACTGGCTTCCGTTCGAGGGGCTGGAAGGTTTTCAGAACCGGTGGTTCCATTTCCTGCTCCAGGTCTCGAATTATCTGCGTGTGCTGGATAACCAACAAAGTATATCGTTTTCAATTCTCCATCGAGGCCGGCGAAATTCATCGCCGCAAGTATTTGCGTAACTTACTTCTCTCTTCTTAATGGGAGGGAAACTGTGTTTGCGTTGCTCCAAGAACATGTGTTTAGCAGCGGGGAATGCTGGCGCCAGTTCCATTTCCGAAATTAAATCCAGAACGTAGTCGCAGCCGTTCGTCTCGGTGACAATCGCGTCTGGACCGTCCAATTGGTTCCACAAAGTGATAGTCCAGCCAGAATTGTCGACACCGTGATTGTGAACCGCGAGATTTGCCAGTTCCTCGCAGGTCGTCCATGAGTCCACCGCACACGTGACTATCTCACCTTCAAATAAGTAATCATTTGAGTACCAGCTTCACTCGTATTTTCTTTGACGCGGCAATTAATTTTGAACGTTTCCATGATTAGGGAATAATATTACATATGTTTAAACGAAATGGAACGAACCGTCATAAAATCCCACGCTCAGTGCCATATTAACACGATTTCTATTCGCCCTCCATTCCAGCACGCAAGGAGGATAGTTTCTTGGTACCTGATGAACGACTTGCTGGTTATTACTCAGTATCCTGAACATTGTCCTCTCCCCTTGCAAAAGTTTCCTCTGGCAGTAAGCCTTGTAACCGTCGTACGCGTGGTCGGACACGTATTTAAGAAGGTACTTGAATAAAGTCGGACTAGGTTGAAAGGCTGACAAACAATTCGATAGCAACAACCAGCCCCTCTCCTTGTTCCCATCGTTTTCGTTCTTCCACGTTTGATTGGCTAATTGGCACAGAATTTCGTCCCGCAATTTCTCGTTCACGATTCCCTTATTTACAATATAATCTCCCAGAGCTTGCTCCCGTTTGCCGCTCAAGTTGTTCTCGTTCATGAAACGAAGGATCATTTTGAATATCATCAACGAGTCTGTGTAATCCTGGTCCCTGGCTTTCGCGAGGAAGGGCGTCTTTATTGGTTCGCGCTTCATGCCGAATATATGGCTCTTGAAATAAATATTCGTGAACTTGGAGAACTGGTGCTGATCGATGTCGTTTGGCAAAGCGTAATTGTGGTGCATGGGTATCACTTGACCGACCACTTTCAACAGATTCCTTTCTGTATGCGTGGGTTGCCAATCTGTGAACAAATTACTCGTCGTTCAATGTCGATGTAACAGTTACAGCTGCAAGACTTCTCTTGAACCGAATGGGCAAAGAAAAGAGTTTGTTATTAAATTGAAGTTGAAATAAAATTCTGACAGATACCATCGAGTTTGCTGTAAATGAAGGCAAGTTCGGCTGGTATTTCCAAATGGTTCACACCGGCCACAGCTCTGGATGTCCTTTCCTGTTCCTCCCTCTGTTGTTTCGCTTTTGCTCGTTCCTTACTGGCACGTTCCATTTCTGCCCTCTTTGCCATTTCCTCCTTCAAAACCTTGAACTTTTCACGCTGCTTGTTCCCCCTGTACACCTTCTGCGCCATAAGGACGCCCCTCTTCAGCGCGTGGTACTTCTTTCTCTCCCGATAGCCACGATAAACAGCTTGGATCAACACTGTGCTTCGAGAAATATTGAGGAACCTCCTCCTCGCCAGAAAGCCCCTAGTGTATCTAAACGAAACAAATTAAACAGACCACCATTAATGCAATATGGTAAAGTCGTATATTTCTTCTTCACTCAGAAATTTTTGATTATCCCACGACAATAACTTGTCGATAATATAAATTCCATTTGCAATGGAATAAATACGTGGCACACAAGATATACGAATCTTTGTAACCCTCCGACCAAATTTCGATTACACTTGATTAATCACCTCTGAACAGTTATGGCCGCCCTTTCCAAAATCAATGCCCTATTGTACTCCAAAGTTCTTTCCAAAGACTCGCGCAGGAACACTCTAGTGAGGCCAAGTTGATACTGAGATTGTGCTTCTCTTGGCGCAGCCTTGTCCAAGATTATGCGACAGAGTTCCTTGTTCGGCGCACCTCTGGGCAGGTGTGTGGAAACGAGGTATCTATACCTATCCACGAAGTGGCCGAAAAGAAGTCGAACGGGGTAACCAGTTTTTCGAATACGAATCGTCTCGAGCATCCCCGTGTAACGCAACTGTTCGAGCACGCAGGGCATGTCGAACTTCATTGGCGCCTTCTCTGTGTTTGGTTTAATGCACCTTACGAACCATGGATTGCACCTGACAGAAACGATCGAAATAAGTATTAGACAAATTCAATTTTTTGTTCCTTTTGGAGATGAATGTTTCATTTGAGCAGAACTTCGTGTTAGCGAAAGTTTCGGAATATTAGATGTACATTCACGAATCAACAGTGAAGAATGAACGGCACTGAGCAAAAGAGATACGAATCGTTCTTACTGAGACATGGAGTCCAGAAGCTGCTGTAAACTGTCGTGGAATCTCGCGGACACAGTTGGTGTCCTTGGTTTCATCGTGACGAATCTGCCGTTCGGTTTATTCATAGTTTTGTTAGCTTCGTGTGTCGTTCTTACATGCTGGAACATTTTGCTAACCATCTAAAGGAGAATTAATGGCTGATTTATACTGCAAGGAAACCGCAAATGGATTTTCATCGAACGCTGGAGAACTTACGGATATCTTGCTGCTTATTAATAATTCCACCACGTCAGGCCTCAGGGTGTCTCTATTCTTATCCAAGAAACCATCGACGTTGTACCATACTTGGCCGGCATAGTGTTTTATCGCGAACTCGGCGGAATTCATTCTCGGCCTCGAGTACAATTCGCTCAAGGCGTGATTGTAATGACACTTCTCTAGGAAGGAGAGATCTGTGGCTTTCGGGAAATTACTTTCGTCGTCCAGCAGATGAAGGATACCAACTGGCTTCTTGGCAATAAGGTGTATCACCGGCAAATTATCCTACAGATCGAGCGGAGAAATTTCATTATTTTCCATATTAATTTCGTCAAATTAAAAAATTGTACATTAACTCTAAGACTATTGAAAACGAGCGTCGCCGAATTGGCAGGTTGAAAAGTGAAAAATGAAGACTACTGCCTTTGCATACAAATTATTTATTGTCTACCACTGTGTGCGTATAACGAAAAACATCGTGCACGACGAAAAGAAATTGAAAATATTCCTCGATGAAAATTCGTCGAGCAGTTTGTTGAAAATCAATCGGATCAATGAATAACTTCGACGAAACAATTTTCACTTACAGTGTAATTGATTGTCGTCCAATCGATTTTTTCCTTCGCGTACTCCTGCTGTTCCAGCTTGAAAATGTGCTTGTTAAAATAGAATTGAAGGTTCTCGTTCGCGTAATTAATGCACAGTTGTTCGAGGCTGTTCTCCGCGAAATTCTCGAATCCAAATATATCGAGTATCGATATCGCGGCTGTCTGCTTGGTTCCTTTGTACACGATATGATTGACGCGTGCCACTAGCCAGGAGAACAAGGAATTGTACAGAGCCTTGGCAAAGGCATCCCTGGCATCCAAAGCTTGATCTATATTCAACGCTGTGAACACTCGTTCGTTTCTTGCTTCCTGCGGAAAAAATTCATCATCTATCGATCAAACGACAATTCCCCAAAACAGGAAACACAAAACACTCAATAAATTGTTCAATTTTTAACATACTGTAGTCTTGGTTGTGAGAGCTCTGATAATTCCATCGGAATTGACCTGAAGAAGATGAGCAGCCCAACGAATCTCCGCGTCGGAACCGACCTCCACACCCTCTTGGCCGTGCCTCATTTGCTTTCGATGGAAGTACACATTACCAAGGTGTAAAACGCTCGCGAGAATTTTAAAGATCGTGTCCTGTTCCTCAGAAGTGAATCCTAATACTTGCATCGCGGATAGAAGGGCTTTGAAGTCCTGGGTGTCGCTTTTCCCGTCGATTTCGCAGTTTCCACCCTGGTGAATAGAAATTTTCGTTCCATTTGTGATGCTAAGAATGTCGGCCGAGGAGGTATCAAAATCTCGAGTCACCTGGTTCAAGTAAAAGTATTTGTCTGGCGTTAGCAATCCGTACTTATCCCTGAGCTGTTGGTCGAGACCTGCCAAAAGCTCGTAGAACACATGATAATTTCTCTCCTCCGAGGCTTGGGTGACTATTCTACTTTTTTCTAGGAGATACTGAGTTATCCTCCCTCCAACGATCACACCGCTGAAAATAAGTTACATTAAGAATGATTACGTATCCATTCCTAACGAGATCCCGTTTTAAAAATAAGGCAACTCCATTATCCTGTAATTCGATGTTAACGTACGAGTGTATTTCTACGTTACCGAATTTTGTAATTTTATAACGATCTCTTGTCAGACTTTTTTCTCACTCACTCTCTAAAGTAAACTTCTAGATATTTCCCAAATCTGCTGCTGTTGTCGTTCCTCGGTGTCTTCGCGTTTCCAAAGCTTTCCAACAACGGGGTCGCCTCCAGGATTTGTTCGGTAACGAGATTGTTTGGTGCCCGATTAACGGCGGCCAGGTACTGCATTACGAGTTTCGTAGATTCCGTTTTACCTGAACCGGACTCACCGGAAATAACGACCACTTGATTCGCGCTGGCATTATTCGCAGCAGTTACCTGACTGTACGCAGACGAGCCCACCGCAAACAGATGGCTGCAATTGCGTCGTAAAAATTGTTTTTTTTTTTTGCCACATTACACAAACGAGAGAGAGGGATACGTTATCGCGTAAAAATCGAGCTAAGCTTAATATTGAATTTATCGCAGTGGGAAATTGATTGCCCCCTTATCACGCATATACATTTTATTTAATTGCAAATGGAATGTATAAAACTCACGGTGGCAATGTGCCAAGTATTCGTCCTTCGTATAATTTCACTTGGTCCAAGCCATAAATGTCGAACATTTTATAAGGATTCACCGCCACTAAAATGCTTCCCGTGTAGGTCTGTAGTTGTTTAAGAATGTTAATTGAATTATTATAATAAAACCGCTCACTCGTAACATTTTAATAAATCAAACGGAAGATGAAGAAAACATACGTATATTAACTCCTTGTCGTATCGGATCTTCAAGTTCCATAATAGAGAAGCTTCATTCAGGTCGCTGCAATTTGAATCGATTCTTTCACAGCAATCTAATTAACTTGATTACCGCGCGCGGTGTACGTAACTGGTAATATAAAACTCACGTTAATTGTATCATGTCTTCCACTCCATTTTGCCCAAGATCCTGCCTTGGTTTCACTCCACTCAAATTTGTAAGGGTGAAGATTTGAGGCTGAAACGTAACACAGGCGATTAATAAACTCTTATTATTTGATATATAGATTCATGTTAATTAATAATCTGCTCGATCTGTGACCCTTCGATCTATAAACAGTTAGCAATAATTAATCTCCAATATTACTCAGAATTCCCCGCATGATTAACTTCCAACATAAAGAGAACATTTCCATCAGCCTAACGAAAAGCCATTAAAGAAAAACGTTATCGAACTTTGCCTCGCACCGCATTACATTTTCGACGATCACACGAACACAGAGATACGTCAAATTTTCTGGAGTCCTCCTCATCTTCGGTCTCAGCATAGAATCGTTAGACCTGGTTCTTCTCCCTGTACCCTGTCTCCTCGAATAGCTACCACTGTCACTGTCGCCTTCCTCCCCGTGGCACACCCCACAAAAATCGCGAGAGAGCGTGCTCGTGGTCGTCGAGAAATCGATCGATCCATCGGTGGAATCGTCAACGAAATCGTCTTTGCAACTACCACCGTCGAAGGCCGACTTCCAATTCTTCAACACCGATTTCGTCGTTTTGTAATGCCACTCGACAAAGTCTTGCTGCGGCGCGCACGGGCACGCATACTCGTCCCTCCCGTGGAAGACACTTTCCTCCGCGTGTAACCTTGACTTCTGAACAGGAACATCGCAGTTCGACGACTTCGTAGAAAATTTCTGACATTTGCACAGTGGCGAACACGCGGCCAGTTCACTTTTCGAAGCGAGGCAACATTCCTCGGTCCAGGTGTCGGTGTCCACTGTGCCCGACGAGATTGACACGGACATGGATGACCGCGATGATGGAACATCGTAGTTACGCTCCTCCTCTTTATCCATAAGCGCCGAATATAGCTGCCCACCAATTTTTCTCACGACCGAGAAGCAATTGTCGATATATAGTTTGTGACCGCGACGTTTCTTCAGGGCTCGAAAGGGTTTGAACGGGCTCGTCGAAGTTGACTGCTTCTATCCATTCCGATAGATGTTTCCTGGCGGTTGCCTTACTTCCAGGCGGTTTTTTTCACCGGATTTTCTCGACTGTTGCGACCCGATCTCCGGAGAGAATGCACGATAAAAAAAAGGGAAGATTCGCGCGAATTCACATAAGACGCGAAAGCCTCTCACGTGAGACTTAACCGGATACCGGGTTGCCTGAGTTTGCAGTTGCAATTCCATTGGCGTCGCCGTGATGCAATTTACGGAAGGATATAAACGTTTTACCGTACCGTCTGTGGTAAACAGAAAACGATCCCGTTACCGGCTTTTAATGAAACCTCCAATTATGTGAAATTATGACGATTGCGGTGGAACTGCCCGGACGAATTAATAACGATCATTCGGGTGATACAGTTTAAATCATATCTTAATCATTGATAACGGCCCGCTGTAAATTATAATTCACTGAGCATTCGTAATATTTATTGCACAAGCTACAGAAGTGCCCCGGAACGAATGTTTGATTAATCATTTAGTTCCGACGACGAGGATAACTATTTCTGTCGATCAAGGTGAACAAGGTGATCGATTTTGTCGCGTCGTTAGCAGGGGACAATGCCTCGTCGATTTGTCGGAAGTTAATTACACAATGGCTGTTACATCGTCGTTACACGACGGACAACTGTGACCGCTAATAACGTGCCAGTATTATTCACACAGGTACCGAACGTTCGCATTGTGCGAAGCTAATCTTAACGCAACCGTAAGAGTCCCATTTCTACGCCTCTGTGCATCGTCATCTATAATGGGACACCGTTGAACTAGACTCCGCTACCGATGCACGACGGTGCATCAAGAAATCGAATACAAGTCGCACCAGTACAGCCGGGGAAAAATAATCGATACTGAAATCCAACGTAGGCCGACCGCAGTGGATCGCGTAAAAAGACAAAAAAGTCCACCATCAAATGAGCGTCGACCCTATCCCATATTCAGAAACACTACTGCAGTCTCATCAATGTAACTGCCTGTTACCTAACATAATAAATCACGGAAATTCGTCACGACTTTCCTCCACACTCGACTAAAATGAAACGCGATTCACGCGGCCTGGAAAATTCATCTTGAAGAACGACACCTTTGCGCGCCCATTCAAGTGTCGCCGTTTGAACGAATTCGCGTCATCGCACGATCGGACGGAAAAAAATTGTCGTTCGATCGGCCGATCGAAGTCCGCGATTCAGTTTTCCAACGACGACACGAAATATGAGTGGCGTACACGAAAGAGGAGACAGCGAACCGACGAAAGTGAAAGACGTGGTACGCGAAAAACTCGGGTACACGATTGTTGCCAATACGGTGTCCTTGGAGCTTGAAAGTGCAAGAAGGTGTTGCAAGCGACCGGCACGCTGCCCCTTTTCGATATGCACTTTCACGCGCCGATCGATACATCGCATCTGGGTGGACGGATTTTTTTGCTTCGTTTTTCGAGACACCGCGCTGGCTACTTTCGCGGAAGCATTTCGCGTTGTTTCGCCGGGTATGCTCGGCATTCGACGTTTGATTCGACTTTCTAGCCGGGACCAGACGTATTTGACTACCCCGTTAAGTGGCCGCGACGGAAATCTCGTTTCTCCAGCAACGCGTCGCATTCCTTGTTCCGCGACACGTCGACGAAAAAAAGCGAGCGAGATTCTCTGAATTTCTGGCGACACTCGCGACCGTACTTTTTTTTGCATTTATCCGACTGCAGCGTGAATTGCCGTGAATTGCAGCGTTTTCCTAACGTTGCAAGCACAATGCGAATTATTTTGCCCGGTGCCTGATGCTTGCTGGAAGAAGATCGTTAAATGGCGAGCGACTGAATTATAATGGGGATAACAACTTCAACCGTCCGTATTGTGCCCCGCCTCGCAATACGACCGCAACGAACGCTCTCTACTATTGTTGCTGCGCCAAATTGCACCGAGAAAAAGTCAATGGAACATAGTAGGAACGTCGACTCGACCATTCGAAGCGTGGTTCGCTTTAAGGAAATGCAGAATAACCGGTTGCTCCGTGGCCTCGAAGTGGCCAACTAGTATTGTTGACTAGCGTGCGCTCTAACACGCGTCTATCGTGTCCCTCCAACCCTTCGAGGTAATAATGTACATCGTAGTCCCATTGTCGACGTGTCTGCGGGGCGAACGGTAAATATTCCTATTCAGTCGTGGAAGAAACGACGAGCCCGACGTTTAACGTCGGCACAGGGGACGCATTTCCACCTCGTGCATCATAATCGAGATTGTGTCACAGATCTTGCATAACTTATCCGGCCGATCGTTCGAAGCGCGAATGATTTGCACGTCCAGGCGTCCCCTTTCACAGTCATCGTCGAACGTCTCAGGAACGTTCATTCAGAATAGAGATCGCCTTTTTGTTTTCATCGGAGAACGTAAATGGATTTTATACCTTGCTTGCGATCACTGCCTGAACGGAGAGAACGTTGGCAGCTCTGTGGTACTCCAAAACCTCGCCTGGTAACACGTGGCCGACACCTGGGTCGAACCACACTAATTCACCCTGTGAAAAGAAAGAAATACGGACTTGATGAACGAAGAAATAAGAAACTCACCGTTTGACAGGCAAAGAATTTTGTAAGGGTTAGTCGAATTTTCGTTAACAGTAAGGACAAATAATTATCGAGCGAGCTCGAAGGATTTTCACAGAAAGATGAACCACAGATATTTAAGAATTCATCATAGATCTTCTCGAATATCTTCTTTGAAATTCGCATAAAATTCTTCTGCGCGTGCAGATTTCCAAAAAGCACTCCGCGCAACGAGCAAATAGTCGGCCGCAATTTTCTTTTCTAACCGTTCTCAGGTTCCACGTTGGACAGGACGAGACGCATTCGCCCTGCGTTTCACTGTTGGACAAGGATTGCACTTTTCGCTTTCCAGTGCAGAATCCAAAAATCGAGGACGTCGTCACGGGTGAATTCGACCGGCCGCTGTTGGCGTCGCTAAAAGCTCTAATATGACCGCCAGCAGACTTCTTCACGTAGTTCGATCTCTCCTTACTCTGTTTCGACGAGATACCAGTTTCTTTCGATAATTTTCTGCGCCTGTCGATTCCTGGCGGGCTTTCGTTCGAACACTTTCTCGAACTTTTCACATAACTGGGAAGAGTGGTAGCCAGCCTGGCCGCCGTGCCGATCTCTCGTTGCGTCGAGCGAAAGTTTTCGACCAGCCGGCTTTGCGACTTCGATCTGTGCTTGGTTGCCTCCTTGGACTTTGTGGAATTCTTCCCCGATCGGGAATCGCGTCTGCCGGCAACGCTAGTTCTCCCAAAGTTCTTCTCTTTCGATCGATCGGTATCCATTTCGCAGTCGGGATCGTTCGTGTCCCGAACATCAAAGCCTCTACCCAGATACGCCTGACACTCGGACTGAAATTCAGACGGCAATTCTGACTGAAATTCTGAACGAAATTCACATTGAAATACGGACTGACCCTCCGCAGAGCCCTCGGTCTTCGAACTATTCGGGTCCCCGTAACCGTCGTTATCCATATTGTCGATGATTCTCCTCCTAGACATAGTCCTGTGACCCATATCTACTTCACCCTCGACCCTACCGTCAGCACCACCTTTCGAATCAGCCTTGTTATCGCGACGTGGCAGGCTCTTCGACGTTTTTCGAGACACTTTGGCGTAAACCGCATTTCTCTGAGGATTCGTTCTCATGTCAACGAGGGGCAACGTGGCTGAATAGTACGGCGTGTCGGGCACAGGATCACGAAGATGCCGGGTAGTTGCTTTAAACTCCACGTCCACAGCTCTCTCTCTGACGCGAAGAGTGCCAGGTTTGGGGTACCTGGTCAGGGTGTTCGACGAGGATAAAGTGCTTCTCAGAGTTCCAGTATTGGCCGGAAGAGAAGTCTTTCTTCTACGAATTCTTCCATAGACCGGTGGTTCCTTTCTCACAGCATCCCTGGCCAGCCTGGGGCTGGCCCAATCCTTCTCGAGTTTAATCGATCTCGACGCGTCCACTATCTTGGGCAAGGTCGATGGCCTGGGCGCAAGGCCGCGAGCAGTGTCCTGCAGCTTGCCGGTGACTGACAGGAAATCACAGACGGACCTGGACTCTCTCCCATCCTCCTTGCCCCACCCGGGGTTCCTCGACCGCGGGACGTTCCTCGGGTAACTGGAGGAGGACTTCGACGTGCCACCTTTCGCCTCTGAACTTTCTAGCTTCTCCGCGCCGTGGTTCGCTCCACGCGAAATGCCGACTGGCGCGTCCACGCTCGCTCTTCTGCGTAATATATCCTGCCTGGAGATCTTTCGGAATCCCTGCGACGGCTGAGAGACTTTTCCTAGATCCTTGTGCGATCTCTTAGCTATGGCCGGCAGAGTTCTCGGCCTGTCCTGCTGGTCCTTGTCTATTTCCATCGATCGCGTCCATCGACAGCGTTGCGTTTCGAAATATTTCGGTTTCTCCCCCTCCTCTTTCTCCCTGCTGTATCTGCGAATGATTTCCCTTCGGGACACCGCCGCGTCCCGTGGCACAGTGTAAAATACCTCGCTCCCGTCCGATTTGCCAGGTCGTGGACCATACTCGACGACGATCGGCGGGTCCAGGCTCCCCGCACCACCGGAAGCACGGTGTCCCCTAACTCGTTCCGTCGATCCGCTGGAATTTGGGGCGGAATTTGTATCTGGGTCTGGGCCGGCGGAATTATGCAACGCGCGTCGAACGGATAACGGTTCAGCGCAGACGTAGAAAGCTTCCGAGCGCGTGTTTCGTGACGAAAACCGATTCCTCGGGGTCGACGATCGCGTAGGCCTGCGTTCAGCTTTCTTGGTGCACGCTATCGCGGACTCCATGTTGCGTATACCGGTCAGCGTTCGATTTTAATCGACATTATTGACTTTCTTCGATGCCCACCGCGCGATTATCCCGAGGAGGGCGAGTCCGGACGGCGGCGGACGTTGTCGTGGCTCGTTCGACCACCGGTTTCGATCGATGTCGTTGGAATCTTTCGACTTCGAGTATTTCTTAGAGCGAATTAAAGAATACAGAAGTCGGGCCGCGGTTCGTTGAGGCGAACTTTCGTGGACAAATGGCCCGCGTCGTCAAGATGATCGCTGAGTATCTTCGAAATCATCCATCTGGTCTGTTCGAACAAGTGCTCCGCTGCGAAACATGTTTAAAATAATCTTTGCGCTAACGGTGCCGTCCATTAAATCACAAACAGACCGCCAAACACGCTACTCGGCAAAGCTGTTTGGCGTTTCCTACGCGCGATGGTATCGTTTAACAGCAATTAACACTACGAGGAATTTGCCCGGGAGTTCACCTAGACCTGGCCTTGTTATCGCCTCTAATCGTACGAGTTCTGTTAGGCACCAGTTTCTCGTCTAACCAGAAACTAAGCACCAGTTGTCCAGTATCGTTCGCGTGTAATGCGGTTTCGTTATAGAATGTACTCCGGCAACGTTTTATCATCCGACCGTTTATTAATCGCGTAGAAATTGACCGGAATATTTGTTTAATTTCCCCTCCGGGTTTCGTGGAACGTTTTTCGTACACTTGTAGCGCGGTTAAATACGTTTCCTCCGCGTCGCGTCCCTCTTTGCACGAGGCAAATGCAAAGCGCTACGGAGTTCAAGGCTAACAGACGGCTAAGGCTCCAGCTCCTTTAGCCGTGGACAGTCTTTCTATTTGCAGAAAGTATGGGCAAACATGACCCGGCTCGTAAAGTCGTCCCTGAGGAACGGCTTCTAGTTAAAACCAGGCGTCAGTGACCTTGCTTTCATTCTGCGCAAGTAGCGACGTAAAAATTTCAGTGTCCTTTCGCGGCGAACAGTTCTTCGCGACGCTTCCTGCGCTCCTCTAGCGTAGCTCCGTCCTCGAAACCTTTTTCTTATTCATCGTCAGGATAGACTCGTTCGTGTTGGGTTTGGGTTAGGTTTGAGGAAATAATCGTTTCAATGCACAGTTTCAGTCGCAGGCATCGCGCGACCAAAAAACCTATGCTCTTCCCGTGGCCCAAAACGATTCCTGGGCAGCACGATCGGTCGGCAAAGTTCAACACGCTTAGGAAGCTGGACACGTTCGGCGAAGATTTGCGGCAATCGTGCGGCGCAACACGGCCATGCATTTTAAATTCCGTTTAAAAGAAGTTAGGAGGCCAACCGAGACGGTTACTATTTGGCGCATTGGGTCACCGGTGCTCGAAAAATCTGTGCTGCTCGCATAGAATGCATTAACGGTCCCCCCGTTGGACGTTTTGGGAATAAGTCCGCGCGGTGGCACGGCCGTCAATCCTTCGAGACCTTTGTGGACGCGTCACTTTGCATTTAAATAGCCATAAACGTCCACCGGCCGGCTGGCCGTCTCTCCGGCAAGATTTTCACCTCCGGCGAACTTTATATTCGAAAAGTAAATTCAGCTCGATGACCCCGTTCGATCGAACCGCGACATGCCTCTTCGTCGAAGAAATGGACGGGCAAGTCGCGCTCCTCGGTGTCGATAACCTTCCGGAGTTTTCTATTCGCGAGCACCACTCCCGGAACGTTTTCGCGGCCCTTTCCTCGCGTCCTTCTCCACTCGATCCCGGTGTCCTTCAACTCGTTTCACCGGCTAGTTTCACGTACAAAACGCGTCCCGGCGTATTCAACGTGCCCGACGATAAACACCGCGAGACATTTCATTCCAGCACTGCACGTTCGAACGAAGCTCGGGAGGCCTCTCGAGGACCCCGTTCTCGACTAAAAGGGGGTTTCCTTTTTGATTCGTGCCACTTCTTCGTGGAACTTCTTCGATCGTTGAAACGGGGTCAAACGGAAACACCGCGAATCACTCGTTCGTGGCACGAAGGACGCGGCGATGCACGATAAGGCATGGCTAAGGGGGTGAATTCGTTCGTCGGCGATAACGATAAAACGGAGAGAATAGAAGGAAAAGGAAGAAAACCCGTATACGCGACGAAGAGGCATCGAGTTCCGCGATCCGGACGCGAGGATGTTCGATGCAACACTGGAAGTCATACGGCTCTTCTTCGCAACAATTGCTGTGCATGCACAGTGGCGTATGCGACTTTTCCTCCGTTTCTGTTTTTTTTCAATCGAATCTCGGCATCGTCGATCATTCGCTCGCCGCGCGCCCACGGTAAATCGATCTCGCGGCCTCTCGATCGACGAATCGCCGAAGACAGACCCCGCACGCCGAGGTCGTCACTGAGATCGCTCGAGACCCGCTTCGCCACCCGCGCTCGCAGTGGAAACGACGCGAAGGAAGAGGTGCCGGCGCCAGTGGATCGAAGTGCTTTGGGGTGGAACCAAGCGTGCCTCTCTTCTTATATAAATTACGCGCTAAATACGCGTACGCCTACGTGGAGCTAGCTGGATATAGGCTGCGGCCACCGCGAACGGGAAGCGATTCTCTAACTAGCCACCGTGGCGAGTTGCAGAAGCGGCTTCGCCTGTCGATGGTAAAAACCGATTGTGTTCGCAGAGGCGTTCAACGCGCGTTCGTACGGCTTCGACGAGGCAAAGATCGAGATCGGCCCCTGCAGTTTCATGGTATGTCGCGTCTTTGTTTCCTTTGACCGGTAAAAAAAATTCGCGAGTCCGTTTCGAAGTGTGCGCAGAATCTCGTCCCGTTCAATTGGTTGCTCAATTAGTTGTGCTCGCTCGAGTTTAGATCGCCTCGTCCCCCGGGGACGAAGGGAGTCAGTGCTGTGAGACTTATGAACATCGTGGTGCGCGGTTTTAACTTGCGAAATCTGTGCGAGTTTCGCGACTTCTTTTGTCGCGCGGAAACGAAAATCGGGGAAACGAGTAGACGGGGCTGAGCCACGATAAAATCCCAGCGCCAGGCAGACTCGATCGACAGAGCTCGGTCCGTGGATTCGCCTGCGCTCATACTTTTACCCGAGACAGTATTACACCGGTCTAATCACGAGTAATGAGCTGGGGGATAATTGAGGAAGACATCGTCCCTGGCTGAGCGTAACCAATATTATAGGAAATTGATGTAATGCAACAGTTATTGCTACGATCTGGATAATCAATGCGCCACAGTTCCTTTTCTGATTTATCGAATACCGCCACCGACTACGGCGAATTTTACGCAATGCATTCTCGAATAAATTTCTCGCTTCGATTAGGCAATTTTTTCGACACAATTTTTAATCTATTCTCAATTCGCGTCGCACAAAACTGGATTAACTAAAGGCGAAGATTATTCCTACTATTTTCTAAACGTTCATCGCGCTCAACTGTATCTCTCGCGTGTGTCTACGGCACGAATAATTCTTTCCTAGACAATCGAGCTCTATTTGCTCCCCGACAGAAAGCTATAGCTAGCTTGTAAGTTACACAAGCTGCGCGCAGAATGTGGCATCATAGCGCGGGAACTATTTCTTTGCCGGCAAGTCGAAATTATTCACGCGATTCCCGGCAGCGTCCTCTTTTCCATATTTTCGCCGATTGTCTCCCGGGCGGCGGAGCGAAAAGCAAAGGGTCAAACGCGGCCTGCCCGAAGGCGAATAGCGCGCGAATAGGTCGCTGGACGAGGCAAAGCGAGGCACAGAGGCATTCGAAAGTGGATGGCTTGCACGACGACGCAATTGCGTGTGCACAGATCATTGACTTTAATCACGCAACAATCCCTGCTACGATCCCGACCGCGTAAACATTGTGCAACGATGCAATAAACTATGGAAAACGTTTCTTTCTGGTTTTGAGGATTTCGCAATCGTCCGAGGTGCCGGTGCAGTGCCTCCGATAATAATGGGACCCGTTAGTTCGCAAGAAAGTACGATGGCCCGTGTGTTTAATTTTAAATTGGTATTTCGATCGCTTACATCAATGAAGGAAGAAAGAATTTGAATGGGAAATATTGCAGACAGAGGGCAATTATTTTCGTTGCTTGGAACTGACGGAATCGCACCTGCTAGATGTGTCATTGTTCCTTTCAAGAGGAACAAATTGATTCGTTTCCGCGAGCGCAAAATATCAGGAGAGAAATTAGATATCTCTCGCGTAATGTTAGTTTAAGTTAGATTCGAGAAACTATGGTCGGTTTACCTTCTGCCACTCGGAGTACATCTTGATGATTGCGTTAAATAACCGTCCAAAGGGAACGAGCTACCCACATTTTGCACGGGCAGGTGAGATTGTTGGTCCTTTCTTGCTGCAAAATATAAATGCTTTTATTAGTTTCGATCAGGAAGATATAATCGATCGAGAGACTTAAAGGATAAATTAATGCGTAAACAGGATCAAACAGGATTCCTTGTTTACTGCAATGGGATGACCGGTTGTAGTTAAACAACAACGGTATAGATAAAACGCGTTTAAATAATTATTCTTTTTTTGCAACAGAATAGACCCCGGGATAATTATCAGGAAAGCAAATTTCCCTGTAAATTTTCATCGCCAAGACTAAACGAAGTTTAATTAATCGGGATATGTACGTTTCTTTCTCTAATGCTTTCGAGATGTCGAATTTAAATAGTATATTTAAATATGCGCCAATGGGAACACGTACATAATACCTCTCGTCCATTCGAGCGTACGACGACCGCGTAATTAAAGCCAAGCAGATCCGAATGAATGCAAATGCATGAATTTTATTAGCCTTGTCTTATTCGGATTCTAAAACAGCACCAAATTCTTCGATTATCTGAATTTCGCGAAACAAGAAGCATTAGTCATACTGGTTTACTGTCGAATAAAATAATGAACGATCGGTTCGACGTTATTACCTCTGCGAAGAACGTGACGTGAAGGAGTAACTCGGCTGTACATGGCGGAAGTATCGTGCAATGGTTGATTATTATTCGATTTCCGGTACGAGAGACAGCCGACGAGCGCTTCAGCGATGGGAAATGAAAGATTCGTTGAAGAACGAGAATCATTTTATCCGACTGACTCGAGATGGGAGAATTGTTGCGTACGCGAGTCGTGTCTTTAGATTCTGGGACGTGATGGGAATCTCGTCCCGATGGTGTTTACCGTAAAGAAGAATCGATTAGATGATTTCAGGCTGCTCAAATCAAGCTGACCTTGGGTTATATTCGAGCAGCTGGAATGCGGATTATTCGAAATCCACCTGCGGGACCTTTGACCAATTCGAAGAAGCAAGATTTCGTGTCTGTTAATGTTTTCAAGCGTAGCCCACCGTGTCGCACATTTTTCATCGAAACGGCGGAGACTGTGAATAACGGAATTCTATCAAACTGCAGACGAATTTCTATCGATTCTTGTATTGTCTTCTTACAAATCTTGGATCGTTTTCACGAAGTTTTTACGAACATTGAAACTCTTATTTTTCACCCGTTAAAAACATTTGAATATAATTGGGGTCTAATAAAAATTTTCTGTGCTCCGAGATTTTCCAGAAACGGAGGACTTTAACAGTGTCCCATTAAACGTCATTGACTCGCCCGAAAATTTCGATGGATCTGTAAATTTCAGGTGATGCTAAATTGCTTGCCCCCAGTATCTATACATATATTGCTCGCGTGGCTAGTCGCTGATAATAATCGCGCGGGGTTTCGGAAACGCCGGAAGTGTCGCAAATTGTTCCGCGTTTGCCTGAAGAAACGATGCACCGTTTCAGAAAATTGAGATATCGTTAGGTCCGCGTGATTCACAATCTCTGTATAAAGCTCCCGGCGCGTTCGACGAGAAAACAACGAAAGGAAAATTTCCTGCGTTTTCTCAATACGTTTGGAAAGCGATTTCCACTGAAATCGAGTAATTCGAATTCCCGGAGTGCCGGAAATGGCGCAAAGAAGTCATTCCCAAGGTCCAAGTCGATCGTTCCCATTCTATCATCTTTCTTCCTTTATAATTTTCTCTCTCTTTCCCGTAAGTATCGTAAACGAGAGCAGACGCTTTAGAACAAAATACTCGATACCGCTTATTGCTAAAGAGAAAGTGCAAGGAAAATGTAAGCCGCGATGCGTAAAACTTTTATTCCCCCGTAGAATATTTCAGCACTGCCTAACGAGAGAGTTCGTTTATGAGCGCACGGAATGGAGCGATGAACATTTAATTTTTTTTCAAACAGTCCAGCAATAAAATATCGAGCGATATCCCTCTGGACTAATCGCGAGATTACTCTATCGCGTCGACTGCTCCACATATATCGAGCATCAATCTCGGCGCCTCCCAATCTTTCGAAACGAAATCGTCCCATTCTCCCCCGTCCATTTTGCCGTCGTTCGAAAATTCCATTGCAACCATTTTGCACAAAATTTCACCCTTCCGACACTCGACTGCATTCGTCGATACCATCTCCGCGGCATTACTGGCGCACACCGACGTACGTTTTACGCTGTCGATAAAAGGAATCATTGCCGGCTATCGCGATTCGGTCGGTCCATCCCCCCCCAACGATCGTAAATCTCTCAGCGTCGCTGCAAAAGCCATTCGCACGAGTCCAGTTAACGGTCATCGTCGTCCCCCGTGGTCAGCGGGGTGAATTTAAGGATAGGAAAGAACAATGAACAATCGGCGGTGTCGAAAGGCCAAATTGCCAATGCTATTGTTCGGCGTGTTCTCTCGTTTTAGATACGCCTCTTCTATTTTGTCGCCGACAGCTCGCAGATCTCCGCGGGTCGAACGCGCCGAGGTGAATCGAACGACCGGAGGGGTGACTAACCAAATTAGCATAGGATTGCAAAATACATTCCGCCGTTGGTACAGTAGAAGGACGCCAGGCGATACTTTTACTCGACGATTTGTTCGCATGATCGATGCCCGCGATCGTTCGCACAGGCATCCGTAACTGCTATCTCGCCACTGAAACGGGGACATGGGACGGCGGTATCGTCGACGTTTCTGTAACTGAATTCTTTTATCGCAACTCTTGACGGTTCTCTGTGCGTTGAACTGTACGTGTTCACGGTGCACGAATTTTCGGCGATACGGAAAGGCGTAATGTTTGAACAAGTGCAGGGACAAGCGAGTTTTTAAAGACTCGGACTTGTACGTTGGCGAGAGATTGGATCGCGATTCGGGTCTTTTTTTTAATTTATTTATACAAGGAAAGGATATTAATGTTTTACTTGGTACTGGAAACATGTTTGCAGAAGAAGATTAATCGAGTTAAGGTTGACGTAGTTGCAGTCGATATTGTCTGTTATGATTTGATGCGAGAATGTAACGTAAGGGTTAATAAATTCCGGGAGAAATAATTGAGTTACAACATCTCAAGCACGAACTAAGAATGGTTGCAGAAAGTCGAATCTTTCGTTCTATTAAACGAGCATACCTTTTTACGATTTCTGTACAAATTTATTTAGTTAAATTTTAGTTAAATTTATTTAAATTTTACAGCCTTTTCTGTTAAAAATGAATGCGCTGCACGGAAAATTCGGTTTCCTTAATACCTGACCTGGTAATATTAGAATCGGACGGTCTTTACGTGACATCGTGGAAGCGACCCAGAAAATAATACGAAATTACAGCGACAAATCATCATTGCAGTTACGATACGGTGAAATAAATTTTCAGGGCATTGAATAAATTGCATTCCGTTTCGTTGAAATGAATAATTTGCATCTGTCAAATCGTTCAGCAAGAAATATTGTAGGTAGGCACGTTACAAGACGTGATCGTTGCTGAGTATGTATGAAGAAAGAAAAAAAATGTTACGCTGTTAGCCGACATACAATATTGTTTCGCAGTAGTGTCGCATTATTATTCTCCTCTTTAACGTTTAACGAGGAAAATTTCTGGAATATTTTCACGGAAGACGTTTTGGTTTGACAGAAACATTATTTAAAAACGTTCGCCAATACTTTCGAGGAAAAAGGGGGAGAATTCGGAGCAAGCTGCCTCCGCAATGTTTCGCTCATCGATTCGATACGACAGTACACCTGATATATGTGGTAATTAAGAAACAGTTGTACCTGGCTCTGATCACTGACGATAAATAATGTATTCCTTCTTGTTTGCATTTGATGTACAGTTGAATAGCTTGAGAAACGTTCAAGCCTTAAGTAGCTCATTGATATCCTCGTGAATGTAACACTACGCGTTACCACGTGAATTGAATTCTTAAAATTTTTATTCATATTAGTGCTAGTCCGTGCGTTTCTCTTTAACGTATCCATTGTCGTATTTACTTGCTTACAACCCGAGCTTGCGGCTCGTAAATAATCGCAGCGAGATTCATCTTAAGGACGCTATTGGCGCAATGGACGCCAAGTAAGAAAAATTGAAGCGCGACGGTATAAAATAAAATCAGGGATCGAGAGATTTTTATTTCTGACACGAATGCACGTAGCCGAATCTAGCATCGAAGAAAATCAGGGTCTCGTCGGGCAAGTATCGAGGTCAGACAGAGAAAGCAGCAGCTTGCCTATGGTGATACAAGAATCTTATGTAATTCATAATCTTGCCTCTCCTTTATCGAAATAAAAGACACGCAAGAGATCGCTTATCTCCGTGTCGTTGTGTATAACAAATAGCAATTGAATGCAATTGTTTTCAAGCAAGGAAAAGGACACACTGACGCTCAGCGGTAATTATTTCCACGAGGAAAAGTTTTCTGATTAGTTTACGTGTACTTGTAGGGTGCAGTTGCAAAATTATTAATCGCGAGGATCGGAGCAATTTTTTCTAAGGAGACAGGTATTTCGTTTATTTGAAGATATACTTGTTTATTAAACTGATTGTTCGTCATGTTCTAATTCTAATTTCGTTTCTAGCGAATTGAAATTGCAAATATTTAGCAGAATCTAGTTTTGCATGTCCGTGAAACGTTGTCACCATCTAATTGGAGCAAAATTTCCATTCAGCGCGGGATGATGTCGCAAATATGGCGAAAAGTGGCGAGAATATTTGTGCCCGCCAGTAATTAGAAGAGATTGCCACGGCTGGGCTGTTTGTCGAAAGTTCGGTTGCAGTTGATACGAAACGGGTTAAAATTCGCGGTGAAAGTACTTCCTAAAGTCAGCTTTCTTATCGATGCGCTGACTGGAAGCATCAAACGAGACAAGCGTTGCCCGATGTGCAATTAACGTGAAGAAATTCCTCGAATCGTTCTACAGTGTAACTGAATCAACGCAGTGCGATCTCTAGACAATATCTAGCCTGGCTCGCAATGGTTTCCCCGTTTATGTAATTCACATTAATCGCGATCGAAATTATTATTCCGTGGAAACAAACGAAGTGCGAGAACAATGTCGAATAAAAATTTATTTAGATAATACCCTTGTGGAAAAGTGACACGACTATTGGATATACATCTTGCAAAGTTCCTCTGCGCTCCGATCGAGCCGAGAAAATGACTGTCTCTATCGGATTGCAAAGTAGCAAACCGTGTACATACTCCGTTGCTAATATCCTCCCGACGCGTTCGAATTTTTGCGTGACACGAATGAATGTTAAATAACGGGACGCCATCTTTCTCCAGCAACAGTGGGAGGTCGCACGATTCACTGTCCTTGAATACTTTCGCCTAATCGGGCAACTAGATCAAACTGTATCCTGATTTTTAATTAATAACAATTCAATTATTACGCGTCCCGCGTTCGCTCGACGACACAATCCAATCGGCCACGCTCCAATCTAATTTTCTCGTCACACATAATCGAACCAATTCCGTGTAACCCTAAAAAAGATATTAATGAAGCTGCCCCTCGAAAACGCCGTACAAAAAAGGTCCGAGAAAAAGAAGCTCGAGAAACCTTAACTATTCGGTGCACAGTGTGGCCCAATGTATCAAACATTCAAGCATTTCTCAACGAAGTTTTACTTCAGTCCGTTTGCGCGATACTTGTCTCGGAAAAATCCTGCCCAACGCAAAGATTTAATCAACGGAAACAGAAAAGACCGGTACTCCCGAAAAACCGCGGAGCAATTCAATAGGTGCCCTTCGCGAAGCGAGCAACATTATAAATAAACATGACCACTTGCAACGTGCATTACGTATGACTCACGAGAAGCCCCCGGATAGACGAGAGCATAATACACGCTACGTCACAGGCAAACAGCATCTCTTTAATCTCTCCTCTAACGAGCGGTATTTCTTCAACGTCGCCGCCCATCGTCTCCCTCGCCCTCCGCGCTCGTTACACCTGAATTCCACAGAGCCTTCCGTACGATTTTTACCATCGGTCGTATTTATTCATCGATCTCCGAACCAACGAACCGTTGACCCATGCCCCCTCCCCGTCCTTGAACATTTCTGTACGACTATTTCACGACGGCCACGAGACCGTTCCAGTCAATAATACCGATACATCCCGTTGGTATGCGTGGTCCCCGCGTACACGGATCGTGAGAGTTCCGTTGTCCCCGGACGGGGAACTGGTCTGCCTCGAATCGACAACGTGACACAGGGAACGTGCTCGAAACTCCATGTTTATGGCAGCGAAAGGATACGGGCCTGGGAGGCACGTCCAATGGCATTCAACCGTTCGCAGCATCCGGACGGCAGGGAATACCTGGCGTACCTGGGGTGTCACACGGCGCGCCGCGCCATTTTAAAATCGATCCGCCGAAAAAGAAACGACACGCTCGTGCAACGAACATCAGATTCGAGCACCGTGTTCCTATTATCGAGGGAAATAACGCGGGGGAAAAGTACAATAAGGCAACGTGTCTCTCTCGCGACACGCGGAGAAAGAGAGAGAGAGAGAAAGGGGGAGAGATAGAGAGAGAGAGAGAGAGATGGGGCGAGGAGCGCGTGTCTTAACCGCGCGTTCATATCTCCGAGTCTCGCCTCCATTGAAATACATAGCACAGATCTTTGTACTCACTCCGCGGCTGCCCGGGCACGGGTTCGTCCTCTTGCTTCCGGTGTCTAATAAAATTCCTCGGTGTCGCGCCGATGCCACCGCGAGACGGTGCTCGGGAACACACAGCGACGGTAATCGGGTTCGCAGTCCGTTCACTGTCGACGTGCGCGCGTTCCTTCGCCACGAGGATCCACGAACGGAACGGACGCGGCGGGCAAAAGGTGGAAAGACGGAAAGGAGAAGTGAAACGGAGAGGAAAACGAAGGTGGGACCGGTCTTCGTGGATCCGTGTAGAGGGAACGGTTCAATCGCAATGGAAGTTTCACGGGTCGATCGGCGTTGCGCGCAGTGTCCCCTGCGGATCTGTCACTTGAACTTGTCGTCGTAGAAAAAAAAAAAAAACCCCACAGAACGATGAACGTTTCCACGTAGCGTTTCGTTCGATTGGTCCAACCCCTTTCGGATTATTCGAGCCTTCCCGGACGACCGGACACCGACTGCGTTCACGACGCGATTCCGGATCGTGGTATGCGGTCGTTCGACCTCGCCTAAGAAAACTTTAGTTCGAGTCTTCGGCAATCGGCGCCACCGTACGCTCGCCTGTACCGTTACACATATTACAGGTGACTCGTGGCTTGGTGAACCCCCTCTCGTTTCCCTATCGGAGTCTACACGTTTACCTGTTCACGGGTGTCGTCGAGGTTCACAGACAGGCGGCTGGCCTCAGGTGTATGTATACAGGTGCATACCCGGTCTACCTGCCTCGTTACCTAAATGTGTATGTATATGTCCAGCTTTGCAAAAGGGAACACCCCCAAAGGGGTCATCTAATCGCCGGCCATTGTCCTCGTACGGGACTCTCGGAGGCCGAACTGCGGTTCAGGCCTCCAGGTCTCCGCTTTTCACTTTTGCTCGAACCGGGTCCTCCTTTGAGCACGTGTTATCGAAACGGTGCGGGCCTCGTCGGGGAATCGGGGAATCGGGGAAATGGGTAATGCTAATGCGGCTCGTGGGTAGAATGTCCTGTTGTTTTTTCTACTTCTTTCTATTCCTTTCTTCTTTTTAATTGGGTTTAGGAGTGGCGTTCTGTGGCTCTGAAGTGGTTTGGTACGGGGACATGAGTGATTTACGCGATTGATTTATTTCTTGTAACCTGGGATCTTATTTTTATGCGTGATAATATTATGTGGTGGCTGACGAGGCGTAGGGTTTTCAAACGAATAACAGGTAATCCAGGTATAAGGTTGATCGTGCATCGTTTTATTATTTTACTCTATGTTAATTTGTGTTTTCATCATTTTCGTAATTCAGCACCATGGACACCTGCAGCGATTTAATAGTGGTATGCGAGGAGTGTATTATAAATTTTCTATTCACCCTCTTCCTGATGTCTTAAATGTCCGCGGTTACGAAAGGACTGCCCGCGTTAATTGAACAAGTATCTGTAAATTATTGTATTCTACGGTGAAACGATTAATTTTAAAGGTTTCGTTGGTCTTTCGTGGGAAATGTAATTCGTTATAGTTTGGATTTTATTTAGTAGAACGATTTATATTTCTACCGTAGCTTTGCTTTGGATGATTGAATATAACAACTGTTGATATATAAATGATCACACAGCCGAGATGTATGAATGGATAAATCACTTCATGAGCCCCCGGGCGATTTGATGCCTAATAATATATCCGATGCATTTAGAACAATCGCGTGCTTAATTGTTATGTATATCTATTATACATTTTATATTTAGTTCATTCAACAGATATTATATAAATCTTAATATTACTTTTATTGCGTGTTCTTCTAGCTGGATTCAATATAAAATGAAGAATATAATAAATAAGCTGCATATGCATAAGTTCAACAGCTGCTGTAATTTTAATTTGTTATTGTTATTTGTTATTGACTTCTACGTATAAACTATTTAAATCTTAATATGTGTTTCTAAATTATTTATGTTCATTGTAAATTTTATATTACATAAAATGAGTCATACAGGAGTCATGCTAGCATTCGTAGTTTTCTTACTTACAATTAGATTGAATCTAAGACATTACTTTTTCATCAAGCTTAAAATATTCGTTTATTTGCTTTTTATTGATAAAATTAAGTTAATGCAGCTTGAAAACCACACAGCTACATTTTTGTTAATATTATTACTACGATAAATTATCTGGGATTGCAGCTTGGAAATTAAGTTGCTCCTCTGCATCAGGCGCCCACAATTATTATTTAAATTCATTTCCTCCTTAATTCTTTTATCTTTAGATGACATCTCGCAAATAAAAAATTAGCCACCAGGAGCCGATATAACAATTTTTTAAAGTTGCATCGGTAACGTTGCGTGTGACATGGAATTAGCACTAGTACACCACAGAGGGCCGATAATCAGACATGTGGCACCATCTCACGTATGTAACCTTTTTTGCCGTTTGCCGCGACTTCGAAACTAAAATTCTGGATTAGGTCGTTAATTTCAACAATCCTCCTACAGCTGTTCACTTTTTATAAACAATTTAATAAATTCGTTTCAGAATTCCATCGAAGCTATACACGAGGGCCGATCTAATGTTAAGTCAGACGGTTCCTTGAACAAAGAACTACAATTTGAGATATCGTGGATTAAAGTCGACCAAGCAGAAGCCAAGATAATTGAATATGTTTAAATAAATTGTAAACAAATTCGACTCCTGCGACTTGTAGACCTGCTACATCATTGATCAACAGACATAAAGTAAAGCTAGCAGTAAACGCTACCATCTCCAACAGATGTAAACATTATTCCATGTGCAGTTCAGTTGTTATAAACAATTCTTATGAACACTTGAATTTGTTATTACGGTCAACTGGATATAGTTACAGCAACGGGGTATTTTTATCGTGTAGCTTATTCGTTTCCCTTTCATTTGACACCCCATTTATTAAAAAATAACAACCAAGATCCGAGATAACAATTTTTAAAATTTTCAGACAGTCGATAATCGTACATGTGGCGCCATGTCGTGTTTGCGGCCTTTTTCGCAGTTTGCATTGCCTCCAAAACAAAATTTCCGGATTACATCGTTTCTTTAAATAATTGTGTACTTTCCCCAAATATTTTATTGTTTATAAATTTTTGAACCACAAATGCCATAATGTTGAAACTGTTGCAGATGATAGCTACGGTTCGTAGTTTTACCTTAAGACTAGTGCGGTTAAAAAATACGCCCCAGAAGCCGAGAAATACATAATTGGTTAAACAAATGATGTAATCCGGAAATTTAGTTTTGAAGACACGGCAAACTGCGATAAAGGCCGCAAACGCGAGATGGCGCCACATGTACGATTATCGACTGTCTGAAAATTTAAGAAATTGTTATCTCGGATCTTGGTTGTTATTTTTTAATAAATGGGGTGTCAAATCAAAGGAAAACGAATAAGCTACACGATAAAAATACCCCGTTGCTGTAACTATATCCAGTTGACCGTAATAACAAATTCAAGTGTTCATAAGAATTGTTTATAACAACTGAACTGCACATGGAATAATGTTTACATCTATTGAGGATACTGTTAGCTTATACTGTGAGCTCTAATTTACGTCTATTGATCAATGATGGAACAGGACTACATGTCGCAGGACTCGCATTTGTTTTTAATTTATTTAAACAAATTCAAATATTTCGGCTTCTGCTGCGCCGAGTTTAATCGACGACCTCTCAAATTCAAGGTCATGGAACAATCTGATTATCATTAGATCGGCCCTTGTGTATAGCTTCGGTGGAATTCTCAAACAGATTGTTAAATTACTTATAAAAAATAATCGGCGCATGCAACACTTGTAAATCGTTTATTGGCATCATTTACCTTCATTTTTAACACCCGATTATTAATCTAGCGATTCCAGAAGTCGAGATAACTGCAGCGACCCGAAGTGCATTTTTGCCGATTTTTAATTGTTTATAACTTTTAAACCACAATTGCTATATCAGTGAAACTGTTGGAGAAGATGGCTATGGTTCGTAGATTTAATTTAAGACCCGTGTGGTTACGAAATACGCTCTAGAGGCCGAGAAAAACGCAATTGTTTAAGGAAACGATGCATCGTTACATCGCGATGTAATCAAGAAATTTGGTTTTGAAGGCGTGGCAAACTGCGAAAAGGGCCGCGTGGCTGTTCAGATTCTAGAGTGTCATGAATATATCATCACTGACGAGATATAGGAATAGACAAATCACCTTATGGAGTTTCGCGGTCCAACATGACTGTCATACCGGCTCAGAAATCCAACACTGATATCAGCGTCCTCTGCTCATAAACAGTGTTCAATTGTAGAACTATTATTTACTGAAGTAGGGGGGACAGGACTCATGCGACTGTGTGAATATATGTGAAATGTTTAGGGGGAATCAGGAAAGCTATTTCTCGGTCAACGTTTCGGTAGAAAAATTGAGCTACGGTGCCTGGTCGCGAGATGCACTTCTGTTTGGCTCGAGTTGAGTCGAAATCACATCGGGGCGATGAATTGCGTGTGTCGCGTATAGCGCACTTTTTTAAAATATTTATTTTCTAGTCCAAAAATCAGTTGTTTTAAACATCTTGAATATGCTACATTTCAAATAAGGTGTTTCAGATACCCCGCTTAACATTAACACACCTTTACATATAATTGCCACAAAATATTTAGTAATATAAGAAAAATAAAGTAATAATTATTTTCTGGAAAAAATGTAATTAATTGTAGTACATGTTTTGTAATGTATTTTATTTTTATTCTAAATCGTATTATTTTAATACAATGCAATGTACTTTTACAGAATTAAATAGATTTTTTTATAAAAGTGAATTTGTGACACTTTGTTTATAACATAAAAATTTGAGGATCTTTCTTCAGTTTCTTATTTTCCTTTCTTTCTCAGTTACAAATAACCACGATAGTTGACTTCCAGCTAGGTGAATTATTAACATAAAAGGAAGGAAATTATAAATATAATAATATTATATTATAATTATTAACTACACACTTTCTATCACTAGTTCACCGAGCTATGAAAAACTGATCTACAGAATTCAACGACCCAACCGACAATGCGCGACTGAACTCAACGACTACGATGTTGTCAATATCGCGGAGACGTTCGAACATTATGGATGTCGAATGCATTCTTATGTTTATGAAGGTACAGTCAAATCTCGAGTAGTGCACTTCGCTCGGAACCGAATGCAAACAATAATCGTTTGCAGACACGTTTATCGCAGGAATTGCCTTATGTTAGAAAATGAGTTACTTCGTTTCTTTTTTTTTAATTAAAGTTTAACGTGGCGTCGACACCAGGGTCATTAGCACTTCGTTATTGTTATTAGTTGAATATAAATAAGAAATTGTGTCTTTCATTAACGATAAAATTGCTCCAAGGAAAAAGATAATTAAAGAATTTGTCTAGTAACTATACAATTAACAATTGTAGTATACAATTATCGTCACTATCTTTTTCATTGTGGCAACTTTATTGTTTGAGTGTTAAAAAAAAATACATCTCTTAGCCCAATTTTTTTCTGTCATTTATCAGAAAATAATGTAGAGAATAACTTCAAAAATTTTTCATTTATTGATAGTACAATTGAAATAAGAAAACTTGTTATCATGTGTTTCTTTAATTAAAAGATTTTTAATTAACATTAAATGTTTCATATACTCTGTTGCCTTTCATTACGGCAAAGAACAAAAGAATTCTGTAAAATTATTTAATTTTCGCTTCGTTTTCTATAATCTGTGGGTAACGTTGCGAGTGACACGGAAATGGTAATGGGTCACCGACAACGTTACCTACACATTATAAAACGCGATTTTAATTATAAATTTTGCATCTTGACTCCTGGTGATTATTTTTCATCTACGAAGTGTCCATTAAAAGGGAAAGAAATAAGCTACAGGCCTGTAATCATTTCGTTGCTGTAACGTTATCCAGTTTCACATAATTATTACTACTACACCTGGAATGTGAAACGAGTGCTATTGTGTGCAAAAATAAATAGGCAAGATAAAAATATAATTAATTTTACGTACAATTAAATAAAAATAAGTTTTAAAAATTTGACATTTACGATAATGGGAAATTGGAGAATTTATGAGGAATTTGCGATTAATGCGGCAATACAACAATGCATCCTCGCAACCTTGCAAGGACGTTCCACGCGAATCGCCTACTATGCAATAGAAATAGCGGACGCAGTTCTAGGAATTTGTATAGGCACACTGATTGTCTGTCTTCATTCATAGATTTCTCGAAACTTTAAAAGGCTGTAACTGGGGTCAGAATTATCGGACCGAGTACGAAAAAAAGCAAATTAATCAGCGCGAGCTTCTCTGTGGGATAGGAATCTGTAGAATCAATTCTGTAAAGTGCCTATAATATGCATTCTATTGATAGTATGCAACTCCTGCTTCCTAAATATAATATTAAAATATTAACACATTCGGGACCGATGCGTGTAGTACAGGAACGTATACTCGGTAAATGTTCAAAGCTGATTTTCTCGAAAACAACGCCTTAAACAAGAAAATTTTTTATTGAAATCGCATGCAAAACTACAAGATTCTCAATGGACAACTTTGAAATTACAATATTACTCACTTATAACCGGAACATCTACTTAGCGGTTCCTGTTACTCCAAAAAGGGCAAAGGGCTTCGATTATGTGCCGATTCCCATGACAGTCGGTCATAGTGCTAACACGAACATCGTTTACCGACGTGGTGTATAAAATTCGCGCGGGGTAAAGGAACTCTCTCGTAAGCTAAAGAAAGATCGCTCAGGGTAAAGGGACACCACATACGGTGAAGGAATATCGCATAAGAAACAGATATGATTGAATCACAGACGAGATGTAGAACAGATGTAAGTCTGTAAGGTTTTATTCGTATATCTCGCATGTGACTCGACCTATTGTCACGTGTACAGGAGGGGATTGGTTTTACCAACGTTTTAACGCGTCGAGTCTCAACAACACGCCACAAGATGGCTGCGGAGCGTGGTCGTGCACCTGTACTGACAGCGCAAGCTACAGCTGAGTGGCGGTCTCCGTCTCAAAGAAAAGTGAGTAAAATTGTGTTTTAAAAGTGTTTGGTGCTTTCCTGGCTCTACCTAGTAGTTTCCTTTTGTCGTGTCGATATTGTGTTTGGGATTATACCCTCAAATTCCCCGAAATATCAACGTATTCGCCAGAAATATCTCTCTATTTACTCGACGCTCGCACATGTGCCGCCAATGCAACCATAATAAATGGTAAATCGGTAATTAACCTTGATAAATAAATCACATTTATTGATAAGGCACGTTTTTCGCGAAGAATATAGAAGTGGCACTAGAAAAATCGTTCTAATTACGTAGAGAGATAATTCTAATTCAACTATTGCATTGTTCCAAATGAATCGGAGCTGTTTTCGATACTAACCTAACCTAACCCTTTTCGCGCTTACTCCGAAATATGTGTCGTTTAACCCTTTCGAGGCGGATGGTTTTTCAACACTGAACGCAATAATATATAACGATTCGTCCTATCATATATATTCAACTATGAAAAATGCATTAGGTTAAGCATAGCATAGAAACGTGTTATTATATCTTGTACGAACAAAATATTTATCTAGCATTTGCTGGTTGTTCTTTCGACCATTTAGAGCCATTATTTTTTAATAAATTAATTGCTTTGCCTCCATTTCATCGTTAAAATTTCAGATAATTATATTTGTTCATCTGATGAAAACTCGAATTTAAAAAAAAATATGTTTGATTATTTATTTGCTAATTCAATTTGATCATGTTTTGGTCATGATTTCGAATTATTTCACTTTGATCACTGGTTTTCATAAGTTCCTTGGCGTGTTGGAGCTCCTGATTGTTGGAAATTGAATTGCGAGTGTATCGGCAATTAAAAATGGATCCATTCAATGTGCTTGAAAATGACGTGATAAAAACGAAGAATGACTTGTTGATTCTGATTCTAATCTATGTGCCAAACACGTTTATAGGCATTGCAGTAACATGCTATGTTTAACAGTTAGTGCTGTACAATGGAATATATTATAATAGAGTATATGCATAATCGAATATACAACTAAAATTTGCGTTCTGTTTCATTTTTTAAAGGTCGTGTATGTCATATTTTTCATGTAATTACTGAGACTGATTATGGAGTTATCGTATTCTTGTGATTCATCGATTGTATTCTATCTTATTTGAATTTCTTTCGATTACATAAACGATACTTATATTCTTATGGTATCAAAGTGCTTTAGTGTATAGTCTTGTGTATTATATCTATTTCATAAATTGTGTTAAAGTATGATGCGTTAAGTGATCAGAAATTTAGAATATTCTTCGTGGATATGTTTTGACATTTATATTCAATGTGTATTATCTTCTATATATTTTTATTTTCTAAAGGGAAAGAATTTTTTGTATATTATTGTAATGATTAGTATCAATCAATATTAGGAAATTAATTAATTAAAAAATGAATTAAAGAATTTTCACATTCTTCATATTGCATAAAGCCATATAAGATAAACAAACACGCAATATGGTTTATATCGAATGTGTGACCCATTTTGCACATTTGTCCTTCACTAACGCTAACGTTAATTAAAAGAATCCATTGCACCATTGTAACAAAAAATAAAAACTAAGAAGGCTTACGAACATTTTGCTTTTTATGGTAGAAACCAACGGTGCTAACGCGAAAATTCTCGTAATTTCAGGTGCCACGGAATATTGGTGGGAAAAGAATGAGCTGCTTTGATATCCGGAGGATCTAGCAAAGTGAGTTCAATATTTTTTAATTTCCATCCCCAATTTATGTATAATTTTTATTCGATTTTAAATACGAACCCCGGCACGTGTTAACACAATTATATGCATATGAATCAGTGCCGTTTCTTAATGAAAATAATTAAGTTCAACTTAATAAGGAAAGATAAGGAATGGTGCATTAATATGTACAAGCATTTAATATGCTTGATGATGGGCGTGATGGGAAATGGTGAACAGGCATGTGAAATGTAAAAACGTGAATTTGATCAATGAAACATGTTTATTAAAAATCTATCCCTACGTCTACAGTAAATATCACAGGTACATGTTTCTCTATCACAAGATCCTCTGCTCGGCCTATTAATCCTGCTGACAATATTCGCAGGAACGATCTATCTTAAACGATGGTCGGGTAATAAAACATTTTACACGATTGGCCGAGGAGAATGCGCATATATAACAACGTTTTTCCAGCGCGAGAAAGCATCGAGCGGCGCAATAATTGTTCCCGCGCCAAAATGGACAAAATAAATGATTCTCGATAAAAGTATGAAACAAACAATAGAAAACTCTGTCAAGTAACTTAAAGCTTCAGCGGCGACGCTCGAACGCGCGCGCGCGCACTGTTACATCGAGATCCTAATAGTTTCAACTATTACAACCAGTATTCGAACAATGTACAATATATTCGTAGGACGATGCTACTAAAAAAGAACTTATTCCCATATACACCCTCACTCGTTCTTTTCTTCTACTTCGAAGTGTCTTTGAGCAAATAGAAAGTCTTAAAGTCTATTTCTTCTTCCCTTGTGTTGACGTACTCTTCTTATTCTTCTTCTTCTTCTTCTTCTTCTTCTAAGTCTTCGTTTCTTCAGAATAAGGTATTTGCGCATCAAGTAGGCATCTTTCGTGTCATCAATCCCTCGTAGAAAAGAAACTCGTTCTTCCGTCCGTCACGTCGTTCCCTCTGGTTCAAAGGGGGGTGCGAGTTATACGCTCTCGCATCACAGACAAAATTGCACCACCGGTAATGGTTCTCCGTACAATGGATTCGTTTCAAATGGCAGCCACGGTGAATCGTGACCAATAGAATCCAATGGTTCCGGAAAGAACTCGGGGTTAACCCGATACGATGTCTTTGCCCGTTCGAGTCTCTTCGTTCTTCTCGATTACCATGGTCTCCAGACGGATTCGTTGGGTTTTGCGACCTGCAGGAGACCTTGGTGACTCTGGGACAATCCCTCGATTTCCGTTCTGACCGGGGATGGCTGGCTGGAAGCTGGCGTGAGTGGCATGGAGTACTCGTCCGAACTCAACTCGCTGCCAGATGATGGCGAAGACTGTGGTGCGGCCACGTGGATGGTCAGGGGGCCTGTCTTGTCCATGGAGTTCAGTTTGTGGCCCAAGTGGGTCATCAGTTTGGTCCCCAAGGCGACGTCGACGCCTGGAGTGGCGGCCAGGCAACGGCTAACTTCGTTGGCACAGTGCGTGTAGCCGGCTCTGAATCGATCCGCGTCGATCACTGGGTTCGCGGAAAGTCTCTGTTGCCTCTGGAGTTTGTGAAGGTGACGCACAGTCAGCTCGAGAATGTCGGCCTTTTCGAGTTTCGCCACGTTCTCGCCGTCGCCGGCTAGGGCTGTCACCATCAAATCCTTCAGCTCGTCCAAGCACCGGTTGATCCTTGCCCGGCGTTTGCGTTCAAGCATAGGTTTCATCACCTGTAAATCAAAAGTAACGAACCGTTATAGACACTTGCTCGGAGAATCGAATCGGTCGAATTGTGATCAAGGGAAAATATTCGAAACTAGTGGCGAAGCTTTCTCGATTAGAGCGCTTTAGATTGTAGCGAACAGCAGGTGGATATTGGATCGATGTAATTGTAAAAGACGCTTACCTTTCTGTATTGATAAGTCCTGGAGATGGGTTGCTCCTGTCCATCGACCATCATGATTGGTTCGTGCATCTGCATGATTAATCCTTTTGTCGTCGAGGGGGTTAGCGTCACACAGATAACGTAACTTCACTGATTACAAACGATTCGCTCGATCGCGATATCACACTTGTCGATTGTATTTAACGTCGCACAGGTTGTTTCGGGTAATTGTTAAACTGCTCGTTAGTTCGCTCGATTCGATGGAAACGTATCGACTGGTCTATCCGACGCGTCTCCTGTTCGAACTTCGTGAACGTTCACAGTGATTATGGTGGCTGTCGGGCGAGGCTGAAGCTTATATAGTCAAGGACCGTTCGGTATGGTGGGGTGAGGGGATGTAGTCAGGGTCCTTAGTGGGGGACAGGCCTTCCGTGGGAACGGTCCGTAGAGGTTGGTTCCCAAGCAAGCACACCACCTGTAAGCGGCAGCTGCCAGACACGCGCCCACACCAAGCCATCGTCACCGTTTCTTTGTCCTCGTCGCACCTATCGCCTCAATCGATGCATCCTACCTCGTCCGATCCTCCTCGGGTAGTCGTGCCACGGTATGCACGGCTCAACGTTCTCTTCTCTTTCCCTCTTTGCTCCTTTCGACTCGCTGTTTCACGAACGTGCGCTCATACGGAAGGACCCAGTATCAACGTCCTTTCCTTCTCTGCGATTCAAGTAGTCGGAGTAACCGAGACAGAAGAGGCCGAGTCCTCCACCTTTTTCCATTCTAGCGCCCGAGGAGGGTATATGTGTACACTCTCGTGCTACGTCTTCTTATCGTCGTAACCTCTTCGTCTGCCCTCCGCGCCACGCCATAGCCCCGTCTCTGTTCGAACGGAGCAGCTTTGTGGAGCGTGCTGGGCACAAGTCTCGCCGTTCACCCGATCACAATCCCACTAGTTACACGTTACTGAATCACGGGACGTGTGTCTATGCTACCGAGCCACCGCGAAACGATACTCATCCAGCTCGCATCCTCCTCGCAATTGATCAATCATTTTCTGCCGCGTGAGAGACGCTACGCGGATGCGGAGAGACAAATGTCGCGGGATAAAAGTGGGCCTTATGAAAAGGATGCGATGAATCGTTTATTAAGAGCGTCGCGTGGGCGCTGGATCTGCGTTGGGGAAACGTAGCTGTGCATAATTAAATGCGAACGTTTTTTGTGATCGTTGGCGGTTGATTGTGGCGTCGGTTCACGGAAACGGTGTGCCAATTTTCGACGCACCGTAGGATGGGGTGTCGGGCTTATGGGACCTCGGCGTCCTTCGAATCGGGTTTCAATTAAAATGCGGCGAGTCGGGTGTAAAATGTGTTAGACGGTATATTTTTATTTATGGCGGGTTACTTTGTCGCTTAATTAGTGCCTGTTTATAGGCAGGTCCCTAATGTCGCGTGGATCGTTCTGATTAGCGCGTATACTCGTTTGAGTATATTTCGTGCGCGTCAAAGTTATAATAATAGTAACGTTAAATAGTGGAGTACTGGCGCCTGAAAATTTTGACACGTACGTTGCACACGCGTTTGCACACGTTTCGCCGTTACCACTCTTGCATGGACCAAGCGAATTATGTATGTGATTTCTATCATTTCAGACAAGTACCTAGCTCAATTTACTTATTACACGTATATTGCATGAAATAGACGTTTCGTCTTTGACGTAAATTATTCACTAATTAACCGCCACGCAGAGTTCTGTCATTTAGAGGAAATCAATAATTATTATCAAAGAAAACGTTCAAACAATGGAGCTAGTAGATTCGATCTGTGAACGGTTCGTATAATTTTGCGTACAATTTACCGAACACCTAACGTGCCCCGATACCCTCGTGGCCAATTGTAAACGCTCGCGTTCAATTTATAGCGGCGACGTACGAACCGCTACAAAGATTACAGATTCTCAGTTTGGACAATCGATCGCTGTCAGAAGTTGATCGAAAGTAGCCCCCGGGAAGATCTGTTTCGGGCGGGGGTTTAATTTCTCGAAGACGCTCATAAAATCGTCCGCCGCTTTGGATAGTCATCGTCCAGAATGCATACCTCGACATGCTTTACCTGTACATCCCGCTGGTCGCTGGAAGCACTTCCAGATACTAATTTCGTCGAGGCTTTTGCTGAATTATATCCTTCGTACCCCCTTCCAATCTTTCTCTATCCTTCTCCGTATATGCCCGACCGCCCCATTATTTTTTCCCCGTCTTTATTTTTCTTTCCTTTCCCACCTCTTTCCAACGCTCGCTTCCTCCTGCCAACTACCTCGCTTATTTCCCCGCGAGTGGGGCACTTAAACATCGTTCGCACCGAATAATTACGCACGTTACTCTCATCCTTCTTCCCCTGTCTCGGTTCTCGCTCGTCCGACCACCTTCTTCTTTGCTACCGCGATTTTACGAGGCATCCTTCGTCTTCTTCTTCTTCTTCTTCTTCTTCTTCTTCTTATTCGTCTTCTTCTTCTTCTTCTTCTTCTTCTTCTTATTCGTCTTCTTCTTCTTCTTCTTCTTCTTCTTCTTCTTCTTCTTCTTGTTCTTCTCCTTCTTCGTCTCCGTGGTCCAATACCTTCCTTGGCTTCCTCTTTTTTTGGCTCCCTGCTTACCTGAGCCAACCAATTGCACGTGTCCTTAACGACGCCGGTACCTTCGTAGAACTTACGCGATTCTGAGATAACGCAAAGCTTTAATCTGTTCCCCATTCCCTCGCTTTTATTCTTCGTTTCGACCACGATACTTTGCCAGCATCCTTTTACCATTTCATTGGCTTCTATGTTGCACCGTGGGTTATTATAGTATCAACCCGATGGTCAGAATTAACCGGCTCCAAAAAATCTCGCCCATTTCTCGCAACTTTCTCGCCAGTTCTTGGATAAGTAGTTAGTAGAACTTGCAGAAATATCTACGGCAACCATTTTGTCGATAGTAGCGCGATTCGAAATTAGCCAATTTCTATTTTTATTACACTTTGAACCGGCCACAAGAATGATCGATACCATCGATACAGATACGTTTCACTTGCAAGATTTATACGATAATCCGTTGACTGATCGTGAGTCACGCAATCTGTGCCTTAACTGGTCAGCGGCTGCCCAGTCGTGTATTACACGTAACAATATACGTTGCCGGGTTTCCCCGAGCAAAAAAGAAAAAAAAAAAAAAATAGAAAACGAAAAGCCCCAGAATGACTCGGGGAAGTCTTAGGGGTGTTTAATAGCTAGTGACCACGTTGCCGTTGTAAGAAGGGAAAAAGATTACGCGGCGGGGCGCCGAAAGCGGTACATATTACGTGTCGGCTGAGACCGCTTGGATTTCTTCTTGTTAATGTCGAAACGACGCGACGGCCGCACGAAATCCAGGCGACAGTGATGAATCGAATCGGAAGGGTGTCGTGCATTTCTCGCATTCCAAAACGGGGCTACCATTATCGTAAATGTTGAATTTCAAGCACGTGCTGGTGTTTGCCATTCCTTCCAAATACTTTTAAGGCTAATTAAAATAATCAACCGGCGAAACTTTCGTACAACTTTAACCTTTGTATAAATGGCACGCGCTCCAATTTGGTCGCTCGATTATTTCAATTACTTATCCTTCATTTTCACGAATTTACTGCAGACGTAGAACGTCCACGGTTTTCTATCGGAGCGTACTCGTCGAAGCGTTGTATTATGTAAAATGCGAGGAATGAATGTTTTTCCGCGTGGAAAATTTGTCCCGCAACGCAACGAAATGGACAATTCTGATTATCTTCGAATCTACTCGATGGAACACGAACTACCGGGGAGCTCTGTCCCACGAGGACTATCGTGATCAATGACAGTCCATTAGAACGGCGCGATCGTTGAAACAAACTTAATGCGGCCACGTGGCGACTCAATTCCAAGTCAGCTTCCGCTCACGTGCCGCTCATTGTTCGTTTTTACACGATCTGGGTGGGCAGCACGATGTTCCTACTGCGTCGGTGGATAATATAAACCTAATTCGTCGTTCTGATTAGCGTACGTGCACGATTGCACGTATTAAAGCTTTCAGGCGGAGGCAGGCTACACGTGCCGCGGCAGTGCGCTGCTTAAATCGTTGCAGCACATTAACTGGAAGAAAGTGCAGTCAATATATACGTGTATGTACACGTTGCCCTTGCGGTGCAGTAGTTTCCGTGCACATGCAACGAAACCATCTGTATATATGTATATAAAAAGATGGTATCGATCTTTGCAACCATTTAATTATCGAAAATAATCCAATCCAATTAAGACAGCCCTTTCTAAAGGTCCTTGTAAATGTAAAAGTAGATTTAACGGAGATATTTATTGGGGGATCGAGAAGAAATCAATGAGAAACAGAGCGACTACTAAATTATAGAAGAAATTATTCTGGAATGATTGTTACAATATTTTTATTATTTTGCTTCTGTCGAGGAGAAAAATTTGTGTCGCTTTTAAGGCCGCAGGATGCCGGGAATGTTTTTACTTTAAAATGAAGATACTGAAATATTGATGCAAGATATTGTTATTCGGTTGAAATAAGAAGGGGCCGATTTTTCTGTCGCGAAACACGTGCGACGGCCGGAAATTTTCTCACTGCCACGGTCATCTGAATTTCCCATGTTTCGTATGCGCTCGTAGTATCATTTATTTCAACGGCGAAAGAGGGACAGAGAAAGGCTGGCTTATTAGCAAGCACATCAGCTGTTCGTGAACATATGTCGCGGGCCGTTTGGCTCGTGCCAACGATATCGTGGCCCCTTCCTCCCCTATCTCGAGTATCAACCCCTGTGACAACCGTTCGCACGCGTCGATTTCCGGCTACGCAATATCGAAGGGGGCTTCATAGGGGTTGCGCGAGAGATAACAATTGAATACTTGTAATAGTTCCATGTGAGAATTTCGTGTTTTCATCTTCGAACGGAACTTTAACCTACTCCATCTGGTGAACTTCTAATGCGTCACAACATGTACAAGCATAATTATTCGAACACGCAATTGCGTATACGTATGAAGGAGACTGTATCACGTATTGTTCATTTATTGGAAACTTTTCCCGATTTTTCACCGGAGGTTGTCGCATACAAATAAACGCAAGTCACGTTCTTAGACGTTTAATGCGATACAAAAATCCAGGAACAGTAATACTTAATGTGGGAGTTTCGTTCCGGCTGTTCTATTCTGCAATTAGCTTTTCCCTTTCGACTGCCTCGCTTGAAACGAAAATTAGGTGCCACGCATATGGCTTACCTTGTGACAATGGACATTATGTTTTCGTGGCAAGGCTAAACGTTCACCAGGATTTAACCGAGATTGCCTGTGTTTGGGATTTCCGTAGAAAATGTATCTTTGTTCCCCGGTCATAATACGGCACGAAAAGAATTTGTGCTTGCTTGGAATTACTGGCGAAATGCACGTCCTACTCATCCGGCAATTCATGCGGATCCCACTTTCCGTCTTTTATATCTCTTCTATCTCCCATAACCAGCGAACTACGAAATTATGGTAAACCCGGGGGCTTCTTGTCGAGGGAACACGCCATAAGAAAACAATAACACCTCGCATATTTAACAGAAACGTATTTGCCGGCGCGAGCTGTGGAAACTTTTGCACACCCCTTCTATTTCAATACAGCAGTTCCGCACTTGTGTGAAAGACTAACAGTCAGATTTAAAGTGCAGTTGATCTAGGTCCTAAACGTTATGGCGGGTCATCAAAGCTTTATTAAGGCCGCCTATGACCACGACGGATATGCGATTAAAAGACCTCACGTAGTGCGCTTAGGTTTCGGGGTCTGACCCTTGTTTTCACTCCTCGTCATCAGCGGGTTCGTGTCGTTACCATTTCTCGTTTTATTAGCTCGGTGTTTGCCGGGACCATGCTGTTAGGACCGTGAACAAATGCCACGCAAATGTCGAGAAATTTTTGGGAATGATAAAACTGTCATGGCTCGTTAAAACTTCGAATACAACGTTCCCTCCGACATGTCGTATAAATCTTTTCATGAACGCAAACAAAGGGCAATGTTTCCAACATTGTACCGTGACTATCTGTTCACTACTGCCGGGTTACGGATTAAAATATAAACATTAAACAATTTCGTAGAACAGCAATTATATTACAGTGGATGCCCATTTATCGTAACGAAATTTTATTTCATGCTCGCTTATCCGAACTCCCAGTGAGCTTTTATTATCCGAAGTACTATCGAATGTACGCGTACATGTGTACGTGCCTCCCGCTGTATGAATATCAACAGCTACCGGAGCGATATTCTGTTAATTGGCTCTCGAAATTTACTGGTAACAACCAGCAAATGTAGGCTCGGATCCACTCTGAACTTTTATTATCTGAATGCAAACCCAGCGGACACCTATAATATGGATTGTTTGTTTCCTTTTCTACTTCTGGTATATGGCGGTCAAAAGTTTCACAAGCTTACTCATTAATTTGCAAACCGGTCATATTAATTGCAAATAGATATATGTACATGGATATAATTTTTTTGTTCAATTTTGTCACTTAACTTTTTGTCCTTCCAAGCTGAATGCCGAAGCGGATCGTAGTCCCCTACCAGATTCCATGTTTGCGGAATTTTTTCCTTATCTAAAGTTTATTCAAAATACCACACTGGTATATAATCCATAAAAATCCAGAAAAGAAACCGCTCGGTTCTTTTGTGAAGCTGGTGTTTAGATGTGAAATTTGCATGTTGCGCCGTTACATCTCTCGGAACACGGCAGACCTTCTGACCTACTGGTCTGGCAGAGTAACCATGAAGAATAAGAGGAAGAAAAGGAGAAGTGAGAGCATTCTCACGGAGTGTCGAGTTCACCTGGTGGCGTCTGCACACACCGTGTGCAAGTTCGTTCTATTTAAATGGCCTTTTCTGTCCTTCCTCTTTTTTAATTGAATGCTACGTCATGGCACGTGCTCACAATACCGACACACGTCATAGCTTCCGTGTACACGAACCCCGACCTTGTTTCGCTTTCGTGGGATCTTCCGGTTAAACCGGAATCGTTTAGCTTCCTCTGACCTCCCAGCTCTTTTTTCTCCCTTTTTAATCAAAATACCACTAATCTCGCATCAAGGGATCCCTTGTTTACTCTAGACCCTCACCTGGAACAGTTTCAGTAAATCACCCAATCCCTTCAACCTTCGAATATTTTAGTTCAAATTATTCAGCACGAAAACAGGATTCAGTGTTCGCGTTGGCGGCAAACTCTCAGTGCAGTTCATAATACGTGTGTTCCGAGGACAATATTAATTATAATGCACGCGTTTATGTTGTACGGTGTTTTGCGAATCGAATGGGTTTATAACGAGCTGCCAGTGGGTTTCAGCACGTGCTACGTAGGTATATAAATACATGCAATAATGGAGGAGGGGCGCTTATTGATCACACGGGACATTGGACGCCCTGTTGTTGAGAATTTTTTCACGTCCCATTGTCTCGTGTTTCGCTTGTTCAAATGCATTTTTAAACATTAGATCAGTCACCTCATTCCTGCACACGCGTCAGTGAACGTGCATCTCGTTAGCCTATGAAATAACACCTCTCAATCGTCGAACAGTTCCCCGATATTCCGCGCTCGCCGTCGTTACATATTACGCGAGCAACAAAATATATTTTGAGAAACATACAAGGGTGACAAAATTCGTGGCCCACGAATGGGGAATGCAAATGAACTGGTGTCACGTTTAGAAGTTAGGATCGATAAAGGAAGGAACCCCGTGGTCTGCCGTTTTGGTAGGGGGAAGTGGCCCCGATAGGAGTCCCAAAGGCCTCCTTTGTGGGGCCTTAGGCTCAAGATTGCGCACGTGCTCGGTTTTCCCACGCGTATAGCACGCAGCCGGTCTTCGTCCAAGAGGGAGGACACCGAGGTTGAAAAGGGACAGGCTGCATTGTGTGGAGCACGGGTCCTGAGACACTGGAAATTAAAGGCCTCCTCATCTTCGTCTTTCTCCTTCCCACCCGCGGCAAATAATGACCGGTACAAATTGCCGGTAGCGTAGGAATAAAAGGAGACGGTCTCGAGAGACCTCTTTTGCTCCCGACCGGGCTAAATTGCGCGTAGAAAATCATTCGTGGAATATCTTCTGTATATGTAGTTGAGAACGTAATCATCAATCGGAGAACATTATTCATAATGCATTCGATATCTTCGTTCCTGTCAGAAATGGAAAAACATAAATTACACTTTGTTTGCGTCAAATGTTTCGTCCAACGAGCTATTTGGATCATATATTATATTTTCTTTAACATATTTTTGCACTGTGCTTAACAAAATACCGCAAAACCGTTCCGGATGCTCATTTTTGTCACCTTTACGTCGATTCACGCTTCGTGCAGAATATTTGAAACAGCTACGCCTTTAGGTTCACCGAACATTTTGGTTGTCCACGCGAAGGCTATTATTGGTACCTATTGTATTAAATAATTAAATATATTCTGTCTTTCGTTGAACATCGTTCACCTATGTCGCAGCACGTTCTTTGCAATGTGGAATTGGACGCAAGGAAAATAGATCGGGGTATTTGAGAAGCTTGTTTCGATTGTTTCGTGACAGGGAGATGGGGGTTGATTTCGACGTTTAACGCCGACCGTGACGCAGCTTTAAAAAATGTAACCAAGGACCACCTACGCTGGATATGTTCACAGGTACCCTTGATAGACGTGGCCGGTTCCTTATCCCGAAATTCCGACGGAGCTGACTCATGCATCTCATAATTTCTTTCGAAATTGAGACGAGACCCTACAAGGAAGTCATTGCGATGACTGAACGAAATTTGTATGCATATGTCGCGTTTCACGCTGCGTTACACGGCCGTTTCTTGCATTTAATTTCTCCGTAATTTGCGCCGGTATTTACGTTCTCCCCGCCTCGATTGCTTTCTGTTTGCGCCTCGAATGAAGTTTGCAGGACGATTTTCGAAGTGACTTCGCGTTCATTTCCGCGATGATGGCGCACATTAGTACGTTTTATTACCTTCGCGTGCTTGTTTTCGAGAGAGCATCGAATAAAGGGACACCATGAAATTATACCGCCTGTTGAAATAATGGAGTAATGAAAAGGGAGCGATCCCTTTAACTCAACCTTAAAAGGGTTGAACCTTGGACCAATCTGTCCTAAAATCCTGCGATACATGTTCCTCATTTATTAACCCACCGTGTTTCAGGAGTACTACTATAATTTTAATGCGTTCGACGAAAATTGAATACCCCTTGACCCGGAGCAAAGGGTTCAATTATAAAAATCAGGGAAGGGTGGGAACTGCCTGGCGAGTCCAATTTCTCAGGTTCCCATCAGGTGTATAAATCCACCGATAAACATACCTCCTTCCCCCTTCCCATTTCTCTCTGCCTCTCTGTACCGCGTGGCACACCGTTGGCGAACTTATTAACCAAGTGGATATCGCGACAGGCGCGTAAAAAAGTGTTGCCCGGGCGCTCATGATTTCTTTTTAATCGAGCCGGAAGCTCTCGTTAAGGGGCACCCGTTAATTGGTCCCGGCCTTCGGTCATCGAACAGAAATATGTACCCGGCCCCTCGTCGATAGTCGTTTCATCTCTTACAACACTATCTCTCTACCTGCCTTTGCACGTGCAGCACACACGTATAATACACGCGTGATGTGCCCGCACGAATGAATGGCGCTGCCGGGCGGAGAGGCACATCTCTCGTTTCTGGACTCAGAGATCTAACTACCACCTGCCTCATTTTCCCACGAGCTCCGGGCGAACCTCTCGAATACCGATGAGATAGACGAGGACGTAGCCGTTCCTGCCTTGGAACGAGCAGCCCGAAGGACAGCGGAGCCCACCGTGGACAGAAAAGGTGAGCTGCCTGTTTGCGGGAGAAGGATGAACAGATCGAACGGAGGGTGATAGAAACAGGGTTACGGGATGGGGCGGGGGGGGGGGGGGGGGGAGAGTTCTCTTCTTTGGTTGACGGAAGAGGTAGATGAAGAAGGGGGGTCGCGAATGGAGATGGGTGAACTGGGATGCATGGGTTAAAATATCAGAAATAAAGGGCGGTAGGGGCTCGAACTGAGGGAAAATGAAAGGGAGAAAGCATCGGAGGGTGGACGAGATTCTTCTCTCGCGGTGATGGCGATTCGTGAGTGTGTACGCGCACGCGTGAGCACGTGTGCAAAGGGGTGGTGGGAGAGATGGATACGGAGTGCCGAGAGTTCCTCCGAAGGCGGGCAGGTAGAACACGTGCTGGCACGAGGTGAGTCAGACCCGCGGGAATATCGAAACGCGATCTCTGCATCTCCCTCTCTGCCTCTCTCTCTGTCCGCCGTTCTGCTCCTTTGTCTTCTTTTCGCATTTTTTTTTTTTGCGAGAAATATCCACGCGAAACACTTTTCGGAGTTGCTTAATTCGATGGACGCGCGATGAGCCGACTCCCCCCCGGCTAAGGCACGTTGCTGGGGGCTGTTTACTGTTTGCTTCCAACAAGAGAATCTCTTTTGGGGTATCTTAATATTTAATAGTGCCGTTCACGCGACTCTTTTTTTGTGGCTGTGCTTGAATACTTTGCAAACCCTGCTTTTTGCATGAAACGCTGAATGTTATTAAGTATCGGATGTTTGGTAATCGGATGTTCGGAGCAGATTTGCGACACAATGGAATTGGTTTCTAGGAATTGTATTTACTAGAATGTATGTAAGAAGAGATTTTTGTACAGAGTTTTGGTAAATACTTCCCTGAAATAGAATTGTCTATTATAAATAAGCCTGAGTGCTTTCTATCTTCTCTGTTGTAAATGATTCCGTTATTTAATGTAAGTGGTCAGTTTGTTTCTTTCTTTAACACCATTTTCACTTTAATTGTTTTATTGAATTCCATTGGTCCCAAAGAGAGAAAGAAGAATAAGGCGGACGTGACAGTCGATTCCGTCCTTCTGTTTTTCGTCGATAAAGTAATCGAACGTGCACGCACATCGAGGCTCTTTAAATGAATCAATTTGTCTGTAGTCGTCATACCGCGGCGTGTCCCGTTTATCGGTTTTACTTTCCTAATTTGGAGCTCCATTAATCCGCTGCCATTAATACACATATCTGTGAAAGTAACATACAGCGTTTCATACGAGACGATTCAGCGGATACGTAATTGTCGGCCCGTTAAACGTCCGTTCGTAATTTATCGATAGTAGTTATGAATGTAAAACAAGCGGCGAAAGGAACAACAGTCGTAAATAATGTGCGCCACTTGCACGCAAAGGTATACGAGCATTGTTCATTTGAGAATTGGTGACGTTCGATGTACGCTTATTTGTTGACACGAATTTCTTCGCATTTTATTACTCATTCGCTGGCATCCACCGACTGACTGTACCGCTTAATACAATACACATCCACGTGTTAACTGTTATTTTTTTGTGAAGAAATATTTGCCTCTGCACGAGCTACTAAACGTGAAGATGAATCGGTGGGAACGTACATTATGCTAAAACTTCCCGTACCTGCGCCTCCTCTCCCATTCTTGTTCGGATTAAGTTATTTTTCAGGGATTCGAAATGGTTCGTTTAATCCAGATTTATGATACTCCTCCTCGTAACTCTTTAGTTCAGTGCAGCGTGAACGAACGAACTCGATGGAGTCATTAGACGAATAAAAAAAAAAATCCCCAAACTTATGAATCCTACCTTTTTATGCTTACACATACAATACATTTTCTTGTACGCGTCTCAATCCGTGATAGCAGCTAATTCTTCTTTGCCCCCAAATTTTTCTGTCACGTTGCACACCTACCTAGCGTACAAAAGATCACAGCAATATATCAATGAAATTCATTCGTTCGCTACGACATGTCCATTTCCACCTCGGCCACAAATTTATTACCGAATCCCATTAAAATATTTACCATCGCTCGACGGGCAAATCCGTCAAAGAAATGTATATTCTCAATCCTGAGCATCGAATGTACGTGGAATATGAGATAATCGTTAAACAATCCTCCTCCGTAAACGAGAGAGATCCCGGTTAGAATGGTCGCACCTGTAAACTGTTTCGAACCGTTACCTTCGCGGCGAACAATAAAGTAAATAAGTAACGACATCGGGCATACTTTTGACAAGCTTTCCGCCGTTCCCATCGCGCTTATCTGTTAATTAAGTACGGCGAGCGAGAACGTTAACGAATTCCCCCGATCGCGTCCGCTTTAATTGCAAGGGTATCGACGTATAAGGAGCTGGAATAGTTCACGGGTATCGGTGGGGGCCGTTTAAAGAATGCGACGAATAAACAGGGGAATCTTAACTGGCCGATTCTCGCGCGAGAAAGAGAACGTGCCCGATGTCGGTTAATCGGGATTCCCGAAGCCGACGAAGAAAAGCCTTTTAATGTGGCGTTATTAGCATGCGAATCGCCGCGGGGGAAGAAAATAAGGCCCGATTATCGAACTCGAGGCGATAATTGAATGGAAGTGGCGTATCTGTACGACGATAGGCAGGCAATCTTGTACCGAAATTAAAATCCACACGGTGACACGTGAAATCAGAACGCTGTTACGATCCTTATTACTTACCGGCCGATTCAACAGACACGGTCGTAAGTATCGAATTCATGGGACGCGTATACAAATTGTTCAGATGCTCCCTTTCGATTCGCGTGCGAGCAATTCTGCTTTCACATTGTGGTGCGTACAGTTGCACGAGTACCAACGATTTCTACTCATTTTGGGGCACACTGATTTCGTTCTTTCGCGAGGGAAGTCCAGGGACAACGCACTGGCTTAACGAAGGTGTAAGTGATTAGCGAGGTACATATGTTGGAGTGCGCATCGAGGTACGTATCAACACAGGTAATTAATTGCGCGAAAAGTTCGACGCGTGAGGAAATAATTGATCGCCATTGGACAAGGAAGATCGTTTATTGTCGTAATGAAAACGCGTAGGGGAAGACGTGGATGCGGGGCAGGGTAAAATTAATAATTAAACACGTATGTAATTGCGTAAGTGTCCAGGGGAATGATAAAAGTCCGGTTGCGTGGAGGAATACGCGACGGTGTTTCTTGCCGATTTATCTTCGAGAAACGTCGATAAATACATAAGCTTCTGCTGGAAAAAGTGTAATTCTTAAGGCGCATAAGGTTTTTTGTTTTAATCAATGTTAACGTACGTTCGTGTTTCCATTCCACGCTTTCACATTCATTTTGTCGCTTCCGGTCACGATTTACAGATGTATAAAATCTGTTAGCTGGTAAACACATTAATTATCGTTTACCTAACGACGTAGCAAATAATTGATCGATGTCTCGGGAATGAAAAGAAAGTTCTTGATACCGGGTGGACTTTGGTAAAGTGTTCGTTACCGTTCCCGTGCATGTTCCACGGGCATTTCAATTTCGCGTTCGGACCAACCTTGACCCGATTTTTACGCGTTTTAAATCATGAACTGCGCATAATTTGGAAATATGTACATGGAAATTTATCTTGAACGCAGTTCGTAATTATAATTACCTTCTTATGCAATCCCGTTCTACCGAAAAGGATATCAAGATCCGGCAACGCCAGTTCGTTAAAATTTCGACTGGATCTCGCCATTATTTCTGAAAAAGTAAAATGAAACAATTTTTAATTAAACAGGAGCACGACGTATGCGTATTGCATTTAATAAATTCATTTTTAGTTGTTCTATATTTAAGTTTACCACTCAAATTGCATAGAACGAGGGATCCGATGTAGTTTAGTTTCCCGGTTGCAGCACAACGACAAGTAATAGTTCATTAAAATAATTAGTTAGATTGAACGACACGAATCATTAATACTGCCAATAAAATCGTTATGAAGATCGTTTGAGATTGCAGTTTTTTGTTTTTTTTTCAAAACACCAATTATGTACAAAGACAACTTCCTTTGGAATGAGAGCACAATCGTCTGGCCGGAATGCAATGTGTGGTCCAGTTCGGGTTCGCACGTATCGAGGTCGACGGCGATTAATTACTTCGTTTCCACCAGGACTAATTATTCTTGATGCAATCGAGAACTCGCCTAATGGTTTGCGACACGTTTCACTTGTTGGCACCACTGAACACCGTCGCGACACTCTCATTATCAGTGTGCGAACGTACTTACGCGTGTCGGGACATTTCTTCCCGAAGGAGATGTGATCGATGGAGGCCGAATGTCTGGTCGTGATTCCTCGTGAATACGTGAAAAAAATCGTGCAGCGCAGAAATTACAGTAGGTGATTAACCGACTTAATCAGTAGGCAGACGGAGATATCCTTAACCCGTTAGACACTTGTTATCTGTGGTAGAACATTAACTCTCGGGATGTTTTACTTCATTCACTCTTTACCAGCAATACCCAGTATTTCATTTATTATTACACTCGAATTTGTAATAATAATGTATATGTTGAAAGGATAACCATGACATCGCTTATATTATACTTTAGGAAAAAATTGCCACACGAATTTGTTTTCTTAGAAATGCACTGATGCGTAGTGCTCGAGGGGTTAATATCGTTGCAACTTATTATACGTCTGCTTCTCGGTACTTAATCGTTATTAATATTGTGGCTTTTGTACCCCGCGTGACGGCCTAGACGTGATTTCACAAGTGTACACTTGGCACAAAGGCGCAATTTATAATTCTACATTTGTCGCGCGTGAAACGGTCTGAAGGAGGAACTTCGTGTATCGTCTCATGAAAGTCTGACGCGCGTGTTATCGGCGTCTTTTAGACAGGCCCTCTTAGAGGATCACAAAGAGTCCTTTCATTCCGTAATTAGGATGCTTTTGAAGCACTTACGCGGTGAATGTACCGCTTTGACACCGGCTTTCTGCCTCTATTACTGTTTTCAGACTGATTAACGAGTAGGGCGGCGTGCGTTTCACCGTTCTACAAGTGCCTCCGTTCGTATTGAACCTATTGTGAAGAATGAACTGTCTTGTCATCAAAGTGTAGAAATTTGTGGAGCAACTTCGCTAACCAATATTCTTTTGGAGTGCTCACTCGTGCGAGATGAATATGAAATATAGCAACAGGGTCTTCGTGTCATTTCCAGTGTAGTAACTTTGAAATAGATTTCGATGTCGTTATTCGTAATCGTGGGAGGTTTGCACTTTTCGGTAACACGTCCTGCGTAGAATGTATTTACGGACTCCGTTGGAAACAAATATAGTTCGCGTGGAAATGATTAACCAGCATCGATTAGGAAATCCCCCAATTGGGATATGGAAGAGGTGCCGTTTTATCTTGCCTGCGATCGGCGGGCTGACGGGAAATATCTTCATCGGAATCTGCACTGTGGCATCCGCGTGCATTGCTCGGAAGGAACGAAATGCGATAAATAATAATCCTTCCAAAACTGGCAAATACAAAAATATAAATTCTGGCTCGATTACTAATAATTGTACTTTTAGTCATCTCTCCTGAAAAATTTGTTCAGATAAAATGAATCCTCATTGCGTAAGACGAAATTTCTCAAGGTTCCTTCTGTATGTATGTATATACCATTTTCTCGATATTCCATATTTCAATTGATGCTAATGTATTCCTACGAAATCGCGGCTTCCTTGTTCGACCTGAATGCGGCTTCTTAGCACGAGCCCCCCCATAAACGTAACAGGATCCCATACGGGTGTTCCTCGGTTCGTTTCTTGTGCGGCTACGTTCCCACACTTTCTGCCCCATTGAAACGTACACCAGAAGAATTCACCCCTATACATACCACGAGGGTGGCGGCCAGAAAACTCGGAACCCATAGAAATTAAAAGCACCCTCCTTTCAGGAAGTCTTTCAGTGGAAGCGTGCAATGCACGAGCTGGACACGATATTGAATGAACGAACCGTTTCCGCATTTTCTAAACTTGACCCCGATACAACGAAAATTCCATCCTTTTTTTCTGTCGCACCCCACCCCCCGTTTTTTCTGGATGAACGGGTGTCGTTATGAATTGCGGGCAAAGGGATTAACCGATGCAGAAACGTTGCCGGAAAAATGTTTAGAAATATTCAATGGTTCTTTTATTTTTTATTAGCGATAGTAACGCGTAGACTCTGTACATTCGCGCAAATATTAAGGACCGGTTTAGCAGACAGCGGATTAAAAAGAGAAATCATGGCTGCGAAAGGGTATTTATTATACAAATGTATTGCATCCTGTATACTCCTTCTGCATAACATTCGAGTAATTTGATGAATTTCATCTAAATTTCTGAACGATTAAATTACAAAAACCACTATGATATATTCCAACTTACATTATAACAATATAAATAATAATGAACAAGCATGTTAAATACACTTTTTACGTGTAACGTACATTCGTCTCGAATACACTCTACATATTTCTGCAATGTTACATCCGCATGAATATACGAGAACTAATAATACCCCTTTCATTGTGCCAGCTACTATAATAGAAAGAATTTACGTCTCTTTGAAAGGGCCAGCTTCTATTCGGCGTTGTGCCGTCAAATTCCTCGGCGTCTTTCTTCTGCATAAACGGTGACTTTCACAGAAATGTCGCGTGTATTTGCATTCGTCGGCGCGGGAAAGTCTTCTGCATTCCAGGGGGTGCGCGCAGGTGTCCTAGGAAAATTGAAGCCGACATAGAAGTGCACGTGTGGTGTGCACAGTGCGCCCACGGTTCATTCAACAGGTAGTCCTTCACTCTCGTCAGGGTTCCATTTGCGACAACCCCCCTCACGGAGTTGGCCCATTGTACGGATAGGGTGGGAAGACCGTTAGCGTTGTGACAGCGAGGGGGGATGACGTTTTATCGGCGCACATGCGTATGCAAATTACTATACGCTCGAGTTACTGACTTACTACCCCTTTCGGTTCGCTCGACCAACGCACACCACGTGTGCAAGGAGGCAGAAAATTCACGGCAATTTCCTCCAAATTATACTGCTATCACAGTTGCGCGAACGAAAGTAATTTGCTACCATTTAAATTCTCGTTAACTGTATCAACGTCATCAGTTTTCGAATTTGCACGATTAACCGAAGAATTCAATTTGCCGTCGCTATCCCTCGCAGATTGCGTGGAAGGAATCGCGCGTATACGCGAGAATGAACTGTTAAGGAAAGGCGTACCACAGGTGGAAGCAACGCGTACGCTGTACACGTGTATGCATCTCAGAAGTGGTTACATTGCACGTGGTCGACACGAGACCAAATCGTCAACCCTCCCCGTGAATCTCGTAGAGTTTCGAAGATTGGGGTGGCGGCGGTGGTCATAACGAAATATATCAGCATGGAAAGGCCGATTGTGAGGGTAGTATAGGCCCTTTAGTTCGAGCAGTTTAACACACCTAGTCGCGAATAAGTGTGCGGGGCGCGCATTTAGCGCCTGGAGGCTATTTCACGATGCACGCTTATGCGAAGATATCGGCAGCTGGCCTGGAATCGTGAGAGACTCGGGCAGATGGCCTGCCCTGAAACTCCTCCACGGCGCTCGCGTGTACGTGCACACGACCACTAAGGATCCCTGCACGCCTTCCTAAGGAAGGAACCACCGAGGATGTTTCCCACGGACTCCTGCAGCCTCTCATCTGCCGTATTACACACGAATATGCCCTGGATTCTTTCCCTCCTTTCTTCTCGCTTTTTATCTCCGTCTACCCTAACAGTTACCTTCGTCCCCTCTTCCTTCCTATTTCGTTGCTGTTGATGTGTTAACGTGACACGGGGGAAAAATCGTATACCCCTTGTCTCTCAATTCCGTCACAGGGTGCCCATTCTCCTGGATTATTGGCCGACTGTAGAATTACAGGATTTAACGGTTGATCTCTCTGCCGCTGTCTGCGGGCAATTGAACGGTTCGATTCGAGTACGCGGAGTTCCAATTTCGCTGTCTCGATACATTCGTGGGGGGTGGGGGAGGTGGGGGCGTGATATGGAAAATCCTTTTAAAGAACAAATCAGTCCAGCATTCGTATGCGTCGATACTATTGTCTTCGACTGACCGATTGCGAATTAACTCATTCTTTTACTGCAAAATGCGTCAATGTTGAGCATAATTGTTCCCGAACTGCTGGCACGAGTATCGTTTCATCGAAGATGATGCGAGGCTCCGATTTCGAAAACGATCACTGCTCGCCCCTGTCTACAAACATCCCTTCCACCTCGTTACCTTCCAATGACCGCGCCAATCGTCCTCGCTTGAAGCAACGGACCGTCATTTAATTACCCTCCGTGCTCGGTGAAAAAGGGAGCCGTTTTCCAATTCGATAATTGAACGTATTATGTGTGTGCACGAAAAGCGATTCGTGCCGTACGCATTCCGATACGCGTGTCCGATGATACCAGCATGCACACCTATGCATACAAACGTTCGTCCCCGTGCAATTTGTCGATGGCACAGTAAATCAGAGCGCGAGGAGTTAATCGAAACCTGTTGCGTCGCGACGAGCATTGCAACGGGAGTACGTACACCGTCGGCATGTGTACACGTAAGTACGTACTCGGCCACGCGTGAACACGTGTCGGTGCACATGCGTGGGCTCGTGCACGAGAGTCAGGGATCGCCATTAAGTGGGTGGCTAAGATTGGCTCTCGTTTACTTTTACCCCGTCCTTCTCCTGCTTGTATCGGCCTCCGCGTACCCTCTTCGTCTCCCTTCTGCTTGGAACTTCTTCGCAAGTCGACCTCTGTCTTCTCCCTTTTTCTTTTTCGTGCGGGCGAGAAGTCGCAAGGAGTGGTCAACGATTAAGAGAAATGACACGAAAGGCGGGGGAGGAGGCGGAGAAGCAGTAGACGTAGACACGAGTGGACGTGGCGTTTAAATGAATGATGCGCGTATCTACTAAGCGTGTACCTAATCACTCTCCTCCCGCCGCTCTCTCTCTCTCTCTCCCTCTCTCCCGACATTCGTACACGATTCACTACCTTCGTGGACACCCGGTGCGCTAATTGAGATGAAACCGAGCCGATCCTTTTAAGTGGCGTTTTAATGCTCGTGTTTATAGCGGGGTGAGAGCGGCGTAGAACATCGATGGCACATCCGGACGCTACGATGCAACGAGGACAAGCAAATTGCGATTGGGGAGATTGGAGTTTGCATATTCTATTCGTCGGCAGTCACGCGTTATGCACGGTTGAAAATTGACGCCCTGTTCGATCTTGATTATGAATCGAAGAAATTGAGTAACTAAGGGAACGTTTAGTAAGCGGGTGAAGCGACGTGGCGTTGAAAAAAAGCTTTAAATATTATAGGTACCGAAAGTTGAAGATTAAACGGCGGTACTTTTGAAGATTCGAAGGAGCAATTTACTTGACGTATCGTAGAGCAGCAACTTTTTGAATAAGGATGATATATGAAACGAGATCAATTTGTTGCTATAAATAGTTAAAAATTCTTCCCTTTCAATTACTGATAGCTAGTCCGACTATCGAGGGTTAATAGATATTGCCGAGCACGAATGAAAAATCTGTCTGAACTAATGAAACTGAAATCAATATCTCTAAGTAAGTGCTTTGTATTATTTACTGCCTGAACTAATACTGTGGCATTCGATATTTATATAATAGTTCGTGTGAAAGGGAATCGTAGAAAATATAAATCATTGTCGCGATGCAAGAATTTTAATGGACCTCGGAAGGTGTTATTATTATTATATATTTATGCACGCAAGTCACTCGGTCAATCGTGGGGAAATAAATAATATCGGAGGCGTGAAACTTTATCGCCGATGCGATCTTCGTTTCATTTCGCAATATTAATAACAGTTTATATTAAATTGCATATCGAACGTGCCGGGGTTTAATTAACTTCGACTGCAGCCACGTCGCCGTGGATACAAGGTAGATAAATGGAAATGGGAAACAGTAGTATCGTACGCGTAGATCAATCCGATAGTGACGCGACTATCACGATTGATAAGAGGATATTACATGGCCCATTTAATTTGCAATCACCTTCTGGACAGCATCCGGGGCCGGTAACATTTCGGACAAAATTATCGTGGGTCTGGTGTATGTGCGTATCTCAATTGAATATTAACTGCACCATCCTTTTTTCAATTACGGGAATACGTTATGCCGTCGATGCTTGAAACATTTTTACATGGACGATAATGCATAATATACGACATTATACGTTGGTTTTCGTGCGGAATTTATAACGAGTTTTGATCAAATGCCGCAACGAGTAGCCAGCCTAATTAAGCCGTTTTTAATGTATACAAAGTGTAACGACCGTAATGAGATATTGCGCCCCTTCTCCGCGCAATACATCTTCGAAGTCAAGAGCACCGGCGGCCGAAGCGAAGAGAAATTTCCTTTCCGTTATTTTCGATACTTCCCCGCTCAATATCTTATCTGCCCACAATTAACACGACGAACCGCGCGTCCAATTTGCACGCAATTTATGCTGGCGCGGCAATCGCCATGCTTTCACGAAGCGAGAAGCGCAAAAGTGGATGCACAGAAATGACAAACTAGAGTTCCACGTTAAACGGAACAAATAGAAGGAAGTTGTAACGAATCAGACGGATATCTGAGCTGAAAATAAATATCTTCTTCCCTCGCGGAGGTGTGGTATCTTTTATTAAAAATTGCAGAAAATAACAGGGCGTGAAAGGGGGTTCGTCAGGCGCCATTAAAATCTCGTTCACGCGAACGGAGTTCCACTCTACCAACGTCTCAACGATTTCGGTGAGGTATCCGTCGAGCACGCTATCACACCTGACATTCCACGGTGCACGTATACATATATACAATATGCCTCGTGTACACACGACACGGAGGCGAGTATATACGCCGTGGGTATACGTAAACAGAAAAGCACTTAGCCGAGCGGCGGTGGCGGGCTGTTTTGAAAGGCGAGCCCCCTTTCGAAAAAGCGCGGCAAAAGGGCGCGCGTGCACGCGAGTGCACGTGGCCGGCCTTCGCTCGCCTCTCCCGGTGCAAAAGTGGCGTGCATGGGGTTGCGTTCGGTTCTGGTGGTGGCGGTGGTGGCGGTGGTGGCGGTGGTGGTGGGGGGTGCGCATCCTTCGTATTTTCTCGGGACTCTCCCACAAGGTGACGCCGATGCCTCGGGACTGTGGGAATTCGGGACATGTGCGTGCCTACACACGCCGTGCTCGTGGTCCGCACACGAGGGGGAAATCTCGTGGTGTTTGGAAAGAGAAGAGTAACCGAGGGGGAAGACCGGACCTATGCTGTCCGCGGCACGTCGGCCGCCATAAGGCAAGGAATCCATGGGAATATCGAGCATGTGCATCGGTTCGCTCGTGTGCTGCACGAGTTATGGGGTGGCCGGCCACCCTTCTTTTTCCTTCTTTCTTCTTCTCCCTTCTTCTTCCTTCTTCTTTTCTTCTTTCTTTCTTTCTTTTTTTTTTTTAATTCGTTCCTTTACCACTTCTTCCTCATGCGGGACTCCGTGACCTGGCGCATTCAGGGATTTCTTAACCACGTGGCTGCATAGGGAATCAGGATGGAACGCGGGGTGATTTCCCCTCGTGGTTCTGTTGTCCCCCCCTGTAGCTCGTGGTCGCCGCGTGTCAGCGACGTGTCGACCCGTTTCTCGAATTCGACTCGTGTCTTTTAGTGGGACTTGTTATTCTCTACAGCTGCTCGTTTGCGCGTTATCCATCGATTGCTCGCTACGAACGCGATGCCCGGCTATTTTTTTATGTTTATTCGTTTCGTTGGAGATGTTCGAGGTGGTTCGATCGACCGAAGCTGAACGCATCTCTTGACTGTTCCGCTGGGGGGGGGGGGGGGGGGTCCAGCGAAATTGAAGAGGCTCTTGGTTTATTAGTGGGTGCATTAATCAAATTACGCAGTACGGTATTCCTTCGTCATTTTTATGACTAATTGTATCAACGTTGTAGAACAATTCATTCAGGAAATTAATGACCACTTCTCTCGTGCCTTTTACTATTTCTTTTCTGGACCGCTAAAGTATGTCGGTTCAACGGACACGTTGATTGATTTTCGTTCGCGGCGAAATGTCCAGGCTGTTTTAATGCTTGCGCTTGTTCATGTTTTATAAATTAATTTTATAATAAAATCGGTAAAGCAATAGCAACTCTGTTTAATTAATTGAAACGCGACAAGCGCTAATAAGAATGATATGGCACTTCGATTTTGCGCGGTCCTGATTTTTAAGTTCTTCGTATCGATGGGGTCAATTGATCCCAATCTTGCGAAACTATAATTTCCGAACCCTGTAACATTGATGGTACCTGTTCGTTTAAATTGGACGTTTCGTTTGTCCCAAATATGGTAGCCACTCCTGATACCGACTGCGAACGATATTTGCGCTGCGTTAAATAAGATATTGGCATTTGATCTTGAATCTTGCTTCAGCAGCTCGCATATCTTCTGGACGGTCCCATTATCTTGCCAATATTCGCGAGTCACTCGTGCTCGTTACCCGAGATACACGTAACGCTGGCGAAACTCCAAATGCCACATTTCCTCCCACTTGCCCTTTCTCCCTTGGCTAAATATAATAGGGACGAGCGTTTCGCATTGCACGGACGCGAGCGAGCCTCTTCGGTTGATCGGATCGAACGGAATTTCGATTCGACGCCAGAAAATCGATCTGTATCGTGTGCGATTGAAATCGTTTCGTGGAAGCGAAATCGCGCACTCCTGGATTATTATTTTTCAGTCTGCTGCACGGACAATTTATCGCGTGGCTAATACGTATCCTCGGCCCCTTCTCTATTTTCCAATATCGTAAACTCTTTAAAATGATAGCCAATTTCCTGCGCCCCGCAAGAAACACGATCGTTACATTTTATTAAAACGAAGAAATCGCGTGATATCGAGGTGTGCGCGGTTATGCTCTTGCGCGTTTATTTGGCTTCACCGAGGATTGGAAACTGGAAAACGAACAATGTCGACGGACGCGGAAGTTGGCCTATTTTCGATTATCAAACTCGAGATTCTCAAAGGGATTGACCGTTTTAAAAAGCGATCGTTCTCCGACTTCGCAGCCGAACAGACATTTCAAATGATTAGCTGAAAATAAGTTTTATGTCACGGCAAGCGTTGCCGTGAAAAATTTGTGCGTAGCCATTATCGAATCGGAAACGCAAAACGCTTGTCGGCATTAATTGAAAGTACGAATCCGAGTAAATCTACGCAGGGGAAAACAATTCATCCCACGGGACCGAAGCGAAGTACAGACGAAAAACAAGAGTACCCCTGTAAATCATAATTTTCCAATGACGCGGCACAACATTGCCGGATCTCTCGAATTGCATCTTTCGTTCCGTAACAAATCGTTCGACGGTGTTCCTCGTTACATACTCTGCAGCTCCATTAACGTCCAGCTTGCGCCTTGCACCGTTTCATTATCGTCGGATCGATGTTTTGTAAATAGTCCCTATTAAACTAGATCAACGGACGGAGGATTGCCCTATAGTGGTAACACGTATCGAGCGTTGCTTGTTTCCTTTCGCGCGGAGTAAATTGGCCGGCCTGGGCACCGATATTACGAGATGACCAAGGGATAGAGCAAAAGGATGTACGGTCATTAAGCAGGATACACTTTTTACGTTTCATTCGATACTCGTGGCCTTTCGTTACTCATCCGTGTAAGATCGTCGGGAAGGGGTTATCCGGTGTCCATTCACTGTGTTATCTCCGCCTGGACGGATGAGAGAGGATCCAGGAACGACGGACTTTTTTTTCCCCCCTCGCTACAAAACATTGCCTTCCTTTTCCACGTTGGCCACTTTGGCCACTTCGCCTCGCACAGAGAGCACCTGACCGTCTAGTCCGCGTAACATTAGCCCCGACAACTTTTCGGATTAAAGTGGTCTCCGTTCACCGTTGCCTCTGGCCGTCTGCGATACGGCGGAAGTTACCATTGACTTGGAAATTGTACTTCTACGCAACGAATCGTGCCACCTACCTACCCTTTTCCCACGGAGCAGAGGCGAGTGGGCGAGCCGACGGAATTAAAATTCCGGTGGAGCGTTAGGTAACGTTTTGGGGTATTCTTTAAGTGGCGCGTCAGTCGGATACGCACACGTATCACAGGTAGGAAAGCAATTAAGCTAATTTATGGAAATCCCTCGAAGGTTGGAAAATGTGGTTTAATCGTTTCTAGGAATCTCGACGACCGTTCGTCGAAATTTTCAGTCCTATTAAGGTTCCATTCGAATCGATCGTTAGCGGGCTAAGTGGCATCGAAACGTTTTACCTGTTACAGCCGAACGGAAACATATTCGGCCAAGATATTCATTGAACTCTGCGCACAATTTCGTATACATAGTAATGCAACTCTTAATCTCTATTCTCAACAAATACTCTAAACTTTCTTTTCCATACTACCGGGTAACATCGTTTTGATATATTTATTACGAAATAACCGAACATTAAACGAATACGAAATATTCCTCGATCCACGTCCACTTTCGTGGTCAACCGAATATAATTAGTAGCCCGTGGCTAATCTAATTTAACTCCTGTTCTCCGTTTCGAACAGTTTCGTAAGCCGTTTAAATGCTTCGTCCCCGCGGGGAGCTTTCATGAAACGTTCGACGTGTACGAACGTTAACGGCGACGGAATTAAAGACGGAAGAACGACGCCTGCGTGGAAAGCGTCGGCGGGAAAAAGTGGCGCCTCGTTACTTTCCTGCCTATTACGGGACACCTTGTCGGACAATAAAACTCGAGGAAGATTATCGGCGCTTAACAGTGCGACTCGCCTCTCAAAGAAAGCAGGTCACGCTCGGAGCTACTCGTAAATGCGATCGGTTTCTCTCTCGTTACGCGGTGAATAATTCGGGGAGCGGAATGCATCTGAAACGTCGATGAACGACGAGATCGGCTCCCGTACGAAGTAATTATCGAGTAATTATTCGTTGCCGATGGTGAACGAGGCGGGCATGGCCGCGGGGCTTTTATTTCTTCGAACGAGCGATCTAAGAAAGCCATGGCCCGAGGAGGAAGAGGCTTTCGAAGTGTCCGGCAATTACATTGATGTAATAAATCGTCGCCTGTCACGCGATTTTCTGTCGTAGCTACCGGCACGTGTGTCGGGCATGGGAGGTCCGATTGTTTCGTTTTAAATCATGTTGATATTATCTTCGCCGACGAATGCTTACGTACAGAGAGACGAGTTTCACGAGAACGACGGATCGATAATTAAATGTAACTCACTTGCAGTTCTACTCTTTCGGTTTTTCTTGATCGCGGCTAGCGAACGAGTAGGTGGGAAGTTAAGTATAAATACAGGGTGGTATAGTAATCGTGGAACAACCAGGTGGGTGGTGATTTTTCACGAGGAGGAAATAAGTCGAGATAGCAGGGTAATGCCTTCGTCCGGTTCGCGAGGGGAATTACATTTTCTCTGTTTAAAGTCTTGCAAAATAATTGTCCCGTGGTTATCTATGAAACCGGCCCAGTGAAATACTTATCGTACAATAGCAAATTATTTATTTTCAGGCGCTACCGATTTCTGTCACGACCACTGGAACGCGCTGTACTTATAAAATAAAATGTACTTCCTTCTCTCGAGGTCTTTCGCAGGGACTTACGTGTTCCGGTTCATTTTTTCTCCAGTATGACGTTCAAAATTCTTACGTGACAATTTTTACCCGCATACTACTTTCCATGTCCACGCGCAACGTGCGTAGATCGGTTCGCGATTTCAAGGCACGACCGATCCGTTTCCAGTTTCCAGATCCGTCTCGTCCACCGCCCGATATCCGATTGTGATTGATAGTTCGCGTGAGACTTTATCCACCACGCGTGCTGCTTTCATTAACCATAAAAAGAACAACTGTGTCGGCGACCTGTCAAAGTTTTCGTGCTGTCACGTAGAGCCGCCGTTTCTGCGTTACCTGTAATTTCACCTATTCCATATGCATGCTCGAATTCATTTCTCGGCGGCCTGCGCGCCGCGATAAGGATCAGTATTTCTCTGACTTCTGAAAACCACCGATCCTTAATAAACGATAAAAACCCGGTGTCGCAATACTTCAACCCCTTCCATTTCCGACACGCACACTTCACAAACTTCGCCGGCGATAAAGTTTTACTTTCCACACGGGTTACGTGTATTGGAGAGAAATTTTATTGCGGAAGACACGATCGTTTGATTAAACAGTACATAATGAACGAGGTTTAAATTACTTTTTATCCCGGTCCGCCCTTCTGGTTTTGTATTCCTAGCCGATCCCTCATTGCCCGATCAAGGAATGGCGATACCAGTTTCGTCCAGGAACAATACTAAACTCGCCAAATCAATTTACAATCAGTTCTATTTCGCTTGAAGATTGGAACTTCAAATCGATAAAAATTACAAGCAATTCCTGCAACATCATTTTGCGCTCACTGATTACACACGCCGGTCCATCCGTTTCTTAGAAACTTTCCGGTCGCGACCCTTATCATCCGATTGTTTCACGCCAATGCGACACTAAAGCTCCCCGACAAACAAGCGAAACGAGCAATAACGAAAACACAGACTTATCCAAACTATTATCAAAAAACGCTATACCATTCTCAACGACATCGCATACCAATCTCAAACTCCTCGCAACGCCAACACCGTCGCGTCGGTGGTTCGCAAACAATGTCCGCGCAATTATCGATTCCCATTCCTGCGTGCACTCCCTCCCCCCGGGTCATGTATGCACGCATACGTATATATACATATACACGGTCAGGGAGGGCCGCGGTTAACGATCGGCATCGGTCGAGGAAACGCGGCGGCAAGAAAAGGCAACACGAAGAAAAGGGCCACGCTCCGTACACGTTCCGTACACGCTCCACGCACACGCCTGAACCGAGCGCCTAGATTACAATCACGGGCCGGCTAGAGAAACGCGACGAGGGAACGGTGTCCACGAGGGTCGGATGAAGAGGAATAGACTCGGTGCGTCGTTGCGCGGAGGGAGAGAGGGATAGTCCTGGCCACGACGATGATGAGCGCGAAAGAGGGAGCCGAAGTGGTAAGCGGGTTACGGTCGGGCGTATAATACACGCGCCGGCATGTCGTACACGTACACCTACACGACCTTCTTATAAATACGAGACAGTGCGTGGCGCACTTGAGAGAAGGTGCGTAAGTCCGCATCTGCCCGAGATTCTCACGCGCGACGCATCTGTCTCGAGTTCCCACGAGAACGGCCCTGGTGAAGCCGTGGCCGGGAGCTGCAGTCGTGAAAGTTTCGTCCGTCGTCACCGGCGTGACCACGTGGCCGAGTCGTGCCAAGATTCGCCACTGTCTTCCCCGTCGCATGCCCTCCCCGAATCGCCGTGCCCGGATTAGGGATGCAACGTATGTGGAATATCCTTGAATCGGGAGGATCTCTCTCTCTCTCCCCTCCCCTCTTCCTTTATTTTGCTTCCTCCCTTTACTTAGAAGCTTCTGATGATACGTTCTGGATCATTATTCTCTGTTTCTGGACCGGTTGCCCGCTGGACCATTGGCTATTGGACGGGGGGGAATCGTTTACGTGGAGTGGACGATAGCGACGGAGTAGTTTGTACTTTGGTTTTTGCGGCTCCGCCGATCGGGGTGGGGGTGGTAGTTAACGTCAAATGGTGTTTAAATGGCAGGTGAATCGAATTTGTATTGCTGTTACGTTGGGTGTATGTATGAATTTTTTGCCGAGGTTCCACTTGTAGGCGTGCGCGGCCTACCTGTATGTAGGGTGTTATATATTCGCCGGTTTTGTTGTTTAGCGAGGGGAGATTCAGCCGCATGAGTAAACCGATGTCTGCTCGCTGTACAGTTGTGGCGGTTTGTTAAACAATTTCTTGGACGATGCTGATTTCCGCGTGGTAAAATCGCCGGAAGATATTTCATTTTGATGTGGCTAAAGACAATTTTCGTTATAGCTGTACCCTGGGTAACGACTAGACGTAACAACTTCTTGTTATCGCTTATTCGTGCCAGTGGAACTTGTTTTTTTATAACTTATAGGAATAGTGCAGCATTTATTATGGAAAGTGATTTATTAAGTGTAGCATTAAAAACAATTTTTCAGCCAAGGCACAGCAAAGGATATCTGCGATTCTTCGAAAAATTGCGCTCTGCCTTCGCTGCATTGTCGTAACCTTTTGTTGCAAGTTTATATGTACGGTGCACAGCCGGGCAAGGTACACGTAGAATAATTCAATTGTCGGAACGGTTTAGAGTAATGGTACTTTCACTGTCCGTTGCAATAAATTACTTAGTAACGGCCTATTGTTGCTCCGATCGGGCCTTCCACTGGAATTACTTCATTATTGAATCAAACAGCAAACGAAAAGAAAAAAACGTAGGAACGAACTGCTGTTAAGTAATTTATCTTGTTTTGGTTCCGTTTAATTTCCTTTGCTGTCACAACAATGTACGGGCATTCCCTTCGACGGCGGAAAGTTGGCTGCGCTTATTAGCGCGCGAAACAATCGTTGAAGTTTATACCTGCGCTAGTAAACTATCCAAATTCTGTTCCGCCCTCTTCAAGGGTAGACACTTTTTCCGTTACCTTCTCGAATCGGTCTGCATACACACGGGAAGACCGCTGATAAGGCGCCGAAGGCAAATATCTAAATCAATATTAACTTCCTATCTTTCCTGCCCGATAAAAGAAATTCTCGATGTCCCTGCTTCCTCGAGACTCCCTGCACCGTGAGAACAAACAGGTACCCGCCGCGGAAATCAAAGGTTCGAGCCCCCGGGTTGAAATTAGCGAAGCGCGAATTGAAAAATAAAACACGGTGAAATTGCGAGGAGGCGCAACATTTCTCCGCTGAACTTTGCGACGTGTAATTTCGACGAATATTCGAGGAGAATCGTCCGAAGTTCAACGACGAGCAATTTATTCGGCTGTCACTACGTCTCCTCCGTTTTCTCCGCTCGGTCTGCTTAAGATCTCGTAGGCATCTTACGACTTTTCGGCCGTTTTATGGCCCGCTACCGCGCTATTATGGTGTCTGGCCATGCAGAAAGGGATCAGGTGGAAGCGCCATTACCTTCCACCGGGGGTTGATTACTTTTACAGCGCCGGGGGACGACCTGCCGTTTCATGGTTAACAGGACGGTAGCGTTCGTATAATGGATGGTCAACGGTAATCCTTATTTGCATGTTACCAGCGGGGCTATGTTTTGGTATGTTTTCACAGCAAATTGGTGTTTCATTCACTTCTTCAGACTGGTGAGACTAATAAGATTAAGGGGACGAGGATTTATTTGCCGCTCAGGTACTTACGAATAATTGTCAATTATACAATTTCAATGTAGTTGCAATGGAGACCTCGCCTGACTATGAGTAATCCACCAGGTAAAAGTTATAGGTGGCTTAACCCTGACGCTAGCAACCAAAATGGTGAGGAAGTTCGAAGCTTGGTTATTTAAAATATTTTGCCTACGTTCGGTTTCGCGAAACGTCAGTTGACGTGAAGTTGTTCAAAGAATCGAGATCTGAAGCGGCCTTGCGATATTTCATTAAGAACATAAAAATATGATCGAAGCAAATATAGAAATGTTTGAATTTCTTATTTGTTAACATAATTGTTAATTTCAAATTCAGAGATCCACTAGAATGATAGCGAAGTGAAATATGCAGTGGGTTAAATTGGATTTCATGTAGGAAGTTTTTTTTTTAGCAATGGCGAACGAATTGGGGAAACGATTGAAAATAATTGAACTTTTATCAATAAGAATGATGTATTTTTCAAAGTCTTATTCGTCTATTGATAGATAGGTGTTGCTTAATATACATTTATATGCAATATTTGATTGAATATTATAAAATATATAACGCATTTTAATCTTAAAATTCGGTTCGCCGTCAAGTGTTCTTTCATTTTCGTTGGATCTTCGTTTGATGCGATCGTCTTTTTTCACGTAAGAAAACAAAATTGTTTTATATCTGCACTAGCAGATATAATTGAGAACGTTCATGCTTTTAATGAGAATACGATTTCAATGTGCGATTGGTTTTAGTTATCTCTTTTACAATGTCAGCTGTCTGTTCTCCTCGCAAGATCTGTACACGGTTTTGTCGAGGTCCTCTCGGGCTCTCTCTTCGGCGACGTTGCATGTAATTTTCTTTTGATTCTTTTTTCACAAAGTAAAACTCGACAAGGGGTAACACGTTCACTTGACAACGTTTGCTATTTATCAGCAGACATCGCTTCAGAATTTTATTCTCCGTTCCATTGAATTGGAACTCAATTAACTAATTTCATCTCGATTAATCGAATATATTAATAATAACAGAATAAATCCATTCTTCAGAAACTGTTGCTATTTTCGTGCGATCAGAGATATTTAACTTTAGGATATAATCGCAAAACCTTATATATGCCGTGGAAACATTTTCATTCGTAATCAGTTTGTTTATTTGTATTGCATAAAATAATTTATGTTCGCACACATTGCGTACACTGTTTATCTGTTTATCTCTGGTTCGTCCCGTCGATATTCTGTCGAATAAAATTAAGGCGAAACGGCGCGCCGTGATTCGTGCCTCATTCAATTTAACGTCTCTTCGCTCAAACATTTAACACGGAGCGCGGCGTAAATTACTACGGTTCACCAATCCTGAAAGAAAGATCCAGGATCTTATCTGAGGAGGAAATATAATAGCCGTCCCTTTCAGAATCTCCCGTCGCGTCGTGCTGCCAAGTTTTTTTCTTCTGTTCAAACTCCTCGAAATACGGTGAATTAATTACACGTACCAACACGACCGAGAAATAAATTCGCGTGCACGATCGGAGAAGATGAATCATCCTGCATTCCCATTGCGTTCCTTCTCCGTTTCTTCCGCTGTCATTGAAGTTTAATTTATATTTGGAGTAAAAACGTGCCGCCGCAGTGCGACATATCATTTTTGCGAACGGCGTACCTACAAAATGCAGATCAATTTTCGCGGAAACTTTTATACGTCCGACGTTTCAAAGTGGAGAGTAATCTTTTTCTGGTGGGTGTCAGGTATTCTTATCGCCGATAAACTGGGAAGGGAAGTGGCCTTAAATGATTTGCTTCAAATATAATGTTTCAAATATGGATTTGATAACAGTGGGATCTAAAACTTTCAGGTCGCACGAGTGTCAAAGAAATAGATCTCCAAAATGACGGAAACTCTGGAAAATCATTCTTCTAACATTTTCTTTCGCGCAGCGGTGCCGAAAAGTCGAACGCGTAAAAATATCTGTACACCGTGCCGCCAGTTTCATTCCCAACTGTCGCGGATTAATTAACTCCCAGCGTCGACCGTCCACGCGCATACTTCTCTCCTATTCCAAGAAACCGCGGTGGCCGCTGCACCGTGAACACTTTCAATCTCAAAGGTGTCCCAGCGAAGGGGTTAATCAACACCGTCGAGCAAGCATGCTCGACATCGACCATCAAACGACCAATTACGTAGCCATGTCCGCCAACTCGACCCGAATCAGCCGCGTGTTGCGTTTGTGCGGAGCTAATCGCGCGAAACTAGCAGGTTCGTTCGAAAAACGTCAGAAGCACGTTGCGCTCTTTTCCGCCGCGCTTGCCGGCGCGAATTCCAGCCGGGCTTGGCAGCGCGACAAGAAAGCTGCCATATAAATCTAAGCAGGAACAGGCGCAAAAAGGCCGGCAGCTCGTGGCTGCTATCGCTTTTAATCCGCGGCGCACCGCTCGCGGGACTAATCGGTGCTCGCGTCACGTGCCTAGTTTGCTCGGCATGTTTCTAGTCGTTCCGGGCCTTAACTGTGTCTCTCGGCTGCCTTTTGCCACTCGACTGCTACCGATCCGCGGTAGCCGTGGGTTCTTGCTTGCTTTCTTAACGAATCGCCAAACGTGACGGCGCACGCTGCACCCGACGTATCGCCGTGAGTCACCCGAGATGGAGATTTGCACGCCTTCGGACTCGGACTGCCACTGTGCTCTTGTGACTTGTACGCGCTAGCGTGCGTACAGTGCCGGGGAAACTTGTAGCAATTGGCCAGCGATTATTCTGCGGGGATCAATTTTTTCGGCTGCTCGTTAGCGGAGACTGCGGAGGCCTTGCACGATTTAGTTAAAAGAAAAGAAAGTCAACGAAGCGAAAATTCCAATTCTATTTCGACAGCCAGAAGAGTACAGCAGAGTTTCGATCCCAGTTACGACTGTTTCCATGAGCAATACCCGCCGCGTTGTGATTCGTCCATCGCGGCTCCGAAACCACTCCGCACGGTTCAAGTAAAGGAATCAGCGCTTTCGTTTCCAATGAGCCAAACGGTGTGCCCAGTCCCCTGGTCTTTCAGCAATCGTAATGCGTACATCGTCTCGATACTTAGACGAACGTCAGCGAGAAACCGGTCGCTAACGACCGGCGGAGGTACGCACGCGCGCGCTTACCTGTCCGGTAGGTGTGTTGTATACCTGGCACACACGGCACACGTGACACGCGTGCGTACACAGGCGCTTACATCGTGCGAGCACGTGTACGCTGGTATTTATACGGCGCTCTCTCGGGGCCGTGGGAATGAGCGGGCACAGAGAGACCGTTCTGGCACGAGCGCCGCGACGAGCGTCGACTCGCGCGAAAGCGGACGCGGACAGAGGCGAGCCGATTACCGTTCCACGCCGCGAGTCGACTGGAAACCGCGCCGATTCCGCGACACGTGCTTTTCCATCGGCCGTAAATCGCCCGGAGAAACGCCGCGCCGCTGAGAAAGTATCGGAAAGGATGGGAAAGAGTCGCCCCCTCCCTCTTCGTTTTCGTTAATCCTCTTTGCGCCAGAACGGAGTGGCGCTCGCATTGTTGGGTTTAGCAGGTTGTTCTCGTGGTCCTATCGGTTTCTCGAAGCAGTAAAACGATTCGACGGTATATTTGTCCGGCGCGAGGAAATTCTTTGTCGCGACATTGCGGGGGCAATGGGTCTCCTGCGTTGCGAACCGTTCCGTTGGTTTATTATTTGGCGTTAAGTAATATTGCCCTTGGCTTTGTTTGGTATGTCCGGTTTTTTAATTATCGGTAGTACCACGATCTTTGTAATAATCGGGGCAAGTTTATGGGCGGCAATTTTCATTTACCGAAATGAACACTTTCGCCGTTCCTTAGCCTATTCGCGAATAATTGATACTAAATGTTATTGGAACCGCAAGGTGTAATAATTTTCAACGTGCAACCGTATCACATTTATGTCTTGAATTACTTGAATTTCATATATGTTTTATATTTTATACTTCGCAATTTTGATCAGTGAATCTTTAACAATGTCGAGAAGAGACGTACTATGTCTGCATAACTTCGTAAAATATTGATTTGCACCTCGACCGTTCGATATTTTAATTAACTTTCCAAATAATAATCGGTGATTCTTGGAAATGTTTAATCGGTATGCATGAACGAAATTTCGCCGACGTCTTGAAATGCTATTAAAAAGTTCCGAGAAGACTGCTGCTTCATCGAAATGATAATTAATTTTTATCCCATTATGATTGATGAGGTAACGATGGATTAGATGGAATTAAACTGAAACAACGAAAAGAGAGAACGATCACGGACGCAACGAGCCCGAACGAGGAGAACTATGATAATGACAGCGGGACATATTAATCTCTCTTCTCGTGTTACGAACTATATAAATGAAGCAATAAAATCCACGAATTGCAGTCGAACGTTTACAAGGTTGCTAATTAATCATTCCGTCGCGAGCACCGTTCTAAACTGAACTTAATTACAATTTTTCTACATACGCCGTGTAATGGCGAGCATTACTCCTAATTACGTCACGCGGCGGCAGAAATATTTATGCCGCCACAGCGATCACCAATGTAACGTCTCAATCGCGTCAAGATCCATAATGATTCTAATGAATCCATATTAATGTAGCAAACGAATGAATCCCCGTCAGGATTTTATGAAACAAGGGTGAAGGGCGAGGAACGAGATGATACAGTTTACCGCGGTGCCATGTTTCCTACAAAGTAACCGCGTCTCTCTGGAGTGTAATTTCGTTACTTTTGGAATCGCCCTTTAATTTCGGCCTCGTTCCGCGTCTTGACGTTTCACACGCACGAAACACACCTTCGAGCGAATTAAAATTCCACCGTATTAATATCAGTATCCGATTACGCACGGCGTCGCTCCTTGATGTTAATTGTCAGCCGCGTGCCAATCCACGTATCAATTCCTTAAACGGGCGACAGTTAGTCCTGTAATTTCTATAAGACGCCGAGGTAAGTACGCGTACGCGGCGAAAGAAAAAGAAAGTGGAATTGTTGTAATACGCACCTTGACTCGAGGCAAGGAAATTGCATTACGAATATCCGCGGGACGACTGGAATGACGTGCAAAGTGGCCATCGATAGCTGAGGTCGCGGTGAAAGTGTGAAGGTAAAGTGCGAATACGGCGCGTCAATCAAGCGGTAGCCGAGTTTCCGTATTCGGCGTCGTCGAAACGTGTCGTTCGCGAATTGCCCGGAATCGAGCGGGTCGCGGCGACCCCACCTGTCGCATTGGCAGATCTTAGGCACTGTCGAGACTTCGTACGCACAGATCGGATAGCTGGCTCGTAGCCAAATCGACAAAACAATAACTTCGCGCGGGTCGAAATTTCTCCCGCGACCGACATACGCGAGATGGTTATTAACTTAGTTCTGTCTTAAAAGGAGACGAATAACGATATTGAAACGATGAACCCACGTTGAGCAACTAGTTTCACGCCCCCTCGGCGCGTAATCGTCGCGATTACTCGACGAGGAAAAAAAGAGTTGCTGGCAACAGAGCTCGATTCGCCACTTTTATCGGTGGATCCGGAATCGATGGAAAAGGAAACAGAAAACAACGTCCCGGGTATATAGGTGCGTAATGACGAGCGTAATGAATTAAGTTTGCTGGTCGAAACGGCGCGGCGTCGATTAAGTTGATTGACGAGAAGGAGCCCGCGAAATTGATACATTTCGTCTGGCGACCTGTTTACCTGCTTTAAGTATGTGCAGGTTCTTTTACAGGTGACGCAAAAATTACCCTCTATTGCTATTGTATTCGTGTGATTGGTATTATTTATTAAAACGCACGCTGAAGGTGCGAAGGTACATAGTGAAATATATGAACCTTTGATTCAATTGCTTATTGATAAGTAGTAATGCAGTGTAATGTAAGTGGAGATTTATAGTAAATTTAATAGTGCAAACTGCGTTTTGTGTGAAATAAAAATGTTTGAAAGTGTGCTGTGTTTCTCTTGGGCTATTTCGAAGTAGAATATATATATATATATTATAATGTTACAATGCTGTCAACAGACATTGCTGAAAATGTGTCGAAATGGTAGCAGAGTTTGTTGTAGTGAAAAGAATGTTATATTTATAAGTTTCAAAGTTAATTTAGAAGTATGTACAGATTTCCAGGAGATGCTACTTCCGTTACGAATCGTATGAGTCTTTCAACTTTTTTCATTTTTAACTTCTGTATTCAGATATTTAGAATAAATGTTATAATTTATTGTAGTCATACAATTATGAAACTAAAAAGGGTACGATATAATTGTAGAAGTAATTTGCATTAATTGGATTTAGAGTGAAGTTAATGATTAAATCCACATCGCAAAAATGAATGATTCAATGATATTTAGTTTTACTTAACATATAAACAAAATGATTGAACAGATTGTATAATTTGATGTTGGGCAACATACTTTTCTTATGAATTAAAACGTGCTACTCGCGTGAACAAATTTTTCCTGAGTTCTTTTTGTAAAGTCCTTCTCAAACATACATTCGGGGATGTTCCTAACGCAGGTCAGTATGGAGGGTTGCCTACCCTACAGGGTCGTCTGATCTTTCGGTATATTTTTTCTTCATTCCTATGTACAGTATTTCATTTATTTATTTCTATACTGTGGATACGAACGTGGTTATTAACATTTTACGTGTTTAAGAAAAACTATCCGATTTACATTAAAAGTTACAATTACACATAGTCCGAAATTAAATAACAAACGAACCAAATGTTTGTCATTTATTACAAACATTTACCATTACACTAATCTGAATTCGATTTCGAACAATTTAATAATATCTATGCGAATTTTATTATACCATATTCACAAGAACATTTTAATTAACTAGGTATTAAACACAAAGTATTTATCATCGTATCCCAGATTTATTTAACAAGTGTCTCAATATTAAATAATATTCGCGCAACTACTTCTGCATATTAATTAGATAGATCCATAATCTTTTACCGTGCGCCATTCTGATATTTAACATAACATTTGCGCCTTCAATCCCTTCGAAAGGGTGCATTGAATTCTACCGTACAAACCGGACACTCGCCGTGCGGTGACCGTTAAGTAAATAGAAAATTGGCTCAACCCTATCATCGATCTGTCCCAAAATTATGCACCCCTCATATTGTTATATTACTATCTGCTACACGAGCCCGGAGCACGCCGCAATCTTTTGTTGTTTTTTCAAGTAGAGAGGGTTTCGTTACCCCCCTAACCGGTCACGGAAAATCATGTGAATTCACGCACCCCATCTACCCTTACTGACATGTGCTTGTCACATATGGGCAACACGTGCGCACATTTTCAATAAACGAACTTTCGTCTAATAGTCAGCATAAAGCGTACTTTGTATATTTCCACCCCCCCAGAAGCTTGCAGCTTTTTTTCCTCTCAAGATCAATTTACATAACATTCTCGACATTTCGACAATTGAAATGGCTTTTTAACTTGATATAATAATGCGTTATGTTCTTTCGCGATAGGAAATAATTCCTTCTAGAATTTCGAAACGCCCGTAGGAGGCTGGAAAATGAGGGGAGCGAATCAGTTTCTTAAATCTTGCGCAAGGAACCTGTTTTACTTAATGCGAAAGTGTCACAGGTGTGTACATTGATTAACCGTATGAAAAAAGGACGAATTGGATGAAGTCGTGTAAAAAGAAATAAAAGGATTCTGCAATTATGGCAGAGAAAAGGCGGGCATCCGTAATTCCTCAAAGTTCTTCGGTTTCCTTTCAACGGTTAAAAATTGTTCCCCCGGGGGCGGGGGCTTTTGAAATAACACAGAACGGTTCTGGAAAATGTCTGTTCGTGTCATGGGAAACTTTTGGGAATCCGGGGTTTCTCGTAACTATGCCCGAAGAAGTTTTGTCCAGAGGCTCTGCGGAGGTCTATGGTATCTCTGGTCAAATCTTCCCCGTCACGGTTAATCCGAAATTCTTAAGAGATTTTTTTGAATCTCTACGGTTGGAAGGGCTGAAAAGACCCCGTATACTTTCTCAAACCAGTTTCAGGTACGAATGGACCTTTCTTAAACTTGGAATCTTTGTTCGAATGTACTGTTGTTTGGAAAGGGCCGAAGATATTCAAAGATCGCAGGTGTATTTCGGAAACGAGCGAACTTCCTCAAACCTTTTTTCTCTTTTCCAGGAAGTGCCTCGTGATCGGGTTATTCGAATTAATCTGTTAAGTATTATTGAATGCGATCCCGCCATCAAAGGTATCGCGTCACGTTCTAATTGCGTGCTTAACAACTAACGTGGAAGGGTGTAAGTAACGAATCAGGTTATTTAGGCTTACGAGTAAATTTATTTATTCTTTTAACAAAATGGAAGACAGTAGGAAGTTTCGTCAATACGACGACGTAAAGTCGATATCACAATGTATGTGCTACAATAATTAACCTAGTAGGTACAAATATCACAATTGCGACCAATCTGTCGCAAAGTTTCAAATAAAGACGTACAAAAAAAAAATAATATTTTTCTCTCTAACTGATCTTCGGAGCCAAAGTGCTACATAGCGCACGTGAAACAATTCACAATTTCGTTCACAGTGAACAACGATCAGTTAGCAAATCTACAAGCTACTTATCACAGTTTCGATCATATTTAATCTAAAGGCAGCTCTGACAGGACACGAGCATTGTTGCCTCGATGTCCTCAGGGTTAAACTTTCTTCGTACTGGGATCACAACTCCCTGTTGTCCTTGCCGCCAGGAGGATCAAATGTTTTCTCTGTTTCCCGTCGATTCGAGGCGCGACGAGAAACTCCTTCCCATCAGGTTTCAGGTTCTTCAAGGTCTTCGGGAGTCCTCGAGAGCGTATCGAATATGAGGTAGATGAGGTCCATCCTATCCCAATGATATCGTGCTTCACGCGACTTGCATCTCAGGCGTTTGATGCTGCGAGAAGGCGCGTTCCTTGTAGCACAAGTCACTGTCCGCCATGCTCATGGTCGTCCAGTAGAAGTCACCGGCGTGGGTGTGCGCGAAGTGAACGGGCACGTAACACTGACCAGGTACAACCGGGACAACTGTCATCTGTCCGTCCAAGCAGACAGTGATAGCAGCTCCCTCCTCGGCACCCTGAAGATCGGCCAGGAGTCTCCTTTCCAGTGCTTCGTTAGCGTTGTTCTGGTTGTCGACCTCCTCGGTGAAGATCTCCGCCTGTGGCACAGCTTTCTGTCCCTTTCCTTGCTTGCCTTTGCAGGTCTTCTTTTTCAACAGCTTCAACAGCGGCTTCAGTACACTTCTGACCCGCTTGCTGCTCGACGTAGTCTTGCCCGACATCTTCAGGTTGTAAAGATTGTCGTTCAACTCGTTCTCGTACTCGAACACGTGGCTCATCGTGGTGGCGGCCATGTTTACTCGTTGCGTTTGTCCTTTGCTGATTCACTGAACCGGTTTTAAAGAAGCCAAGACACCTCCGTATCTTGCACTGGCCTCGAATGAACTCTGTAGTTTGCGCGGCAAAACTTCTCACTACGAATCCACGAAAAAGCGTCTGGGTCAGCTTGTTCGTGAGAGTCGATAGAAGAGATGAGAATGAATCGTGTGTAGCGTGTGGTAACGTGCCTTAGCGTGTGCTTTGCTGAGATGCTTTGGTACGAAACGCTAGTGAGCGAATGATGCCTTAGACGAGCAACCCCGGACCTTATATAGGCCCGGTCGAGCAGGACGGGGTGCCAGAGTGGGGAGGGCAGGTGCACTCTGGCTGTGGGAACTTGGAGAATTCGGAGCTTCCCACGTCAGGGTCCACGCCGACCATCTGCCGTTCTTCTCCCTCCTCTGACACCCTCCGACACTAATCCAACCTACCACCCCGACTTGCACAGTCGCTTCACCCACCCCCGCGGTCACCCCCTCGCTCGTAGACCTTCCTTTCGGTGGATCCTTCCTTTCCTTTCGCTCCTCTCCGGTTTCCAATGAGAGACGAGCAGCCCAGAGGGGTTCTTTCGGCCCTTTTTCCACGCATATCAAAAGGGTGGATATTTGCTCGATTCAGGGGAGAACCAGCTCGAACCTGTTGCGACAGGTCTCTCGATTCGTGAATTGGAGGTGAATTCGACGGGGATACCTCTGGATACCCTTCTCCGTGAAAGGGGTTTATATTAGAATTATGAAATGAATGTTTTTCTTCGCATCGTCAGTAACAGCAACTTTAGCAAAAATGTGTACACGTAAAAAAGGGAGAAATGTTGAGGAAGCTCGTGATCTGAGTTGAGTCGTCTTTAAGGCTATCACCGGGCAAGCAAATTTTTCGGCCGCGTCGATCTCAATTTTTTTTCCACTCGGTATCGTACGTTTTCCTTCTTTTTTTTTTCTCCTTTTTATCGGAATCGTCTTGTAAGGCTTTTCAAGCACACATTTGCAGCCCGTTTATTTGTAAAATATCGACGCGTATACAAATGTTTCGTTTCACTTCTCAAGATTCATCGCATGATTAAACGTGATACAGGAACTCCTTTCTCGACTTTCTTTGCTGTTCCATATACCGCTCTACGGGCACACGAAAACGAACGCATACATCACATACGCATTTCCGTGTCAAGTTATTATCTCCTCGTTACTCCAAGCGAACTTGTTTTCGATAAAATTACACTTCTTCTTGTTTCATCTTGCTGTTAAGCCGCCGCCGTACGAAAAGTTTTAATGAAAGTCCTCCGCCGGCCGGCGGAATTTGAAATTCACCAAAAATGTTGCTATTATTAAACCGTATTTCACCCGGTAATTGTTACCATCGGGTGTAATTTACCGCCGCCAAATTCGCTTTCGAAATCCCGCTGTACGCACCCGGACTATTATTAACCCCTTCGTCGCGGACGCTGCATTACGCAGTCTATACGCGCCGTATTTAATCAAGTAATGGCGCAATTTATGCGAACGATTTGCATGGATGATGCGGTCCGTTAAAGGAAAGAAAGAAATGAAACGTTCGTTTACGTTCCCCGGAAATAAGTTTCCGTACGTGCCGTGGTTCGAAAGGGGTTAATCCGTCGATCGTCGTCGAAAACTGAGCGAAACGAAATTTCATCGATATACGCGTGTCCGTTGAGTTATAAACATGCGCATAAGCGGTGATTCGCTATTTCATCTCGCTGACAGTATTTATATCTACTCGCGGAACGATTAATTCCGCCAATTAGACGAGGCGCTCGATACGGGGAGCCCCGACGACTCTTAAATCAACAAGTTGCCGCGGAGCCCCTTAAGTTATAATAATTAACGCGCTGCAGTAATGCTCGTCGGCTTCCTCCATTACCCCAGCGCGCTCGAGAGATTTAGGGTCAGACGTCTAGACACGTCGAGATAGGTGCGGCACCCCTCGGAGTCATTAACTACGCCACAGACCTTTTTTTCTTCTCCTTCGTGAAGAGGGGAGAAAGTCCACATCCCTGCGGGGAATCGTACACCCTCGGACACTAACGTATATTCGTTACTTGGTTGGAATAAAAAGTATCCTACGGATACCTTTTTTGTTCCGCTTCTCTCTACCTATCCGTTTTTTTTCCTTTTCACCGCTTATTCCTCTTCTTCCTCCCTGTATCTTGCGGAATTAACAAGTTTTTTTTTCGAAGGGGGCGCTTTTTTTCGGGCGACCTGTTTCCATCTTTGGAATCAGGTGGATCCTCGAGTGAAACTGTTAATGCGACTGTTCGGCTGGGCTGCTGAATGACGCGGCGGCAAGATTGTTGGCGGGAAGACGATCTTGGCTTTAGGATTTGCTGCTTTGTATTGTGTGGATACGGAAGAATGTGTTTCGGATATATTTTCTTCGACGCTGTGTATATAGCGAGGCGTGGGGCGAGCGTTATTTGCTTAATAGTTTGTCTGCTTATTAATCTGCGTGGGTATATGCAGTTTGTGTTACACGTTGCACGAAGGGTAGTGAGAAACAGTTCTATGTTGTCAAACATATTTAATTTTCACCAGAAGCGCCCACGAAATGCAGAAAAAACGCCAAATATTTTCTACTTTGCATACATACACGATAGTTGTACCGTCTTATTTATTCGAATGAAAGAAAACATTTGTAAATTAGAACAAGCGAACGCGACTAAAGAGCAGCGATCTTCCTGCCGACAGAGACCGTTCACGGAACGAGAAATATACCGGAAGTTCGTGATTTTTTCCAAGTCTATCTCCGTGCTCAGCTACTCTTCCAAAAAGTACCTGTCGTGGTCGGGATGAGGGGTTCCTGAAGGTCGCAGCAAATCCCGTAGGGCCGCCACGTTTCGCCGCTTCGTGGGGTATCGTCTACCCTCCTCGAGGACAGGTACATCAGGGGTATTTGTTTTCACTTTGCCCTCCGGAGTCTGCAGTACAGGGCAGGTGAAGTGAACGTGCTCGTCAAACCTGCAGGCGCACGTACCTGCGCGCAAGGAAATGATTTTACTTTCATGAAGGCACCGTACTTTTGCTCGTCTCTGCTATGTTGCCGTAGTCAGTTTGTATTTTTGTTTGCGGGGGCAAGCATCTCGGTAAGTTCGCACGGTACTTTGCGTCAGGTGCGACGGGGTAAGAATCGCAGCAGTTCTTCGAGTAAGTTGATTTTCTCTTACTATCTTCCCTTGATGTCCTCTGTATTTGGCTCGGGCTGTTCGCGCTCGCGGGGGTAACGCGAAATGAACAAAACACTTCCACGTAGATATTCTACGATATTATTCATTATTTATGTTCGCAGTTAGTCGTACAGGACTGGTGGAACGACTTGCGTTTATATTTATATGTTGCACTTCGGGTGAACATTTAATAACATTGGCATTGGAGTGCAGCTATGTACGATAATAATTGTCCTCTTTCGTTACGTTTAATTCCTATACAAGTATGTAATAAACTTGCACCTGCGTTTAATATTGCATGCAGTAAACGTCTGATTGGCCGGGATATTTAAACGAACGTGCGACCGCTGTTGTTTTGGTTATAGCTCGCAAAATATTGCTTTAGAAAAATTAATTTGAAATCACCAATGTTGTTGCAAATCGATATCCGCGAACTATATCTCGTTATACTCTATCCAGAACCGAATGGTAAATCTTGTTCTTAAATCTCGGAACGAGTTCACCTGGCTAGTGTTTATCTCGCCAGAATCTTGTATAACGCTTTGAAATCACCCAGTCTAATAGTCGTAGCACATTTTCCTTAATTTTCCGATTCTTCGGCGTTTAAGAAAATTGAGGAAACAGGTAATTTCCCGTGCCACGTGTCTACCAACGCAAGACAGAAACCGGTCGTGCAAAGAGATACGCCACGACGTTTTGTTGGAACATTTTAAAATGCCTCACGTCAACCTGCAACCGTCTGTCCACCTCGTGTTTCACGATCCTTGAAAAATCGAATCCTCGTTCTCGTTATTCCATCGGATGGGCCTTATAACCGGTTCCTAATACGGTCGTCGAATCCTAATCAATTCGAGGCCGCCCCTTTCGCTCTGATTTAGAGTCACCAACTTAATTGCCCCTACGTGCAACTGCGCGCAGGTATTGGTGAACGTGGCACGGGAAAGAATGCTCGAACTGGTTCCGATGAACTGAATTTTAACGATTAATTGCGGTGGCATTTTAACGAATTAATTGCGATGCGATCGGAGACAAGCAACAGTTTCTTACATCACGTTGAATGATCAATGATTTACAACGTTTCGTTCAATTGTACAACAAATTTATCTTGTTTCGCGTTTATGGTGATTAGCGTTTTCATAGCGCGTCGAAAGTATCTATATTGATAATTGATTTGTGAGATTGGGGAACGAAATTTGTGAATTATTGACAATAGAGAAACACTTGCAAGGGTAAATATTTAATTGATTAATGATTCTAGTTGATCAGAAATATTTAAAGCAACACTGATTCATTCAGAAATACGTATAAATACTTATTATAATTAAAATGTAAGTTGGAAACATAATAGGCACTGGATATGTCGCATCAGTGAGATATTCATATCTTCCATTTCTATCTTATTCAATATCTGTATTGGAAAGCTACTACTGCTGCACGGATATTGTATTTGATAACAAGTTCAGGCCACGCACTTTCGCCCAGAAATAACTTGAATCCTATTCTTATGAGAATTGTATCTCCCACGTAAATTTGGTGAGCAACCGAATAACTATACCCGATATTAGACTATCTACGATACTATTAAAGTAATTCCTAATATCTAATAGTATCATTAAAGTACCTATATAATAGTATAACACTATTTTTTCCCGTCTCGCACGAATTCTTCAGAACGAATTAAGAATTAGGCCAGAAGGATTCGTTTCTTCTCCTGCCCGCCTATACACCCACATACATACATACATGTATATGTATGTCATACAACTCATCCCTTAAAACGAGGTGTCAAGAGCCGTTTTTTACAAGAAGAAGCGACAGGTCGGAATACAGTTCTGTCCTGCGTTTCAACCTGGACCAGAGATATTAGATTATGCAAATATGCCCATGGCAGGTCGAACAGTCTATCAGATAAAACGTTAGCCGGACGATTCTGACGTTGCTGGTGGCATTAGGCGAACGGAGTGACACGATCTTGATTAAAACGCCGTCCACGGAATTTCGATTGTATCTCTGCACGGACGTTTTCGCGGACATTTCAAATAATAAGCCCGAAACGGCTCGGTTATGCATCGTCGCTTCGTGTCAGGCGATAGCTTATGGCGAAACAGGGGGGAAATTAGTTTCCTTTCCATTTCACACATTCTCATTGCTGATTGCCGGTTCTACGTGTCGTTCCTTTGGGCGCGCGTTCGCTGTGGGCCAAAGCGACTCCGCTTTATTCGAATATCTAATTTTTATGAGTAGCATTTCGCGGCGGATACACAAATCGACTATGTCTCATTATTGTGAAAGCAGATTCAATTGCGAATAATCTGTGCACAATAAATGTACGATACGTAATATAGCAGGTACGTAACATTGTTGCAAATTACTGAATCCTCCCCAGAATACTTGCCGTTCGACCTCGACGGGGTTTAAATCGTGCCTGTGCACATTCCTACCACTGCCGTGGGTATATCATTAATTTTATGCAACGAAGGGGAGCGACATCGGGTATCGAAAAATTTCTGACAAAAGTCCAGGCGAAATGACCCTTTTCGTCCGGTCGTTTACCCGGTCCCACCGGTCGGTGCGTTGTGACGGTTGTCCACAGGACAGGTTACGTCACCGCGGAGACACAACCGGTCGAATTGAAGTTTCAACGCGTTGGTCCCTCGTCTCGATATCCATAGGCAGGCCGATCTCTCGCCTTTTCACGGGGTTTTTCATTAGCATATATATAATGGCCGAGTAAAGGGGAGGTGAGTGGTCTTCTCGCGATGCTCCGTGTAGCCTGTGGACCACGCGAAGGGAGAAAAGAAAAGGACGAGAAGCAAGAAGAAGCTGATGCACGGGCTGAAACAGTAGTAGTGACCCCCGGGGCTGTTCAGCTCCAAACAAGAACTCCCTACTGACGTCACCGGCAGGTGCATCGGGAAGGCCATCCTTGTTACTTGTTACTACCTCTCGCTCTCCCCCTCGTCTCTTCCCTCTCGCTCCACCCTTAACCCTCCCCTGTCCCCCTTGCGCTCGACCGTGTAATCGTACTGATTTCATGATCGAGATACCAGGTTTCCCTCCGTGGATTTGGTTACCTGCTTACATGACGCTGCCTGTTTACGTGTTTGTTTTACGGTGCACGTACCCGCGTACGGGTCCCTTCTTCCGTGGTGGAACCACGATTTGGGATTAAAGTAATGGCAATATACGTTTTTATTTTTCCGCGAAGTTGTTCCTTCATAGAAAGCATACCTGGTGAATTTGTCGAATTTGGAGTGTGCGTACGTGGATTTGGGGAATAGCCCCGTGAATTTAGCGGTATTTATTTATCGAACGGAGAGGAATTATTTTTGGTCGGCGTTTTCACGAAGGAGTTCAGCAATGGTGGATGGAATTTAATGGATTATTAATGATCGAAGTGTGCAGTTAAACTAATTGACACAATGTAGTAAATTAATTAATGTACGCTCTTGTTACTTTGCAGAGTTAGACTGTTAAGATATTTATTTATTTCGTTCCCTGGAAAATTGTATTTTATATCAAAATTACCATAATTATTATTATTTAAGATTCAATTGATCGATGTGACGAATACATTAAGTTATTCAAATCGGCGAAATATGGTATTGAATAATTGCTATTAATTATTGCTTGTACTGTTCTGTATCGCATGTTATAGCAATGAAATCTTGATTCTTAAGGGTGTAGCAGTGGCGATGAAAGAGGCGCCAGAAAAAATTGGCCAAGGCCACCGATTAAACCACCTAACCGTTGTGCACACCGAGGATACGATTACCTTTTGTAATAACAAAAGAAAGCCTGAGGGGTAGTCTTTTCGAGTTCTTCTACTCGAATTTCTCTGTATAAGAAAAGCTCTGTACAAAGATAAAAGATATAAAGAACAATCATTAAATATTGCGAGAGCTCATACGATTTAGAAAATCGATTCTTCCCCTAGTTTCCGAAGTTTAGGCAATTAAGAACGGGAGATTTACTGTAATCATTTTATGTTTCGTCATCTAAGAATGTTGGATGCTTCAGTTCGCACTTGTAAAATGGAAGATATAGATCTTACAAAAGGGGGTTGCATTCCATTCAGAATAGAGAAATGACTCGTCAATCGGATGATTTCGATGATCGACTAACTGAGCAGCTACCACGAAGGGAACGTCAGATGGAATCTTAATAGGTTCATTAAATTTCGATGACTTTGTACTTCTATACTTGGCAGAGATTGAATTTTATTTCCGTCGAAGATTGCGAGTGAAGCGCCAATAATGAATGCTGTAATTAGGTGCTACTGATGGGCTACCACTGATTATTGTTGCCACCTGCACGAAATCTAAAAGTGGTTTCTTGTAGGGTAATTATGCTCACTTGTAATTACAGTGTCGATACATTAAAACGATCTGTACATTCTTGCAAATGTTCTTTATGCTCGATGCATCCCCCCGGCGTCGGTATCTACATTTTTATCGCAATGCAAATTCTGCTATCGATGCGAGTCCCTTGTTATTTTCTCAGAGCCACATCGACAAGTCGTCTTACCTGTTTCAAAGAAGGAGCCCACAATTTTTCGCGCGCTACAAATTTCTCGAGATTGTATTACCTGTATCTGCTATGAAATAAACAAGACCAAGGACTGCTACATCGTAGCAGAAATTAATGTATCCTCAGCCTAAAATACTTCAACCTGCAAAGCTGTTCGTCCCCGCTCAATCTTTCTCTCTCAATCACTCAGATACTTCCGCCGAAAAATAAATTAGCGAACCCTTAAATATATTCACGTATGAAAATTAACCTGCGCGAATTGGACAGTGCACTTCTACAACAAATTTCCTTTAACGAGTTACAGTGTAGCAATTCACGTAACTTTTCCGACAAAAAAGATAAATCAATGAAAAACGGGACGTCGTGCAAAGTAATACATCATAGGAATCACAGAGTGCACAATAACGTTGTGTCAGAAAAAAAGAGAAAAAAAAATGAGGCAAGAAGAAACGTTGGACGGGGAGGAGTGACGATCGAAAAAGTACACAAAAAATGGTCGCCCGTTTTGCCTCGAGGGTAAAATAACCCGCAATACGGACTACCGTATTCATTTTTTATTTCTCGCTTCTACGACGCTGGTAATCGTTTTCGGCAGGTAGGCAACGGCTGCTTGGATAGAGGTCTTCGTAATTGGAATTTTATCTCTTTCTTTCTCTTTAACCGCGCCCTGCAACAGGGTGGATTTATAGTAGCTCGACGCTATTACGCTTTTTTGCCGCTTATTAAATACTTTTTAGGGGTGTCGAGCCTCTGGGCGAATTTCGGTCATTAGGGCGGCACCGTGCGCAATCGGGCCCAATTATTTTTTCGAAGAGTGGACGAATGGAGACTTCAACGCGAGGATTTTCTTCGCCATTGATACTTTGACAATGAAAAGATTCGCTTGGACTTTTGTGTGTGTTTTTTTTCGTTCGGTAAATTTCCGGAGCGAGTTTAAAATAGTGACGTCTATTATGTAATTTTTAAAGGGCAGAATAATAATGTTGATTTAATGAATTACACCTAGTGATTTTAAAATCCTCAGCTCTGTCCTTACAAAATTTTGTTCAGTGCTCATTGCATCTATCTATTCGCACTGTTCAATACACAATATTTCTATACATATATTTATCCCCTTCTCAAAAACTCTTTTGGAGTTTCCATATATTTACGAATGGTATAATATCTCCTCTATTATCACAGCTAAAGTTATCATTGGAACCGGAAAATTGAACTTCCTATTCAATGTAATTCGCGATCATTTCTGTTACAGGTGAAAGACAAGAGGGGCCAGCAAGAAGTTTGTAGTACCTTCCAGAACGTGTACGAATGGGTGAGTGAAACAGACTCCATTTATATACGTTTAATTAAACCGCTATAGTCGCTACTCTCAGTGCACGATCGTGCAGCCATTAAATGCCAACCATTGCGTCCCGCTAAGCCGCCAAAAAAACTACAATACGATAAAATCGAACGCGAACGTTTGTCCTGTTAATCAACCCTCTCTATCCTTTCCATCCTCCTCGTCCGTGTCCAAATCCCACTTTCAGCTCTCCAACCCCGCTGTCCGTCATTGAAAACCAACGTCGAATCTTTTGTCCCCCGGACCGGTCCAGAGAATTTCCAGGGGCACAATAATAACGAGCGACCGTAGTACCCCGACACGGACCCTTTCGATCTCTCTGAAAGGTTTCATCGTGGACGCAGAAAAAGGGGGGAATGTAATATTATTCAAAATCACGAAAATCTCCGCTTGGAATTTCGTTATTTTCCAAGCTATTCAGGCCCGTAGATGCATATCTTCCATCGTTTGAATAGGCCACCGTACGGGGTAAGAGCTCGCTGTTTGTTCGTGTTTCCCTTTCCTATACGTCCCCTTCCACCCCCGCGCCCGTACGGTTCTCTGTGTCGTAGATTCAGGTAAAAAGGGTCAATCCGGTACAATAGGGCACACGTGCATCTTATATGTGGTCCTCTCCATTGGACGCAATCGCGAAAGGGGGGACAGCGTTTCGATCGAGGTAGGACGAATCGAACGGGATGAAAGAGCGTTACTGAATTCCGCTTCAAGGGTTGCTCTCTTCTCATTCGATTTTTCTCCTTTCTGCCCGCCGAGAAAGGGAGACGCGGCGGAACGCGACCCGCGCGATTCGTTCGCGCGAAGAAAAATAAGCTTTTCGCAGCTGTCGCGATCGACATGTGCACCAGCCTTTCTTTCCACGTTTTGTGGAAAAGGACCAGCTGCGATTACGCGAATGCTCCATTTTCGAACACGTGCGCCTGCGATTCGCTGTTTATAGGGCTGTTGATTGGAATAATTTTTTTTCTTTTTGCTCATTGCCCCGTTGCACTTGTCGCTGCGCGGCTCGAGAACTGTGTTTCTTTTGTCCGTTGCTCGGGTTAACCCTTTCACAGGTGAACCCTTTCGACGGGGAAACCCTTTCGGCTATTGTTGCCCGGTTTCCGCTAACCCTTTCTGTCTGGCCGGGGATGGGTAAAGGGTTAGATATTTGGGTTAGCAGATCCTACTGGGTTTCCAGCAGGTTAATCGTTTTAACGGAACGTCCGACTCGCAGTCGGTGTTACGTTCGTCTCTGGAAGATCGAAACGATAATCGTCGCTCCTTTACATTTTTGTATTCCTTATTTTGTTAGACATTACATAAAGTGCTTCATGTTTGGTAGGGATAATTAGACGAAAAGTTGTACGAACAATGTTTACCCCGCAGTTCTAGTATTGTTATTAAATGAAGTATCTGGATTTGTTGTCACCTTTTTTCATGGACTTTAACGAGACGAAGCTCGAACTTTCTGGACAGCGGTAAAGTATTAGACGAATAATATTTAAGAATACCTGCCTATTCGAGGCACAAAGGAGGCTCAGCGATCTCCGTGTTCGCTTGCCAAACAATCCCCCAAAGAAATTCTATCGTCGCGGAAGCTTCGACTTCTCCCGGTGTCCACTATCTTCCAAAACTCTGTCATCTTCTTTTAAGCAACTCGCAAGCTCGCTTGAAAGGAGGTCGATGCAAGTTCAGACAAGTCCCTGCCTGCTCTCTATAGACTACCGAAGACGGCAGGATCGTGCGACGGCGAGACTTCAATCTCGAATCGACCTGCTTTCCTCCGTTGCAGGTTCGAACCTGCAACCGGCACACAATTCACTTTTTTAACTGCCCCTGTCAACAGGGAAACGTGTTCAAACTTGCCCGTCCCCGGGATATAAAACTGGGAGTTTAACTTCCGTGATGCAACGCGGGATTGCCCACTAACCTCCTTTAGCGATTCGCATTAACCCTTTAGGTACCAGGTGTACAATTCAGGGTGAGTCACGCATTCAGGTCGTCCCGAGCGGCGTTCGTACGGCTTTAAATGGGCGAGCGAGAGAGGGTGGGGAGGAAAGAAGCAGTCATTACGAGATTAAGATGAAAGCATTATATTTTATTTTAATTAGCTTCCTCCGCGGGCGGACTTTACGACAAGCGTTTTACGGCTGGTGTAGTTTATGCGAACGGTGTTGGAGGTTCCAGTGGCGAATTCGGCGAAGCGTGCGGATATTTTTGTGCACAGAATTTACCTCGTGTGGGAAAGATTTCGGGAAAAATGGAAAGCGTGCAAATTCGCGCTCGAGATGAGAGAGACGGAGAGGGAGAAAAAAAACGAGTCGTAAAAGGTTCGTGTAAATTTTGCCCCGCGTCGCAATTATGTAAAGTGCATACGAATATATGGGCATTAGCCTCAGGTTTGATGTGGGATACAATTTTTGAGCGAAACTGTTTCAACATGTGGCCGTAATTGCTGTCATAAAAAGTTAATGTGTACTTGAGAAATCTCGCTTCTGGAATATTAAATCATTTGCTGCGAGAAGCAGAGACCTGTAGATTTGCCTGATATCTACTTGCTGCACACCACTTGGCGGATTTTTTAACTCATTATTCGTTCGTATGTTTCGAGAGTATTACTTAACAAAGTTCGTTCACAGGCGGTTGATATCAACAAAGGAAGTTTATTGTAAAAGAAATTGGAGCGGGCGATTATAATATATGATCGATAATATATAGATGTGAAAATTATCCACCGAAGAATGTAAAGATTTGAAATAACTTTTGTGATAAATCTCCTTCAAACCCTTGCCAAATGTGGGAACCGTCAGGTACAATAACTTTGAAAATAATTTTCTATTATATAATATTATTTAGAACACTTTTTATTGAAAAGCGATGCAACTTGAAACAGGTGTAAATAATTTCCATTCGGTTTTGTTAAATGCTTCGTTATTAAATGCTGCCTAATATTATGCCAATAGTCCTGCGTCGGGGAAAGTTAAAAATTGACTCGCAGAAAAGCGGTGAGAATCGCATTGAAATGGAAGTTTCCGAAAAATTGTAAAACCAGCAGACCGAGAATAGGAGGATCCGCTTTGAAAAGTCGCGCGAGTTCGGACGAGTTTGCCTATTGTGCGCTCCAAAAAGGATACTTTTGCTACAGAATTTACGTAAAGTCGAGGCGTTCAAAGGAACCAATTCGAAACGATCTTTTTCGTCCCGCTGCAGGTTCGAACCTGCATCCACGACTTGGTTTTTTTTTATTTCGCGTCACATAAATCAGGAACTGTGGATGCCCTTTGCGATTTTTCGATGGTGAAAATATTTTCGATCCGTAGATTTATTATTTAGAATATCATCAATAGGAATTCATTTTGCAGCGCAGTTATATGCTTCGTCTCGCATTGCGATACTTGAGTCTGAAACGAAATTGACGGTAAAAGCCACGAAATGAGGTAAGCATAATTAATATTGCATTCACGCAAGGCGAAGAAGAACGGGGGGGAAAGTGGTGAGTGTATAGAAGGCGCTGACAAAGGGAGTTTAAGATTTCAGGGGCGTATAACGCTCATCTAGAGAGGCAAAAAATGCTTAGTCAACGCAGGTGTTAGAATTAAGCCTTTTGGTGAGAAATGTGCCTTTGTGCTTCCAAAATTTCGGTAATATCGGCGAACCTCTTCTCGACACATTCAATGCAAACTGACGCATGCTTAGCGTACACTTATAATTATGTAGCTCCAGCTTCAAAATTGGTCATCCGATGCTTTATCTTATTTTTATATTTCTAACGGTTACTAATACCTACTTATAAAGTTGTACGTATCTTCTGACCAAAGGACTGTTCTAGACGCATACGTCGATATGTAGCTAGAACCTGGCTTACGTAAAATGTGTATCTACCTCACTTTATTCCATCGAAAATCCTGAGCGGCCAGTAAAGTTTTATTCGAAACGTCTTCGAAATTTCGAAATATCTCTGACGGAAATTCATCAGCCCTTACAAATGTAAAATTTATCGTCGTCTTAAGAAGGTCCGCAACGGGCCGGTCACGTTTTTCTCGGAGAAAAGGCAATTTTTCGCGGAGGATTACGTCAGTGAAGGGCACCCAGGGATACCATTCCTAATCGAACGGGGATTTGCCCCAGTGCAACTTGGCACCTGTGGCTATCCAGAATACAATTCATCTCGCGACCTTAGGGCAGTTTGGCCAGGAAGTTGAATCCAAGTAGAACTAGGTACAATTTATCCAGGACTGGACATAGATCACCGTTTCACGGGTGTCCTTCCCAAAATTCAGTCTGCTGGAAAGGATCCTACCGGATATAAGGATCCTTGGGACCTGCTATGTTGATTCAAAGGGAAATGTAACGTAGGTGGGTGCAGGATTTCGCTGAATAAAGGTTCCAAAGGGGACGAGTTTTAACTCTCTCGTTTGATGCAAGGGCACGTATCATTGAATAGGGAATGTTGAATGCATCGTGTGAAATGGGAAGACTCGTGGTACGATTGATTGTCTGTCAGGTTTCAGCTGGATGCGATATTACTGTGCTCGTCGTTTCTGTAAATGTTGATGCAGGTTGCTGCTGTAATGTGCGCGCAGTGCTATTCTCTTAATAGCGAAAATGAAAAATCGAAGAGAGCTTAAGATATTTATAATGTACTGGAAAAGATTCGTTAACGTTTAGAAAAAATATTGCCACAGCACTTATTTTATTATTTTAGGGCCTGTTTCAGATTTTTTTTACCTGGAAACTAGCAGTCGTGTAATCGGTATTTTTAGGATTTAATTTGAGATTGGATTTATTCAGGGTTCGTTCAGAGACCAACTCGAATAATTTAATAAAGAAAGAAACACCCAAAGGCTGACCTTCAGCAATAAAGTTATTGTATCATTAAATCTAACTAAGATAAGAATACGTGACCCGAAAATGTTAACGGCTTTTAACAGCAGCTCCTCGATACTGAATTAATGCCACTTCCAATACAATCGAATACAATGTATTCTGTACTACATGCCAGCGTTAAAATTCATTATAAAGGCGCATACCCATGTATACAATACTCCACCTGACAACCACACACTCGAATTACCCCTAATCGAATTACCTCAAACCGAGTCATGAAACGTTCAAATCCAACAGTCAACAGCCAAACACTATCAAGCACCCACTCGAATCACAAAAATCCACCAAACCGACTCGCTCTATACTTCCAATTCCCATTTCTAAATATTCTCAAGACACGATAAACTCGCGTGTCAACACTAACTTCTTCCTATATACATACATCGGGTACAAAGAGAATGAAAAAAGGAAGTAATCCAGTATCCTAATATCAAATATTGCTCGGTACACGAGATCGAGGGTGTGGGCAAACGTCTTCGAACAGATTCTCCCCTACGTCACCGCAGTCACCATAGAAACGATCCACCGTCACGATCGTTAGCGAGAGGCACGAACGAAAGAGATTCGGCCGTGGAACCGTAGATCCGTTTCCATTTACCAGTTCCCCATTATGCTCCTAAATAAACAGTCTCGCGAGTTCTTGCACACCTATGTAAACACACGGGACCCGGACGAAATTCCCGACAGATTCATCGATCCGAGATTCATTGGCGCAAGAGGGGGGAAAGGAAGGAAAAAAAAAGAAGGAGAGAAAGAAAAAATCGACCGGACGAGGATTTTTCAAAGGGACGAATAGGAAACGCAGAAAGCGAGGGTGGTGCAAGCATTGACGTTCGTAGAACCGTGAATCTGCCCCCGGGGCACGGACCCATTCTTAAAGGATTATCGTTATAAATTATACATTTCCCTTCTTGCCCGGCTGCTGCGATCTGTCCGCCATTTTGCTGGATGACCGGTAGCGGCTTAGAGATTTCTATCGTTGGATTAACGCGGACCGTGTCATCGCGGTATCCTGTTTATTTTCTACGAGCGATTCTTGTCTGTGACGGAAAGAAAGGTGACTCGCGATTGGACCCTTTTGGGCCAGTGCGTATCTTTCCTTTTTTATTTTTTTTTTCACGGCGATCGCAGCTTCAATTTCTCTCCCCGGATCTCTTGTGTATAACCGTTCCAGGGGGTGGATCACGCGTTTCTGGGGTGAAATACGATCCACTGGCCGGCTGTTACGAATTTTTTTTTCCTCCTTTGGTCCCCTTTTTTTTGGCTGGATTTAAGGGTCGAAGGGCAATCCTCGGGGAGGATTTACCGATCCGACTGGAGTGGACATGCCTGGTTTGTTATTTAAATGACTCGAATTTCGTGAATTTTCAGTAAGTCGAGAAACGGAATAAGAATCATTTTTTATTTTCGGCTGACGCTGCGTGGCAATCATAGAGGTTCTACTGTCACTTTTCCATAAAAATGCATACAAACGAATTAATATAGTAGGACTGTAGAAAGTGTACCAAATTTCACCCTCTTCCCCACTTTTAGCATCAAAAGCAATTTTTAGTCAATCGTTTCAGAAATTTTTAATAAATTTTGCAGTCGACTCTCGCACGTTCACGAAATGTTTCATCTACAAGACTATGAAAGTAACGTTTTCATTTACACGATGCACGCGCATTGAATAGTTAGTCGTTAATTTTCCTGGAACTACGAGTTTTCTATACGAGTGAGCCTCCTGTCTGGGAAGGTGCGACAAATTCTGCCTACTCTGTTTACAGAGCGGCCGAGAGATGTTCAAGCCCCAGTGCAACGTGGTTGCATAGAGATCGTACTATCCGAACGGAAGAATACCAGGTCGTTACCGCTTTCGTATAATACGTCCGTGATCTCTCGTCGTTAAAAATCGTGCCCCAAAGCCCAATCGATTCCGCGCGGCGGCATTTACGCTGCGAAAAGCGTTGTACGAGTGTCGGGCCCACAGAACGCCCGATACCGACCCCCGTTTCGATTCTTCCCTTGACTTCGCCGCCCATGTCCACCCCCGAGATACTTCCGCGATTATTCGAGAGCAGCCGGCCTTCGTATTCAACGTTTCCTTCACGAGCTCGACGTTCAGATAGGTCCATCAAGTTATACAATGACTTTTCGCAAGAGGAACGTAGTTTCCGCCAGTTTCTTCTTTTTTTCTTTCTTCCTCTTTCCCTTTCTTTCTCTCTATACAGCCGACAATGTAAGCGCCAGAAGAAACTGTTTGATGGGTCTCTCTGGCCCCTCGAGCCTTTTTCTCGTGCTGGAAGGGTCCTTGTGGGCGGAGCGGTCTGCCAAGAAAAGACCTCGTTCGATTCTAACGTGGATCCAGGAGGTTCCTGGCCAGCGGAATAAGGAGCCTTCAAAGGGGCTGAAATCGAACACGTGCAAGGGTGACTCAGAAAACCGGCCACCGCGGAAGGGGGCTGGGGGGTCCGGGGGGGCCCCGTGATACAGTACTGGAGGGAAGTACGGGGCCCTTCTTTTAGATCTTAGAGCTAGATAGTCCCTGTGTCTTCTACGAGACGAGGACCCGAAATATTTTCCTTGGCGACTGGAGTATCGCGTCTCTTGAGTTGTCTGCGGCTGAGAGAGAATTCTTGGGGTGGCTTCATGCGCAGACAGAAATACTTTACCCAAGGGCAGATTTTGGTCTAGCCACCCTGTCGGGCGCTGGATATTATTGTAATTTGGGATATGCTGTCTCTCGGTTTTCGGTTTTGGGTAGCCTACCAGACAGTCTGTCTGCCTTGTGTGGCGACAAACGTGTTTAGATAAGTTACTTGGTTTCTGTACGGATTAGATACTTAATGCACTTTTCGCTGTTGCAAGCGGAAGGGATTATTAGCTGGTCCCTGGTATGCTCCGAGAGGGCAAGCTTGTTGAAATTCACCTTCGACGAAACCGTGAATAATACGTACATGTATAAGATCGAACAATGAGAATCGGAATAGAGTTTCGTTTTCACGAGGTCGATGAAAAAAAAGAGGAACAAATTTCGACGTTATTTTGAGAAGAATCGCTGTCACGAAACACGTGTTCCGTCGATGTAGTTATTATTGGCACGCAATTGTTTCTAACATAATATAACGCGATAGAATTAATCCACTTGCGGCTACAATTGATCTTGTTTAATGAAATTGAGTTGCAATAAATAATAGGAATCGATGCATATACGTATACAATCTGAATGTCGTCTAGTACCTATCCATTTATTTTCAACAAAATAATTGATTCATGACCATGATCCCGCGCCCCATGTCAACCGAGGCACGTTACTTTTTTTCCGGCACAAGTGTTCGGATAATGATTCCAGTTCCGTGTCTGGTCCTTTTCAACACGGTGAACCGTATTCGGCGCCCATTAACGTTTCATAATGCACGATTATCCGAAAACCGATTTTTCCCCGAGATAGCTAGACATGGTAGAGCCGGAGCATCGTTACATGTACCTGCAGGCTGAATTAAACGAACCGCCCGTGAGTTTTCTTTCAAGCTGAAATTCCTCTACTTCCTACGTAGAGAACGTAGACGGAGACGAAGAAAGAAAAATCGACGGGTAAACGGCGGAAACAGAATTACGCAGGCTTCGATGGCGTCGAAACTATTGTGCACACTGTAATTGTTTGCTCACGGCGAACAGAAAAAGGCACGTTCGAGCGATCGTGAAACGGAAGTGGATGATAGAGTTCCCTCGACCGCGTAATTTGTACTGCACACTGCTTAAAAGAGAGTTTGTACGGCCGGCCGGAATTTTCTCGAGTATATAAATATTTGCACGAGTTTTCAGCGATTGGGCGATTCACCTGTTGTTTTAAATAAAGATAGGTAGGTATATATATAATGCGTGGTAGGAAAGGGTACAGAATATATGAATTTACAATATGTACAAGGGTGGACAAGAATTAATCAAGTAAAGTAGTAATTCAAGTTTTGTTGGCACTTTCGAGCAAGTGCAAAAATTTAATATCCGCTGAAGAAATTTTGCAAGATCAAAATAATTCACGCAGATACTTTCGTGAAATTAACAAAAACAAAATTATTTAATGGGAATTGACAGTAACGAATTGGAATTTATCACAAATACGTTTTCCTTGCCCACAAAATTTTTACGTTACAATTCTTCCAAACGTCATGGAAGATTAAACATCTCCGACTCTGAATACCTTGGAATCCCTTCGTAATAAAACGCAAGGAACTTTTTTTTCTGTGGTGTTCATAACGGGAGGAAACACTTCTATGTGGAAAAAAAATTTTCCGTCCAAGATAAAAGGAACAGTGGCACCGACTTTTGGGAAATCTACGATAGTCATTAGGCTATTTCGAATATAGGAATCTTCCTTGATGCACCGTGTTCTTTTTTTTTGTGTGCGTGTGTTTGCCCTAGGGTTCGTAACGGGGCACTTGTTATGTTGGTGGATGCACGTGTTCTAATGGCCCGTTGAGGTCCATGGACGAAAAGGTATGCAGGGAGGAAAGAGAAAGACAAAACTTGCGCTAGGAGCGTCGATTTCAGGATCCCCGGTGGCGGTCGAAACGATAATCGAGATAAATGATGACGAGGAACCGTGGCACCCAGAATTACATTGTTTCACTTTGGTCCTTCGGGGACATTTGTATATGGGTAATTGGGAAATATTGTTCTCGTGAGATAGGAAATGGGAAAATTGTAAATGTAGTACGAAATAATAAAAATGGAGAAATAAGAAATAAATTAGAAATACTATATAATATTAGGAATGTTAAAAACATTTTTGCATTTCTTATTTCTCTATGTTTATTGAGATCATTTAATTAGGAAGGTTTCGATGGACACTTTTCGGGCGAGGAATTCATATTGATAGATAATATAATTATATCAGAATACAGGTGAACTGTAAAGGAATTATGGCTGTGCAATAGATTACCTTTAGCCCTTTCCCAGCTTATACGGTGCAACATAGATCGTCCGAAATTGTATTATTTATTTGTGAAATCTTTTTACGCTCAAGCAGGAACAATTCGTTGCATTTTAATTATATCAACTTGTATTAATAATCTTATCAAAGTAAATGATTAAATTGCACGTTTTCTACCGATATTATTATATAACTTCATTTTTTGTAAGTAAGAATTGTTTTCGAAATTGTATATATTGAAGTTTGTAGATGTCTGAATACCATTTACCTTTTATTTAAAACTTTTTTTTTAAGACTGTTCAAACCCCTTGAAAAATAGGGTCAATAGTAGATTTGGTAAATTTGGTGCGTACTCTCAGGCGATCCTATTTCAACTAAATGCAGCGTAACATTAACGTTTTAAATGCCAATACAGTAATTTTTGCTTTTTGGGAGTTGTTTTATGACAAGTTCAGGAAAACTCGATCATAAAAAAGTTTGTCTGGTAACGAAGGCCGTGGATATGATCGGTACTTGCGACCAAACAGTTTCCCTATACATATAACATAAATTAACTATAAAACGTGAAACCGGAAGAAACCGGAACCAATTTTTGTTGCATCGTTATCACAAACCTTTATCGACTGCAATGACACCAGAACGAGCTTTTAATGATGTTAAATACTATAACAAAATCGTTAATGAAATCTTGTAACCGTAAAGAAAAGTACTGAAATATTGATTATTTTCAATATTAATAACTACATAAATGTATGTGCTAAAAGTGTAAAATCTGTTGGAAAGTGTAGTATATATCTACCAAAAACAGACGCGTCTGTTTGAATAAATATCAGTGGTAACGTTTTTCCTACAGCAGAGGAATGTTTCACAAACATTAATGGTTGGTTAACTGAAAACAACAATTTACATCTATGAATATTACTTTATTCTTAGATTACTGCAGATAATAAACAATGTAGTTGTACACTACTATCATAAATATCCCGCATACATATGCGCTAGACGAATACTTACACTAAATGAATACCCTTGCAATTTATTTACATTTCCTTTCGTCGATTGATCTCGAATTTTTTATTAAACAAAACGAACGAATAATCAAAGTACTTTACAAGAATTTCCCGCTTTCAAACAGACATGCTAAAACACAAAATGAAAAAGGATTATCGCATGCATGTACCACCAATTCCCTTATCCTCCACCAAATCACGATACGCACAAACGTCCACTCCACCTTTATCGTGTACCTCCATTCCATTACCATACAACAGGACTAATTACACAACCCTTAGAAACTCCTCCACGAAAGACACGCCGGTAGCCGAAAACGAGGGCATCACAATAAATGACGTTTAACTAGAAGCAAAAGGAGCCGAACCCCGGCAACAATGGGAGAAGGAGCGCGTGATCTGTCGTCACGGAGTATTAGGGCGGCGTTGAATCTCGAAAGGGAGGCCGGCGGCGACAAAAGTGGTGCGCCGCCTCGTCTAAATGGCAGCGCAAGAAGCAAAGACAGTCCGGACAGAAGGGAAGTGAGAAAAGAAGAGGACGACGAGGAGGCGGCGTTATAAAGAATCGAAAGCCGTCGCATAGAGTGGCAGGAAGAAAGGGAATGGAACGAGGCTCGAAATCGGCGTATCGGTTCATTTCAAAGGGAGAAACGGTCGTGGAAACGACTGCGCTAACGCGGCGGAACGGGTGGTCCTATTGGGCAGAGATTCTACGCGAACACCAAAGCCAGTCGTTTCTGCGTCTTTGAAATCGTTCGGCGGTGGTTCGTGCTTGATGACCACGGCTGTCGGATCCCGCGGAAATCGGCGTGACGCGATCTTCCATTCGACGGCCGCAGATTTCGTTTCCCTTCTCTTTTTTCCTTTCCAGCGACGTTTTATTCGTTCGTGTACCAGCGAGCACCCCGATTCCGTTGACAATGCTGGCCGTGTCGTGATAAATCCTGGCACCGGCCACGGCCAGGGTACCGTGGAAAATCGGCTGACAGAGCGTGCAGCTGGTCCCGTTCAATCGCTTTCGTTACCGTGGCACCGCGGAAAACAGCCGCGAAAATTCTGCGGCGACACCGTGTCCACGCGGCGTAGAGAATTATTTCGATCTAGAACCGAGTGCGGATAATTTCCCTTATTCGATCTACGGTGCACGCTTGTTCGGGGATCGAGAAGTGCCGAGGCGAATTAGACGGCCCCTCGAAGTACACCGTCGCGCCTTGTCGCGGCTCGTCACGGTGTCGTGGTACAAGAGGGCGAGACGTTTAACGCGTTGCGTATGAGGCTGAGGGGGCCGTGAAGGATTTCGACAATTTCATCGGTGGTTTACCGTTTCTGGGAGTCGCTCGAACGAACGAGGGGTTTGCGTGGCGATCACTGGTTATTGACAGGGATTTTTTCACGAGGATGAGATTGCCACGGGGTAGCGTGACGCTGCAGAAGCGTGGTGATGCAATTTAATCTTCTTCGGACGGGCATGTTGGATGTTTAATGACTTGAGGGATATCGTGGACGAAATTTTGGTTTAATGTTGTATGAAGCAGGTTTGATATTCTTTGGATAGGTGTTATATAGGGGATTTTCAGTAGCGACCGTTTGATTGCATATATTTTGTAATTGGAGTTTGACGGTAGCTTGAAAGCGTTGAATTGTTATTTCGCAGGCGTTTGTTCAAATGGGGGAGCCATTGGTGCTGTAGAGGTTTGTTTAGAATATCTATAGTATTTTTGTAACGTACATATTTATGTTACGTTTTCGCTAAAATAGTATTCGGATAAATATCGAATGATTGTTGTCTGATCCACTTTTCATTCCTTTGCACCCTATTCAGACGTTTTTCGGGGTTCTACTTCGATAATCGCCCTCAGTTCATCATTACTAAGTACAGAATAACGTCTACACCCCTCTTCACCTTCGAGAGTTTCATCTCCCTCGCGGAATGTTTTAAAACTCTCACGAGTTGCACACTTGTTAACGGACCCCTTAACAAACGCGTTGTTAATATTGCGAGCATTTTCCGCAGCTTTACGCCTCAGTTTATACTCGTACAACAATATCGCTCTAATTTGCACTTTTTCCATCTTTTAAGCTTTGAAACGGCATACTACATGAACGTAATTATAAAACAACTCGCTTGAGACCGATAACTCAAGTTTTGGGTGGCGAAAGCCGCAGTTATTTTTGCGCCAACCTAATATTAATTACTTCTGGCGAATAGCGAATTCATCCATTTATTTGTCATCTATGTTTCCCCATAGGTACTGGAATACCTGCACCATATTTGCTCCAATAAATAACGAATAATTCTGTCCTTTACCATTCCGCTACGAAATTGATTACATACCTAACGGATCCCAACAAAGAGTTTCAAGCAAATCGAGTATCTCAAATATTCCCTTAAATCATTCGAAGCACAAATCGAGATTATCAAATCAGGCAGCTGCGCGGCGAAAGCGTGTCAAAAGAATTTCAAATCCCGAAAGATTCACTACTGAAATCATCTCCTTGCTCCTCTTGCCCATTGTACGAATTTGTTGATGTTATTTTTTTTTCTTCTCGTTCCTTTCTGGCACGTCCCGTCACACGTTCAGCGATGCGTCAAAGTCCACACCTCTTGCAATACCTACAGTAGGCAGCCCCGTGGAAATCGTATCGTTAAATTTCGTCGGTGGCGCGTGAAGATTGCCAGGGTGGGACTCGTGTTTTCCAAATAGCCATTCTGCAGGTCGGCTCAGGCCCGTTTCAGAGACGATATAATCGCTCCTCGATCTCCTATCTGGCCAAGCGAGGGATCCAGATCGAGAGTAAGAGATCGTATTTAAGGGGGTTAAGAAGCATCCCACGCATGGACGATTTGTTCGTCGCTCTCTTTCATGGATCAGGCGTGCCCGACCCTTCGATATTTAGCAAAACGTGCAAAAGCTTCGGCTTAACTGGTCCCATGGAACTCTATGGAGATTTTCGTGTAGGACAGATTTAAGGCGGCTTATTTTTAGAATGGCTCGTGCGTGATCCTGGAGTTTCGGCATTCTTACACGGGGACGGTATGTAAATTCGTGCGGGACGATTTCGTTTCGATGAATCCTTTGGTGTAATAGTTTGAACGATTATGGAAGTTTTGGTATTAACCCTTTAAAGGGATTGAGGATGGACACCAGGGACAGAATGCTACAAAAATTTGACCACCCATGTACATATTTCGTGAAGAGTGCAATTTTCATTTAACTGGAAACGCTGGAATATCTCACGCGAGATTAAAGTTCTAAAAAAAATGTTCTTACGATAGTTGTTTTGTACGAAGGGGGTCATTAGGCGGCGTAGATAATTCTTCTAACAATTAAAAATATATTGCTTTCACATTTTTTTTATATTGGGAAATATTTTTACTTGGTTGCACTTGCGCGCACTCTAATTTTATAATGCCAATGAAATATTCCAGTAGGACTATTTTTCATATCTGTAGATTCGTTAGCATTCTTTAATGGCACATTGGCAGTGATTTATGGCCGATCATAAATATGTTTCATCTATCTTACTTAAAATCCGGGGAAAGTCGCTTTAAAGAACAATTAACGTACAAATTTTACCTATAAACAATTTCTCTTAACAGCCATGGTATTTTATATAAACAAGAAACAATGAATAATATATGGACTTTTGATATTATTTCGTATCTCTAATGTTACCAACGAACTATTTTTTACGATTTTTCCAACGGGACTTAGAGATATTATCCACACTTTTGTAAGAGCTCATAAAATGACTTTTTTTGTTGATTCATGTTAAATTCATTGAAATTACTGTTCTTCTGCCTTCACATTTTATTACATAGGCTAGACCGAGGCGAATCGGATCATTTTTGATTCGACGGTTAAAAAAAAATAGTTAAAATTTAGAAACGGAATATTCCATTACAAATTCGTAACAAGTAACCATTTAACATGAACATTCTTAATAAAAAATATAAATAAATTAGAAAATTCCCCTTTTATGCACAAAAGATGGAAAAGTGGAAAATTTTTTTTTTATATAGAATTTATAAAGTTAGAACCAAATAAATTTTCGTAAAATAATCTTTGGTTCTAATTTATAAAATATAATTTAATAATAATAATGCCAAAGACTCTACGTAGTACATGCGTGGCAAGTAAATTGTCCTTAAACAGCACTTATACATATTAGCACACTTTTCGTGCCACCACTTTTCACAGGTATTGCACTGCATCCAATGCTCCACAAGTGGATGTATGAACTTCCCGTTATAAACAACAAATGCAATGCCACTCTCTTACAAAATTGTTTTTTCCCACAACCTTCATATCTGAAGTTACTTGACTTTTTTTTATTGCCGCTTCCTCCATATTTTTTGGACATCATGATCCCTGATTAGTCTTTTCTTATGTATGTGCGAACGACCTGCACCTACATGTATAAATTATTATCGCATTTAACGTCGTATAACTATTTCAGTAACAAAAACAGAGTAATCCGATTCACCCCATAAAATAATAATTTTAAAGTGAATAAAATACCCAAAGAAATTATGACATAATAGTGAAAACTATATCAAATATTATTTCTGGACACTATACAAACTAATAATATTAAACACATTTGGATGGGAAGCTTTACCTTTTAATTTTAAATAAGAACCGCGTACGGCAATCTTGAAATGCGTGTCAACACTGAACGGTATTGTAAAGCAATAGAAAGACAATTGAAAGAGGTGCAGGAAAAGGGCGTGAAGAGTGTCTGCAAAACTTATACGATTTGTTCAATGGTAACATAACAAATTTTTTATAGCGATCCGATTCGCCTCGGTCTATCCTACGTATTACCCCACTAGTTTACCTACGTTTAGGCAAAATTATTAAGCAGTTCTTCTTTGAAGCTGTCAACTAGATTTCAGGGAGGAAAACAAAATCGGGCATGCCAAATTGCCATCCCATCTTCTAACTCCGTACGTCTTACGCGACGATAACATAAAACACAAATTTCTTTCGCCCAGATCAAAGAAAAAGACCGGCTACAGAAGGCAGCGATTACAATAAGAAAATAATTCCACTTTAAAAATACCTACCTGCTATTCATTCCAATATTAATACCCAATAATTCATCCCGAGAAATAACCCAAATCAGTTCTCCCCTCCGTGCAACCCATCTATATACACAAAATTCCACTTCATCGCCCCTCGCAAACCTACAGGCACCCCACACTCCAATCTCACCCTTTCAACAACGCCGTGAACATCGATCGAGAAGCCCATCATTCCTCTCCCATCTCCCCTTAAGAAAAAAACAATAAATACCATTAAAATCGGACACGATGTCAAAACGAATATGTTCCATATAAATATAAATAATTCTCGAAGTTCATCGGGCGTTTTCACGAACGCAATACATATACGTATACGGGTTCTTGGAGAAGTTCGAACACCTGCACCCTCTCGCCGGACTTAGTTAGCCCTGATCCCGCATGCGATCCTTTTTCTGGGTCGCCAGGGGCAGGTCCCCGCCCACAAGTCCGTGGGGCCCCCATTGAAATCGTGCAGCGGTCCCAATTTACGGGCTCCCAGTTTTTTTTTCTTTTTTTCTTCTCTTTCTCCCTCTTCATCCCTCGCTTTACCTATATACGTATGTGTGTGCGCGCCGTTGTTCCGTAGCCGTTGGTCCATTCTACCGCAACGCGGAAAGGCGAGGTTACCGTTCGAAACTAATTTGACTCATTCCAGGACTGGGGTCCCAGCGACCGGAAGTAGTTTCTCGAGCTTTCAGGAGTCGCCGACGATCACGTGCAGGTCCGTTGCCGCTGCCAATTAGCGATCTCTGCCGTTAAATGACGTGACTATGCCCGATTCCAGTCGTGACTTTCTAATTTACCATCTATGTGGGTGTCCTCGCGGCAGCTTTGTGCGGAGATACATGTATTGTTCTAATAGGGCGTGTAGAATCGTGTAACTGAATATCGGGGTGAATTGGGCTTGATAGAAATTTAGGGTGGCTTTGGCGCGATCCGGGGGTGCAGGTAGTTTCGTGACTCGACTGTTTGGAACGTTGAGTTATTTGCGAGAACAAAGCCTTTGGCGTCATGGAGAATTTTCTTCAATGGCTGATTCGAATTATTGCGTATATTTATTCGTGCGTTCTCTTTCGTTCCCATCCATTGAGCCCTGGCCATTACAAAACTCGAGCTGCACGAGCAACTCTCTCCCACGCCGCGTGTACGATATCCAAGTGATTATGAAGCAGCCATTCCCCCTGTCGAGCCGCGCGTCGACGAAACGTTATCGAAAAGCTCGAAGAAATCGCACGGCAACGCGTTCGTCGACGTTGCGCCCACTGGAGGATCGCTTGAATGCCCGCTCTTATGTCCCGTCAAGGGTGAAATGCGTTTTTTAGAGGCGGCAAAAACGGTCGACTGACGTTGTCCAGGCTAGACGAGCGATGGTGCGGTTAAAGTGGCGTGTTCACGCTTCTCTTGATTCGATGCACGACACTTTCTATCTAAATAAGTGGGCCCCTGGAGAAGCGGAGCAGAATCTGCTTTCACTATCTTCGACCGAGTGAGTCGTTGAGATCCTTCCTGGCAAGGAGATTTTAACGCCTGGAGACTTTTATGGCCGGGATCACCTTGGTAGGTGAAGGGCGGCCTGTTTTCAGCTTCGAAAGGGCCGCGGTTTTTATTGCGTGCACGCAGACGACTCTATAACGATACACGAGATCGTTAGTTGAATCGCGCCTCCTCGACAGTCGATTCCCTTCGAACCAGCACAGACTTCCGTCACCTTTCGAACGGCTAGATGAGAAATCTGTTTAGACGTTTAGCTCAGGTCTTCGACCTCTTTCGAAACGAGTGTCTGCTCTTGTATAACGCGCTCTGGAAGTGTTTGCCCGATACTTTGATGTCGAGGAGAATATCTTTGCTCCACTTGTGGGGGGACGTGCATCGAGAGTAATGATAAGCTTGAATTTATTTCGCGCGAGATGGTGTGGCAGTGGAGCATTTCGTGGAGTAATTGATACAGTTGCAAAAGTAGGTATTGTATACGTATTGCGCTGGAAATATTGTTCTTCGGTGAAGCACAATTTTAATTATGTAACCTTTGATTGTTACGAAATGTCACGGAATTCTGATCCGAAGAACGTTTGATTACATATCTGTGTGTAATTAACGATACAGGGAAGATTTGCGACAGCGTCGAAATTATGGAGAAATAAAATAGTCCAACACTATTTGTAATATAAAAGTGGTATAAGACACTTAAGGTAGATAACGCGAAATTATAAGTAGCATTCGTACTTGAAACAATTATTGTACAAGCTTAAATATATTTGCTCCCTCGTGCTACGATCGTACAAAAATATTCCCCAATTTATAAAAACAAAAGCTCGCGTCTACTCATTCCATTCAACATTAATACAACATGTACATATATTTTTCCTCGTTATTCAGAGCCGGTGCGAGAAAACGATTCTTCTAAATATCACCTTGAACGTTACACAGTAACTGAAATCGGTCTCCAAACAAGATAACTTTCGCTCGAAACCTATACACACATGCATCGAATCCACCCCAAAGAATGATACCAATTCTCAATTTCGGAGTGCGTATATAAACCTGAAAATGCCCGGGCCATTTTTCGTAAGCATAATCCCCGATCAAACAAGTCTTTACGCCATCGTGTCGGCAAAAGTAAAACCTCAAACAAGCTATGCATATAATCGTAGAGCCTGTACGAAGAAGGAAGTCTTCGTTCGAGGAGTATCTTTAGCCAAGCAGGATCCTCCCCCTTGACACCCTTGGCCTCCTTATCCCTCTTGCTTCAACGAACCATTTACGAAGCCACTTTTATTAGCGGTCGGAGTTTCTCTCGTGGGCAGATCGAGGTGTGGCAAGAAGGAGGCCGTGGAGGGCGGCCTGTTTTCGCCTGTGAAAAGGGCCAAGCTCGATGCTCGAATGGAACGAACAGCTCATGCCACGATGAGGATCATCGTGGATGATCGAGTCCAGGGGCGTCGAAAGTGACACCGTTGTCTGTTGCTACCCCGAAAAGACACCCTCCCTTTGCTTTTACCTGTCACGGTCGTTTCGTGATTACAGGGCGGAAACAAAGGGGTGGAGGGGGGTCTCGCAGTTAGGTAGAGCTATCCTCATCTTCGTCGGGGTATCCGGAAGATTTTTGGAATTTCGTGGCGATTGTTTGATTGCGAGGAACTTTGCCGCGCACCAATTAAGCTGAAGCGTAATTGGTCTGGGGAGAAATTCCAGGTCTGCGGATACGTATTAGGTGATAATGATTGACGGTGTTTGTTCTCTTTTCTTTCCTTTTTTTAGGGGTGTGGTCTGTGGTACTTCAGAGGGTAGTGGCGAGGGATGATGATAGCCTTGATGTTCTTTCTTGCGCTTTCACATTGGTACGCATCGTAGTTTTCGGACCATAAGACGCACCCCTTTGTGGGAACGATCTTGTGAGAAGGACACTTTATTGGGTATATAAAGATATTTTCAAATTCTCGCTTAGGTAATTTTTATTTACTGTTAAACTAATTTGCCCGAACTGCTTACTTTCTAACTTACTTCTAACTTACTTTCGTCCGAACTGCGCATTGCTGTCACTTCCTTCAAAAACTGCGGCATCTTCGGTATCTTCGGATGACTTGGGTATCGAAATGAGTTTTCTGCCCACGAAGACGTACATACTGTTGTCAGTTTGGGATTACCCTACACGCACACCCTCACTGGCGTGCTGCACTTATTTTATTAGCACATCGCGCCAGTACTTGAACCCCGCTAATAGCTTCGATACAGTGTAAAGAATCTTATATTTTGTTACCTTCCGACCATGAGACCCAATCCAATTTTCAGTCGATTTTTCTATGTAAAATGGTGCGCTGTATGGTGCGAAAAATACGGTAGATTTTTGACTAATGTGGAATGTATGGGGTTGCATGTACCTAAATAGCAAATCTGTACTGTGAACCATTAAATTATTTTCTCAGGTGATTGACATCGGCAGATCTTCGATATAGATTCTACTAAAGAAATATAATATATTTTGACGGTTAATTACTGCAGCCATATTTTCAACGTAAACCCGAAATGTTCTCTCTGTGGACTTTATAAGTGTGCCGATTTCGTTAGCCAATCGTCAAAACGAACACCTACTCCTTTAAAATTGCGTTTTTTCTCCCGTTAATATTTTCGATTTAAATTTGTTGCCAATTTCTTTCTTGATCGTCGCATTCTCGACCAGCCCGAGAACTCCGATATTCCACTCTTCGAATGCGAACAATATCTCTCCTGAACTTCCCGGTTCCGAACATCCTCTGCCTAGTTCTCACCTAGATCACATTATGGTGCTACAAAAATGCGAACAGTGCAATTTTTGAAGAACTCCGCCGCGGGAGGAAGCATCTGCTTCCAGCGGGAAGTGCACAATACGATGGCAAACGGCGCGGGACACGTTCTAAATAATACATAACAAGTCTGTGATCGAGAAACGGGAAGACCAGAGAAAGAGCTCGTTGGTCAAACATCGGCCAAGGAAACAGCGTGAAGCTGGCAAACTTTGCCTCGTGAAAGACTATTGCAGACTTTGTCCACGAAACTTTTTTGGGGGGGTAACGACGACCGGCCAACTCCCCGTGGTACTTCCGCGACAATATCGACTGTTGTTAAATATTTTCGTCAACGGAGACATCTTTGTGAACGTGGCCGACCCGCGGTGAATACCTGAAGTGAACGCGGGCGGTCCGAAGTAGCTCGTTAGACGATCCATTCGATTATGTCACGAATGAAGGACACGATTCGCCATTTCGGCTATGCGATCTCTCCGAGGGTGTTTCTCATTTTCTTTGTGAATTCGTCCCGGCTGATCTTTTCCGTATGATAATACTAGAGTGCTGGACCACCCAGGACAATTCCGGTGATTTTACAACGACATGACGAATTTGTGGGGGTGACAGATTAAAAATATTGTGCCCTAAAATCGGCCACCGGGAAGTTCGTTTCGCCTGAACCTTCAGAATTTGTTCCAGCGGGTTAACGAGGAGTTCACGAATATGGAATTGTTGAATTCGGTTAAAAATCGGGGGACGAGTGGAGAAATTGTTTCTGTTACTGTTATAAATACTATTGATTTACTAGTAGTTATTTAGTAGTTGAGGAAGACGCATTTAGAATATCAATCTTAGATTCCCAAGATGGTTAATTCCGCGAAACAAAAAGCGGAGAGTATCGACAAATTCATATATTAATGAGTTCAAAGATTTCTTATTGAATATATATTGAAACAGACATTGTGGAATATATTATTACGGGTATAGCTTTGAAATTTTCTAATTCAATTCGGCATGAGGAGTAAGTCGCACTCGTTTCTAAAATTATTTATTTATCAACTGCCGTACGAAAGGTTTGATCATTTAATATATACCTATCAAGGCAATTTATTTTAAATACAAAAAAGCTCAGCAGCGGTCAAGTGTTTGGGTAGTAGAATCAATGAAAAAAATTCAGAAGGTGAACAAATGTCTCGTACCTACATATTATGTACTGAAAGTAAAATATTAGGTCTGCCGGAAACTTCCGTCCGATAATATCATTTCAAGTTTCACGATTATATGGTTGCCTCTTTTTGCCATTGTACATTGTATTTCGAAATATGTGCTCCTCTAAATTACGTTACTAACGATGGAAATTATAGTGTTCATTAATTATTAAGAAATGTATTAACACAACTTTCCGGTAGACCTATTTATATACAAAATTTGGATTATACGCGATTCGTCAGTAGAAGGAAGACTTTCTCTTACAATTCTGATTATGAGAATTTGATTCTTCTAAATAATGGGTCCACCGGAAAGTTCTGGTCGTTTTTGAATTCAAAGAAAGTGATACATTTTCAATACATTTCTCAATATGTACTCAACAATATAATTTTCATCGTTACTAATATAATTTAGAAAAGCGCATATGTAGAAACGCAATGTAAAAGTGTTGCCACATAATATTGAATTTGAGACGACATCATCGGACACAACTTTCCGGTAGACCCAATATTAATATTATTTCGTCCACCCCGTAGCCCCCCCCCCCTATTTTCCCGCCCCAAAATCTGCACAAAAATCCGTCGACGTGTTTCTAAATAAAGGACGCCCGGGTGTATTAAACCATCCCGTTCAATATACCGTAGACGTGACTAACATAATCATCCGAGGACTCGAAACGAGCGAACACCTAAATCGTATACCCTCTTTCACCGCCCTGAGGTCTCATTTTAACGCAAGCTGCCGGCTTCCCTCTAACAATGCACGGACGCCAAATATTTTCGTCCCCGTCGACATCTCTGTGAGACTGACCACCTCGCGGCGCGCCATTCCGCAAATAGCCGAAGAAAGGGACGCGCAGGCCGAAGTGGCTCCAAGTAGGGTTGCTTCACGCACGATCTGGACCATTCAGACTTATAGGCGAGATCGAAAGTGACCAATCGTTGCGTACACCACGGCCTTCCATTCTCTCGCGGTTGTTCTCCGTTCCAGGGAGCAGATGACTCGCCCGAGAAAAGACTTCTCCGGTTCTTGATTTCATTGTTGCCCGGATTCCTTTCTCGATCGTTTCTACACGCTGCGCTGTGTCAGCCAGTTTGTACGCTGCCCCGCGGGGGCGGTCACTTGTATTGAGGCTTGCTGTCGCCTCGGATTCACGGGGCCGACGTCAATACCATGGTATACGCGTAGAATGGATAGAACGTTCGGCCGACCTGATTATGGCAGTCCGACGCGCATCGATGGACAGAGCTTGCGGCGTTGGGGCTCGATGATGCGAACCTTCTTGGGAGAAAGGTCGTCGGTTCGCGCGGGGCAGTTCGGTACGTATGTACGCGCGTAGAGGAATGCATCCTCCCTTTGGGGAAGATTATGCGGGGACGCGAGATACACGTTATAGCATAGCGGAATCACGAGAAATATTGGTATTGGAATGTCCGGCGTAGGATACATTTATTGGAGACATTTTTTAGTGTCCAGTGTCTGGAAGTAGTAGTCAGATAGGATCCCGATTAACCGGCTTAATTGGAAGACCGAACCGGCTCATTAAGTTTCGTCCGAAACAAAATTACCATTTTCTAACAGCTTCCGTACTAATACTCCTTGTCGCGTTGCAATGTACAATTAAAAAGCCAATGACATGTATCTTATTCATTTTCTGTAATCCCCGATAACATTTGAATACTCCTACGGGATATCTGTTGATCTTAATCTTGAACCGTCGCACGAGATGCTCGTAAAATAAATTTCCTCGGATGACACTGGGCTAATATGGGCTTTCTCATTACCCGCTGCCTACGACAGAAATAAAGTTATCGACGCAGACAGTTCTATGGTCGTTATGTAAAATCCTCGGATAGCTAGTTTCTAACGAGGCGTTCGAATTTGACCGATTGCCACAGAAGGAATATCGACCCGAGCCGAATACGGCGACACCGGCTAATTGGTTTTAAAGGAAGCGTAACAGTTTTCGGGCAGCTGCAGTTCGAATTACCGACAGTCACTCCAAGGTACTTCGTTTAATTAGCGGATAATGAGATTTACTGCCTCCTTGTAGTTACCAAAAATACCCCATTAGGGATTCAGTAAACTTAACGAAGGGTTAAATCCTGTTTTCCAAATTCGAAGCTCGGATAGGCCGAACTTTCGTAACAGAAATGCTCGTACATCTTCGTCTCCTCTGTCTTCCATGATTTTCAAACCTTTCGATTTTCCTACCAGATGAATATCTTTTCTTCGTTTTTCTGTATTCGTTGTTTTCATGCACGAATAAAAATGCTATATTGTCGCACGAGTCTTAAATATTTCCTGTTGTAAACTTTCAATACCTTTGCCATAACGACGATTAAACTATGATAAATATTTACCATTCTGTTTCAATGACTTTCTGCCATTTATTGGCTAGTGCTAATTGACATTACTTCTCATCGGGAAATTACCCTTTTAATGTATAAGCCGACAATACAATATGCACGGAGCGTTGACAGATTATCCTATCCAATCTTTACTGAATTATAGTACCTGTACGTAATACATTCCCAAACGAATCAAATTTCGTTCAATCGAACCCACGTATTAGTGCTTTGCGCTTGTGGGTGTCCAAATGAGGCAATAAATAGCCCCCGTAGAAAGAAAGGACTCTCGTAAATAATCATTCGAGAAACTCAATTCATCAACAAGTGGTTATTGGATTTCCTTAATTACGTGCAGCTGTTGCGTTCCACAAACGGGGGTCGGGCTATTTGGGTAGCCTGGTTCACGGATATTTATCCAGATCCTGCTAATCGATCTTTAACGCCGCAAGCGGATGAATGGATGATTTCGGAGGGAATCCAGCTTCGAACGTAAATTCTCCGGGGGGACAAAGACGCGTCGGGAACGACTCGGGGGTCGAAAGATTTGACTGGCCCCCTCGTGCCCCGTTTACACCCACCGAAAGGGCGAGGCCAAACAAGAGACAAGACGGGACAGCCAGGATCCTACGGGTAACCATAACAACCACCGTGGCCTGCCACAATGGAAAGCACGGAACAGTGTTGTCCCATAGGTTCAATAGATTTTCCGCGAGGTCGAGCAAACACAAGCAAACATAGGGGCTGTCTCGTTCCTCTGCCTCCTTTTCCCCCGTCCCGAGGAAACCTCCTGTAGCCCCTCCGCTCTTTTTCTTTCCCTTGGCCTACCTTGCGTATATACCATCGTCAAGGAGTCAGTCATTGTGCCCATTTATATTGGGCACTGACAACTATTTCGTTCGCGAACATGTGTACAGCTGGGAATCCATTTAATCGGCGATGAATAAGGGCCCACGGAGACGAACGACGAGTTAAACGAGAGCTGTTCCCTTCCACTCGTGCCACTTTCTGGACCACGACGGGTGATTTGATTCGAGGAAATCGTGACCTTTTGTGACCAAGCTGGAGATCTGGTCTTTTTTCTGTGCCTGGAAATTGATTGGAACGTGGATAAGGGAAATGTAATGGGGTAGAAGAGAATGAAGGGTGGCATGCTTATGTTGTATCGTTCGTTGCTAGTCGGTTGAGATACGTGTTTAAGTGGGGGCTGGTTTTTTTTCTTGTGTTATTAAAGAATAGATGGAGAGATAGTGTGTAGGTAGAGGGGGTTTGAATTTTATTGGATATTTGTGCGAGCATTTATTGTATTAGTCCGTTTTGTAAGAAACGTGGTATTAATAGTTTAAACAGATATCTGAATAATTTTTGCTTGAGCGTGCGTATTTCCTGTACGGATTGTTACTCGTGGCTTAAAATGTGTAACACTCTGCAAGCACGGAAATGAAAACATGTTTTCGTTGAAATGACTTTTAGGTTGGACCTGAAATCTCTATGAAGAATAATTTCATCAAAAGCCGGTGTGCTCTGCCACAAAACAAACAAAATGTATCACAAGGGCCACGTTTTTTTCACCCATAAAGAAAATTAAACTATCCTCTTATGATCTGCTCAAAAAAATCGCAAAAAACCATCCCTGTCAAACCTAGCAAGTATTCAATTGCTTCTAAAAACTATTTCTTTGCACGTCCGTCGCCCAAACAAATTGCAATCCGGAAGCCCTCCAAACATTTTCCACCTATCCTGCATTTCAAACATCCCCTAATTGTACACCGTCCAGCCATCTCCATCCCTTGAAAGAAATTTGGACAGTAACCAGCGGGCCGTTCCATATTTGCCCAAGCATCGTCTCCACGGGTGATCCAGTGAGTCATTTGTCGAGACACTGTCGTCCACGGACAATGGAAACCCGGCCAGAGCTCGAGGAAACGTGAAACCGGATGCTGGGATTACAGATTTGTACGCGATCGTCCGAGAGGACATTGCGTTGAAGGTAAAAAAGGAGGAAGGGAGATGAAAAAGAGAGTCGCATTTTACAGGTATTGTGCAACGGTTTCCTGTCCGTCCTGGTCTAAATGATCGCGGTATCAAAAATGAAGAACGGAGAGCCCGACAGAAAAAGAAAGATTAGCGGAAAAAATTATAGTAATCCGAGTGGTTGGTCGAAATGGCTGTGGCTGCTTACGGTTCCTCTATCTCTCTCGCCGTTCTTTCCCGTTCAACGGGACAGAGTCGCAGGTGTGACCGTGTATAATATTACAAGGAATGAAAAAGGGGATCCACAGGAGCCGGTGGATAGGTGTAACAGTGGTAGCAGGGCTAATGCGTGAATCTACGGTGTTTTTGGAGCAGATTAGAACGAAGCGGGCCCGGGGTTGCCGCAACAGGTGTACCCTAACCATCGAACCTTGCGGTGGCTGTCTTCGTTCGTTTTTTTATCGTGCGATTTTGGTGCCCTACTAAGATGGTAATGGATTCGTTGAGGGTCGAGATGGTTTTTTGACGGAACGATGTAAGTGAATATTGGCTACAAGATCCGCGGGAAGTCGTTCGTCACTGACGAAATAGCGATTCCGGCGAATCTTTATTCGACGGAACTGTGAGTAGTTTCATATGTTCGAGAGATTCTTGTTATTTGTTAAATTGTTCATGGAATAATTGGCGTTCTGTGTCGCGATAGCTTGTTCGGGAGGGTGCTTATCGAATTGCAGGAACGAATAGTTTACTACAGCTGTATCTTCATTTTGTTGTATCGAATTGACAAGGGAATGTCGTTATTAGTAGATGTCGAAGGATTGTGTGAAGGCAACAGTTTTATATTTCTTAGATTGTACCCCCGTGGTTCAGATTCTAAAATTCTTCAATGATTAATCAATTATTATTCCCTTGTAATTTTGCTTCGAACCACGAAGTATTCAAATATTTGGCGAGGTATTCAAAAAGTAGAATTATTTTTTCAATTTATTATTTCTATGGCGTGAGGACCTTCCCTTTTTAGTGCACCCCAAAGTAATTACCAGAGGTGAAAGTAATCGATACAGCAGTCTCTGGTTTCGAGACAGCATAGTAGAAAATATTATTATCGATAGTGCGGGGTGATTCGATGGGGTTGCGATTTTTCCACGGCGGGCTTCTTTTTCAGATCGCATGTAACGCGGTTTGAAATTCGAACGCGATCGACCCGTCCATAAATTCATCTGGAATATCCAGTTTCGTCGTTAAAAACTTAAATTGGAAGAAACCTTTCCGTTCTCAAATTGCGATAGGCAGGTAAATATCACGTTACAGGGGTTATTAATCAGACGAAACCTCACATCGTAACCCCGTGAAACTCAACTCGCGATTTATTACATTGAATCCTTGTCTCTGTGAGTTTTCTACGATACGCCACACCTTGGACGCACCCCCGTATCAACACGTCAGGCTACAATTTTTTGCTTTTCTATTCAGATTGGTGCGAGGTGAATTACAATTCCATATTCGCGGAGTAAAATTCAGAATACATTTGTATTTGATAAAGTGCGGAAAATTGAATTCAATATAATATGCAATATTTATATATCAGTTATTATACAGAAGTGAAGGCGGTTACTGTATTGAAAATCTTTAATTTGCTACCTTCTCTAATTCGAAAGAGCGCAATGTATCTAATACTATATGATTCACGTAACTTTACCCTAAATACACCTGAAAATAAGGTACGCATAACCGTGATTAGCGTAGAAGAGAAAAATTAGCTGGCGATTCCTCACGAAAAAAGTGAAGCAAAAAAAAAGGTAATCCACCTGCGGTTAAATCTTGAAAATCACTGAAAGGAGGCTGATCCCGTGGAAAAAAACGGGGATGATACAATTTAATCTGGAGATTTGGGGCGCTTCAGCGGTTAGGATACCGACGTCAAGCTAGTCTCCGTTTTAAAAATTTTTTATCGTATCTTGTCTCTTCCCACGGCGTCACGTGTGCGACTGCACGTGGTCAGTCAGTTTTTTCTCGACCTCAGGCGTTTTTTCCGGAAAGGTTTTCCATTCGATCGTAACCGTGGCTGGAAGAGATTATCTATTAATAGGCGCGAGCCTGCTCTGTTCCCGTTTTATGGACCGTTTTCTCCCCCGAATTTGGGACAGTGTTTGGGTAAAAATGCATTTCGGAATCCAAACATGACTCGGTGGTGGAAACACTCGAACCTTTATTCCCCTTTTCCATATTTTTTTTACCATCGTCGATCACCTTTCCTTCCGGATATCACTTTATCGCTTTATTACGGATCAATTACGGAACCCGATTAATTACCTCGCAGTTACACTTGCATTTTCAATTCTTCTTAAAGGCGTGACATGCCTCGCGGTTCTTAAAACGAGATAGAATCGTCTCGCTTTCTTTATCCCCTTTCGATTTTCAAGTTAAGTACTCGCCAAGAGGAACGGCTGTCAGAAATGACAGATTAATGGTCTTTATGTAAAAAGTATCGCTGCGATGGGTGATCAAGTATAAACGGAGGTGTAGTTGACGGGTGATGAGCTTTTTATCGCGGTCAATTCGAGCGTTTTCGAACGATACAGAATGTTTTGGTGATATTAAGAGCTTTGGAATGCAATTAAAGTGGAGCATAACGCCCGAGTGCCATTTCACGCGGTGCACCAGTATGGACAAAGTTTAATGCAATAATGATACCAGTTGGCCAGCCTCAATAAAACGCAATTAGTTCCGTTGGATAACGACCGCAGCCTCCTTTACAATAATTTCGCACGGCCAATAACGCGGAGGCATGAAATCTTCGTCGTAAAAAAAGGGAGAAAAACAACAGGTGGATCGTGTTTCGTTGGTATACTTCACTTGATTGGATCGGGATTATGCCAAGGTTTCCTTTCTCATTTTCCCTGTTTACTCTTATCCATTCACAAATTTGCTCTAGCTTCCCGTTTGTGAAATGTGAAGCACGAACATCAGGGGAAAAAATGGAAAATCGAGGAGGTTGTTCAGTCACGTTCAGAGAAATTGAGCAGGCAGGATGAAATTGTTTAAAATCAATTAATCGTTTTAATACTGATCGTAAATTGAGAATTCTTGCTTAATTATATGACATTTTTTTGAATATTAATACAGAGGTAGAGTGGGATGAATTTTTGCGACCAAACTGAGTGGGCTGTTCGAAATCACTTAACCATTTTCATACGGTACGTCAAATAAGAATTCTTACGCGGTTGTGTAATATTTCTTAAACATTGATATAGAGGTAGCACGAAATTCATATTCAAACAGTACTGAAGCATGAGTTGTTACATTATTTCTTTATTTTCATATATAAGTTTCACAGATTTTTCTCGTGAGTTCGTTCGCATTAAATGAATTACCCTAAATTTCATTTCTTTCACAAAAAAGCTTCCTCCGCAATCAGTTCCGTATCGCAACCAACTGAGACGGACCAACTCTGAGAAGGAAAATCTCAGCGAATAAAACTCGAATGAAACTATACTTGCACAATGCTGAACGTTCTCGATGTTTTCAACGCCGATGATAAAGCAGGAAGCGCAAAATCTGCGTGGCAGAAAATTGACGAGAGTCAGGCGATCGTGTTTCGACGAGAGGAGTACATACATACGTAGTCGTACGGTTAGGTGAGAGAATTTACCGGTGAAAGAGGACCGGAAGTGGTCACTCGAGGCCAACGATAATTGGCCCGGGGCAGGCGCACTCTCGACACGCCAGTGCTCAGGCATGTGCGCAAAATTTCGACGTGGTCGATGGAAGAAAAAAAAAAAGGGAAAAAAGGAGACTACATACTCCACGTCCGTAATGCGAGACACACGTGGTCGAAAGTTGAAACTGTTCAGGCCCTTTCTCCTCGCCCTTGACAAATATACTAACGGCAGACACTTGCGCCTCGTCGACCCCCCGAAGTTCCGCTACAAACTGCTCTCGTTTTCGGCGCTGACTGCCTCGAAAATTGACGTTTCCCCATTTTCACAGTCGTTTCACTTTTCCTTAATTTGCCCTTAAACTTTTGGTCATCCTGGGGACCGTCTGGACGAGTTCCGTATCGTTCTGTCTGTGCGGTCTTTCTATCCCGTGATGTTAATTTACACAGCATTCTGTATTGGACACCTGCGCGGAAAATTTTCGCGGTGGGTATTTAAATGTAAATTTACTAACAGTAGGACCCAGGATTAACATTTTCTTATTATTGTAATTGCATTCCGAATGAAGGAACCTTGATAAACGAATTGAATGATTGCAACACGATACGACGAATAAAAAATGATCGACGCGGTCGGAATACTGTTATTTATATCCGACGCAATTATCCAGAACGCTGGAACAATCATGAATTCCATTGAATTTATAAATTTATAGCCGAGCCATTAAACGAAGTGTTCATTAATGAAGGCAAATAAACGTGTTCGTGTTCGTGCTACTATGGCCAATCAAGTTTCGCCCCTGGTGGCACATGTGTACGAGGTAAACCCGTGTATTGCCACCATTGCATGCTTCGCCACGTATTTTTCCACTAACAATCGATGTCTGCTGCAAGGTGGTAGAGCGGTACACAAAGTGTCCCATAGTGTCTATATATTTAGAACAGTCGTTGAAAACATTTGGACGAAGAGCTTGAACGAAATATCGTGTTACTAGTCAGTTTTTCGTCGTTGTCGCCTGATACGTGTTTAACAGTCGTCGCGTTGGAATCGCCGGAGGGTTCCATGCCTTCTGGGGGCTACTGTAATTAATGACAGTGTTAGGTGGGTGATGATAGATGCTTCTGCTTAGACGTTCTTCTTAGACCTTTTTCCACATCGCAGGGGATGTTTTCCTTTAGGGAGGAAAATCGTTGAAAACAGGAACGCACACTGATGCCGAGCAACTGCTCGGTTGTAACAGTATAGAGTTACTTTTAAAAGTTCACCATTCCTCTATTTTTAATTAGGAAATTGGAGAAAGCAAGTTACCAATATACGTAATAGGGCATCTTTTTCCTGAAACCACGTGTAAGTAGAATTCTCTACGGTCAAAGTTATTGGAACTTTGTAAATATATTAACGAGTATGTATATACAAGGGAATGTATTAATTGTTCTTCGACGCGCGAAAGATGTAAATATATATGAATTGTTCACGGACAGATTGAAAATTATATTATTAAGTATAATTTAGAAAATGATTCAGACCCCATAAATTTAATTTTTTCCTTCTTTGTCAGAATTAAAAGCTTAACAGGGATTGATGAATTCGTATTCATTACATTTTTTTCCTATTAGTTTTCCAAGTGCTATGCGTACCACGATTTGCAGCGGCTTACGTTTCAATTTTCGGCAACAGTGTAGTGAAATTTCTATCATTTTTAGGATTTATTGCGTGGATATAACCCAAGGGTACAATCTTATTTCTCCCTGTCTCGTCACGCGATTGTGCAGTATATATTTTTGAATTTTTAGGTGCGGGGAAGGCTGTAATTTCACGTAGTTGATTTAAAAGCTCTCGTATCAACCTGCAATGTATATTCGGTCATGGTGTGTCAAGTTGAACGAAGAATGTTGTTTAGAGATGCATTCTTCTCTATAAATGAATTGTATTTAATTACAGTAGACAGTTTGGATAATTACATAATAGTCGCGATTTTTTAAATCTCGTGCACATTCTATTAATAGTCTGTATTTAGAGAAACACACGTGTCGAACATTTTACTCACAAACATTTCTATTTGCATGCAAGAAATCTAAAGTCTAAAAGAATTGAACAACGTTGTAACATTTTCAACATTCCTGATTATTTTCAAAGACAAATTTGAGAATACACCAGTTTCACTACTTATTAACTTTATAAACAATTGCAAAGTTAACTTTCTCCAACATCTAACACGATCACCATGCAGAATCTTTTAAATATTCCAAAACAGGAAACATTTGCAGCAGATACGACGGCAGAAAAGAGTTCCATCGCTCGTCCCTCGCAGTATAATTCCTCCAATCCTACCGCACATGTAAAACACCAGTGTCTACTGCTCATCTATCCAAAAGGCATCAAGATCTCGCGTTGAAGTACTACTCGAAACAGCACTCGGGGCCAAAAAAGATAACCGGCGTATTCCTCTAGAGAGGCAGCACGAGAGTGCTCTCGAGACACTCCAAGACCTTGGTGCGCGAAGTTACAAATATTTCTATCATTCAGCCGCTTTATACAATAGCCAACGACTAACAATAGGCCCTTAGACTCGTGAGTTTAGTGGTCCTTCGTCCCTAGACCGCCGACATAGTCGTAACTTCCACGTTTAAGGATTTTCGTTGCACGACAAAACGTACGTACGCATACCGACAGATCTACCGAAGGTTCAGACGGTAGCCACCTACGCCAATGGCCCATTATCCACTTAGTATAGGTTTCCACGAGCCCTCTGTATATATGGGTGCGCCCTAAGTATCCTGACTGGTCTCGTTCTCTCTCTTCTTCATTTTCTATGGGGGGTTTTCTTTAGTTAGATTTACGATTTCTCGTGCACGTGTTCACAAAAGAATCGGACTCCGACTCGCCTCAAAAAGCGAGAGGAGACCGTTCCAGTGGAACAAACCGATTCTTCCACCGATATTTTTTTTCTTCTTCCCTTCCCTTCTTCTTTTCTCGTATGAATTGTCCGGGATATATACGTGGGAGGATGAGTGTAAGAAAAAGGGCTCGCCTCTGCTCGGCACGATTGTCAAGAAACGCAAGAAAAATCGATACCTAAGTGGCAAGGGATCTCTTTGATCGGTTCAACGTTTTTCTTCGCCCGGATAGTATCTTCCCACATTAAGTGCCTTCGTATATCGTCGAACGTTTGGAAAATTCGCTTTAAAACGCGCCCTGCCTGCTTCACGGTTTCTTTTCGGCCGTTTACGAAACTGCTGTGGACTGTGAAGGAACTTTCCGTTAACAAATGATGAGGGTAAGCTGGATTCATGCACGGGGTTTGGCTTTCATTTTTTTTTCTTTTTTTGTCAACGTCCGAGCATTTTTTTAATAGATAATTTTGGTACTTTTGGATCACCGAACTGCGCCATAGGAATTCGTTGTGACCATTGGGTTCTTTTCGCAATACAAAATAAGCATAGTAATATAAGGATAAGGAAAAAAATAATAATAGGCGTCCAGCGTAACTTAAAAATTAGGTGTTCAATATTCCAATCGAAGATCGAAGGTCCAGTTTATTGAAATAGTCACCGAAACGTTTCCATTCACATTTCTTATCCGCTCCTCTGAAGGCATTATTTATCCCGACGGGCAGAGCTGAAATTTTCAACGAGATTTAACCACTCGGAGACTTTCGTTGCCTTTCAGCTGACTGAATCTCATAACAAGAGACTAGGTTTGACGTTCACTGTGACTTAATATGTCTATTATCAGAGCCAATAAGCCATGAGGCCACCTGGCCGCGGCTCGTTCTTTTGCTTTCGTTTCGAAAATATTTCCGTGGCTGCGAGCAAGAATAACATCCCAACGCGAATTTTCATACGGTGAGTTGATCCTTTGAAAATATTATAACATTCTTCCCGCCCCGCTCTCGCGCTACGCAGCCTGTAGAAAGTCTTTAAGTTCGTTTTGTCGGGCTTAAACGGCGTCCAATAATACAATAATTGTCCCTTTTAAGAGTCGAAAAGGTACATTTTTATGAAATTTGTCTCCCCAACGATATTGTAGTCGAAAACGGCTTGTTGAGCCCCAAGTCAGTTTGTCCTGGACCCTGATACCTACGTGTCCCAACGGCGTAGCAATCTCTACCTGCCCATTCCTTTCTACCCCCAACACCAAACTCCTTACTCCGAGGAAATCAATTTTTATCTTCAATTTTTCAGTGACAATTGTTGCGATAAAAGCGTAAACTCTACTTTCCACTTGGTGAGATAAAGTTAATTTAATTTTTAATCCATTAAATATAATAGCCACCGGCGACACTTTTTGCAGATTTGTTATTATGGTTTGTTGTTACTATTTTGTTAAGTAATATTATTCGTGTGACGAGTTTGGTATTATTCGTTTGGTATTCAGTGTTGATTGCTTCTCCGAGAAAATTTTCAGTTCGAACCCTGTGACTTTACGCCACTGTTCGAGGGATGTTACAATAGGGATCCACAGGCTAGACCGCCTTTTGTAGAAAATAAGTCGGAATAACTCGAAAATCACTCCATAATTCTAGGTTCCCGGACAATAGACGACCCTTTAGAAACTCCGATACGTCGAGACTGACTGAAGGGACGTTTCAAATGTATTCATCTCGGATGGCGAAAATGAAACGAGTGCCAGAAGAATCGAGAGGTTTCTGGTACTTTGTCATAAGACGCACCGTTCTGATACGTATCTTTCTCTCTTTCAAAAGCGTATGGTTGCTTGCGTGACATTTATGATACACATTATTTACGACATAATTACATAATAGCTCGATATATTGAATAAAATACGTAACATAGTATATCGTGGAAAATATCATTCAATCCTTTCATCTAATACATATTCCATATCATTTTTCTGCGTTTAACAAGAATCGTATTTATTTTCCGATCACCCAAGTAGAATATGCTTGATGTAGACCAAACGGTATACATATTTTCCAGACAGAAACTCGTTTATATTACTTCTCCATAAAATGGCATTCGGTATTTTCTTTAACCCCGAAACATGGATTTCTCTGACTCTTAACGCCATACACCCCAGTTATCGTCCGCCCTTAAACCACCCTAATCATTGAGAGAAATTACAACCACTAAGTAGCGTCATTTCCATTCGAATCCCCGATTCCTCCGGTGCGGGCCGAGTTGAGGCTTAGGGTCGGATATCTAATCCCGAAAGAAGAGGGACGAAAAATCGTGAGGCGATGGCACGCAGCATCGATGGTACAGATGAAAAGGTCCCTTTCTGCAGCGGCATCAAATATTTGACAATATTTCGAAAAGTTTCGAAAACGTAACCCAACACTGCGCCACTTTTGGGGCGAGATTAGGGCCCCTAAATTGTGGCAATGGAATTCCTTTATGCGGTGGTGAAAATCTACGCGACGAGGAAGATTGTACCTTTCCCGTCGTGCCCGCAACGCGACCCGATCGTATCGCGTTGCGTTTCCTGAGGGTCGCGCAACAGGTTAGATCCGCGAAGATCGACGCGATAATCGAAATGGAAAATTGTATTGAATCAGCAGCAATATAATGAAAGCTTTCAGGTAGTTGGCTACCCGTATAATGATAGTTAATACACGTAATCCGAACCGTGGCACTTTTTTCTCGATCCGCCTAGAAGACGGAACAAACGCTTATTATGTATTCCTCTTTTTCATCCGCCCGTGCTCTTCGTTCGCCGTATGCCCTTCCTTTTTACCTTTTTCGGCTATTCTGTATCGCGATTGCGTGTCGTGTCATTCAATACCGCAATGCCATGCGCTCCCCTTTGCGGCCTGCCCTCGAATCTTGACCGATGAATCGCGAACACCTTCATTAATGACGTTCCACGATGGATTAATCTTATTTTCCTCGAGGGTGCGCGGCGTAGGGCGTAGGGCGACCGGATGCAAAATTTCGTCTTACCTTTTTTCGTGGCACGCTCCGTGTACGCGAGTCTGCGTTCGCTTTATCGCGAGCGCGGCTCCTTTTTTATTTCAGTTGAAAGTTTTGCGAAGCTTTTCGTAAATGTTTTAGTGAAAAAAATAAATTGTTTGGGGGAATTCTGGTATTGATAATTGATAGGATGATAGCATGAGTCCTTTGTTTTTCTTTTTTATTCTTATACAGATCTTTTGCAATCAAACAAATCATTGTAGGGGAATTAGTTTAAGAAACGAAGCGTACCATTCATCGAACAATAACTCTGCATTGAGATTTTTTTAATTTGATTTATTGCAAGAATTTGCTTGCGTGGATATGTACAATTGTTTTGATTTCTCTTGTTTGTTTCCCAAAGGAATGGTATGTAGAACATCTTCGGCTTAATGCAATTAGTGACACTTATTATAATAGTATGCCTTGTATTAAAAAGGGTCTTGCTTTTTATGGTGTAGGTGTGGTGGGTGCGTTGTAAATGTGAAGGGCACGAAGACCCTTTGGATGATCGCCATCTAGCGTTGGAGGGTCACACTGTGCACTTAAGGGAAGTTAGAAGGGCTAATAATAGATGGTGCATTGAACGTTGCAAAAATTGGCGGCAAGTGTTTTTTTTTTATTTTGTCCTTTTTATCAGCACTGATCATTGAATTATTATTCTCATTTATTATTCATTTAAAATTAGTTTCGTCAAACTATGTTTCGTTTAAATTGTTTGAATACGCGGTAACTTTAATATTTAAATTACAACACTATACGTATAGTTGTTTGTTTAGGCAAAAGATTTCTTTATTTTTGCGAAAGGGAACAATTATTTCTCTACCATATTTTATGACAGAAAAATCTTTTGCAGTATTTATAAAACGCCACAGAATCTTAACTGTAGTTGCTGTAATAAAAACAGGACGGATGTGTATAGTTGCAGAAAAGCAAGCGATACGTTTTCCAATCTAATTGTAATTAATTGTCATTCCTTTTACATATTTCCTTCCCTGAAATCGATAATATTACTCTTACACTATACTATAGCCCACAATCTAAAAAATAGTTATAAAATTTTATAATAGCAACATTCGCTATTTGGATCGATTCTTTTTTAAGCTGTAAGAGCGGAAGATAAGTAAGGGATGGGGGTGAAGTCAGAAGTACAGAAAGTTACATTCTCACACAATTTATTTATTCATTTGCCGAATACAATTACAGTAGTACCTTGAAATCCAAGCAAAAGATTGAGAAATTGGATCATGCTGTCCAAGATCGAAACGAAGAAAAAAATACGAAAACGCAACACAAGACGATTATACAAGAAATGGTGCAAATTAACCTAAAGATTATAAGCAAAAGTGCACAAACCGAGAAGACAAAAAGCGACAAAAGGTACACAATATACGAACACGAATTTCGAAAATAACCCAAGAAATTAAATTCTGTCACACGAACCTCGATCTCATCGATCAATTGACAGATCTCGTTCGATTTTGTTGGAAAACTACAAATATCACAAGATATCGCTCGAGCTGTGATTCCATTAATTCTAGCGTAACTAAAAGATACTGTAAATCTACAACGTTTACAAATTACTATCACAGTTTTCGTTTTCTCTTTACAATTATCCTACGAACGAGATATAATCTTTACTAAAAACTAATATTGCAATTTTTCGGAAGACACGTACTGAGATCACAATTTCGTTACAATAATCGTAGTATTACTTAAAGCATTTTATATCACAGTTTTTCAATTTCCTTAAAAACTAATATTGCAGTCGTTTCGATTAATCGCTAGTATCACAGTTTTATCATTTAATTGCTAATATTACAGTTCTCTGAAAACGTTGTTCCTAAGCTATATCACAGTTTCCATAATTTCGATTATAATATAAAATTTCTTCTCTCATGTATCACAGTTTCTGAGATAATAGAATATGCACTGGGCGGCCTATATTCTCGAACGGGGTTCGAGGAATTACAACTACGATACTCTATCGAATATATATCTCTATACCTAATAAACCTAGTATCACAGTTTAAGTCAGTCCAATAATATTTTCTAACTTAAAACGACCGAATTAATATTAACATTGCAAACGTCCCCTCAACTCTACATTCTAGCACATCGATTCTTTTCCCCAACAATCCCTTCCAAACTAAAGCAGTTTAAAGCTTCGAACCAGGAGTTCAGTGTCAAGTGAATTTAAGCTATTATCTTAATTCTACAAGAAAGACGTTGATACTTAAAGCTACCTTAAAGATCACAATGAAAGACCTTACTAATCGTATATCTACAGATTCTCGATGATCGATCCATCGTCATCCTTCTTCTATGGAAGCCCTTCGATTTCCTCGCGAGGTCATCTTCTTGAATTCAACTCCAATCAGTTGATCTTCATCGCCAATTCCTTCAGCTCGTTCTCCAGGTTTTCATTCCTCAAGTTCCACAGCTCCTCCTCGTCCAGTTGCATCCTGGCCGATGTCAGCTTCACTCCCATCTCGTTAATACGATTCTGCCGGTCGAGCTTGTCGTATCCTCGAGTAACCTCTCGACGAAGCTTGCCGTAGAGACCACGAACGCTCGTCAGTGCGTTCTTGACGGTGCGTCTGGACAGCAGGCCACTGTCCATACGTCGATCAGTCATCGAACTGTCGCTCACTCTCGTGAACTGCCTTCTCATGGTGGCGCCGACGCGACGGTGTAGAAAAACCGGTCGTGATTCTTGACGTTTCAGAACCAGACTGCTGGACCCACGGTGTCGTTAATCGGCGATCTTTGCGTCGACTGTACTTCTTCGACAAGTAGATCTGTCTGTGTGTATGCGTATAGTGTATCTGGTACAAGCACGGCAAGAACTGGTGGTCTGAGCGTGAGTGAGAGGGTGAATAAGGCGGAAATGGAACGAGATGGACACGTGCAACAACTGTAACACGAATCACAGTGGATGGATATGATTCGACTGTATCTCGGAAGATGTGCACGTTTTGAGTAGGTGTGATTGAGTGTGAGCTAGGGTGAGGAGTGTTCCTCTTATATAGCTCCAAGGGCTGCGCATGCGCTGTCCCGAAGTCGTGCAGGGGCAGAGGGTGGAGACAACGTTCTTTGGCACATGTCCACGATGCGTAGGACGTGTGCGCAGAAGGGCAGGTATTTCCACCCCTGTTTGCTGCCACCACCCCTGTGGAAAAGGACGGTAGATTCATGATTATGTCATTTGCATTTCACGTGTTGCGCATGGAATTCTTGCACCCATCAGGGGTTGGATTATTGTATTAAAAGTTAGGGGTCAGGGGCTAGGGGGGTGCAACTTCCTGATCAAGTTTTAGTATAATACATTTATAGGTGTATGCCACTTTTATCGAGGAGGAAGTAGTACCTACATAATACGAAAATGTGGGGAACTACCGTATATGCATATTTGTAGGTGACTCAGGAATTCATGACTAGAAGTAATCTTTATCACGAACCTAAAATATTATTCCATTTCGTTTCACTCTTTCATTGATTTATTTAATTCAAATTATACATTCGACTGTATAAAAGAAAAATGGGCATTCATGTGAAATAACAACTTTTGAACAATTTCCATTATTCATATATTATATATAATGGAACGTTTTTTACGTTATCCTGTATATATATAGGAGTCTACATAAAGAATGTAGTAATCATATTGGGCCATAGCTCGAGATGTAATTAAAAATACTAAGTATATAATGAAGAGCGAAAATATGACTCAAAGAATTTTTCCCTCCTTATTTAATAGATTTATGTCCCGCGCATGCGCATGAACTATTCCATTTAACAAGTATCAAATCGAAACGCAACACTAAGCGCTTTAGAAAGCACAATTCTATATCGTGTGATGCATTCACAGGAAATTGATAACATTACATATTTCGATATAAGTAGAATAAAGTAAATACAATGAAGAAAGAAAATACGAATAAATGGGATTGACATTTGCGCTCAGCTAGAATTACGCGCGGTTTGGAGGTGGATGTGCATCGTAACGAAGACAAGATAAAAGAATAAAAGAACGGTCAAGGAAAACAGAATAAGAAACGCAGAAGCTGGCAGCGTTCAAAGAGGTAGAGAGAAAGAGGAGGACGAACGATTAGCGAGGTGACGAACGAGAGCAAAAGAGAAAAGAAAGATTGACCGTGGCGTACGCGCAGCACGAGCTGCGCACGATACAACAGAAAAGCAAAAACCCGGGATGAAGAAGAAGCAGGCTAAGATAGAAGAGGAAAGTAAAACGACGGAGAGAAAAAAGAAAGGGAAGGAAAAAACATTACGGAACCCGTGCAAGGAGATAAAACAAGCCCGTCGAACAGCGAGAAAGGGACGGATAGCGGTTAGAAAGAAAAGGGACGCTAGGTGTTTTATCGTGGCATACGCTCTGCACGAGCTAGCCGTCGTGTAACAGACGGAGAAGCAGTTATCGAGTAGAAAGAAACGGAGATAATACGGTACAGGGAAGGAAGAAGAGGACAGAAATCGTGAAAGGGCCATGGACAGAAGTCACAGAAGCAAGATAGAAGATTTCTTTGAGGAAGAACGTGGATGGAGGAGGAGAAAATAGGTACTTGGTGGCGCACGCGCAGCACGAGCTGCGCACGGTACTGTAGAAAAAGATGCAGACATGATAAAAGGAACATGGGAAGCGGAAGGAGGACGGAGAACGTACTGAAAGCCAAGAAGCCGCCGGAGGAAGTAGCATAGATGATGGAAGGAGAAAAGAGACACGTGGCGGGAGAATGGGAGAAAAGAAAGGGCGCTCGTTCCTGGCGTACGCGCAGCACGAGCTGCGCACGGTAGCAGTAGGCGCATGCGCGGCACATGCCTGTTCTCTGATCAGAGAAGCGAGTGCGAGAGAAGCACGTGGTGAGGTTATGCTGGAGTAGGAAAGAAGTTGCCTCGACATCGAGGAGCAACAAAGGATAGAGAACATCGTGTATACGTGAAGGTGAGTGAAAGAACTGGAATATTCTTAAGAAGAGAGAGATGGATGAATGTAGTCATTACAGGGGCGCGTCACTGTGTCAAACTGTGAAGGAAAAAGGATTGTACGGGAGGGAGAGAGAAACGTGTCGATTTATCGAAATGGAGGGGGTAGAAGGATAACTTGTTGCACAGAAGGCCGTAATACCACGAACTTAACCTTAGATTGAGAATGGGAAATGGAACGCGATTTCTGTTGCGGTTTTACGTGCTCCATGCAATTTCTCTGGTAATTTTGCATTTAACTCTGTCTTTGTTTTACAATGATTATATTGTTTGTTTATGCGACGTACTTTGGAAGTTATATTGGTTACGTGAAATTGATTCAGTTCGAATACAATACATCTTTTATTGTATTTCCTTGTAAATATTCATTTGCCATAAAACTTCCAAGGAAGAAAAGCACGCAGCGTTATGTATACTCCGCGAATCGCATGAACTTCCAGAGTTTGAGGTTAAGAAATAGGGGTAGAATATGGAAGGCGCGAAAAATCCCATATTTCGAAAATGCATTACTTGTTTAACATTTATTTAAACACATTCTTCATTTATTACAATTGAAACAGAGAACACTTTATTATTTATTCCGTACATGGATAACAATTTCAGTGTTATTTGTTTAAAGCATCAATCTTTCACAGCATACTTATTGTTTTTCATATATTTTCAACAACTATATTTTAATTTGACCAAGTCGATTTGCATAGTACGCCATAAACATTTTTTCAGCGTAACACGCGTCGAATTAACATTCGTACGTGATACATCTGCGAAGGAAGAGGTGCGTAAATGCATGTATTCACGCAGAAAACGATCGATAAGAAGCGAAAATCCCGTGGACGTGATTTACATTCCACGTAAATAGAAGGCTCGGAGGGCTGCTCGCATTAAATGCGGTCGGCGCGAGAAAACGCGCGGATAATGCTCCCGCATATATACACTCTTGGCCACGGGTCGGTCGATTCCAACTAAATCGAGAGAGCTTCGGGTTACAGCCGGTAAGCCAGAAGCTATTACTACGCTCCGATCAGATTCAGTATCAGCAGAATAAGTTATAAAATGGGTCGATACCGGGGATAATCCGATCGTTTAACTGGCCCGCTTCGATCTGTCGATCATTAACGCCTCGTCGACCTCGAACATCCACACGTGAATCCATTTCTGAGATATTTTAATCCCAGGACCTTCTCGGAGATATTTTCGGTTAACAGCCGCTCTTCGCTTTCGAATTGCAATTGATATCTTCAAGCACTTTGCGAATTCGCTTGGTGGTTGATAAAAATAAAGGAGTAATGATTTTATTTCGAGAAAAGTTCATTTCCTTCGGCGGCACGACCTGGAATCTGGAATCTGAGTTTTATCTGATAGGGTCGACGAATTCTATATTCGGGGACGATCTTGTGTTCGTATATGGTACTAGTAACACGGTTGATGTTAAATGTTGTAAAGATTCGTATGACGCTTTATTTGGTATAGTTTTTTTTAGTGTCTCCTTCAGACTCTTTGGTCTCACTGTTTCTTTAAAATGAGCCCCAAGGTATTATACAATTCAGTGTAACAATTCGCCACAATTTATTTGTCTTGAAAGCAGTTTTGCATCCACATTTATGAGGCAGGTACTTTCCTACCTAATGACTGAACTAGACTAACGACGTACAATAATTTATAATGAACACACCGCATTTCCGCCAGTAAAACTCATTCTACGTTTCGAAAAAAACAAAAACTCCATCGTTACTCAGCCGCGACCTTCGGGCGTTCCTATACTTTACATCCCCTGCTTCATTAAAGCCAGAAGAAAAAATTATACAAAGAAAAATAAGTCGGCATACACGCGTTCGAAGCTGGACACCTTACGTTACCTATCAATGAATCTGTTTGACATACCACTGGGATGTAAAGTTTCGTTGATTCCTGTCCAAGCTGCCAAGGGAAATACTTTCGCGTCGAGGGATCGTAAGGTTGCGTTAATGTATGGTGCAATCATAAACCAGCTTTAACGGCATTTCACCTTCGGATTTTCGACTGTTTAATGCATGAAATAGAGGCACGTCCTCGACGTCGCGAATCCTTGGAAACCGGCGTTCCTCTAATGAGCAATCAGCCTGAGATGAATGGCACGAAGCTCTCGATTGAATCGCAGTAAAAATATATATACGTTCGCCGTGAAGTACACGCACGTATTTTATGTGCTTGAAACAGCGAGGCATGTAAATGCAAGCAAAGGGAAATCCTGGACGAAGGGTTTCTGCTAATGGTCGAGTCAGTTTCAAGATGAATGGGAAGCGAGGGGTGGCAAAGGGGTGCCCTAGGCCTCTCCACTCGCAATATTTAGATTCCTGACCAACCGCACGCATCTGTCGGCCTCTTTTTGTCCGATAGTTCCCTCCCTTTTCACCTCTTTACTGCACGCACTTACGTACCAATGCACGTGGACGCGTTTGCACGTGTGCATGCCGACGCTCGAGCAACGGACAGGAAATCTAGCTTTCTGTTGGTCATGTTCGAACACTTGCTTAATGTAGTTTTAGGTTCGACGAGTGCGAGAGCGAAATGCGTATCCGCGTTGTGTTGGCGCGGGGGTAAACGGAGTGTAGAATTTAACTTGATTCGAACATTGCGAAAATTGGAAAACTGAATTGCGAGGATGGTTTTGCAAACTTCCGTTGGTGTTCGGGAATTTTATTTGCCTCGTAAATATTTCTTACGCAGTGGAGATATTTTATACCCCGATTTCTTTGATATAGCAATCAAATTTAATTACTCTCAAGTACATACGCCACGAAACTTTCTATATATAAAATCAAATTTACCTGTGGCACATGTTAGTGGCCGTAAATATTTTAATTTACTCGACTGTTTTGTAAACGTCCTAAAACAGCAACATTAGTTTGGAGTTTTTAAAATTAAGTACTTGGTACAATAATTTAACGTGCTCCAATCTTGATTAAACACGACGATACTTTATTGACAGAAATTCGTATTACACGTGTTATCCAGTTTCTCAAATATTTTAGCAGCGTTCTCCAATCTTAATTAAGAAAAAAAGTCCTCCGAACATAATTCTCGACCCAGACTCTCTGCATAAAATTAATTAATTCATCAAGCATCCTCCGAAAAGATCATCAGATTACCCACAGAAATCTACGGAGATCTATAAATAAAAAAGCTCAGATCTACATCAATTATCATCGTCCGCTGGCTCGCCCACCTCTACAAATCACCGGGCGTTGAATGAAACAAAATTTCTGACACGGACACTAACTAATTGCCCCATTATAAAGAAGCGTTAACCCTCGCGCTATCTCCCCGGGATCTCACTAAAAAGCAGAACCACCTTATGCAGAACGGGCAAGTGTCCAGCGTGACTTACGATCTACATATAGAGCGGGCACACGTATACGTATATCCGTGCAACAATAAACAAGCGGGGAATCTAGGCGAGCGCGTAGATCCGGGTAAGTGCACGTGGTTACGCGTGCACACGCACGCACCAGCGCAGGGTACATGCGGGTGCGTTTTTCGAGGGTGTGTTGATCAGCTCGCTCGCTTGCCTGCCATCGGCCCCAACAGCGTGTGTATATCTCTTGGTGGCAGCTGGAGGTTTCGCGCGTGAGAACTCGGTGGCTCCGAAGTTCCCTGGTTTCTCGTCGCCACCTGTCCTCGTGCTGCTCTCTCGAGGCGACTGCCAACCCTCTTTCCTTGTCCTCCTTTTCCTTATGCCTCTTCTCTCGCCTCCTCCTCCCTCGTCGCGCTGCCTGCAACCCTTCGCGAAGTAATCACGCCTGTCCAAAGGCCCCGAGGGCCCACGGATCGGAGAAAGCATCGGCATGTTTTGACGCTATGCTAATGGCCAGCGGTTACGATTGTACGGTCCGATGGTACGGGGTCGCGCTACCGTAACACTTATGGCAATCGATGCAACGAAATGTGGAGGATCAGTGGCATGTGGGGGGGTTCAGGTCGGGTCGGCTCATGGGGGTTGCATCGATCGACCGGGGAAATTGATTGATTAACCGATTGAGCGTGTTATTGTACCGGCGTTCGACGCGAACGGTGGCGATTATTATTATTATAGGTAGTCTGTTGCTTCGTTAGAATGTTTGGTTGTCGTTTTGGCTCGATCGATTGGGTATTGGAGATTCACGCGTGTGTTCGTTACGTTGGCGGCTAAATTGGTATCGTAAAAGAATATTTCTGCGAGGCATATTTTGTCTACTGTTCGCACAAAATTTATCGCCCACCTTCAATTTTAATCATCCCATCTTTTGTTCAAGGTATTTCGTACAATACACTATGGGTGTGTATGTATCAAAACTCGAATTCGTATCGATGAATATGTCTATATATCAAACTTCCTAGAAATTAGATTCGTCGCACATCGGTCCACGTCCCAAGACCCCAAACTCCCATTAGTGCTTTGAAGCGAGATGTTTGCTGTCCACGAGAGCAGGCCCAATTTTCGAGGAGGACAATTGGAAACATTTGTCCCGCTCGGCGTGCATCTTTTCTCGAGTTTCACCCCTGTACCCTGGGTCTACCGCGATCGGCCGTAGGTTGGTAAGCGTGCACGGAGCGTGGTGGTCGTGTGCGAGAAACGTGCGCGTCTTTTTGGGTCCGTAACCCCAGTGGTCTCCTTGCACCCTCCTCGTTTCTCGGTTCCCGTGTTCACAGGCCCCGTGGCCAGCACGCACCACGTCGACAGTCTTCCGATAAGAAACAAAAAAACAAAAAGAAGAAATGAGACAGTATGAGAAAAAATTGGGCCTCATAACGGTCACGACGGAACTCGTAGACATCGCAACGGAAAGGAAGAAGCTGTAATGTGGGCAGCGTCGTTGGGACACCGGCAACGAAGTCGCGTTTTGGGGGAAACGGAAATGTTCTCGGGCCCGGGGAGCCGTATCGTACCGTAATTTCGACCGGGGGACCGTAAATTACTTGCGGATGTGGCAATTTCTTGGGATCCACGGGGCCCAGTCTCGTGACGTGTAAAGTCCTCTCAGCGACGAGTCATTGAGGTCAACGGTAGGGAAGAGTTAAGTGGATTTAAAAGACACGACACGAAGCGAGAGTGCAAAGGCGCGGCTGTAATTAAGACACACGGCCGCGCTGAGTTTCGTGAAATGAATCGGCGCAATAAACGAGTTGCGAACGTGTGACACAGTTTTGCGCTTGCTTCCTCGATGATGAAGAAACGAGGAAATTTTTATACGAACCCGAACCGTTCATGTAACTTGTCTGCCTTTCCGCGCGCCGCGCCGCCGCGATCGTTCAATCATACTGGTATTGGATGTCGTGGGTTTTTGAAAGCAACGATGTATAGCTGCGGCTTTTGGTTTTCTTGTCGATCGGCATCGCTGACGGGGTTTCTTATTGCGGCGTGAATGTTCATTACACCTGTCAGCTATGGGACAATAATTATTTGTACGATTGTACTTTTCGTCTCGTTTTTGTTCCTCAATGGAAATCGCATGAAAATGGAAGGAACGGTAAAGTAAAAAGGGAGCCAATTTTCTGTTGTTCTATTCGTTTAAATTTGGAAAATAGATCCATCCATATAAATTATGTTTCTTAGAAATTCTGAAATTTGAATATAGTTTTCATTGTCTCCGTTAATATCTTCTAACAATTAGCATTTGCCTGAAAATGTTACAATCCTGGTGTACTATATATTTTTGTACCTTTTCGTTAAACGGATTACGCTGTCTCTTTGCACGCTCTAAACTTTTAATTTAGATTAAAATTAAGAATATTTTCTTTTCATGGGAAAGTAGATACAATGTTGGAGACTATCTGTCGAACATACTAAGAGAAATTATCGACTTTCAGAGGCTGCAACTTGTTCCCCGTATCAACGACCATGACAAATCCCAGAAACAGTCCAATGAACCATCACCTTTCACCCAAACTTCCTCATCCTTCAACCCGGCAGCCGACTCAAAGTAAGCTTTCTTAAAAAGAATCTTTATACTTTCTGCAACATGTGTTGTTTTATCTTGCATGATATTTCTGAATGCTTCCTTTTCCGACTAGATAATACTTTTGTTACAAATATAAAAAAACGAGGCGGATTTTACAAAGTTTAAATATAACGTCAAACCGAAACTTACAAGTCACGAAATATTTTCATCAGCTATAAGATAATTCTTAATTACAGTAAGTTCAAAACAGACGTCCCCAATTCTTCAGACCGACGAGAAAAAGCTCGAAGCTTAAGATAACACTGTGCCTTACCTACCCAAACCAAGAAACCGTCGCCCCTTGATACGATAAAATAGAATCGAAATAAATTCCTATCAGCGTATCTTTCCACTTTCGTCCGCTCTTTTCGGCCGCATCGGCACTAAAACGAGAATCAGCAATCCAGCATCGATGGACAAATAAAATCAAATCGAAGCCGACGCGCGTGATTCCGCGTTTCCATGCATTGCCACCTTATCGGTGTCACTCTCGTGCTAAACTCTGCAAAAGTGTTAAACGACTGGGATCCACGACACCCAGGTGGGACGTTGCGTTATATCAGGCATGTTTTACGTCGGATCGATAAGGTCCCGGCGGCAAGGGAGCCGGAGTCATTGCACCCGGGAGAGCACGTCTCTCTATACGTGTCCCGAAGAAATCGTCCGGACGAGATAGGGTGGACACGTCGTCGTGGCGAGTATTCAACAGGCGTCGCGCTTCATGAGAGGCGACATTATGCCCGGCGTGACTTTGGCAGGAACACGCGATTCGTCAGGTGGGGAGGGACGTCTAACGAGTGACAGTTCGATACACGGGCCGATATCAGCGTGTCGGTCGATCGTGGAGGGAAAAGATCGTTTGCGAGGACCGGTAGAACGAGCTTTGAGCGTGGAAACCACCACGTGTGCCCGTGATCACCCGTCCCTTTTCTGCCTTGCCTCCGCTTAATCGATTTAATCTCCGTCGGTCCGCCGTGAAAAAGCTGGGATATTTATGTTGTTAGATCGTAGCAGGGTAATCCGCGTGTCGTCGCCGATTTAATGCCGCGAGTGTATTTTATACGTGGACGTATCGATGGCTGGATGCGATCTCGAGAATCGTGAACGGTCCCCGAGCAGGCAATTTACAGTTAGCCGAGACTGTCGCTACTTTTATTACGCTGTCTGGCTGGTTCGGGTTAAGTTTTCTGTACTTACGTACAGCCGTGCGAGTTTTTCTGTAACCGTGTTGGAGGTCTTTGGAGTTATTTATTGCACTTCGCGGTTGAAGTGGGTTGGATGATGTTTGGAAGTTCGCTAGGGGTACGGTGGCCGTTGAAATGGATATTGTTAAAGATTTCATTGAACCAGTATGTATCTGTCGTTGGATATTATTTTTCAATCTTTATATAAATAACGTGGATTCTATGCGGGCATGTCATAAATAAAGTTTACTTTGTGCTCTTGGTTGGGCGCGTGACTGCACGTTGTTGCGTGTAATGTTTTTATTTCATTAAGGGTTCGAGCTAAGCACTTGTGCTGCATGGATTATATAATATTTCATTCCAATGCAAAGACATATATTTCGCCTGGAAATAATCTCAAGTGGGTGCAGCATATATGCTGCTCTAAGTGCCATATGACCAAGGCAGAAAGAATTTCGAAATTCCCAATATTTTTCGGGAAATAACCCTAGATCTGTTAAAATACTTAAAATGCATTTCTGTATTGCACTCTGTATCAGCTGTAATGCATTGTCTAGACATTTGAAACGCGATTATCTTTAAATATATTTAATAGTTAGCAAGCAGTTGCTCACGAAGAACAAACATTCTCGAACTATAACGAGACGAAGCTCGTTTTATAGTACACGCAAAAGTGGCATGTTCGTGTAAGAGGACAAAAATAACGATCATCCTCGCGATCCATTTTATTCCCTTTCTCTGAGAAAATATGTACAGAATAATTACAGGCAATATTGAACGTTGAGCTGTGTACTTATGATAATAGAGGGAGAAGTGTGTTAATAACACGATGACAATTACGCTTATCGCGAAACGATGTGCAAAAAGCCGCGACAGATGCGACGAACATTTTGCAACGTGCATTTATGAACAAAATATCACGAGATCTACCAGTGGCTGGTCTTTTGCGCGTAAATCAACACCTGGCGCGCACAGTTGCCCACCTTCGTTGCGTCGAATACGGTGTTTCCCATTGGACGACATTTTCCCTAATACGTTTTCTTTCACGATTTTCTACGGATTCCGATCCGTGTCGTTATTTGTACCCTCTCCCTCGCGTCCAATAGCGACCTGACTGATGAAAGTCTTTACCGCCAATTAGCGTGAAATATCACCTGAACCATCATCAATTCGTTGGTATGTTGCTTTCGTTTCGTCTGTCGGTGAAATTAATATTACAAATTGCTGCAATTTCATGGTCGTTAATTGGCTCGGTGACGAATATTGATCGGGGACATTGATGTCGCTATCCTTACTCAATGGTATGTTGTACCTGTTATGAAAAGAATTCAGGCGAAATGTCAGCGGCTGTGCAGTTATAATAATTCATAACAATTAAACGTTGGCGTTGATGGCAATCAAAAATTGTATTCGTTATTTTTCACTCTGAAACTTAGTTTATTATACAATTATACTATTATATACTATTATATACTATTATATTAATTTACGTATTAAGTAACATATAAGTATTATACTAATTTTTATCTGCAATATTAAGGATAAGGGGTTGACAAAATGTTAGTTAACCCTTTCGCTGTGCTCAACATGCGCTCAACTGTTCACTGTGAACGTTCTTTACCGTAAAATATATCTATTGAAGTTATTCACACGAATTACATATGCGGTGAGCCGTGGCCCCTCGATCTTTAACGAAACACCGTACAATTTTGTGCATCGAGGATACTCCAATTTTTAACGATACATACCACGCGCAAAATGGGTATCCACGAGTGATGTGGCAATCCAAGATGGTGTCCTCAGCACGAATAGTTAGCCGTCTGTTAATACTAATTATTTCCCCGTCATTCATTCATTTTTATAGCAACTAACTACCGTGCTGTACAACGCTTAGCCATGCATACCAAACGCCTTAACTATTTCGCATTCAAAGCAGATCCCGCGTTAGAGTATCGTGTGCTCGCTTGCAGCTCTAGGCGAGCCGTGATTACAGCAACGAGGCATAATTCGTGCCCCCTAAAAAAGAAAAATCGCTCCTCATCTCCCTGACGGGCGTAATCGGACCAGCTATCGCGAGTAAACGCCCTTGCCCGATTAAACCCGTATGTACTCCTGAAACGTAGGCGTTAACCTGTTGCTCGCTATAAATAGCCACGCGATGGAGAGAGAAAGAACGGAACGTACTATTAAGTCGTTCCAACCATATCACCCTTCCTCTCGCTGCTCCACCTCCTATTTTCCACTCGCTCTCCTGCAACCCTTTCTTTCGTCTCCCCAACCCCCCACCCCCCTCACCCCCCTGTTCGCGCCGTTGAATCCCCCGTGACTCTAGGGGAATTTATCGGCAGAACACACCTGTCGAGTTCACCGATCCACTGTAAGGATAACGCTCGAATTAATTGAATCGTAAACATTTTCTACCGGTCGGCTAATTAATTTTTCTTCCCCCCGGACCGGATGGAGCATCGAAACCTTTCCCCGCGTTCCCTCGTCGACGATCCTTATCGACGAACGCGTCTTTCTTGCGTTTCGATTGCTGTTACGTGGATTATGCATTATCGTTGCGCGTTCGGAGTCACTTGTTCACCGAGGATCGCCTCTGATTCTGCCGGCGCACAATTCGCCGGGGATTTTTTTCTCCTTTTTCCTCCTTTTTTTTTTGTATTTCGTCCCGCGAGTGTCGCCGGTCTCTGGCCTGTTAATTTGTTTGTAACGGGTTTGTTCATCGGTTGTCGGACAGCGCAGCTGGTCCACTGGCTAATTAAATCGATTTATGCGGTCGCATTGTGGAACAGTTTCTTCACACTGTCGCTAATGTGCAATATTTTAAATATGATATACCTGACTGTCCGAACTTGATTACCTTGAGGCGAGTATTTCGCTCGTCGCGTGGAATCCCGAGTTAATTTGCCGCAAGTTATTTTTTCAGCAATGGGGGAGAGTTCAAGGAGGTGAAACGATTAGAATTTCCATACTTCACCGTCGACAGATATATACTTTTTATGTATCTCCAGGACTGTATGTAACTTGAAGGTGATAAAAAAGGGTTGAATAATGTATAATATTGTAAGCACAAAATTCAGTTATTGAAACGCTTTAATTGCGCGTGTAATAATTGTACATCCTCTTAATCTTCTCACAATTATTTAATACTGGTTACAACATTGTAACAGTAACTGTAGCATGGCTCTAATTAATCGTCTTATGCACCTGTTCAGAAATTTCAAATTGAGCTTCTGCGGTGATGTTCATGTCACATTTAAGTTGGCCGGCTTGGAACAGATCGCCATTATTAACTTTCAATAATGAGACTAGGTTACTCCCGGTTGTCGTGAATTGTCTCATTCAGATTATTTAAGAGGAAGAATGAAAGGGTAGACTGTAATTACACGGACGGATAGTTGACAATTACAATGAACGAATATTTCATTAATGCAACGTATCGAGTTAATTACTATGCGGACATTGACAGTCAGTTGTTATTATCGTCGTCCACAGGAATTCGACACGTAGATTGTTACCAGTGGCAGGTAACAGTGTAAAACAATAAATTTAATCACATTACATACCACCTGTGACTCCTTGCCTACAAGTCGTACATGTATCATCAGATTTTTAAACCCAATACAACTCTGACACGTATGCTCTCAATTTCTCGCCTAGTTACTTACATACCTTCGGTATTATAAATAAATTTTATTGTGCTTTGTTAAAAAAAAAAATGAAATTACGTATTCCGTGCATCGTAATTCGTATTCATCTGGAAATAATTTTCGAATCTATGGTCAAACAATTATGACACGTTAAAATTGTTTATCGTCGCTATTAACCAATAAATAATCGGTAAGATTAAGAAACCTATTTTAATATCATTGAGAGGTCTGCCAGTATCGAGATTACAACTTTACCTTAACAATGGGACATCGTATACGAATACGAAATGATTTATCGATCTAGGGATAACGTGTCTTGGCTGGATTCAGCAGGAATTAACAGGGAATTAAATACCTTTGTAGGCAAGATTATCTGAAGCGAACCATAATTACGAGCAGTCGCGAAATCGTTTCAACTAATTAACCGTTTGAATAATTATAATCGTGGCTAGTAATTAATTTCAGAGCTAATTCGGACGTATCAGGGTTGTGATCGACTATACGACGTGAGCGAGGCGATACATCAAGGGACGTGTAGAAATTACACGTTCTTGTAAAGAATAATCGATGGACCGGTCGATTCACCGTGGCATCAGTAATTACAAAATTTCTTAAACCAAATTCCTTCACGGTGAAGCGTTGATTAATGACCGGTGATAAGCATCTTCTTCATTTTATTGCATTTCCTGGAATATACAGCAACATTGTGGTAGCACAATTTTTCATTAATATGAAGTGTCGCTTGGTAGCAATAACCGTATAATTTTCAGACATGATTTACAGAAGTCCACGAATAATGCGTGTCACGGTTGATAAATGTAATTGAAATGGACGTTTCACCGTCATTAACGAATTTCGCTGGAGCACCTCGAACATTATTAGATATTACAATGATCAATCCGCAAGCAGAGTTAGAATATTGTATTATCGTAATTAATTTCATTAAAAATATCAACGAAATCATTATCAAAGATAGATTGTTATTAATGAATTGCTATAATTTACAATAATTTGCCCCGCAGGCACTGAAAAAGAATAAGCAATTGGACGTCCATCATTGAAAGTTCCAATTACCCTTCCCCTTTTTTGCTTTTAAGCAATTGGTTGTAGGACGAGTGCTGCTTCATTGATTTCGGTGAATCCCAATTACTATAACTTAATGAACCATGCACGCATGAGAATTTCACGTGCATAGCGGCCATTCATTATTGGGCTGGCTACGTAGGCAATAACTAATTCCCCTTTCAATCTCCGCCTGAGAGTGCTTATCGAATCTTATTAATCGGCAATAATACTGCACAAATGAAAGATTAAAAGGACGGATTTGTACAAAAATGTTAAGGTATCTAATTATTGAAGGGTTTTAAGTGCACCCTCCTTTTTCCCCATACATCTCTTACACGTGCCCGTTACATTGATCCCATATATTTTATTCTTATCCCTGCTTTTCTTTTTATCCCAATTACACTAAACGACCTCCATCGCTTTAATTATTTTCCCTATAAAAATGATCACATAATTGCAATGTCTGCACAATCGACTCAGCCAATAATAACATTCGAAAAGTGTCCGTCCTATAGCATTACCGGTTTCATTGAATGCTACCCGTTTAATTTCCGCTGCAATATCGTCATCCTCGAATCTTGAAAAACTACCGAATCCCAATCAGAGCCACCGCACTGACGCGCGGCAATTTTCACCGGCAGAACGGTCGCTCGCTAACGTGTTAACAATTAAACGTATCAGCGTGCGGTAGAAGCCGGCGAGCGTTGTAACGCGTGCAATTAACGCGACGAGACGACCCATCGATCAGCGAACGATGACGACCGATAATAACCCTTCCCCCTCCCCATCCCCCACACACAATCCTTATCTATCCCCTGTCCCCTCCGCGCCAAAGGTACGCGTCCTGTCTGTACCGCAACGATGATCTTTTTACTCCGCGGCGTTTCTGAACGAGCGTTGCTCATCTACAGGAGGCTCGCCGTTCATGCACGCCCACCGCGGCCGTGACCACGTGTTCCACACGCTTCGTCCACCACGCTTCGTACGCGTGCGTACGGCTGCGTGTGTGCGCGTCACGGCTCCAAGACCTCGCGTCCCTCCGCACGGAGTCTCGGCTCGAGTCACACCTGCTCCTTTTTCCCACGAGATCGCTTTGCCCCCCAGCCACCACTCCTTCCTCGGACGTCCTCGGCCACCCTTGGCTCCTTTCGCTCTCTGACAACCATCGACTCGGCCAGGGGCGGCGGAATTGACTCGTCCGTGCCGCCACAGAGATTTCTTCATCGTGTCCACTCTCCCGGGACGATTTGCCGCGCAATCGAGCTCCTTTCCGATTAGTTTGACGTCACTTTCACGATCAGGCCGGACGATAATTTCGATTGAAATTCCCTGCCGGAGGGCGGGGCGGCGCTGGACACCGGCATCGGTGGTCTTCTTGCTCTGTTTGATATTCTTCGAGCTCGCAATGCCGCGCTGCTGTTAGAAGGGAATCGATTGGGGCATGCGAAGTCGGTATCAATGGGTTCACAGGCAGCCAGTTCTTCTTCGTATTTTGGATCATTCCGATTGCGACGAATTATCGATCCGTCTCTTTTTACGATGCTTTCGAAGACTACCCCGGTTATTTCTGTTTAGTTAACAAATGTCTTGCACGCGTATCGAAGCTGTAATTGAAGCGAGCGTTCTGTCGGCCCGCTAGCAACGGCATACCTTCATCCCTTTATAAAAATTAACTCGTCGAGACATTGCAGTTCTGCTTGAAGTGGGGCTACATGACTAGCACTTGGCATTTTACACCCTCCGCCGTTTACTACTGTTTTATTAACACAGAAATCTGCGAGGGTAAACGCGTCCCTGTTCTTTCGACGTGTACAGATCTCGAACTGGCGTTTGTCGTGCCGCAAAATCGAAGATCGATTACCAGCGCAAGATGCACCCGTCGTATCTTGCATTCTTAATGCGAACGACACACAATATTCCCCGCTGCGCGACACAGCCTTACACCGATATTCGGTGCGCGCAACGCATAGAAGGGAGATCGAAAGAGACAACGTTCAGAGGCCTGGTTTGTATATTAAGTTAATTAATTGTGCCTCTCGTTTGCGCATCTATCTGTATTCTGATGCGCACGACGCGTCCTGCGCGGTCGAGTTTTTCAACGAGCGTTTCTTCTTTTTTTCTTTTCGGCCATTGTACTACAGTAATTTCGTTCACAGGAGCGGCGGGGGAAGATCCGCACCCTTTGACGTAGGAAATCGCTTGAGAACAGTGAAGTTTAGTCAAATGTTTTATTCCGCAGTCCCGCGTTAGAAACAAATAGAAACAGAGCTTATAGAGGAGTACATTTTTGACCGAATTACGGGACTGTTCGATAGTTACCATCTTTCAATTTTTGTCCCCCTTTTTGTTGCTACAACAATAACCTTAAGCAAAGATTCCAGCGTGAGGTCAAAATGAACTTCAGGCACGTCGTGATACAGCAATATTTCTTATAAAGAAGAATTATGTACATCGTTTCTGCGTCTATTCACTTTTAGCAGTATCTTATTTTCCCTTAAAACGACCCTTACACCTGTCTGCCTGTATACATCCTCTTTGCAAATAATCAGAAATCAGATTTATCAGATAGCGCGGAGTCAGTAAGAATTTAAACGAGGAGAAAGACACACTTAATTTACATTTATCAGTCCGCACAATTCGATACATCTGAATTACCACAGTATTTCCCTTTGTCCCGTATTATCTTGATTCTTTCGTGCCTTGCTTGTCACTTGCCATTAATAGTTACGTTGCATCTTTGAAACAGCCTGACGTTATCGTTCGTTTAAAAACCGATCAGATAAAATATGAAACTATGTAGGTATCGCAAGTTTACTCGCGAACGCATGCAGCCATACGTATCTCGTATTTTTAGCGAGTAACTTTTATCCACCTGTTTCCTCCCTGTCTATCGTCAATGTTTTACTTTGAAGTTCATCGGACGAATAGTCTTATGGAAGAAAGCTATCGTGCAAGTTGCTGTAAATAATTCGATCCGTTGAAGGAAATAAATGAGTCAAATTTAGTATAAATAACCATTGGCGAATTAATAACTGTTATATTCCGTGATATTGGAAAAAGTACATTTTATGCAATTATTGGGCCATGTACAGCAATTCACGAACGATTAAATTTGCGCAAGTGATAAAATCGTCACCTTTCGTTTTATATTGCTTTTCGTTTTGACCAGGACCGTTTTTAAGCCGAATCAATTTATATGTTAATCAACATTGGAAAATATGAATGGTTCAATTCGGAGTAAGTTGCGCTCGTGAAGTTCGTTGGTATTTTAAGTCGTCGATCAGATTGTTTGAAATGTTCATTGGATCGTGCCGGGCCAGATCCAATAAATATCGGTGAAAATGTTCTTCAAGACCGTACACTTGTTACCAATGTCAATATCACCGAAATTTACGAGGAAATTTTGAATATCTGTCTCACTTTTATCGAACGGGTTGTAATTTAACAAGAATCTTGGTTATATTTTGTCAGAGAGCATGAAATCAATTGACCCTAAAGCGATAAGAGCTCCTTTTAAATATTATTGCATCTCTTAAATTGTAACATTACAATATTTGTATTAAGTTAAAAATATTTAGCTTCAATTTTGTACTTGCAGACAAGACCCTTGAATATGCATAACATTTTTTATACCGGACAATTATTAACGCCTTGCCGTGTTCATCTACATCTTTAATTTCGAAAATATATCCCCATATCTTATATTATCTATAAGTACTTTGCAGAGTATAACTACTTTAAAGTACTCTGCAAAGTACTGCAAAATACTCTGTATTACTTTGTACCATTGGAAATCGCGTCTTACTTAATTTAATTTACACAAAGGTACACATTAGTGCAATAGATCAGACTTTTTGTTAACCATAGCAGGTGATCAATTCAACTGTGTTCCCTTTATAAATAATTCAGATATAAAGTAATTTATTCGAACGTACCGTGATGTTCGAATATTTCTATTGCTACCCTACCCTACACTACTAAAACATCGTTTCTTGCTTTTCCCTCGCTCGATCATATCTTCTGTCGTTTAAACATCATCGTTACCCACGCGTACGTGTTCCAAGAAATCTATCATGAATTAATTGACAGTTTATTCCGTCAGAATTTCCAAATTTCGAACTCCTTGGTATGTCAACTCGGTTATCTTCCGGATGAAAAATAACCCTTTTGATACCGTACGTTCGAATAATATATTCCTTCTGCTCGCTAGTCTCCCGTTTCCCTTAATCACCGTCTTTTAATCATATCGTGAACATCGTAGTCTCGATAAAAATCGGTTCCTTTGTAATTTTAATTACAGCTCTCGTCCTATGATTGATCGACGCACGCAGAGCGGCTTTCGAGAGTAATGCTACTCGACAGTCTGGAAAGCCTGCCTCTATTTTGTCTACGGTCAGGTCTCCCTTTCTGCCTTCAATTGCCTCGATTAAATTGTATCTACTCGTATAATGATGGTTTACGAAAAGTATTTTCCACTGCCTAAATTTTCATGGAGTCGTCGCGAATGTATTGCCATTTCGACGCGTCGCACGCTGTTTTCGAAGCGGAAATCATTTGCGGTTTTTTACGGGAAAGGTTTCTAAATTTTCCAACATAGCTCTTCATAGGCGCAGGTTTATTTTCCCCTGATAGATTACTCGGGGCTGCGAGTGTCGCGAACCGATCCAGCATCTTGCAACTTGTGAATCCGAGCAAATGATAGAAAAATTAGTCTCGTGTGGTTGAATTGCGTTACACCAAACGAACGGTGCACAGTGAGGGGTTGAACAGACCTAAAGCAGAAATCATTGTCCTCCCCGAATAAACAAATTTCCCGGCTCCCGAACGCGCCGCTTCAAAGTCAGCACCGACGGTACGATCAATCTCCTCGTCCCCCAAAAAAGAGAAAAGGAAAAAGGAAGAAGGTGAATCAGCGGCCATTAATTCTCAATCAAATAGTCTGTCAGGCACGGTGAGTAGCATCGAGCAGTCGTCTCGAAACACCGACCTTGGTCTTTCAGCCTGGAAACGTATGGACACGTCCTTGACTGCGAAACTTACGCCAACAATTAAACTCCACCTTGAGCGCAGAGAACGCGTCCTGCACCTGATGCCCTTTTTTAAAAGGCCTCTTCCACCCTGGTGTCCTTGACCTCCCCCTCCTCGGCCATCTCTATCCCCACGGTGTGGAGCCCGCGAAAGAAATCGACGGAATTCGCGCCCACATTGCGTTATAACCACAACCGTGCAACTACATTCGCGGAACGTGAGCGCGCACCTGTGCGCGCCCGAACTGTCCATTGAAAAATCGTCGATCATCGGCCGTTTCGCGGCAGCGCGTCGTCGTGTGAAACAGCCATTTCTCATATTCGTAACCGGCGTCGTTCACGTTTGCATATTATTTTAATGTTTTTTGATCAACGCCTATGAACATCTGTTCGGCGTTTTGTCGCCGAGTTGGTTGGGGCAATGGATGCCTTGAGTTTTTTGTTGCACAATTTGGTTATACGTAGTTCGAGCGACGGCCCCCGTTTTTACTTTCTATTTTAGTAGTAATTATTGTGTGTCACAATTTATTCAGGGGAGGGCGATCTAACATTAATTGATTCGCCGTGAAATCGGGAATAATTGATTTCTCCCGAAATTCAGAATAATTCGCTTCATTTTAAAATCGGTTGCGCTAAACTTCGTATAAAAGAAATAGACATCATCGCAGTCGAACACGCGGAGGGGATACCATAATAATTCCGTTTTATTAATTTGCGTGCCGTTCCTTGAAATAAATACACGACTCGAAGGCAATTCGGTTAACAGGTTAAAATTTATCCCACCTATTAGAATGAGAAAGTGCAATCAACCGCAATTCCTTCTCCCGCGAGGTAAGAAAAATCCGGTTGTAAAGGGTTAACTCGTTGTTTACGGTCCCGTTTAAGAAGCATTTCCGCGGACAAGCTGCGAGACGCGGCCTTTCAGTTGCAAACGAGCCATTTATTGGAGAATCGCAGGTGCTTCACGAGATTTTCTTGTTTTCGACCGGGCATGCTCGCCACGTTCGTCGCTTTCTTCGTCCGCGGCGGCCTTTGTGTTTCAGGTGTCTTCGCGTTTCTCGCGTGAACAGGGATATTTATTGTAATAGGAAATGATCAGTTAACAGGTTATCGTGTGGTAAATCGTTCGGCGCGAGGGGATAATTTGCCTGTATTCGACGGTTAGTTTTTTGTTCCTGTTTTAAGTTGGATGAAATCTTTGAAATGGATGAAGCTTGATGCACGAGAAGGGAGCAATTTTCTTGTTCGATTGTGGTACGCGTTTTGGGACGAATAAATGCATCGAGATTCACGTGTGAGTTGGGTGAAGCGAAGAGTCCGCATTAAATTTGTAGAGCGCAGGTTAACTTATCTTGGGTCCCCGGGTGAATTGGGCAACATTAAAATGGTGAAAACTAAAATTATGGGGTTGGCAGCTTGATTGCTTTCGCTGAGGTTAATTATTGGTTTTCATTCGTCGAATTGTTCCGGAAATGCAGTCGATTCCTTGTTCAGTGAAGATGAACAGGCTCGCCTAAGTACTATCCTAATTAGGTCCTTGATTAATCTACGTAATGACTGTTATTAATGACGAAAATTTAAATGCTAGATGTCATGTATAATTGTTGAACAAGTTTCACTTTTTCATTTTGTAAAGGTAGATATTTTTTGGTGCATAATTGTTCACTTTCTTCGAGTGAAAAGCATTCATTATTTTCGTTGCGGAATGACTGCTGTGAAATGGAATGCAATTATTGGTAGCTGAAATGTATCTGTAGATGCAGAATGAATCTAATTAAATGTCTCGATTATTACAAATCGATTAATGCAAATGAAAAATGGTTTCTGAGAGTTCTATATAAATATCCTTCAACGAAGCTGGATGAAAAAATCTTGCTTTTTATTTGAGAGAGCTTTCAAGACGGCAACAATTCCGCTAGTGTATCCAAATTTAATGGTTCCTCGTGAATTTACCATTCCGTTATGAGGCGTTTAAAACTGCCTTCGTTCTGTATTTTTTCTGCCGTACAGCTGAGCATTATTGCCATTCATTTTCGAAAAACCGTGCATTTTACGGTTCGTACGTTTACCCTTACGACGAACAAGCTTTGCACCCAATTCAGCACCGCCACGAATCAGTCTCCGGTGTTGTTTTTCCCACAAGTCATCGCACCTTTAAGGAACCATTCGACTCGGCACTGTCTTCGAAAAAACGGCCATGATTGTAATTTACCAGAAGCTGTTAGGGTTGACGACCGTCATGTTCTGGATTTTTCATCCACGGGACCATTGAAAAGAAAGCGGTCTGCTTGTGTTTGTAGTATTACCGTATATTTCATTCACAGGACACTGCTGCATTCGGTAAAGGGAATGCTTTTTTCCATGCAGGGCAGCTCTTATTTTCATATCCCGTGCAATTAATTTGCAAAATTCACGGGTGGATAGCAAAATAAGAATTGTGTCACAGCGTTATCGAAAGGGATTTCGTCGACGGAGCGAAATTATTATAAATATCTAATAATTGTTCCAGCGAGTTTTACTGTTCAAGGAGCTTGATCTCGTATTAAATAATCGCTGCGTTTGGCTGTAATTTGTGAAACATTCGAAGGCAAACGAACAGCTACCGATCAGAAAAGGGAACAGAAGGAACAAACGTAGCCGAATACTGGTAGCTGAATTGGAAAGTTCAAGCAGACATGCAACAAAATATTTTTCTTTCGGTCAGAGAAAGAGTTTGATCCTTTTCGATGCAAGTACCTGTCCGGCAGAGCAGAACGGCCATCCTGTTCTGCAAATCATTTTCGCTCGAATACAGTACTGGAAGCTTAATAGCCGCGCTTCGCGGTCGTGTTTTGACAACTTTATTTTGACAACCGGGCTACAAAAATACTTCACAGTGACGCGTCAATTCGTTCATCGGCGATGATTTCAACTAATTTGATTAAAGTAACAACCAACGACAAGAAGTATATAATCGTATCAACGCGTACAAATCAATTAATCTCGAACGAATAAAATTCTTCCGACGCAAGCCTATTAAGATTGCGAGGAAACTCCCGTGAAGTTGCCTCGAAAATTGATGCGACAAATAAAATCAGTGAAACTAGCTCGCGCGCCGCGCAAAACAGGAACCTCCCCGAAGTCAGTTCCCCAATACCCACCCACCCCTACCCAAAACCATCGTCCCTTTGAAATTCGATCGCCCCCTCGCGCGGGGGGCACGAATTCGCAAACGGCGCATTCCTTCGCAAGCCCGCGGGGCACATCCGTCCATTATCAAAGCGGTCGCGCATCCCCGCGTACCCGTCTAAACGTACGACCGATCGGCCATCTAAAATAATCATCCTTCTCGCCCGCTCCCACCAAGCGCAGGCAGTTCCTCGAAAAAGCAGGAAGCTCATAAGAAAACGCGTCGAGTAGCAACAGGTCCCGAACGGGCAAAAAGTAATTCGATTTCTTCGGCTGGTGGGCGAGGGGGCGACGGTGTACGGCGGCGGGTGACGGATACCAGAGTGGATACACGAAGTGAACCGTAGCTCACGGATCGATTTTACACGTGCAATACTTTTTGATTACTTTAGGGGCCCCGGCCCGGCGTGTCTCAGAGCCGTGGCTTTCCGTGCCACGGTGGGGGCCTATCGAGGGGGGACTTTGCCCCCACAAGTGGCTCCCCGGTAGCGCCGTCGCGCACCTGCCGCTTATTCCCACGCCGAGACTCACGTTCGCCTCATCTTTCCTCTGTTCGTGTTTCCCTCATCCCCTCGGCACCCCTCGTCGCCTCGCTTCCAGAGTCCTCCTTTCTCCCTCCTATCCTGGAATTTTCTTTCTCTCTCTTTTGCTCTACCTTCTCGTCCCCAATGTTCGACCCTCTCTCGTCATCACCGGCACACGTGTGCGCCGCGGCCCTTCAGGGGGGAAACGGGCACGCTTATTTATTTTTAGATATTTTCGGACGACCGCGAGATATACACCCTGTATACGCAAGCCTCGAATCTCCTCCAACGAGATGGCCCCTTTCCCCCCCGATTCGCGGGACAACACGACTCCCTCGGCTCGTCAGGAATTCCGAGGCAGGGGCGACGGATTTTCGAATTCGTTTCGGGTCGATCGGCCGGCGGGTACCGGCCGCGAGGGTGGTTAAATTGGAGGAAGGATCGTTCGGTGAGAACAAAAGGGTCTCGCGTAGAGCAGGGTCCTAATCGCAGCCGCGCGCAGACCGCAATTTGGATCCCGCGGCAATAATTGAATTGCTTCGCGGCATGGAGGAAGTGACAGCCAAAGTGGAACTGCTCCCCCACCGGTACGTTACTACGTAAATGCTAGTTCCTCGAAACGATCTCAATTTATGGCGCGTCGCCGCGGCGAGATCTTCATTCCGTTCAATCTACGAAACAGCGTCCACCGCGGTAACAGAAACGAAACGCGGCTCTCTGTTGCAGTCAATTGCGATTCACCGGCCATCCCAATTATCGATATTTTCCAATCGAGACGTCGCAATTTTGCCGTCCGTCGCTGTTTCAGAATTCCGAGCGGCCGCATTTCATTTCGCGGCCGAGATCGCTCAATTTAGGCGGAAACGGGAGGCCGGGGCGCGTAGCGCGTACACGGCCAACGATGACACACAACCGGTGCCATTATCCACTCAGTAATGCGGCTTCTCGGAAACAATTATCTCCCGGAGAAACCATCGAAAATGGGGATCGGTTCTAACATGAGTTATTATAATTATCCTGTCTTTTTCGCGTTGCTCGCGAGCGTACGCGTCGGGCGTACGTGCGCGGCGTGTGACACGTGCACACCTATATACGTGGAAGCAGGGAGACGGAGAAAAAAGAAAAAAATGTAGGAAGAAAGAACGAAGCCGGGAGGAACACGCGAACGCGGAGAGAAATAAAAGGGCGCAGCGGGTAAAGTGGAACGAGAAAACGGACACCTCGACGCGGGGATGTCGTTCTGGTTAGGAATTCTGACGGGTTCTTTCGTCAAAGAAATCCAATACTTCGGCGACGACTCGCCGTGATCCGTGGGTCGTTTTGTTTGACGTAGGTACCGGTGGGCTGGTTATTCGACCGGATTCTTTATGGATTACCTGTATCGTCTCGGCAACAAAGGGAGCGCAGTTCGGTTTTCGCCGATCTGTATTAACCATTGTGCCGGGAATTAATAGGTCGCTACTACTCACCAGCCTCCCTCGATGCTGTTTCGTTCGGGAATTCGAAATTCCGACCGCGGCACGCCGACGCCGCTTAATTTCCATTGCGGTCGCGGCGATTTACCTCTTCCCTTCCGTTGAATCTATCAGTAGGGAGTGACGTTGCGCCGACGCGACGGTTCATTTATTGTTTCCGATTTTAAAAAGAAATCACAATGGTCCTCCCTGTGTTCGAAACAGGACACTTTCGGCACTTCCCGTTTCCACGTCGATGATTAATTCGGTCGTGCTATTGAAACCCGCCATTAATTAGGATACGTTTATATTGCCGCGCAAGTGCAGCTTTTCTTGCATGCCCATTTTAAGGCTCGAAACAATTTTCTCCTCCGCCAGGAGTCTTATCCGCGTTCCAATCTTATCCGCAGATGCGTACTCGCGATACTTTCCTCTCCATCTGCACGGTAATACCAACAATTTCAATAAAACTGCGTCCCTCCTTCGAACCCCGTTCCACATACGATCAACCGAACCCGTCCAACCCCGTTACTTTCACCCCCGCGATAACAATCGCGTCCGAATGTTCTATTTAAAAATGCCATTGTCCACTTTGATGGACAACGTCCCCCGCCCTCGCAAGCACGTCGAAATCAGTGTCACGGGAGGGCACAGGAATCCCGCATCATCCCCATTGTTGTTCGTCAAACCCCACGCGAGGGTTGCACGCCGGGACAAGTGGTATTGTGTGCTTTTGGGGGAGCCCACTGTGCACAGGTGCACGAACCTGTGTAAAGTGCGTATAATGTGAAACGGTGAATGGCCGTGGCAAGGGCGGTGGGAGGGGTGGGGGGGGGAGAATGGGGGAGAGAGAGAGAGAGAATGGCGTTCCTGGACAGACAAGGGCCCCCCTTCTGGTGGAGGAAAATTAGGGCCCTTTTAGATCTGGTGGAAACGGGGAGACAGGTTTCGAGGGGAGATACGCGGCGCATTTTTATTCCCGCCCTGAAATCGCTGATACGCAAGAGAAAAGGAGAAAAAAACGAAACGAAAGTCCCCCGGAGAGGCCGATTTCTTTTTCACTAGAGGCGGCTCGAATTTTCGGACGAACTGGATTTCGTCGACTCGTCTTGCCTTTTACGCTGGCCGAAGGGGCGCGAGGATTCGTCGGACGATCCGGACACGATTTACTACGCCCTTGAATTATGTATATGCGCACGTATTGTTTCCTTCGTTGTCGATTTTTATTCTCAGGCTCCGGGATGTTTCTTGTCTCGTATTCGCGGGCACAGGTCGCACCCTCGAATCCGTATCGCCGTTCCATTAATTCCAAATCTCGATCGCCGCGTTCGGACGGATTGATTTATCGGCGCGATTGCTTTTTACGATTCGTCTGACGGCACGACGGCGCGAGCAACGGGCACCCGTGCGAAGCGTTTAGAAGAATCGCGATGCAAATTAAATTTCTGGCGCACCCTTGAATGTGTTGTGCGAATTCTAGAGGGGCCGCGGCGAAGAATATCAGCTGATCCCTTTTCATCCCCAACTTCCGATACAAAAGCGTTTTACACGGCGAGTCGGTCTATGTCGGCAGGATGTATAATTTCACATTACTTGATACCTCATAAGAACAGTGCAATGTATATCAACTTTCACGTTGCGCGAGGATTATGCCGCAACTCTAATCTCGCCGATTCTAAGATTCTTACGAGGGGATCGGAAGACGATTCCTTCTTAAACCTAACTTTACGGCGGCTCGAGTGTTGCGGTATCTACGAAGAAGTCTGAATTCAGCGCGGGTCTAATCATACTTAGCGTCTTGAACGAGTCGCTTCTAAATCGGAAATTTTGATCGCGTCCGTTATCGAGAGCGAACAAGAACGAGCTACTTTTGATACAAACGTTTTCACGGCGAATCGAACGAGCAAGGATTTCCTGGACAAATAAATGATTAAATGGACAATGTTATAATATATACCATGCGAACTTATCCGGAAATAATTAACGGACGGGCGTAATAATATTCTCGGTATTCAACAATGAAAGGATTGCCTTATTGTTCGCGATTAATTTCTTTTTTCGCCAATTACCGAATAATCCCGTCGATATGCATACGTTCGTGCTCTTTCAATGGAAATTTCCCTCGCAAAAAGAGGAACGTGCAAGAGAAATAAAGCGTGTTTCGTGTTTTTGGTCAATGGTGGATTAAAACCACGTCGTTAGTATCGTCGGACCATGTTCCATGGTTCTTCTTAAAAGCGTTTCAGCACAGGTAATCGCACAGCAGCGAGGAAATTACACAGCGGTGTACGATTCTTAACAATGTTCGCCGGCGATGATCAAGGATAACGTGCTGGCTAAAAGTGAAACGCCATTTAACCCCTCAGGTGTGGCTTAGCCGATCGTAAAATTCGCGCCGTTGCCTTGGCACGCTTGTTATTTACAATACCAGCACCTTTCGTTCCAAAATTTGCCACGATTATATCCGAATTATGTGGGGAGATATTAATAACTTAATTTTCCAATCGATTGTGCGCTGTTATTGATTATTATATACATACTTTATTATTTCGTTATCAAATTGATTGCCCTCGTTCATTATACTCTGCAATGATTTATGATCGAATTCAACGCCTCCGTCGATTATATTCCCCACTATTTCAATATGAAATACAACGCCTTCGTCGATCACATTCTTTAATAAATCGTTACAATATTCGACGCCTTCGCCGATCATATTCCTTATTAATCCTTAGCAAAATTCGACGCCTTGCCGCGGACGAATTATTATTCAGGCCAGGACGAGTCTTGAAATATTTCGTTCAGAACTGTGGGCATGTTCACAAAATTCGGGCGCAGCGAAACTGATACAGCCATCCTGCTGAAAAAGTGAAATCACCGCCACTAAAATGGAAAAAAGCTTGGCAACTAAATAAGAAAGAGAGAAAAAGGGCAAGCAAGTCCCCCGATGCCAAGTGACTACACAGTCGCCGGCGCGTAATAGCTGAAAGGTTAAAAATCTGATCCGCCGAGGACGAGCAAGGCAGTCCGCATCTGCCCGCGAGCATACTGCAACAAAACGAGCGTTTCATGTTCGTCCCTGATCGAAGATGCGGTTGGCAATATTGCGGACGGTGAAATGGAAAGGTTTAGCAAGTGCTGGTCGGACAGAATGGCAGTTTTATTTCCACGCAGCCAGTAAACTATTGTGATTCCTCGTAAAAAAGACGCGGCGCAATTGGGACCCCTCGTGGAAACGGGCCCCATAGCCGCTATTCTCCTATTGGTCGGGACGAAACAAGAGAGGTTCGCGGCGAGATCTTCCACCACACCTCCGCGGTAGTTGCTTAGACGTGATTGGCCGGTCACTGGGGTCCTTTCAGGGGCCCCCTTTGATGTTCTTTTGCCCCCCTCTCTCCCTCGCTCGGGCCCCTTTCTCCTCCCTATACGATGCCCCTTCTATTGCACGCTACTTTTCTTTCGATTTGTTTGACTTTGAAACTGTTTGGCCGGGGCTTTGGCCTCGCCTCTGCTCGTTTCGCAGCCTTTCTCTTTCCGTGCGTTCATCATCATTATCCTGGTCGTCATTATTTTCGTGCCTACTCGCGGTGCCTCGAGTAACGTGACCCTCGTTATTTTCACCGTAATTACCTTGTACCGGACCTGTGGGTCCGTTGAAAGAACCGTCCCCTTTCGGACTTTCGACTTGTCGATACTTTGTCCCGTTCAATCGATCCTCGCCCCTTTTCTAGGGTTTTCTGGGGCCCTTCGTGGTTTTTCGTCTGTTATCGTTGGTTGCGCGTTGCGCTAGGGGACCATCGGTGTTAGCTGATGGACCAGAAAAGTGGCGATTAACTGGATTTTCTTATCTGCTATATCCTCGATTACTCTGATTTCTCACAGTGGCTTTGGAATTCCTTGACGGCGATGGTCGACATTCTATTGCGGAGCTTTGACGTCCTCGTGCGATTCTGCTTTTTGGTTGGAAGGTCTGTTTGGACGGACGATGATTCATAGGGCTGGATCGTTCGTCAAGAATATATACTGTATTCTGCTGATTTTGCGTCGTTTCAGGGAAATAATAATTAATCGGGTCAAGGAATTTGGAATTGATGATGCTTTTTTTTTCTTTCAGGCACACTTATTTTACGATTGAACTTTAGTGCGGTTTCATATTTGAAATTAGTATTTATCCGATATTATGAGTTCTGCAAGAGATGTGGCGTTTGGTAATTCGTGGATTTATCACAAATTTGGCAGAAGAGATTTCGAAATTGCTTTGCGCTCGTCGTTCTGCCGACAGGTGTTAGGTTCTCTACATATGAAAATAAGTTAATTGAATACCCGTGAACACGTTTCCTACAAGTCTCGAGAATCTTGGCTACCTTACATTATATTGCCAGCTTTCTCTCTTATATTTAATCAACTTAAATATACGGCGGTTATCTGGATTCCCCGTTGCATTAAACATATTGAGATTCTGGAATTCGGCCTACTAAAACCCACGTGTTACTCTACACGTGAATCCCAATGGCCAAAGGCATTTAACAGTCATCATTATAATATTTATTCCAAGAGCGGTCGAACATAACTTTTCGCCTTTAAGATAAGAAATTTCAAGGTAATAATAATAGCTTCGAGAAAGAATTAGGTTATATTTTGCGTGCAAAATACGCTGAAGCATTTCTTGCTTTACATAGAGATATGATATAATTTAACTAAATTTCGGCATAAAAACATGTATAATTTAAAGGATTGAAAATTAAAAAACGGTACTTCAAGATGTGTATTTCTGCCACCGAAAAAGGTTTAACGAATATCTTTTAAAAATGGCCCAAAATGCCTCGAATCAACTGAATTGACGTTTCAAAATAGCAATCTAAAATAATAATTCCACGCATTTAACTTCATCTCGTACAATTAAACCACACCCGTGCAAGATCGAAATGCGAAACAGGAAAGACGTACCGCGTGTGCCAGCCAAATAAAGCAAACGACACTCACCAACGTGTACAAGACGTGGGTATTTAGACGCGAAAGAAATTTATCTCACCTCGATGATTCTCGTTTTCGCATCCCTGGCAATTGCATCTGCGCAATAACGTCCACGGAAACATTTTTCTCGCGTATCCTGTGCACGATGAATCGTGCACGTCGTTACCGTTCCACTCCGTTTTACTTATGTGCATAATTAGAACATCCAATTAGACGGTATGTACCACGAGCGGCGGGGGAAGGGTGCACACTTTAACATTTTACCGACCGGGTGTAATTAGCGTTCTTGCGTGCGTTATCGGTGAACGATCGCGCCGCGGTTTTTAACACTTTATGAATTTCATCTGGCCGAGAAAAGAGGATTTAAAAGGTCAAGAATGCCTGTCCGCGGATACGCCGCGTGCATAAGGAAGCTGCCGCGGCACGACCATTATTTTCATTAATACCTTGGGCAAATTGATGGGCGATAAAGATTTGGTATTTACATATAAACCCGTGCACAGTACTGTCGATCATTATTCGATTGGTTCCTTTTTCCAATCTTTTTTTTCTTCTAAGGAATCGTTATCGTGAAACTCGGACGAGTTTATGGCCGGTGAAATTGTTATTCGCATCAAGAGCGGAAATCAGGTTTCATTTATTTCTTGCACGCCGTTCGGTTTTTATGCCCGACAGACAGAATAACGCTTTTATTTGAGAAAGATATAATTGCCCAATTGCACCTTCTCTTTTCAATGTGCTTCTGCGGGGAAAAAATTCCAGCGAAGGATAGGGAGAGAGATTCGAGCTCATGGTTCGACAAATTCGACGATTCTCTTCGCGCTTCTCGCGAAGCATTACCCTTCGGAAACGAAAAATTCTTGCACGCGTAGCACCGGCGCAGTTCCGCAGCGATCTGATTCATCTGTTTTCTTGCATATCGAACATTGCGTGCCCCGTGTTTTCTTGCCAACGACACATGCATAACTATTCTCCATAAAACACATCAAGAACTGAGTAGCAGTAAACGGGAATAGAAACAGCAGGGTGCTGAAACTGCAATCGCTCCCCCGAATACGGCACACCGAATTAAAGACAAAAAAAAAATTACACAGCCACCGAATTCACCAGGTTAACAGATACCAGTGCTGTTCGAAGATCCCGAACACTGTTCTTCAATGTCCCGCAACACTCGCCCCATCCTTCTCAATGTTTCTCCCCCATTTTTATTTGTTCCTACCGTGTAGACGTCGCCAGTGGCCGGGACCACGGTTTTTTCCCTTTTATTCGTGCAAATTCACCTCCCGGCGGCGCGAGAGTCGTTGCGCCCATAAATTTTGAAAAAGAAAACACCGTGGACCCGGCCAGTGTAACACGCGCCTCAGGAATTATTGCGCAGCTTGAAATGTGCTGCCGCTAATTTTTTCCCTCCGCCCTTCTCTCGCCCTCCCCCTCTTCCCTTCGCGTCTTTTCTCGCGGGCGGCCGTTTCATTCCCGTTTCTTCTTGTTGTCCGCGCTCCTGGCGGAATACGATCGCGTATCCCGGTTGTACCCTGCCCTGGAGACGTTCGTTAAATTTTTATGCGGCCCTCCGCTAGCCCCCTGGCCCATTTCGCCGTCAGAGAAAGCGAACGCTCCGGCCGGCCGGTTCGATTTCTTTCGTTTTGCACGGACACCCTGGCAGGTTGAAAGATCGGTTCGCAATGGGAATATTACGTACTTGGCGGCGTGAAATGTTTCTCCTTTGTTGCGAAAGTATTCTATTCTTTATGGATCTCGCGACGGTGTAACGTGTTCTCTCGCCCGAGCGGAGGACGCGAGCTTTTTATATTTTGCTTTTCGGTCGGACTGATTTGCGGAACTTGCCTCAATATTTGCGAGTGCTTCGCGTTAACGCTGAGGGCTGCATGGCTGTGCCCATAGCGAACGCGGACCAAGATCCTTTAATTTATTTCTGTTGCTTCGATTCGTTTCCTTTCGAACAATTTTTGCATCGATAATAAATGTTTATACTCATGATCCCTCTCTCTGTTTCTTATAGGAGAATGCAAAATTACCACGGCGGCTATTAAATAAAGTGAGTAATAAACATTGGTACTGTTAAGTTTTACTATAGTGCCGTATATCGCTGCGTATTAATTACTGCTTCTTATTTATCTTATTTACTCGCCATATCATTAATTAATTGCATTTCAAAAACGCCCCTACTCAAAAAGCCAATAATATTATAATATTCTGAGTTATCCTGATTTCAATTCTCCAATTGCGTGTACCAAACACCTCGATCCGACGCGCTTCCGCTTTCCGTCAGTCCTCCCCTAATCCATTGATACAGAAAAACAAATAGAACTGACGAACGATATTCCACCGCGACCTGCCCTCCCGGTCGCCGTCGAAAGGCAGCTTACACGTTTCGCAGATCGTGTTATCGTTGTCGAGCTTGAAACGCTCGGCGCAAATTGGCCGCACTTTGGCTGCATATAAAGCAGCGAACTTGTTCTCCCCCGTGGCCCACGACTATCCGTTTAAATACCCGTGTAAGCGGCGAATTGATGCGCGTTAAAATGATTCATACAACCATCAATTAGCGGCGCCTTGAAATCGCGGGAGCATCCTTACAGTTTCTTCGCGCGCGATCGCCGTTTCCGTCGATTTGTTCCTTTACTCCTCAACGTTCTCTCGATTCGCCGCACGTATACCCATAGGTGTACCCGGATACCTTGGCGAAAAATGTTTCGTCGATGAGGGAAATTGTCCGGGGCGGTAGGAGAAACGTCGGACGGCGAGCGCGACAGGTTCGCGACCGTAATTCCGGAACAGGTTTCGCTTTTGCTGGAAGCTCCTTTGCCGCGTGATCGTTGACGTTTATAACTGCATCACGGCTCGTCCGTGGTATTTATAAAAGCGTCCCTTGGAAGCTGGTGTTATTAATATCGCACGGGACATGCACGGTGTTTAAACGCTTATACGATTAAGAACGTCGTTGAATCGTGTTAATGCAAGGCGACACGCCGCGTGATGGATTGTCCGTGAATCGTTCGTTAATTTAATTAAGCCAATTTACAATCAGTCGGGGGATTAGTGACTTTACGCGCGCGCGACTTCATCTGCAATTAGCGGATTTAATCGTTCAGAGCCACGTCGACCAATCGCGGGCGTCCGATAAAATAAATCATATTCCACGGATGATTTCCACACGGTAATATAAAAATTGCAAAGGACGAAAGAAATAGTAGCGCAAACATGTACAGCATTCGACGATGCACCTTGCGAGTTCCTGCTTAAAAGTATCTTCCATCAACGACGCAAAAAATTTCAACGAACCAGCTACTATCTTCCACTTTTGTTCAATTTCTTCGTCAGACAAATGCAAACGCGACACCCGCCTAGCGTACATATTATTTTCAACTCCACGGATGAACAGATATTTCTCTGCAACAAAGTCAATTCTGTCTGATCAGAATCCACGCATCGTTTCTCCTCAACCTTGCAACCCTTCGATAACAGTTCCTTGCACGGTCGTCGAAGCTTAACCTCGCCCCCGAAATCGCGTTACACCGAAGTATGGCCCACGTCGCGTTCCCACCGTACGTATTGTACGCGTTACCGATACCCACGTTCAATCCTGGTCCCATTCAAATTCCCTCCCTCTCGTTCCATTCTCGTGAGAACTTTCACGGCGAAACGATCGCGGCTAATTTTTGCGCAACTAGTCCAATTTCATTAGCACGCGCGTAATTCCGTCTTGACCCGATTTCGCGGCCAATTATCGCCGCACGTGAACACAGGATGCCGGATGCACGGTTACGTCGACGTCGGAATAGGCGCGTTACACGCGTCGCACGGTATTATCGGGCGCGACCAGCCTCGATCAAAGGAATCGTCCAGCGAAACGTTTGTGCACAGCCGTTTCCTAAACCCGTACACCGTCGTGTACGCTTCCGATCGAACCAATTTCCGCCGGCGAAACGTGGAATTACGGTGGCCGCGATCCAATGACACGCGGCCTCGATGACACGCTCCGCCGTTTTACGTAACGTGTTCCAACTTTTTCCACGTGCGCCTCGTCGTATCGTTGCACGAATTACCGATACAACAAGGTGCCCGGGTAACGGTGCAATTGAGGGGAGACGCGAGAGAACGAAGTCAAAATTGCAGAGCTATTTTTTACTTTGCACGGTGAGCACCGTTTTCGAGGAAGATTAAGGGTTGGGGAAGATTTATTGATTTAAATTGTCACTCTTTGTATGGCTGACTCGAAGAGGTCTGTACAGGTAGTACGATACTTATTTTTGTGAAATTCTCTGTAGCGCTGAGGAGTTGATGTCTTATTTTCGAATTGGACGAATTTTCGATAGATACAAGGTGCACAAAAGTATCCTCGTGTCTCTGAAGTTTAATACTAAAATTGGCACTTTGCACGTGTAGAACACAGAAAGCTTTTCACTTTCTACTTATTACCGGGGGACTGTTAACAGCCAATTCTGTATCTCATAAGAACTGTACCCCAGATTTCTAATCGCAGCGATTATTTTGCCTTTCTCTTAGCATTAAAAGTGACTGCCCAGTCTATACTATGATCCTCATTGTAACATTATCAGCACTATTAAACTTTGAGTGCGCAAAATCATTCGAGAATATTTATTTTAATATCAATAGTGTACTCTATAATTGAATTACATAGTACCTTATAAGACACAGCTTGGCCATCTCTAATATAGAAAAATGACGCCTTCTTCGCGAAGCTCGGGGGATGTTTCTACCCTTCGTGTTCGCCTGTTACACCGGAACGTAAGTCACTGATCAAATGTTTTTAAATCGGAGTGTACCCTTTCATTTCCCTAGTTGCAGAAAAATAATTGTGGAGTGATTCATTTCTAACCAAAGATATCACAGTCGAAACGTAACAAATCCTCACTTAATAACATAGCAATCGCCAATGCCTCACTGTAATTAAAACTACTGTTCTAAACCCGATCGATGCCAACTTTAAGTATATTATTCCGTTACAGAAGGGTTGTATTCAAGTGGATTAATTTTTCATTGGCAGTTGCGTATGAACTTTACGTAAGCCGCAAGCCACGATTTCCTGGGGAAAATGTTACGAGGCGAATCAATAGAAGCGTCGACTCGAAGCGACGCGCCTGCTTTATGTTACATGTTTTCCTGCTACAGCGTCGCGACGCTTAGCGACCGCAAGCTTCGAAAGCTCGCAAGTTCTTGGAAACGCCAAGGGTTTCACAGCGTTCCCCGTGGTTCGTTATGCGGCCCTAATAGAACGGCGGAGGTGGAAAGCTCCCCTAACTTTTGAAATGAGTGACAGGATCAACGTGAGACGAGGCGGACGTCGTGGCTTGGTCGGCTTCGCCAATTGTTCTGAATAAAAATGGGTGCAATTTTCCGAAAATGTTTACTTGACTTTTTACACCTGGACTATATGGATTTCATCTTGATTTCAAATTTTATTGATTCTCCAAGAGAAAAATACAAAATTTCTATATTTTAAAGTTGTCGAATATTTCTGTCAGCGAGTAGTTTAGGACAACGACTTCATAGTCAATTTTAAATCGCCGTCTTTGGTTTCAGAATGTTTAAATTTTCGCGTTAAATCAATCATTCCAGGATAAAGTTATCGAGGAAATATTCGCCACATCGTATTATTTCGACCTCTAAGCTTTAAATTGGTGCAAAAATACCATGCACTGGTAAAGCGGTCGAAAGAATCCACTTGTTTCGATTATTCCGAATCGTGAACTTACCAATAATATATTATACATATGTGTAATTCTATTTTCATGTTCTAAATTTAAAAGCATTTATAGAGAAGATGCTTCTTTATGAGCCATGCCTTGCAATACTTAAAAATTTATTCACACAATCTTTCTCCCGATGAAATCTATTAAACGATTTCCTCCTGTACTATTTACCTTTCAGTAGTATGATATTACATTTATTTTCAATTGACGCTGACTAAAATACAAAAGCTATTGAATGAACGTATCTTTCTTCACGTATATATATATATATATATCCAAACGTCATTAACTTATTATTAGCATTAGTTTCAATGTTAGCCATTAAATTAAAACATGTTAAACGCTCCAGAATCTTTTATTCCACATTCTACCACTAACAATAGTAATAATACTAAGGCTTCTAGACCCATTTCCCTTCCCCGTGAAACCCAAACGCCATTTAATCGACGATCGATGCGACTAGCATCGCGCAAACTCGTCCATCGTGGGCGTTCCCAATCGTCGACACCCTCGCGTCGGCACCCGTGTGGTATCTAAAATTAACCCCGACGGGCGTCGCGACGCCGGCATGCTCCGTTTAATTTCTGTTAGCCTGCTCCGGTTTCTCGTCATAACGACGCTCGTCGCGACGCTTCGCGGAGACGTCGACGCTTCTTCCGACGGCTGTTGTTCTCCTGGCTATGGAGGACGTCGCGGCGCGGCCTCTGACAACGTTTATCTCCGCGTCTCGGCGCGAGTACGCGCGGGCTGAGAGCTTGCGGAAAAGCTCGATGAAAATCCACGCAACCCGCTAACCAACCTCCGCGTTCATCGTGCTACCCTATTCCGGTGGTACGTCAGACGACGTCTTCCGTTTGACGGGCAGCTCCGTCAGACGTCGCCAAGACTGACGCGGGCGTCGGTCCGCTTCATGCTCGCCGGATAAAGCGTCGCGAGCCTAGGGCGCCGTTGAGCTTTCTCAGGGGCGCTTTCTCCGTGGTTTGCTTCTTCGAGAGATGCCGACGAGGGGATCTAGGGTAGATCTGGTGGTCAGGATAATTTCTGTGCTGGATAGGCCGTTTCTTCGAATTTTTGTTGTTCTGTGTTTCTCATGGTAGAAGATGTTTGCTTGCTGCAGTTCGAACGTATTGATCGAAGCGTTCTTTTTTTTATTATTTCGTTTTGGCAATTTTTGTAGTGCTTGGTCGGCCACAGGGCTGACGGGGGTGTCGGGGGGCCGACTGCTGCGTGCGTTGGCTGTGTCAGTCGGAGAATATCGATCTGCCTTTGTTGCGTTGCTGGTTGGTTGGTTTGAATGGGGGGTTGAGCGAACAGTTTTTGCGGTGGGGCGTGAAGTTTGTCAGATAAGGAATTCTCGTAATTTTGTTTTGCAGGAATATTTATTAGATGCAGGTTTTTATATTCTTATAATACGAAATTGGAACTTGTCTTTTCTTTTACTTATCGACGAATTTTCGTTTAATTTTATTTCCGGTAATTATTTTTGAGATTGATTTCTTAATTACATGCAGCAGAGGTTATTCGTTTTTCGATAGAAAGAATGTACAATGTAGATACGTACGTTGTTTAGTAGATGCAAGATGGTTGGGCTGTCCAGTCTGTGGCTGATACTACTTAAAGAGTAAGCCGGTAATGCACATGTATTTAAATACATGTTTGAACGAACAATGTCTAGTATTGATGTTCCGTTATTCATGTTCATTATTTCACTGGCAACGAGGTGTGGTATTTAGAGAATTGTTTAATTAGCTAATTATTAAAGTGTTTTTGGTTTCTAACTTTAAACAAAATTCCATCAAATAAAAGAAAGTATTATTGGAGCCATGCTCTTCTTCAATGTACTAAATTAAAGTACTAATATTAAAGATACTTTGCCAAGTTACTATACTCATTTCAGCAAGGGAAACACGTTGACGCGCTTCTTTTCACCGTTTCCAATAAACACAATAATTCCAGTTACACGAACGCAAATTCACTATCCCAATTGTCGACTTATCCATTATATTGTTTCAACTTTACCTATTCCATCAATCTTAAAATTCGCATAACTTGAAACCGACCTGGCGTTACCGTTAATTAATTAATGAAATCACATCATATGCAGCAATCTAAACTTTTCTCCCCTTTATTTCCCTGAAACATTTCGCAAAAACCAAATTCGAATTTAACAAAGCAGAAGCATCGCTAGTCTCAGCTCTAAAATTAACATTTAAACAAACTAAAAAATCATTACTTACACTTTGCTTATTAATCGCAAGTTAAATCAGAATCAGTTGTCGCATTCTAATTAAATCCACCTACAGAAGCGCAATAATACCCTCGACAGTCTGGTTTCCTGGTGCAGCGTCGCGACCCCCGAGACGTCGTCGTCCATGTTGTTACTACTCGGCGTCGCGACGCTGCGTCGTCGAACTCCTCTGGGATTCTGTTTGCCGTTTCACTAAAGTCGTTGTGACCGAGCCGCGACAAGCAGTGAGCGACAGGTGGGCAGCTTTCATCGGGACCATCGACACGTCGACGCCCGAAGACGTCGGCGTCACGCGTCGATCCGTCGGTTGACCGACGCGCCGTCCTCCAGTCGACGTACAACGCCTTGGGGATGAGAGGGCGTCGGCACACCTGTGCGACCACGATTACGCAGGTCGAGAGACGAGCTGGTGCGGCACCAGGCGCCTATCATGCCACGTCGGCGTCCCGACGCTTCTATCCCTCGTTCAGGGACGTATACGTGAGATCTTGAACCCTTGACGTACATTGTGCTCTCTGTTTCTGTGCTACCTTCTAGAGATTATATTGGAAACTGACCTTTGTGGGTCAGGACCTTTGAAATATTTATTTCCGTGCATGGTAATACAATTTATTATGATTTGGTTAAATTAATAGTAGTGAATTTTTGCGGAAAGAATAGTGTTATAATTAGTAGATTATTGAATCTGATATGGCATGTTTAAATTGCTGCATCGATTAGTAGATTACTGCACGTGACTGATTATTCTTTGCACTTTTTAACTTAGATTAATTCTCCTTTGTGTACTCGTATGGGGGATGAATTAATTAATTGTAGAAGTACTGAATTAATTATGCGTCGCAGATAGCTGTGTTGGGTGATAAGAGAGCTGGTTGTACATATTTATTGTGCTCAAGAACGAGAAAATTCATAGATTTGTAAAAGTTTGGAAAATTATTAATCTTAGAAATACTACTTTTAGCATATACGTAATTGTACATATTTACAATTAGCAGCAATTGCTTTTTCTGCAAAAATGAGTCTTTGATTATCACCACGTACGTTTTACCAAAATAGTTTCATGTACCACATATGAAATACCATAATATATTTGGTCTTACTATTTTCTTTAGTATCTCACACTTTTTCCCCAGTGAAGAAGTCTAAGAAAATGATGAAAATGAAGAATGAAAAGAGTAAAGAGAATCATTCTCCGATGATTACACCTTACAGTAGCTTGAGTATCAATTTTATTGAAAGTACACGTTTCCGCCATTGGCGTCGATTCCAAAAATTTTTCGATCAGGATTGCATAAAATACCGCTAAGGGGTTAGTAAGTAAGTAGGGCGTGAAATAATTGCTTTATCGTTCCGAGCAACCTTATGAGTCCCTGCCTTTTAGCCGGAACAAGGGATAAAGAAGACAGTAGAACAAGCGCGTCGCGCACAGACAAGGCGCAACAGGCTGTTTCACTATCACTTATATACAATATGTCCGAATATCCACTGGTTATTAACATTTCTTTTAACTGAAATGTTATTTAATATTAAACAAAAATGTTATTCAGTCCATTAATATATTAATTATATAATAAAAAATTTCTCAAACTGATAAAATTACCACTCTTGGCAACAATTGTTTTAGACGAAAGGACTCTTTTCTAATTTATTCCCCGATTTAATTTGCGCCATTCCAAGACACATGTTTAAACTTCACTCAAGACCGTCTTCGTATACTTACGGTACAGGAAACATTCTGTTGCACAATGAAACGATACAAATATAATATACTCAAAGGAGCTTTATTTTCCATATTATCAGACATACTGAAATATACATATACAATCATATATTATACAAAAACGTTACTACAATGATAATACATAATAGTAAATGCCAGCTGTAGCTTCCGATAATTACTAACAAATCACTATAGCTACTATTGGAGATGGTGTGTTAAATAAAATAACTGTTATATCTGTCTCAGTCAATGTATTTATAACAGCTTAGAAGGAATATCCTTCTACTACGAAATGCTCTCTAGAACTGACTGAAAATCCCAAAGGAAACTGCGGTCGACTTTTACCTACGAATGCGTATTGTTTCATTTTGCAACCCAGGCTCCTTCGCCTAGCCAAGTACAGGCCCATCTGGTTCTCTTACTATCTATGTTAGTAAGACATTTTCCAAGAACGTTGAGACGATTTTGCTCTCGCATGATATATTTTATTTACTATCTCAAGTAATTATCCAACAGCTGCGAACTAATTTCCATTATCGATCTATTTCGTCCCGCTTTCGACTACTGCATATCCCATCCTCCCCAAAACAATCTCCTTTCGGATAATATTCATTCGAACCTGCCCAATTTCCACTCAGCGCCCTATAAACCACCCCAAACTTCTTCTCCAGTCCATCTTACCTTCGACCAACGAACACCACCCCCAATTTCCTTCTATCGCACACCATTGACGTCGCCATCGAAATCAGGGTGTCGTGGCGTGTCTCCTTGCCCTATCAGGAGACTACGCGGCAGTGTATCGAGTCGCCTGCCGATAATAAAACGTAACGAATGCCGCGAACACCAAAGGGAAACAACGTGCCACGCCACAGTAGAGTAACAAGGCAAGAGCACGGGGGTGGAAAAGGGGAGGGAACAATGGCACATCGCAACCGCTGCCACGCTCTACAATGGACAGCGACGCATTCACGAACGCGTATTGGTTGTTTCGACGGGAATAGATGCACTCGGACGAATGCACACGTGACCCCATTGCGGTGGTGGTTTTTCCGTCGGCTGGATTTCCCGACAGTTCCTTTTCGCTGCTAAGGAAAAAAGGGAGGAAAAAGCTCGCTATCCCAGGGAGCTTTCGATAAGACGAAGCATCCAGGCGGTTGCTTGCGGGCAGCCCCCGTTATCAGGCACGCAGGAAGCGGGACTTGGTCGACGCCGACGTCGACGTCGACGGCGTCGGTTTGTGCGTGGCCGTCGAAAAAGCGCGGGCGTCGCGGCGCCTTACCGGGAGAGCAGAATACGCCGAGTGTCGTCGCGGTACGCGAAATGCTTTCGAATCGACCAGCTCGACTTTTCGTTCGGGACGATGTTAGAAAGGAGAACGCGGTTTGATTGGTCCAATTGGGAGATCATTGGGAGTGCCTTTCTTTTTTATGTTCCTTTTATATTATATAGTGTATCGACAATGCATCGACAATATCGAGGAACATGAACAAAAATGAATGTCTTATTTATGGCGCTTTCCAGATTCGAATCGAAAGTTATCTGTTGGGCACCGTCTTTTGGGAAGGAGACCGACAAGTGTGTTCCTGATGAGAGAATGATCAGCATGTCATCAAGGCGAAGTAACTGTGAGTTGCATTTACAACTTTTTCCCGAACGACTTTACTGCGTTTTGAAATCATTTATTGTTTTTATTAATATGCTATGCTACTAATCTCAAACTAATGCTTCACAGTGCATGACATCTTTTCATTAACCTGTTTCTTATAAATGAGATATTATTAATAATTGGTCATTGCTAACCTTTGGTCGACCAAAGAACTATGCAAATCGAACTAAATATTCAATAAGAAATTAATTCAAGGTGCCCAGCAATCCTAGCCGATAGAATCAAACTTTCGTCGTAGAAATACTGGCTTTCTCGACGGAGACAGTTATTCTTGTACAATGACTTCTTATTTTCCAACAGGAGTCATCCCTTTAACATAACTAAACAATGTTTAGTAAACATCTAAATTCTAATTGTTCTATTCCCAATACATTATTCCTCGTTGTCGATGACAAATTCCATACATTTGTATCGACCTGTCGGCTACCCACCCCGTCCCCTTAAAATAAACTTGTTTAAAATAAGAGAAAGGATAATTTTATAACGTATCGTTAGACGCGAAGACACGGCGCCAGCTTAATCGACTTTTCAAGCACGGGGCAAGAGAAAAAGAGAAATATTGTACGCGAGTCGCGTCTCAAGGGCTTAGCAAACATAATTGGGAGCAGAACGAGTTCTCAGTTTCATTTTATAATTATCCGTTCGCCCAGTTTCGCCGCATTTTCATCTCTCGCACTCTCCTGCTTGTACACAATGTCTGCTCGTCGTTGCTTCTAATAAATACAAATTAAACGATATTTCATGGAACAATTAGCTTCGTGGAAGAGGCCAGGCACCATCGTGATTGCCCCCCTTCGCCCTGCCCTTTTAGGGCAGCAGGGAATTTACGTTGACGTCGGTTCGACAGTAAAGGAATAATTGCGCGGCAGTTTACGCAGAAACGTCTCCGAGCGGCATAGTCTTGGTCGATTCTCCGCGAAACTGCGGTCACTTAACGATGCAAAGTATTCTTGTTATTCGAGGGCGCTTGGAACAGTTGCGATTTCACGAATTTGTCTGAACTCGTTCCGCGGGACTATTTGCTCTTTGTAGATCTTGTTGGAACTTGTTTCCCCGCAGAAACTGCGCCGATACTATCTTCGAGTTTACAGGAAATTTTGTTTCCCCTTTTATTTCACCGACGAGAGTAATTAAGAATTCATTAATTCAGCATTAATTTAACAGGTTCTGTGTTTGACGGGAAGAAGGATTAACAGTCTGAAGCGTGATGAGATTGTCGACGTCTGTTTGGGAAAAGTATTTTGGAAAATTTATTTGTTTTTTTATTTTCTTGCCAGCATGCCCTCTCTCACGTGAATACACTAGCTGTATACAATTCTTTTATATAATTGCGAATGATATAGGGATATGCCTTTTAAGAATTGTTGCAAACAAATCGTATAGAACTTTTATAAACATTGACGACTCGCGTTTCAAGATCGCAATTTTAATGGTTTTTCAATCAACATTCGTAGGAATGCAAACTTTTGTTTTTACCTTACAAGTACGCCTCGAATTGAATTGCACCATTAATTGAGTTTACTTAATATTGATTGAAAGGTACTTATTTGTACCGCATATTAAAACATTATCAGTGTACAATTATTGTGCATTACGTGAATATTAGTAACGAATTTATTACGTATCCAATACTGTGCCCAGGTAATAAGTCTTTTAATTAAACCACCTTTACTTACGATACTATATGTTGTTAAATCAGTGAATTATCGTTTCATATAAGACCCTTTGTACTTTGCAACACAACTACACCTGCAAATAAACTACACCAATAAATGCATCTTACCATTCGAAAACAAAGGTACATCAATGAAAATTGTAATACAAACAGGGTTCACTATTAAATTATCCTAATCAAAAATGTCTAATACTTAAACTAGCACTCTTGTCGTAATCACGTTAACTTTTTGCCATTTAATTTTTCACGCGTACAAATTAAAATCATATTTCTTCTTCAGTCTCTGCAATCCAGTTTCTCTTATGCTTCTCCTATGCTGTTCTACTGTTTAGAAAAATAAATATAGCACTTAGACCGCGTCGTTTTCTACGATGTCCGGTTCGTGACGACATCGGAAAGGGGGCCTTTCCGCCTTTCAACTCATGCCGATTATTGCGAACAGCAAAGTATAATATTCGAATCGGTTAATGCACGAGGAAAGCCTGCCTTTGCACGCGTGTAGTCGGTGGCATTTACTCCATGGGACGGCGGATCGTCATTATTAGCAACGATATCCTATCACTATAGCAGGTGTAATGATCACGAGGGAATCGTAAATGAAATAGAAGCACTGCAATCTCGTCCTATGCATAATTACATCGGGGCTGCCTATGTCGCATGATATTTATTATCTACGCTTTTAATGTTGCTCGATTCCTATATTCTATTCGCAAACGTTTTTTAAACACAGGGAATAACGTTGGAAAATTTCTGTGGTTCGTGAAGGATAGCCGCAAGTGTAGTTTTTTTTCCCCCGGTATAAGAATCGATTATTTATTTAATACGGAGTGAAAATTTTTATTGTTCTCAGGAGAATTGGTACGGCTAATTGTAGTTTCAATTTATCATGCGTACCTACACGTACGAGAATTAGTTTTTGTCAATACTTTTACTGTTATCATTATTTCCTATACGTAGGGATAAATAGTTTTACCGACGGGTTGACAATATTAGTGCGATTGTTTTATTACAAACAAACAATCGTTCCATTTATAATTTTCGTTAAAACTGATGTTAATAAATTGGCAAGCCTTTACGAGATATACTTAGTAATTGAATGCACTGTCCACTGTAAATGGGGTCTATTACTATTCGACAATACTTATTATCCTTTCAGTATTGATTATTAGTATCGTACGTTTGCCCGTAATTATAAGTATCCTTTCAAGAAATACATGCCTATATTTTCACATTGTAATCGCAACGTCGAACCGCCAGGTATATCTGTAACAAAATTTGTCGAGAAATTCACCAATTAAAATACACCTAAATTACCGTTCCAGAAAGCCACACGCGCCACTAACAACAACAACAATATTATTATTTTTAACACAATATTTATTACAAATATAAATCCATCACTCGTCATCATTACAAATGTGCAAATTTCACATTGGACAAATGAGAATAAATAATTCCATTTTACAAGTACATATCACCAAAACGTAGACAATAAAAACATAAACTGTACCAACGATCTAATTACCTGCATGTTGCAACTTCTTAATTATAATCATCCTCCAGCTCGTACACTTTCACGTTCATACCACTCTGCATACGTACGCACATACATACAAACAACAAAAAAAACAAAACCACCATTCCAGGGATCACACTCAAACATCCATACTCATTCTACCTTTCATCTGTTACTAAAATCAGAAAACGGACCGATCAGTTTCATTGAACAACCATGATACCATATTCGCGTTCCGAATCGGGCTCTACCTGGAGCGTATATGTATTTACTTGCTCGTGACGCAAGAGAAGTATGTATCGCCGTCCGACCAGCCATAGAGGAGTTACGATTATTTCGTGAGCGGACCGTTGCGTTCGTTTCAGGCACCGTGGCGATTACGGTTCGAGTAATAAGTATAAAATTGATATCGCTTGTAATTTCGAGTCGTTACAGTCGGTCAGCAGGAACGGGGGATACTAGATTATTATAAGTCTCGTGATTACAGACCTTCGGGGCGTGAGTGTGCCGTAGCTGGCGATCGGCGCCATCATGAACACCTTTACGAGCGTTAATGAGCCACACTGCATTCCAATTTATTTTTCTTCTCGTCCCTGTTCGGCCCTTTCATCGTTTTCCCCTCGGCCCCCCCGTTTCTGTCGCGCGCCCTATGATTTTCTACGATACGCACGAGACTGTCAGCGACTTGGAGCTGGGTTACGACCGTCTCGAAAGAATAATCGGAAGCTATCGGAACGACGTGAGTGTTTTTCTCCCTTCTTTCTTACTTTTTCCCTGTTTTTTTCCCCTTTTGGCGGTGACGGTTAATAGGTCGTGAAGACGGCTGGAACGCATCGAGGACGAGTTACGTATTCCGATGTAAGAGAGGTTTTCGTTGGGAACCACCGGGTCGACTTGCTATAAATTAGCGCCTCGAATGGCCTTTATTTTTGGACCACTTGTAAAGGGTTTCCAACGAGATACGCTCCTGTCGCCGCGGCGGATTAAGCAATTCAATTGGGTGTCTTTTTATTTTCCTCTCTCTCTCTTTCTCTCTCTCTCGGTTAGCGGAGGTATTGCGTCTTTTTGAGGGTACTGCGTTATCGCGGGACGCTTTAAATGGAAGATAGCGTATCTTCTTTAATACGGCTCTGCCGTTTTGTGTAATGAGCAAAGAGGCGAGGTGTTCGGTGAGGTGGGCTTAGGACGAAGTTAAATAACCTGGATCTTGGTAGGATCGATTGGGCATATCTTAGAATAATATTGTCAAATATTGTATCGCTGGTTGGGTTGGTATTTACAAGAGAAATTGTCTATTCGAAACAGTAGCTGTGTGTGCTTTTTTCATTCGGTTTCCTCTAGGTTTTCAGTGCCATCTTTATCTTCTATCGGGTCTCGGTGTAGGGCCAGAATGAATAGTCGAAAAGGTATATGATTGCTAGAAGCGCTGTTATCAAGAGGAGTAGTAATACGAAATAACGAATTTTGGAAAAACCTGCGGACCAAAATAATCCCGTTGGCAAAAACTCGTCTCGCTTCAACTACCATCAGCAACCACAGAGAATCTCGAAGAAACGAAAAGAGAAGAAAAATAAGAGGGGGAAAAAATAATGAGCTGTAAGGAAGCATGAGAGTAGCGTACCAAAAAAAAAAAAAAAAAAAAAAAAAAAATGGAGGAAAAAGGAGAAAGGGACAAGAAGTTGAATCAAGGGTGACGAGTATCGGGTAGGATGAAGTTTCCCTTGTCCTTCTGCCTCTCACCCTTCGTCCTTCGAGATGATCGTGGCAAAAGGGGCGAAGAGAAAGGGCAACAAGTGGGCACACGAACGCACACGCCTCGCTGACGTATATTACAGTTGGCACGCGTGTTGCACTCGTGTCCGTGGATTGCGTGAGCGCAAAGAAAAATACGCACGATTCCTACGATAATACCGAACCGCAGATGAAAGCATTTTCCAGCAATTGTTACGTACTAGTCCTGAATCGACCATTTTACGTAATTTATATGGTAGGCGTGTAGTTATTTGTATTATTATTGTTATCAAGCCGTTGGTGTCCAATGCACTATGTATTTCGAGGACACTTTTAAGTTGTTTTTAAAAAATAGTGCAACACCGATGTAATTACTGGTATTCGAAGATTTCAACATTCCTTTGCCTATCAGAATTCTGGACACGTTTGCGATTATTAAATTATCCGCGTAAAATTATCCTCCTTGAAACGCGATATTGATAACACGAAGATTATTGCGTTAACTGTCAAGTAACGTGCACCGAAGGTTAATTTTAATTTTATACCGTTTAATTGTTTAATTGATCCTGTACAATGTACGGGCAACAGTGTACGTCCTTCTGAGATCGGTACGGCCTGTGCGAGTCCAGGCAAGAAGCCTCAAGGATATCGTTTAATTTCTTCACCTTCATTCACGAGCTCAAGTATATTCAGGACCACACAGGCCAACAGAAATATAACGCATGCAACCAGTTTACCTTAGCAAGCAATTTCATCACGCGTTTTGCTCGTGCATCGTGCATCGTGCATCATGCACCAACGTATATGCAAAGAACGGAGACATAATTTTATAATGTATCACTTACAGTTAGACTACACTGACTCGTGGAACTGAAACTGACTCACTTGTAACGCACCTGATGATCGACACTTTAATAGCCACTTTTTTTTAGAAACGATGTCACTTTGTATTATAAACAGTAACTGTTCGCAGGCAATATATTTTCAATCCTAATCAAAAATTCTAAGAAAATATTAAATTGGATCTTTGGTCATTTTTTCATTTCTTCTTTGCATAGCTAGATAGTTTTATCAATATTTCTACCAATATGTAATTGGATGTGTGTCGAATCGTTCACGATGGGCATGGGTGATTTTTTCTTTCATTTGCAATTCGATTTTTTGGCAATAATATTTCCAAATAATTCCTGTTCAACTCAAATATAATTTTTAATTATTGAGGCTTTCGAATTGTGTGAAATACTTCCAAGTTGACAGAGCTCTGTATTTCTAAAAGCGTTCGTAATGAAATTAAAACGAACATTCTCCTCGGTATGTTTTATAAATAATTTTTCAACGCACATTTGCATACATAATTTCTGCACTCGGCATTTATAAAATCTAGCATTACAAAACGTCTATTCAAATGAATATTGCCCGATGAGAAAAATAGTTGTTACGAGCCGTCCAGTGGCATACGCGGACGACTTCACAGAAATCATTAAAAAAAACATGTCCTATGTGTTCTTTGAAACGGTGCAACGTTAAACTATGTACAAGGAGCAGATTGCACGGCAATGGATGAGTCCAGTTCAGGCACACGTTCTGATATGCAAATCATATGTAGCCAGTGAAACATTGCATTTTTGAGATCCGCCGACTTGTACCTACTAACGCACCTGGAAAAACATGTACATCTGAAAAAGTGCGATCCTGACGACGCGTCGCACAGCAAATTCAACAGCTGTTACCTTGTGAAATTTATACCCCCTGTCACCTTTTGAATCGAGGTCGTGCCGTAGACAATCTGAATAATTAACCATTTCGTATATGTTCTTGGTTAACGAGAGAGTACAATTTTCATTTTATCCTTCCTTCGTAAGAAATTTGTTGAAATTGAAGCGTTGAAAGGTAAATTAAAATTCGTATATTTTCGTTACTAATTACTCTAATTTTATTCAAATTCGATCGAAATAGTCTTCATACATGCGTACCTTTATAGTAACAAATTCCTTGGAAAGCCTGAAGCGCATCATTCGTTCAGTCGACAGTGACGGTACATATACTTTCAGGACTGACTGTATAAACACTTGTTGTCGAAGATATTCTGTTTAGTTGCCTGTAGAAATTGCAATAGCGATGCACTGTTGCGGATAATGCTTGTATCAATATTTAGAAAAAAAAGTTGCTGAATATCTGAGGGATGTACATGCGTATACCTAGCGAAGGGGTTAATCGCGAGCAAAATTCAGTGCAATTCATTGCACGGGCAACGGTCCACCGGAACCTTATTAATAAAAGAAATAAAACGAAAGTCCAGCAGACTTTTCAAAGTGTTAACGACTTCGCTAAACTCTTGCACCGTCCCTGCCTCGCAGCCATCGCCACAGAAATACCCCAAAACTGAAGTCACAATACCAGTAGATACATACGTACCTCGTTATCACCTCGTTATTTACCCTCCTCCTACGAATTCTAATCTCGTCGTCCACCAGCCCCGCGCTATTTTCCACTCGCGGTTCGTATCCGTTTCCCACAGGTCACGCTTTCCCCCTTTCCTTTATCTTTTCCTTTAACCGCTATCGCTTCCTGTCGCTGTCGATCCCGCCGATATTTAGCACCTCCACGGGCCCTTTTCTTTATCGTTCCTCTCTGCGTCACTGTCGGTTAACCAGTGTACAATATACGTGTACAGTGGGCAGCAAAACTGAACCAGGCGCAGAAATTTTCAACCAAAGTATTATTTATTATTTTATCAAACATAAGATGGTAATTCATTGTTCATTATCCTAGGGATTTGAAGCAAGCTTTTAATAAAATATCAGGTGATTAGAAAAAAAGACCTTCGCGTAAAGAAAAAACAGAAGGAAAGCGTGAAAGTAAGTTCAATAACTAACGTAATTTTTCACTTTTCCACTAATTTCCTTTCATTACTTTAGCGATTAGTCTTTGCCTACCTTGACGAATTTAACCCATTGCCGCACACTTTTTGTATTATAATCGTCCCCAGAAACGCACTTTTTTTCATGTTTTGAGTAAGTCAAAACATGAAATATCCTGCACGAAATCAACTTACATGTTACCTAGATTGGCGCCTCATTTTTTGCTCAATGTATCACTCGAAGAATTAACAAATAAATTTATTAGTACAGTCCGTACTAATAAAGCAATTAAACGCCTAAAGCAATTGCCGTCGTTCGCGTCAATGAGTACGATGAGCCTCGAGTGAAAAAAATCGATATACCGACGAAATCACTCGCGACGTCGAATCTTCGTCAATCATGAAAATCGATTTTCCGTCGAAAGGATCGATTGCGGCGCCTACGCGGATTAGACATTTCCTTGCCCCTCCTTGCGTGCGCCGTAAACCCCTTGAACTCTCGGACCCCCCTTTTTTTAAACACCCCGTACTTATATTTACAGTGGGTCTGCGGTGTACGCATTTATACCACATAGACGTGCAACAATTTTTCCACTTCTTTCCATCCATTTCCCGCCTATCTTTGCCTCCGTCCCTCGCGTCCTCTCCTTCCTCTCGTTTCTCGGTTCGTTCCTCCGCTCCGTCGTCGTGTCTTCCCCGGCCATTTCATCCCCCTGGCCCCTTCCTCACCGGGCACACGAACCAGGCCCACCACTCTCTGACTGACTCTCGAGCGCACCTGCCGCCGGTTCCCACACTCGTTGCCCTCGCGCCGGACGTGACGTCATCGCGTGCCCCTCCCGCCCTTGGTCGAGCCGTTCTGGAGCGTGGTTCGGTGCCGATTTGCCGCGTGTACGTACGCCAACCGATCCGATCGTGTCGGCGATCACGACCGTGGGCAGGGAACCGCGCGAGCGCGGCACACGCACAGCCGCGCGCCGATACAGCGCAGCGCAGGGCAGCGCAGCGCAACGCGGCGCAGAGGCGTGCTGCGTTTAATCGCCAATGACACCGTGCGGGGCGCGTGCACCGCACGGATCAGGAGACGCGACCGAGGATCGTCGCGACGCGACGTCGACGTTTCCGCGACACCGTTCCGGTTCGACGCGGTTTCACGGATCGATTCGTTTCTGCGGGGCGGTAGAATTCGGATTGGCTTTGATGGTCGAGAAGACGGTATAAAAAATTGGTGGTTCTTTGGGCGGGGGGGAGAGTGACGGGTAAGAATTTGTTGCCGCGAGGTGTTGGGGAAAGGGGTGCGAATTTAGAATACGACTTTTGTTTTTTTTAATTTAGAGATATTTGAATAGGATCGCCATTAGTGTGCCCAAAATATAATTGTTGTGGGGTAACTTAACTTCTTTGTTGGTTTCTTTTTTTTAAATCGTTTCTGTCATATCGACGACATTGAAGATTTCGGAAAACAACTCGTCACAATGGCGTAGCTTGTACATCGGATTGTAAAGCATCGTTTCGACATTTTTTACGGTGGGGCAGATTCGTTTCCGTTGAGCGGGAAAATTGAGATAAGCCGGAGATCGTTGAGGAGATGGAATAAAAATCATGGAGTGACTGTCGAAAATATGGGGCAGAAGTGCATTATCATTTTTGTTATATTAATGATGTTTCAGATTTTTAGAAATAATTCATGACACAAGCATGGCTTGTACGTTAGATAGCAATGGTCTTTGGTTTTTAATAGCGGGCCGATTCTTTTGAGGGAGTGACTGTTAAAAATTTCTGACTGAAATGTATTATAAGTTTGATTATATCGCCGGTATTCAAAGTTTCTTGGGCGTAACGATTCGTTACACGACTGCGGCTTGTACGTTCGATTATAAAATGGATGCATTCTGCTAAAATTTGTTCTTGGAGCATTTTTTGGTGTATGTATACTGTGGCTGTCAAATAATTCCACCAGATTTATAGTTTTCACTATATTGCTGATACTAAACGGCACAGGTAACCATCCAGATACCAAGAAAACTGAAAAATGCAGTTCAATGAAAACGATAAAAAAAGATAGTTACCTTCATGCTCTCGCAGCGCTACACGTTAATCACGAAACGCGGCTCATTTGCAGCGCTCGAGATCGCATAAATCACGAAACAATTGCCCCCTCCTCGAATGTTGCAGCTTAAGATCGTCCAATGTGTTTTTCCACACGCGAGACATAAATCCGAAAATATCAAAGTAGCCGTGCAGGCATTTAAAGCTGAATAATCAATTATCAGTGCGGGACACGAGAGATCCCCGCGCGGTTTCGTATAAATTATACCAATCATCGTTCTCGATCGTAAAAAGAACAAACAAGAAAGTATGCAAGGAAAAAGAAGAGGTAGACCCTGGAAAGGGGCACCCAAAGTGACCTTCTTTCGGTCGAATAGTGTTCTATCAAAAGATGCAGCAGGTGCATCGTGCTCGCACGCACTCATCACTCCAGAAAAGATCCGCTGGAACAATCGGTTCGCCCTTTCGATCGAGATCGAGGGGAGACCAAGGCTGCAACGTCAATGGGAACACTCCACGGACCGATACGAGTACACGCGCTGCCTTTTCTTCCTCTTTCTTTTTTCTTTTTTTTTTTTTTGCAACCCGACTGTCGCAATATCTCGGTTGACATACATCCGGTAGCCATTTCGAAATACGATGAGTGTGCCGAAGATTGCGCCACTATTCTTTTCACATTAATCGGCGATAATCGAGGGGAAATAAGTTTCGTTAGTGTAATGCGTTTACATCGGTCGAGATGTTTGCAGCGTAAGTAGCTGGTGTGGAACTGGATTGGGGTGCACGATTTTTTTTTACTTTCAAATCGACAGGGAGTGGAGTTTAGATGTAAATTATTTCTTTCCTCTGATTTTGTTTATTTGTTTTTTCTAATAGACATTTTAGACGTTTCGGTAAAAACCGTTGCGAATCTGCTTCAGCGGCTGGCTTTTTGATATTAACGTTTAATTTACCAATTTCTTCCGCTGTAATAAAGTTTTATCTGCGGCGTTAATTAAACGATTAATTTGCATCAGATATCTGTTAATCGTGAGCCAGCAAAAGGTTATTTCTATCACTGTATTATACTCTTTGTTTTACTTCTAAATTCCCAGTGCATACTGTGCAACTCTTGTATAATTGCAATGTTACTAACACGTTGCTCTAGACATTTATAAAAGTCTATATTATTATTTTCTACATTTTAATCTTCTTCTTGTTTATACCATAATCATATAGAAGCTTCCCTTCGAAGTACTCATTTTGTAACACGAAACTTTCCGTGCTTCGTCACAAAGGCTTAACGTTGGTTTCTTTTGTTCGTCCTGATACTTGTTACACTTAATCACGCAGACTTTTTACGCTGTCGCAATTGATTCTTGTCCATTCCTGTTATTTTTATTCGAACAACTATCGGGTTAAAAGAAACCGGGGCGACTGGTTGCACGGCACGATCAATAGCAATTTTCTTCATCCTTCGTTATAACGCTTCATTTTCTCTATCGATCTTGTATACAGTTCTCGATACGTAGATCGTTCAATCGTGCATCGTATCCGGGAGATAAGAAATTCTTCGTCCATACGTGCAATACGCTTTTTGCTCCGGCTCAAACGTGATACCGAACCGAAGGTTGGCAGCTTTTGAAATTAATGGAAATCATTGTTCTTTCGCGCGAGCCGATACTCCGATATTAAAAGCTACTCCGACAATAATATCGGTGGCGTTGAAAAATAATCATCTTCCATCAGGATTTAAGCAGAACTCTCTATCCATCGCATTACTTTGTTAGGGAGTTCTGTGTACTCAATGTAATCGGTAAACAGTGTCATTGTTAATTAAAATTTCCTGAATGATTCGAGGAAAAATGGATCACGAAGCTCAGAACTTTCCCCCGAGTAAAATTCTCGTCCGTTCCCTTGAGTGACAATTCGTGTCACTTCTCTCATCTTCCTCGATGTGTATCGATTTCATCCGTTCGATCAGTCGTTCCCGATCAGTGTCCCGATCGTCGTCCCCTTCGAGGATCTCCTTGCGATGCAAGCTTGCCTCGTGATACGCGCGCCCCATCCACTTTTCCATCTCTATCGCCGGAAACGACCACGATAGACGCGGAGCAACGAAGATAAAGGGTTGCAACATGTTACCGCCGACAGGATGCGCAATTAGTTGACTGATAAATTCCAACTACATAGTCGGATTTTTCTTTGCGATCGAGGTGCAAGAGTCGATTAATCGTTCGGAAATTGTGAGTTAATAACTTCATCGCTGACCACATGTATACGATTTACGTGGTTCACGTTTATGTTTCGCAACGATGGACGGTACTTGCTTGATGAGGACACATTTGCCTTACGTTTTTTCCCCCCTCATTTTTCTTTCTCACTTCCTCGGAGACCTTGAGATAAATGGTACCTGCAGTTCTACCGAGTATCCTTAGCTGTATGACACGAAGGGCTATGTTTTGTTTCTTTGGGGTTGGAAATTGCGTCGCTTATATTTCAATGTTGCTATGCAACTATACGTAGCAGGTACACCTGCTGTAACGTCGGATCAGTACGTTGCTCGTAGCAGCCAAGTTACAGCATGCGCTGGAATGTTCGTTCTGTTGGAATATACTCGGTTTACTTCTTATTTTAAATTATCAGTGAACAACGAACTATAATATTATGTACGTATTAAACGTAACGTATTAAAAATGCGTAACGAAGTATCGCAACAGTGTTTATTATTTAACGTAGCAGTATTCCCGCGTATGGTTAATTAAAGTAGCAATATGTAACGTCCACTTGTCTGTATGCAAAATTTTTCCACGACATCTGACGCTCCGCGGCGAAAAATATTTCGGTGTCACCACATTCCCCGCTTTAATTCGGCCGACAGAAAGGAAAAGATAAAAAACGATTAATCTTTGTCTCAAACGTTAACACGAATCATCGTTTGTATTTATGGGCGAGCAGCAAGCACCGCGAACGTCGCATAAAGAATAGTACAGCGATGCCTGTTGAAAAGTAGTGCAGAAGGTCGTTGGAGGCCGTGATTTACCGAATGACTGTGTGTCACGTGTCGCGTAACAATGATCATCGACGGCATACGTCATGTAGACGTCCCTCCTGATTCTAATCACGTAGCACGTGAGTAGAAATCTTTATCAATTGGATGGGGACTTCCTCGTGGGGCTCTGACCGGTCATGCGACCACTTTAATAATTCGCGATTTATATCACGATTAAAAGCCACTTACGCGACCGCGTCATACTAGCTGGGAAGCGTTGCAAGCACCGTCTGTCATTGTTTTTTCTTCCCCATCTTCCTCCTCTGCGATATTTCGCAATCTCCTCGCTCTGCCGCATTAAAATACGTGGTGTTGGAAACTCCGGGAACATGCGATTGACCAAAATGTTTAACAGTCGTCAATGGATCTGTCGTCGAACCGCGCTGCACCCAATAAATAGAAAACTCGATCCGCCCTTCGAAAGCAGAACAATTTAAGCCGATCGAGTATCCATCCACCCTGCGCGTACACGCCGAACGAAGCTGTATTATTTATGAGACGACCCAATGTGTACCAGACCGACGTCCGCCTGTATATTATCGCGCCAGAGTTTCTTGAAATTCCTGCGGGGATGGTTGCACTTCCTGTGTGTAATTTGTCCACGGAACTCTCTCCTCTGTTTGCACTTTTACGGGAATTCAATATTAACATTTTTTAATTAGCCCCGGGACGCGCGTCTCGCGGCGGATCGAACGACGGAAATAAAACGGTGCACGAGGTACGGATTACGCTCAATTTGTTTACCCCAACAGCTGTGGCCGCCGAAAACCGCGCTGCTTTCACCTACATAATTATCCGTCGCGCACGAAAGCACCACGTACGTACTCTGCTTTATCATTTGCGTTGCTCACGGGGTCGCATTAACCGCGCGATTATTATTAATTCCGTGTAATTGACTGAGTTCCCTTATATCATGCCGAATTGCAATAATTAAGAGAGTCGCGGTACATATCGGGACGGATGATAATAATGATAGTAATTATATGTCCGGACGGAAATCGGAATCGTAAATAAGGAAACACGGGTGGGGGTAATTCGTCGACATTTCGGCTGAAACAATTTTGCCCGGGTTTCACCGAGAAACGTATGAAAGAACGGTGGGGATCGGTTGGGGGAAATTTCTTGTACGTGGACGATTATTATTGGACGGGGTAACGCGAATTTACGAGCCTGGCGGAATGACTCGGTACTGGTTGGACGGTGTAACTTGGTTCGATATAGGGATACGGTGGATGTTCTGTACGTTATTGTTAATTTTGCTGTAAAGCTGCTGACTGTCCAATCTTAGAAAATATTGAAGAATTTTCTGGTCAAATGTGTAAAGAACTGGTACATCGATTCGAAGATTCAATCTGAGTGGATGCAAAATAGGGGATGATTTTTTCCTTCTTTTATTTCAACACGTTGACTGTCACGGCGGTCATATACGATTGCTGATTGTTTCTCCTGTGACGCCACGGTGGTCATTGGACATTGGCGAGTGCTTGAAGCCTTTATAATTGTAAGAGTTAAACGAAAATTGACAGTTAATGGATAGAAAGGAAAAAAAAATACATTCGTGACGTCCTGAGCAGAACTTGTAATTTCGGTGCGGCAGTCAACGTTGCAAGGGGGGAAATACCTTTGGGCGAACGAAAACGAGCTGATTTTCATGATTTTCTTTGAAAAGGAAAGGTTTGTTTCACATTTTTGAAACTTCGGATATCATTTATTATAACTTTTGTCTCCTGTAACGTTTTCTTTTTTTTCAAAATATTTCAAAATTGCGGAGCTATCGTACGACCTTCCGCGAAGGTTGTAGGTGGTCAGAGACAAACAAGAAATCCGTATTTCGATAAATAACATTCACAATTTGTCGGTGAACCTCGAAAAAGTGAAAAAAATTAATACGCTTTTAAACGAAAAGTACGAATTTTGTACGTAATTGCGGCTGCATTTTGCCAGAAGAAAATACCAGGTTCATATAGAATATAATATTGTTGTACATATGTGTGCAAAAGTTTTTGAGTTATCCATACCGCCAATTCCGACAATGTAGTTTTGAGAAAAACGCATTTAAAAGGTTGTCCCGCTGAGCTGCACCGGCGGCGATGGGCTTTGAATTTCGTTTCGAAACTTTCGGAGCATATTGTTCAGTTGTTGCACTGCCATTTTATGGCGAACAAAAATTTCGCGTTTTTCTTAAGATTCCAAAGGTATTTCTCCCCTTAAGCTGAAGAATTCTACATTTTTCCCAGCGTCGATCGGATACTTTTCTACCATCCAGATAAGACAATTCGGACACGATCGAGCACAGAGGCTTGTATCGTAAGATCGACGCGAACGCCTACTTTTGCAAGTGCTCCTCCGGCCCGAAATTGTTCTCACGAATTTCTGGGACCCGTCCCGTGAATATCAAACAGTCGACGGGCCACGCGACACGCATACCTATGTCCCGACTGATTTTTGTACACTCGTGGCGTTCGCGTTTCGAGGAATCGACGATAGGAGCATCGCGCGGCACGTAACCCTTTCATGTGTGGCCTTTGGAGTAACGTGTTCAATGGCAGAGAATGCTGGGGCACCGACCCGTCTGAAGGAAACAGTGCTGAATCGATACAGATTTCGATAGGGCATGCCCTTCGGATGATCTTTCATGAGCTCTTACTAGAACTACGTGAAAAACAATTAAAAGTGTACGGATTAAAAGAACGTGGCTATATTTCGATTACACTCCGCGAATTCCGTAAAAACAATCGAAAGCTCAATGGTTTAAACGCTTCTTCGTTAATCAGCGAAGGACACGAACGAATAACGGAGTATGTACCTTGTACGTTAAATCATCGGCAACACGTGCCATCGTCGAATTCAACGTTGAGCAATTTTCCCCGAATGGGAGCCGCGTCCTGTCGTCCGGATCGTGATCTATAAATACCATTGGTAGCCCGTTGAAAAACTCGTTGCTTAGGTTACGACCGATCGTGATCGCATTAATATTTATACGGTCTCGGCTCGAGGCGCAAAAAATTGCTCGCCACGGATCGTGGAACCGAGATGAAGTGGATCTCTAGCTGTACAGAGGAACGGGGGAAAAAATTGGAGCAAGAGAAGCGGCGGAAAAGAGGGATTCATGAGCGTGTCGTAGGTTTTAGATCATTTTTTTTTTTTGTATTTCTCCTTTTTTTCCTCCCTGTCCCCTTTGGTAGATCGAAAACCAAACACTTCAGGGACGTGCCTGTGGGAACGTATCTTCGCCATGGATAAACGCGTTATCCACGCCGGACAAGAAATCACCCGTGGATCGATGGGATTCGTTCTGGAAGCTTTGTTTCTGCGAATTGAACGGAATGCACGGGGGTTGAATCGATATGCATGATATGATAGACGCGCCCGAATAATTGACAGCATAATTGTAAATATATAATCGTCGAGGTGAAGATATGGGAATTGAATTAATGAATTGTTATTTATTCATTGTTATTTGTAACACCATATGGATGTAAGACAGAATTTGAAAATCTCTATGGCAATGGAATAACGCCCAACGACGGTCAGGCAATAATTGAAATATTCGTTCATTAATTGTTTAAAGATAAAACCAATGTAACATTTCAACGCTTCTTTACTGTGAATCATGCAAACATGTATTTTAGAAATAATCCAGCGATGTTTGTTTAACATTGGATGAATTGCACGATACAGTGTACGGATAAAATGCAATAATTGTTGAAATGCACCGTCCCAAGTATTTAGTAATAAATTATTCATTCTTTAATTACAGAAATTCAAACGTGCCAAACAGCTCATCGAATCAACAGGTTCAATTCAAACACTGCATCCCTCAGAACGATAGTCAGGAAGAAGTAAGTAAACATTTAACTTGCAATTATTTAGACGAAAGAATCTTTCTTTTAATACTATAATACCATTAGAAGAATATATTTAAATGCCTCGCAAAATATTGTTTACGCGTTTTTAACAAATATACACACGATCGATAGGTTCGTTATTATTTTGATTGAATGTAAGACATTAATGTCTTTCAGCTGTCCTGCAAATAATAATAAAAATTGACCACCCAACTTCGTCGGGTGTCTCGTAAAACATTAAATGTCATAGCCGACCCACGCGCGTTCTTTCATATTTTTCGATTTTCCATTCACCCACGAAATTTCCTCGAAACAGTCGCGCAGTATTTCGCGGGATTCTCTTGTTAGCATCAGCAACTTCCTGTTTGCGAGCTGCGGGTCCGATGACGCGATTCCACCTCTTCCTCTTCGGTGTTCTTTCATGCTACGTGAGTCACTCGTTCTCTCAATACGTTTAGGAGATCCTGACGCATTCGCAGACGAGTGATAAATCTTTTTTCAAGACCCTGAGTCAAACATGCTTTGCAAATTTCCTCCTAACCAATAAATGATTTTCATTTTTTCCGTCCACCGTGTGCTTCTTCTGCGAGCACGCCCAGCAAATCGTTTTAAACAACACAATTTTCTATTTAATATCAAAACGAATCAATGCGAATTCATTGGAACGTAACGAAGCATTAAGATTTGCCATTTTTTTTAATGTTTTAGGTAACTATATTTCCATACCCTTTATTTCATTTTGGGAGGAAATGAATCGTTTAAACTGTCGCTTGAAATTAATTAATATTGATAACAAGCGGAGGCACGAATTTGTAAGACACAGTCAGCGATTCATAGTTTAGCGCTGCTTGAGTGTCTAAAATATGATTGTCCTTGAAAATAGAAAGATCGGAGTTTTTAATCGTATTTATCAAATTGCATTGATCAATGACAAAATACTATTCTTCATAGCGGAACATATTGATTAACTTGTTCACAGAGTTGGCATACAAAATGTAATCGATCGAATAGTTCATCGATGTAACGTTAAAAAGATATTTTTTACCGTTACTGATGATGCGACGAACTTTTTCCTACGCATTTATACCATAAGATAATTTCTCCTGTTCAGGTAAATGATGGTTTTCATTCAGAGCCGCTCTCACATAAATTTATAAAGTATATGTAATCGTTTAACGCGCCAGAAATTAATGACTGATGTATGGTGTCATGTGGCATTTCCTGAACATGAAAGGCGCCGCAGTCGGCGGACATGTTTTTTAGCACAACGTAAAATGTTGCATACATGTCCCGTCAGCCTGATCTTGGATTTTCCAATCCATAATTTCCTCTATCCATAAACGTCCATAATTCGAATATTCTGAGAATTATACCAGGAAGAATATATTATTAACAACGCTGTCCACGGTGATTGTACTTAAATAAAAGAAAACGGGTTGTGTTATTTATAAATCAGACTGGAGAACCTGTTGCCGATGGGGAAATCGATTAGTACACTCGATGTGCCCACAGTCCGTTTTATTGTCTCATTTAAAATTAGAACCACGTGTATAGTTAATTTATTTAAGATTTGCAAGCAAAATATATATATGTTCTGTAATGTTCGTGGTAGTGGGAAATAGATCATTTAATTTACTCTCAGGCTACAATTTATTTTTATTTACACACACTACATAAATATAAGTAATATATTCTATGAACGTGTAGTGGAAGCAGGGTATTATTTCGTCTGTTTCAATTGTAATATACCTACAAGTCTTTTTGTAACATAGTTTTTATACATTTCATTTATTTCACTTACGGATTTTAATCTGCATTTCCAAGAACGTCACAAAATAAATTATAAATATTGTGGAATAGCAGTGGATTGAGAAATACATATAGACAGAAACAAGATTTTCAATTAAACACTAGTTAATAAAATAATCGTACTTCAACCGAAAGCTTGCTAAGTTCGATAATTAGTTAATACTAATACTGTCACATTTTATAACTCGTGAATGTTGTAAATTATACATAGCTTCGAATTCCCCTTGTTTCCCGAGTTCAATTCAATACCCCCATTACTATGCCTCTCGTAGGCGCATTATAGTACATCTTATTGAACGAGACAATATTCAAGAATAATGTACACACGATGATTGAACCGTGGTGTAAATTACTGAATAGGTTGCGTTGACGTCATTGATTGGGAGGGAAGGTGATATTTCGCATTCGGGTCTTCTTGTAGACATAAACCGGAAATGTCTTGAATTCCATACGTAAAAGTACACGCGGTCGATGAACGTGATGTTTAAGTCATACACTAGTCATTAACTTCTCAATGAGACTTAAAAGGTTAAGATCAATCCGGAAGGAATTCTACACAACGTAACTATACCTTCTTTTTTCATATACTTAGATGCTCTTCCTTTCGACAAGAATGAATAGGCAAATAATGGATCCATATCGTTATCTCATTTTTATTAAACATCTATACCCTTTTGAGCATTGCTGAAACTTAAACTCCTGCCTCCCATAGTGTAATCCGCGTTCCATACCACTTGCCGGTCACAACGATTCCCAGAAGAGTTATTCAATCGCAAACCAATTTCACTAAATGCTATATGACATAATAATTCACGACGCAACATTTAATCAATACCAAAAATATCTACATATCGTCAAGACGGACACATGAAATAAAGGAGTAGAAATTAAAAACAGATCGCCATTCGCATTATTGAACCGCCCATAATTCCTATAATTTTACGATCCACGCCGCGCATCGAAACGTTTCCAACGAGAAGTCCCCGGCCGCGACTACCTTCCCGCCCCAGAGAAGCTACAAATCATCCAGCACATTCGAATCAAGCGGTCCTTTCGTATTGTCGTAATTCATTGAACGTCGTTGGACCGCACCGCAGTCGCCCGTGGTACGCGCAACAAGTAAACGCCGAATAGACGAAGTGGATGCGGCCGTAACGCAGGGGCGACAAGCGCGAGCTTCGCCGGGGTGAAAGGATAGTAAGGGGGTCGAAAGCGGAAGGGAACGGTACGGCATGCCGCGGCACTACGATCGAGGAGAAAAGGAAAGGCAAGGCAAGGCAAGGCAAGGCAAGGCACGAGCTGCCTCGTGGACAATGGCCACCGTGAGGCTATGGGAATCCGCGGTGTGAAGGCATGTGTTGTTTTCTCGAGGCCGTTGGAGGACGTGTCTTGGCTCGCATCGTCAATTTGCCTGACAAAAGGAAACCACCGTGGCGTGGACAGGATGCGTGACCAACCGGATTCACGACGATGCGTGCGCGTACGCGTGGAATCCAGAGGGACAGAGAAAGAGAGGCGGAGAAAGCGAGATGGACGAAAGTAAGAGAGGAATCCGTTCCTCGGATTGTCCGGCTCTTTTGATCAGCGGTCTGACTCGGTATTCTAATCCTTCCATGGAGACGTACCGTGAAATCCTTGGGCCTTATCCACCCGATGGGATTACACGTCACGATTACCTGTCCGTCTGTCTCTCTGCGTGATTCGATGGTCTTCTTTTAGGTCTTTCCATCTTTTCTCTTTCTGCTTTCTTTCGTTCCTCTTTTGTTCCCTTTTTGACGTCGGGTTTCGGACGGTATTTCGGATTGGCTATTGGTGAATTCTGGGGGTGAGTCTTGCTCGAATTTGGAGGGGTTTACTTACTTGTTGGATAAACAACGCCCGAAGGTCGGTTTATATCGAGTGCATCGTTAATTAATTACGATGTCACGAGGATCGATATTTTTCTTGCGAGGGAACGGGTTGGATGCTCGGAGTAAGTGTTTCCGAGAGGGTTTTTTTTTAATGAAGATATTACGGAAGATAAAAAGTGAAAGTGGAAAGCTTGAATAGAAATAATAGAAAATAAAAATAGCAATTTAGCCTACATTTTAGTGAGATTATTTCGTTGATATCATTTTTTTTTGTCCAAAAACTGAGGTGTTATTGTGTTCAAATGCGCAGGGAACAAACTTTAAAGGGACAATGACGCTAAAAAGATTTAGTAAAGGACAGTATTTGCATTGTATTCAAATTACGTTTAAAAGAACTTCTAGTAAAGTTCAACTTACTTTTTCTGGCTGGAAATAAAAACTCCACAGTGTACCAAATTATCGCGTTCACATAATATTCAAACAATTCAACGGCTACCTGCAAGCTGTTAGAAAACTATTCGGTGAACATTGTTCCTACTTGCATCAAAATTAATATATCCAAGTAATATATTCATTAATCAAATATTTATAGGTCGGAGAATTGATTTCGCAGTGGTATTAAAATATTCTTTCATTGCCCCCAAATAATTTCGTTATTATACTTTATAGGAGAGAGCTTGTTTATCAGCTGCATACCTCTTTAAAATAAGCGTCGCACATAAATCATTCGTCGAGTGTTTTTTCTCCCGATCCCGGTTTCACATTGTTACATCGTGTATGATGGAAATTTCACGCGGCTTGCATATTAATTTCCCACTGATTTTATCGATTCTTTTAACCGTACACGTCGTAGCTCATGGCGCCATGATACTCCGTTATTATGAGCCGTGAGTGATCGCCAATTATATTCGAGGAGCATACGTTCAACACGTTCCAGACGTTCACGAAAACAAGAAAAGTGTAACCCGGTGTAATCGACACTTTTCACTTTCCATAAAGTGTTAGCTAAGTAAAAGTTATTGACAATTCATTTTAAAGCTTGTGAATAATTTTCGTGCACTGCGACGCAGCCTCGTTGCATTCTGTATCTGAACTTTGTTTAATAATACTAATTGTCAGTTTCGAGTAGCTAAAAAATATTCCAAATATCCATCGAGTTTAATAAAATCTTCATTCAGCACTCATTGGAATGTAATTTAAAGATACATATATTTATAAATGAAATGAATATTTCACGTCGCATTCCCCAATACACTGTACCATAATTCTATAATATAATACATGTCCACAGACATTTCACCTAATTTCTCTAAAAAATCCCATTCATTTCCGCCGTATCGGCTGAAGGGCACGCCGCACACCTGTGATTAACCCGAACAGTAGCGTGCATCCAATATTAAAATTTCCATCGGCACGAATTACGATTCATTATCCATTACCGTTTCGCGTGGACTTTAAAACAATTTGATGAACCGTAAAAACGACGGCATCGGTAATTACCAATTAACCGTAACGCAGTATCGGTAACCGTATACCACAGCGGGGTACAAAGTTAATAGCGACAGCGGCGTGCAGGCCAATAATTTCACCTTTGCATGCGAATTTTCGTCTACCGTGGCAAATTCAACCGTACGCGAGACAGTCTCAGAGTGTCATATTGCGGTTTATTAAAAATCTAAATGTTTATTGCGTGACACGCGCCGCCACGGACCGCCACAATGTATGCAAATTATTGCAAATTCGAATGGAAATGCGACGTTTTCACTGGCAAGTGGGGCAGCATCGTCGAATTGTGTAACCTCGTTGCAGGGTTCCTCCTTTACGAGCCGTACAACTCAGGTGTACATGTCCGTACATACGTATGTACGGCAGAATTGGAGTTAAACCCAAATATCGAAACGGTAAACACGAGGTATGTATTCGGAATTCGTAACAATTCGTTGCAGCCTTGCAAATACTGCCGCTACTCCTTTCACGGACCGCCGAAGACTGTTTTCAACTTCTTTTTATCGGCCACCATTAGTTCCACAAGCGAGACCGTTCGATCCGGACTGCAAATTTGGTTTTGCAAGAATGTATCGGGTCGCTCCGCCAATAATACCATTTTTATGTAGGCAACTTTCAGTCGATAAGATGCGTAACCTGCCCCGCACGCTTGTTAGTAAGTTATTTATTCTTTGCCATTTTTTTTTTTCCATTTTGCAAATACGTTCCACTTTCCCGGCAGTCCTTGCATCTCCCCCTTTGGCGATATTCTGATCAAGCTTCGATGCAAGATATATTCGTCCGTTGGGTGAAACCATTGAATATTCTCCATCCGGCACAATCGATCGAACTAAAACCGCAAATATCAATCTACAAAATAAGAGGAAATCAAATGATTCCCCACACACCGTCCTAATACCCATCCCAATCGTTTCCCATGAATTCTATAGACCCATATTACTCCAATACCAGCAGTACCGGCGTCTTCATTGTCGCAGCACGTCTGCTCGAGAATCATACCAACGATCTTTCAAGCATGATCCGGGGCGAAAACCGAACGACAGCCCGGATCGTGGCGGGCGTAAATCGCAGCACACGAGCAGCACACGAGCAGCACACGAACAGCACACGTACAGCACACGAACAGCACGCAGCTTTCGAACCCTCGCCACGATGCCCCCGCATCCATCTCGATTGTACGCGCTGCTAAAAAGAAATACCCCCCCTTCCCCTACCCCTAGACCAAGGGTGAACGACGAGGAGAAGAATGGCCCTGATTCAGTTCAGGGTGGCTAGGACACACTTGCGAGGCTTTTCTGGTCGTCGCCACGGGGTGGATCCAAGTCGAAAGAGGGGGTTTTAGGGGTCGGAGGGGGAGACCTTTCGTGGCCTGGCCGTTTTCAACACGGGAAGACTCCGATCGACCGGTTCCCACGAACGAAGACACACCACCTGTGCGTCGGAATGAGGACGAACAACCCCGTGTAAGCGAGCAATCGTCGAGGGGACGTGTCATGATTTCCGAGCCTAATTTCGACCTCGTGCACCCGGCTATATGTGTGCAGGCACACCCTGCATCGGAATGGAGGGGGCGTTAAACGATTTGCCAAGGGTTAGGGATTCGGTTCGAACCCTCGATTGGAATCGGATCGGTTGGGGGAGGATTTTTTTATCGCGATTGAGACGATTGAGGGGGAGTAGGGAAGGATTTTGCTTTTTGTTTTTCGTGGACGGGGGGGGGGGTGTTCCTGTTTTGACGGTGAAGTGCTTTTGTGGGGGTTGCTCGTTGGGGTTTGTGATTTGAGTATGAGGGTGGTTGTTTCGTTATGTTATGGGACTCGATAGGGTGATTGTTTAATATCCTAGGTGGGCTGTAGAGAAACGGTTGAATAGGGTTCGATTTGAAATGGATATCAGTGACGGTCTGTTATGGGGAGGTGATTATGGCTCAATGTCGACGCGCCTTGTATTTTAAAGGATTGTTTCGAGGGACATGTAAAGAAATGTTTTGTTTTTTTTACTACTGTACTATATTATTGCATTGGAAAGTGCACAAGTACTTGTACTGTTTTCCAGAACTGTTAATAAAACGACCGGTCTTTCTGAACTGTGCAAACGTAAGTTCTGATAAAATAAACAACACTTTCATATTCGTCGATGAATAATTCTTACCGAAATCAGGGTCTCGACGGTGGAAAAGGGAGAAAGATTGCAATAATTACAGAGGCACAACAATTCTGGCTCGACCGACCCCGTTTTCAATACTGCACAGAACAATCGTTTCATACTCATTTCCGCGGAACATCTTCGTGCTGGAAACATCGATGGAATAACGCATTACAGCAGGCCCGCGTTATCTGAACGAAACGCAACCGCCGAAGTGCAATCCTCCCCGTATCTCGATCGGAGAAAGAGACATCTTCGTCCCCTCCAGCAGTTCGAAAAAAATTATCCCCGTGGCGTCGTATTATAATTTACGACCGCCCTAAAGTCACCGTCGGGACCGCGTAGATATTCTTTTAATGGGAAACTAAGGAAGAAAACGGCTGTATAATTAAGACTTGAAACGTTAATGGGCGACAGAAGGGTGCGGCGGTGGCGGTCGCAAGAAAACGGTGGCGGCGTGTTCCTTTCATACAAAAAGCACGGCGCCGCGTGTTCGAGAGAAGAGAAATATGTATCGCATCGGTTTGTGTATATACGACTGCTCCTGTGCCGCGGTTCAAATGATCCCCGGACGCCCATTCAACCGGTAGCGGTTGTTAATTAGTCCCCTACTCGTTTTAAGTTCACCGATCAACGGGCAAATAAAACGTCGAACGTCCGGCAAACGGCGCTCTCATCTCTACGAGGCACCTCAACCCTTTTCCTTTCCACGACGGCGCGGCGGCGCGGCGGGCCGAAGGACAACTTGTTTCGCGTAATCGGCCACCCTCGGAACCGTCCCGGGGTCTCGAACGGTTAAGAAACTGTGTATGCGGTCCATTTTGCGATTGATTAAGTACGCTCTGCGTGGACAGACAAATCGAGGGTCCTGGGGAGAGGAGTCGAGCTGACGGTTTTAGTACGATACAGGTAACATCGGGTAATTTGTTTAACTTTTGATTGATACGACGGGCCGTGTTATCGCGTGGAGGTGTAGTTAATATTTCATGCAGTGCGACTGGGGATTATTCTATTGTTAGTTTCTGCGGTTGCTGGAAATGGATTTTGTTTGGATTTTGGGATTTCCGTTGGTGGAAATTTTATTATTATTATTTTATTTATTTATTATTATGGTTTAACAACGATTATTCAAATTGGGCCACCAATGGTTTAACAAAGATTTCTCAGGCACCCTAAACTCTATATTTACGCGTCCGAATTTCGTCATCAACTCGCAGGCAATCCTCAACGAACGCACAGCTCAATTTTCGATTAACACAACGGTAACTCGAACACCAATAATAACTCCTCGCCGATTCCATCACCAACCCTTACTTCCTCCAACGCACTCCCAAAACACTATGTTCCATGAATCAGAAAAAATCCAGGCTGCGATCCTGCAACCAATAAATCAGCTTGATAAATCGCGAATCTCGTTTGCCCGTTGATCTTTACTGAACTACCCAGAACGGACGCGACGCTCCCGCGGAGCCAGCGAGGAAGTGGCAGCAACGGGCGTCTCAGTCGCGCGCTGGTAGGGAAAGAGTTAAAAATAAAGGCAGAAGCACGCAGCCCGGTAGGGGACCGTTGTTCGAGTAACCTTTTAGTCAGCATCGACGTTAATTCGGGTCGGTGTGTACGCGAAGCAGGTGTCTGAACGAGCGGCGAGGAAGTAACGGTGGGCGAGGAGAACGATGAGACGCGATTACCAAGAAACTAACGGTACGCTTGGGGTACCGGTGATGGCGAAAAATGCGAACCGCGAAAATTGCAGCCCTCCGCGGCTCTCCCCCTCGCTGTTCTTTATGGGGGGTGGGGAGGAGGAGGGGCGAACGTGTAAGTGTACCGTGGACTGTTGCGCGCCACCCTCTCGCCCTCCGAGATCTCGACAGCAGGTGTAATTCCCGGCCGGGCCAGTTTGTAATTGAGTCGGGCTAAACAGGTCACGCGGTCATTTTGATGTTTATCGGACGAAGGGCCTCGCGTGATGCCCCGTCTCCTTTCATTCTGCCTCCTTTTTATTTCCTTCTCCCTCCGCCGCCGTCGCGTTTTTCTCTTTACCGTCGTACGGTTCCTCCTCTCCTCCTCACCCCAACCCATACCCTAGCGCGCCCCCCCTCCCCCTCCTGGACGCCCATTAAATTTCGATTGAATGAAATGCGTTTTCGGCCGCTTTCGAGAGGATTCCGCCGACACGGGAGAATTTTTTGCCGCACTTTCGCGGACGTTAACAGGTAGTTTCGGTGGGCTGGAACGATTACACGTGGAAAGTGGGGATGATTTCGCGACGAGGAGGATCTTCGGATTAAGGGTTGAGGGTCCAGAGTGTGCTGGTTTAGGGAAATTGCTCGTCTTTTCGTTGGAAAGTGTATACGTGTTGTCAGCGAAACATTGCACGTGCGTATGCGTGCAGTCTGCAAAAGCAGGATAGACGAAAATCTGTTGAACGGGAACCTTGATTAGTCGGTTTTATATGTACTTGGGAACCAATAATGAATGCCAAAGCGGAGAGAAAAAGAGATCATATCCATTTGCAATAGCAATTAAGCTCAGCGTGGTTGCAGTTACTCAGATATAGAAGGTAAAATTCCTCAACTAAGCCTGGCCCAGACTCCAGTATTATTGAAATGAAGCATCTGAAACATGATTATCGGAATAATCCATCGCCACAGTTGGATCTATACTGTCGTGTAATAATTGTACATTAGTTTATTTGAAGAAAGAAATGATTCGCTCCGAATTATCGGGGCCCAGAACGCATCGCCTGCACAAAATAATTCAAACAAACCCTCAAACCAATTCGTACACCTTTGAAAAATACTCTGGTATAGCCCAGCTTGATCCACAAAATCGGATGATCCCGTAGGGATCGTCCGTTCCCCCTTTCTCCTCGCCGTCAATCCATTTTTTCCCCTCCTCCCTTTTTTCGTCGGCTTCATTATCGCATTGAGTTAATGGCCGGGAAGAGAGCAGCGATCGGAGATCGGAATTTCTGATCCGTTCGCACGACGAATAATCGGGCATTAAGTCGAACGGGCCTCTCTGCCTTCTCGTCAAGGGGCACGAAATCGGTCTTTTAATCAACTTCACGTTAACGCCGCGATCTCGTAGCAAACACCTGTGAAAGTAGAGGGGCAAAAAAGAAGAAGAAGCTCTAAACTCCTTCGCGCCGTTAATGGATGTTTATTTTCAAGCAGCGATTGCCGCTAAATCCTTTGAAGAACCGTACGTGATTCCATGGTTCGCGTCCTGTCAAGTCTGATACGGATGGAATATTCGTTCGACGTCCCGTGGGAAGGATTAGATCGTTAGATTTCAGATTATGGATGAATGGTCAGAGATCAAAGCGATCGACGTCGGCCTCTTTGATTCCGCAATGCCGGAGGTCCCCTTGTCTTTGTAGAGAATCATCCTTTCAGCTTCTGTGAGTTTGGTAGACGGTGTATCGTATGCCTCGGTTATTTTCAAGTTCTGTTTACGTTTCATTCCCATTTATCTATTGTATTTCAAAGTAACGGAGACACGCGTTAAATGCAGCTTCAAGCGCAGCACTTCAGTTTCTTCTATTTTGATATACCTACCCTTCAAATATGTAGAGCGCAGGAGTAACACGTGCATACTATACCTCTATTCAAATAAACTTACCATCGACTACGGTTCTCGATTAAAACCAAACGCTTTCGTCGTGTCCTCGACACATTCGAATAAAAATATCGATTGATTGTCAACTGAAACGTTGAACACTCTAGCGAAACTCTTGTTGCCAACGGACATCTGGGCCAACCATCAACTGTCCGACTTAAAATCCTCCATGACGACAGAAAACCCGATTCCTTTGAACCGATCCCGGCGTCGTATGGCGAATGGATTTTTCATTACTCGAACCGGTCGACTTCCGCAGGTCGACATTGATATCTCGATTTAATTATCCGACGTCGCCCGTCCGATTTCGACGTCGTCAAATTCACTTGTTCCACGACCAAACGAGCGCAACGGTGACTTTCACCTCGCCAGATTAAGAGGTATAAGGCCGATTTAACGTTACGCAACGCTCGCGTACGAGGCACAGGATCGTGAGCTAGTCGCACGAGGCCCAATTAATCACGGGACAGGGGGGCGAGGAAGGGGGTACCTTTGAATCGTCGTAACACGCGTGCAATCTGCCGGCAGCAATCTGTCCAGCTTACGTAAAATCTAGGCTCCGGTTAAGGCCCGGGTAATTCGAGTAGCGGGTGGAATACGAGCTTTTTGCGTGTTGTCGGTGCTTGGTTTTTTTTGTTTTTTTTTGTTGTTGTCGGTGCTTCGACAAGCCTTTCGGCTGGTCGGAAGTACGAGTGAAGAAAGGGTTAATTTACGACTTCCTTCATCAATTACACGCTGCTCGCAGAAAAGGAAAAAAAGCAGTCCTCCGGGGAGGGCGTTTCGCCAGAATATTTTCAGCGTTTGATTATTATGGATGTTTGATTTAATAGAAGTGCCGAATTTTGTTAGGGCTGAATGTTCTGAGGATTGGCACGGGCACGGGGGAAACATTGGAGAGTGCAGGGAGAAAGTTTCATTCGGTGGTTATTATATGTAATTCAAGAATTTGTCGTAAATTTTCAATCGAAACTTTCGTACGGAATTTTGTGGCAAGCTGAAAGGCGAATGGTATAATTGGCAAGAGATTATACACATGAGTGTATATAATTGAAGTATAATTTCAATTAATTCGGTAAACAGTGCTGAAATTATCTCGAGAATCCTTGTCCCCTATCGTCCACGTTTTATTTTATTGTTTCCACAAATTATCCATCACGCGTGACCGGCTTTCTAATTTCATTAATCCAATTTTAATCTGCCCACACCTCATCGTGAATACAGTTTTACGAATAACCAATTTCCAAAAGCACGGGAAAATGACATACCTAACCATTTAATGTGCATACGTTGAGCCCCGCGCTCTTAATGGCACCACGATCACCTGGTCACCTGTGCGCTCTGTGCACACATGAAAAATGTTTAGCCTCGGAACATAAAGCAACGTAACTGGTCCGCGCCATTGATGATGCCTCGAGAATATCAAAACATAATTATAACATTATAGTGAAATATTCATACCAGAAACGGCCGGTCTTGCAACTGATTACTACGCTGTGCCATATCTAGTGGTGCTGGTAATCACGCGCCCGTTTAAACACACCGAACGTGAAAAAGCAACACGTCGTTAATGGTACGTCTCAAAATCGAAACGGCAGTAAATAGAAATTCTCGACGGCGCAGCGGCACGAAAATTTAATATCTCGGAGCGACATTTACGTTGCACACATTTTACATGTAAAATGACCACAATGAACTGTCTTGGTGTAATGATATCCCTTCTGGGGGGAGAGAGAGAGAGAGACCCACAAAAGACGTGCTCACCCTGGAATCCTTGTCTGTGCGAATATGCAAAATTAATAATACTCCTTAAAGAGGTTCTCGAGTCGGCGTTTGTTAACCCTTTATCTTGTGAAATTGATTTTATTGTTTGGACTTGGATTTAGTGGTTAATGCGATCGGTCGATAATTCACTGAAACGTGTGATCGTTGTAATTCGAGAAATCTTGCTGACAGGAATTCGTACACGTTTTACAATTGAAGAATAAAATATTATATGAAAGTCGTGTTTTCGTGGTTAATTCCGTTTGCTGATTATGAGGTTCTTATTGGCTGGATATTCTACACCTGCTTGCCTTAGACAATTACCGGACTAGTATGCTACGCGTGTGCAACAAGCATGCTTCTCAATTAAAATCCGATGGGACACTTTTCTGTATATTTTGTTACGTTCCAAGTTTAGCCTGCTGTTATACGTACGGTGAGATTATCATGGATAAATGTCGATTCGTTTTAATTTGAGATTTTACGATTTCGATATTTATTTTACTTGTTACGTATAATAAGTAGAAATTTATTGAGTGGCACTTCCATTTTGTGGACACTCATCTAGATTAATACAAAAAACTGTTACCGTTTTTCCAAGAATTGTATTATTACCCGCATACAGCGCTATAAAGCTTTTCTTATCTTTACACACTCTCTGGAATTACCTTTCCTCGCAGATCGTCTACAAGACATTTTCTGCAGGCTCCCGGCGGCTTTTCAAGCAGCTGGATCACCCGGACGCATAAATATTTGTCCGGTACTTTAAAAACGATCGGGGAATAAAACACTTAATGCTCTCTGTCTGATCACAGTTTAAACCGTTTTCATTGACCGGTAATCTTTGTTACAACATTGAAAGGACACATTTAATATTGAATTGATATATTCGACGATTATTTCAATGAGTAGAGTTTCGTCTTGTTGTGTTTCGTGAATCAAATAATGATGTGTTAGGTCCGTTCTCGTGTAGCATTTGAAATTTCGTACTACACTTAAAGTAATTGTTAAAAATTTGTTTCCTTCAACCGATCGTCTAACAGTAAAGCGTACTTTTTAAAAGAGACTACGAAGCATTTCGTTGATGCTCCAATCTTTTGCTCGTTTTCTCTAATTCCATCTTTGCACATGCATTAAACATTCGCTTACGCGTTTATATTTGCTCCGGTCAGCATCAAATTAATTTACAATCTCACCTAAATATTTCATATCACAGGTATTTAAAAAAAAGGGACATCCATTTAAAAACTTAAGAAGCTTTGTTGCTTGGCGAAACATATAATATACCCTTCCCATTTATCAATAGATACTAAAAGGGTGTAACATCCCCGTCTTATACAGTGAGATTCCTGGCTTGTTCGTGATAAGCAATTTCATGCACGTCAATCTAAAGGTTTGCGTTCGTAATACACGTGTACCTTTTGCTGCAGCGGATTTGTTCGTTGGAATTGGATAGCGTGCAATGAACGCCTATAGGCGTCACGGTAAATAGGCCACTCGGGCTATGCTCGGATGGGAGCGTACGATTGTTATCGACAGACTTAACGTCGAAAGGGTTAGGTCAGACGATGCAGTGGGTCAAGTGGATTCGTCACGGTGGTTTAGGCTTTTTCAGCGTTTCGGTGAAATTGCCAGTTTGCGTCGTGCAAATATGATTCCCGCGGTGAAAAGTGTTCACAGTAAAATGACGGTCGTTCGGGTGCAACGTTGTCAATTTTTTTGGTTTTGTAACATCTTCAAGGATGTTGGAGAACGAAGCTATAAGCATTAAGCGCCATACTTTTGTTCAATTACATTTATTGTTCGCAAGTAAGTAAAGAGATGAGCATGTTCATAATATTTACAAGACGTTTGGTTAAAATGTTACAATTGAAAAATACTCACGATTTTATGTGATATACTTGCGCATTAATTAATAATTAACGAGAGATTGAACAATTACCTTGGCAATTAATTACCTGCTGGAATTAATGATCAAATTCTATTGTTACTTTTAATTCTAGTTTCATCGACTATTTTTCTCGGGATTGTCATAGCAAACGCGCATATGATATCTGATATTAAGCCGATTATCATTACGCAGGTAGACAAATATTTTTGGCTCTGTTAACGGTTCGAGCTAAATCGAAGGCCTTTTAAATACTTGAACTTGTAAAGGCAAGCCAGTTGGCACCTGAGAGCCTAAGGTGAACGGACTCAAAAATGAGGATCGATAACATCATAGATCTGTGCTACTGCTAGGAGAAGTTTGACGCAATAATACGGGTTGCTAACGTGTCCGACGTAACTAACGCAACCAAGTTTCGTATATCTCTAAATCGATTCCCATTACGTCTCTGCCTTTAGAAAATTCAGTTTCAAGAAGAAATAATTTCCTAAGACCCATCATCGTTGACACTGTTTTCAATATAATAATATTAATCGAAAACAAATATTTGTATTGGAGCAAATTGTTATTTAATATTACTATCGGATTACTCAATATTATTTTTAATTTAATATTACTCAAACGATTTCTAAAAAAAAGTCACCCTTATTTAAAAATCCCTATGCCTCTTTATGTCAGCGAATTTCTGTATTAACACCAATTTTCCTCGTTATTTATTGATTTTCGAACCCAAACCGAAACATCTGCTAAAACAATTGCACATTCGTGACACCTCAACGAAGCCTAAATCAGCGAAAACCCATGCAAAACACGTGCACCCATCGCTCGATGCAGCCACCCAGGGCTCGACACGTAACCCCTTGCCAGTGCCGACATTCGCGCAGATTCAGATCGACCCGACCCTCTTCGGTACAAAAAAAAAAAAGAAATAAAAAGGACAAGCTCCCCCCGACGAAGAAGCAAGAGAAAGAAAGGAAGAAAGAAACGAGGAAAGGGGATCGTCGGTGCCGTTGGTTGTCGTGGTAGGGTGCCGAGCGAGATGTGGTCAACAATATGGCCCGTGCTCGGTACAATAGCCTCGTATTATCTGCACAACAAGCGGCAATGGGGCCACGCTAAGGTTACATTGCCGGCCAGGTTGGCTCCTCTGCCTCACAAAAGAGGACTCACGGCTCGGTGCACAATGCGATCAGGAAGAGCGACAGAGACGAAAGTGCGCCACGGCTCCTCTGTGTTTCGCCACATAAAGCCGCCTCTGTACGTGTGCACACGTACACGTCCAAGGGGCTCGAGTCTGACGGTTGCAACGCGTGTTCCTTGCACGTGGTGGGGCAGGGAACGGCTTCCACGGGGCCTGAGAATCTTCCCACGTTTCTCGTAGCACGAGCCAAGAGTGTGCAAGCGTGGAATTTCGGTGGCGAAGGAGAGGCTACCCATTCTGCGGCCGACCGAGAACTGCCACGAACCTTACCAGGGGTTTACGCAACAAGGACGGACTATATACGTGTACGAACGTCGACGGGAGAGAGCGAGTACGATCTACAACCGTTTTCGATGCCGTGGATGAGAAAGAGGGAGACGGCGGAACAGTGCGGAAGCGTTTCGTACACAAGCGCACGTTCCGAATTAGCGGAGCCCGGACTGCTGCTGCTTGCTGCTGCTTGCTGCTGCTTGCTGCTGCTTGTTACTCTGTGTGTTGGCTTCTTGCACCTTCTCTCCCGTGATTCCCGTGGCCCGGCCTGAATTGCCTCGTCGCCTGGGAGAACGCGCGACAGAGAAGGAGAGAAAGAGATCTGCGCCGCTGCTGCCTTTTCGGTAAACATGCTCCGTTCGATGGCGGGTCCGTGGACTGGCGGCTTCGTTGGACGATATTGATTGCCCCCCTTCAGGTAACTTTCTTGGGTGCCACCTTTTCGTATCGGAACGTCTTAACTGTGTGTCTCATTGTATACCTAGAGATCGCGTTTGTCACTCGATGCCTCGGGAGATTGGGACTTTTCAATTCATTTTCACGTTTTCATGCGGGCATGGGTTAGGGTTTTCATTCTGGGTAATTCAACTCTCGACCGAAGTGCATTTAGAGCCGCGGCCAATATTTGCGGGGATCGATGGAATCAGAATATGACCATGCAGCCACGCGAGTGCGCAAAGGGTTGAAACTGATGGAACTCTAGACCCGCACAAAAATCGAACGAATAAAAGGATGAATCACAGCCTGCCCATCGTAACGTTTTGCATATGCCTCTACGCTGCGGTGTTAATACCAACGACGAACAGATCTGCGCCTGATTCGCCGCGAGGAAGCCGTAAGAACTGGGCCGTTAACGCGATTAATAATAATGCAGCCGGTGGCTCGATGATAGCACGGTGCCAGCGCGGATAACGCTCGTTTCGTCGCGTGCGCGCGCGCTCGCGACCTGCACCGCATCCGGCTCGGACGTCCAATCAGTGTAATTATCCTACTGGTCCCTTTACAGACCCGCACTCATGCTAATACCTCGTTTTCGACGTCGAGAACATTATATTGGTCGACCTGGGAAGGGAAAAAAAATCACTCTTCATCGTGATGAATGCGATTAAACCCCTTTCGGGGTGGATTTTTTTTCTTTCTCGACCGTGATCGTTCTGTCGCGCGGAAACGAGCGGTGATATACGCGTTTTAACTACCTGCCCCGCGTTTTAATAGCGGTGTTATGGTTTATTAATTTGTTGAGAACTTCTGTGCCGCCGCGGAAGCGCGAGACGCGTTTTAAGGGGGATGGTTTGTTTGAATATAAAGGGCTGGGTTAAATTTTACTCGTCTGTGCGAACGTTGATTTTTTCTCATTCGCGTGGTAATTGGAGATTAAGATAATTTCTGCGCCTTTTAACGTGCTTTTTGGTGGGCAGGCTATAGCGTACTTGATTGCGATAGTTGTACGAGAAGTGAGATAGTCGGAGAAATTTTAATTTGAGGTTTAGATTTTTATGTTAGTGGTTAGTGCCTTGTCACTTCTAGTTATTTGTTTTCTTTTATTTCCTAGGGAGCTGTGGGTATGTGTTAACGCGAAGAAGGAAATTATGGTTGTACGTGATTTAGCATACTTTACTTGCTATTTAACACTTTGATATTCATATTTAAACCATTGCGAGTGGTTACATGGATTTTGAAATTTTGATTCACATACATTTGAATTTTTATTAACATGGTTCTCTTTCCCTGTAATCCTTTATATTTTTTGCTTGTTTATTGAACCTAATAGGAAATTTCTATTTTAACATGTTTGTGCTAGCAATATATAGTAGCATCTTATTTCCAATAGAGCCGTTTGAGTGTTTGTCTTAGCATATATGTAATTTTCTTAGAACCGGTAAAATATTAAAGATAAAAATATTCTCTCATTCCTGAACAATAAAAATAGAACGGTACGTGAAACCAGTTCGAGTAACTGCGTGTTTATAACTAATAATCACGTAGTTCTTATAATTTATAAGAATTATGAAACATTATTCAAAGAAATTTTTTCGTTTCGATCGTTTCGACCTCACGCTTCGCAACTATACTCCGTTTTCATTTATCTCGTGTTGTAACCACTAAGGCCTGATATTAAAGAATATTTTCATTTTTATATTTTACAGTGAACTACATTTTTTCTAAACCGCGGCGCTGCTTCCTTCGCATATAAGTAACTTTAAATTTAGACATCACTGAAATATTCATCCAATAAAACTCTTACAATATTTCCCTATAAAAAAATATTTCCATTCTTCAATAAATCAGCCTCGTTTTAAGCCATTCGATCTCAATTCATTTGAAATTGCGTCCCACTTCTTTTATTAAACCGAATGTAACATAAACGCCAAGCATTGTTTGAAATCAGTTGAACTATAAATCTATGCAACATCAGCGTGTTATTTAAAGGTTCGAAATGAATCATCGACCCTCGATTGAACACGAAAAATAGACCGTATTAGTTATCGTATAATAAGAAGGATTTCATTGAGCCAAAATTAAATGTACAACTTGAACGATGATCGAGGCGACCATTGATGCTGGTGCATTAATAATAAGTAGATGACACACCAGAACACGGCTGACGAAATTATTTCAACGTAACCGAGAAGTCCGGCACAATGCCAAAACGAACGCGAAAATATATTGTGGCGGCTCCGGCACAATTGTATCGAACACACTGCGTGTCATAGATAATAGAGTGCGAGATAGAGTGTTCGACAGTAGTTTCTGTACGTCTCGTTATCCCCACGACTGTCACAGAATAAGTACGATGCCCGTCACGTGTGCGCGTTCTTTCGTTACTCGTGAACAATTGTATTTTTTATAATGCTATTGTGATTTAGTTAACTATTAGACATCGTGGGATTCGTCGTAGAAGACGCGCGAGAGGTAGTGAAATTGTACAAATCTTTCTGTGTTTTTGTAGTGCATCAATAATAATCTCGTGTTTATTAATGAAGATTAATAAGTGTTGAAAGTAATTGCCATTTTTGATGACGATGCGACTGTCAGACTTTCAAAGCGTAATTATGCCATTTACCTTACATTCTTATTAACGATTTTAATTAATTAATATCGGTTAACTATTATCTGTACGGAAGAATAGAGCGAACTTCAGTTTGGAGCATTAAAGAGTTATTGCAAAGGTTTGGATAGAAAAATAGTTTGTAAAGGAAAAGATATGGTTCGTTCCTGTTCCGGTGGCGTGCAAAAAAGCCCGCAAAGTTTCAATAATTTTCTGGAGTAGCAAGGTACTAATTTGTACATACAGTACCCAAATTAGTTCGCAGGGTTCAACATTTTTCACGCAGATAATAAAGTACAATCGAACAAACTTTCTTCTTCCAATTGAGTCATATAAAAACTATCACCTGAATGTTACCGAAGCACGAACATCCGCAGTCTGATATTATACACTCTTTCCTCTTCGATTCAACTGTTAAAATTACACGTTCAACTATACAGGCTGATTCATGTGATTGGCTCGAACGGTATTTTTATATGGCCGACGGTATTAAGGCTTTCGCAGTGGCTACCTTACTGTATGGGAAATGTTGCCAAAAATTTAACGGTTCAACGAGAAAGGAAACGTATGATTCAGTTCAGAAAACTGGAAATGCATTTCCTTTCTGCGTGATTCATCGTAGCAAAATAACATTCTGTCGAAAATAAATATCATTAAACCAATCCGCATCTTCGTCTTCAAATTATTGCGCATTAGATATTCGTACATAAAACCTCATTATACACTCATTGACCTAATTTTATTAACCATCTTGCATTCGTTTTACTTCACCTGTGCTCCAATTTCGCCCGCCCGCTCGTTCCGATTGCAGTCAACATAGAATTCGAAAATAATAGCGGCGCGCAATGCCGACTACAGCGGACGCTGCTCTAGTTTACAAGTCCTCGCTGTCAACGTGCAATGAAAATCTTCAAAATCCGTTCATAATTCTAACAAAACAAGACGCCCGTGTTAACTGGCAACTGTCACATTTGCTCACCTCTCGACATTCTTCAAAAATATGAGACCTCCGCGATTTGAACCGTTTCGGCCGAAAATGATCACAAATCCCCCGACTCGGTAATTTAAACCCATCCGCGACTAATCAACGAGATTCCCTTTCGAAGGAACGCTCAAATTGGCCCGAATGGGCGGGGACAGGCTGCCTAACCCTTTCGCCCTAAACTTCCTATCTAACCACATTGCGCATTAATTCCCCCGAATAATTCCATTCGCAGTAATAAACTTCGTCCTAAAGTTAGCAAAATCGTACAACAGGGGAAAAAGAACGCAAACTCGCGATAAGCAGTAGAACACTCCACCGTACTTCATCGTCGAATCATCGCCGTTCTCGTTCGGTCCGCGTCGAGCGAACTTTTTTCACAAACTCGCCGGAACGAACGGGGTTAAAGAGACATTACACGGCCCTCGAGTCCCTTTCGAGAGATACCACGATCGTAGAAACGTTCGCAAAGCGGTGCCGATGGGCAGTTAAGACGGCAACGAATTCTTTCGACGGGCAAACAGACGGACGGACAGAAGATCGTAGCTCGATCTGCGCCGCGAGGTCGACACTCGCAGTTTAGCGGCGAGCCTCGTAAATACGCGGACCATGCCCACCTTGGGGCCCTTGTTTGGCCTATCGGCTTCCAAAAGGGCTAAACACCTCGTTAAGTCCCGCAAGCGAAACCTGTCCAAGCGGTCTCGGATGGGCAGGTCATTAAGATCGTACGCTTAATTCGAAAAATCGACTGCCGATCCGGACGGTCGTGGCGCACTTGGAAACCGGTTGCGAAGGATCGTCGCGGCAAACGAACCCTTTTCTATTGCCCGGTGGACACGTACGAACGGGATCAAGGGTTTTTCGGAGTCACCGGTGGCGCAAGTGGGATTAAAGGATTCAACTGTTGGGCTGCGACCACAGCGTTGTAATTGTATATTGCCCCGATCGCTTGTAAAACGATTCTTTATTACTGTGTCGTCTGCGGTCAGTGCTGAGGGAATATTGTTCGGGGTAAATAGTAATATTATCGCTTATTCTTTTTGTCCTTAAGTGGCTTTACTATTGTCAGGAAAAGGGTTAAATTCGGTGTGTCGCACTGTATAGGACGAGCCGGGAAACTGGAACAAGTCCTACCTCTTTCCCGAGTGCCATTAGAAAAGCGCGTCGATGGAAAAAGTTAAGCGATTCGAGGAAAGTCCTATTTGGTGATTTGCACTTGTTCCAATTATATCTTTTTAAGTAGTATAAGGTATGCTTATGTCCATTCAGTCACACAGAAGATACAAAGAAACGAATGAATGCCAGTTGCAGGAGAATTACCAGACATTTCTGAATACAAAAGCAAAAAAAAAGAACGATGTATTAAACGTCTGTCATGAAATTGAGTACAGAAATGGTCAAGGATCTTCATTACTAAATACATTTATTTATAGCATCCCAAAAACTCAGCCTTAATACTTACATAAAATAATCTAGTACCTGCAGAAAACTCTCCCATATACTTGCACATAATAATGTACCCTAATAGATATCCACTCATAGGTATCAAACTTAAGTGTACCCACATTCCTATTAAAGGGCAAAGAAAATTGGGCACCTATAAAATACAAATACAGGTAACCCTCCTATAACACGGTGTCCAGCAACACGGTTTCGCTTTATCACGACCAAAAATTTGCGTAATCCCTCGTGCAATACGATTCACTTACAACGCGGTTTTATATAATATATATACGTATACATCAAAATTGTTCAACTTATCGAAGGAATATAATAAACTGTCGAATCTCCGCGCTAAGCCACCCCTTTGCCAACACGGTATTTTTTAGGACTATTTTTTAGGATCCACCGTATTACACGAGGGTTACCCGTACGAGGTGCGAGGGTGCATCGTACAATTCGTGCAAACAAAATATACACAGACCTCTCCGGGCCAGTCAATTCTCTGGCCCTCTCGCAATTAGAAAAGGAGCAAGCTACACGATCCACCCCGTGTACCCAAGCAACCCCCCCGGGCCCTTCGAACGACGCATACCGATACCAACGGAATCTTGTAGCGGTGCACGCCAAGTATCCTCTAGTCGGCCAGGCCAAAGGAGGGCGTGCCACCGGATCGCGCAACCACTTCAATTGTTCTACATCGGGGAGAATAGAAACTGGTCCAGCGACACGGCGCCCGATCGGACGCCCCGCGCCGGGTCGCCCGTGCCCGTGATTCAGCGGCCGACGCGACCGGCGCGGCGGGTGCCAAGGAGTGGTGGCGACACGCGCGTACACGTGCTCGACGTCGCTGGTATTCCAGTGAATCAACAAGTGTCGCGGCTCTCTAGCCGCGGCGATGTGCCGCGCGACAGCGGGGCCCGGATTCCGCTAAACCGGTCAAAGCCGGCGAGCGACAGCAAAAACTAGCCGGGGGAACCCGTTTCTTATCGAAAATTCGATGCCGATTCGAGTACCTGGCGCGCTGACAAGTGCCGCGTGCCATTGCCCCGCGTTTCGCGCTGATCTTCGTCCACGGTCCTGACCCGCGACCGTGGGGTGCCGTCCGCTGGCATGTCGGGGGACAATTTGTGCGGCGAACGGTGGTACGATTAGGGGACCGCGAGAGGTTTAATCGTGTTCGGGGCGGGCCTGATTATTTTTGTCATTGACGAGAGACGCGGGAAGAGTTAACGGAAGTGTCTTTGGCGATGAGCTCATTATTATTGCGCGCATAATGTTTGCGACAGAGTTCTGCGCTAGAATTACACGCATCGAATATTCTTCTTACTTTCCGTCGCTTTCGCTAGTTATTTCTTCTCAATTTTTCCTCGCTGGTCTAAGAAACATTATGTTACTAAAAAAGCGACTTCCCTCTCTGTCTCTGAAAAAAACAGAAGCGGCGTCGCGTCGTAGCTATAAATTTAATTAAATTACGGCCACTTAAAAGAATAAATAAGCGACGCTCGTAGAGCATTAATTAAATTCCGGCAATATCGATATCAATGAGAGTGCATATTAATTTCGTATTCATGTACGATCGATAAATGCGCGGTAAAAGTTACTTTGTTGCCGGTCCTAAGACGAAAATCAGTTTAAAAAAAAAGCCTATAATTTACGCACAGCAGCGTAATATTTCCTGCAGCCAGGATATTTGACGAGCTAATTATCGCGTCGAACGAATAAAGGCAGAGGAAATGGATGTTGCGCTGACCGATCCGCCGGGCATGATCTGAAAATTTTTTAATTAACGCTCGGGCGAAAGCGTTTTCGTGAAAGTTACGAAAAATTGGCCATATTTTTTTCTTCCTCCCAATCGAACGACGTATTCGGTACGTTATCGGCGAATCATTAAAGCTCATCGTGGTTTATTAATCACTCTGTTGCAACTAAAATGATGTTCGGCATTCGTTCCTTTGGCAAATTACTCTTGTGAATGACCGACGAAGCATGTTCTTTTCCTTTTATTTCTTTAGCGGTGCATAATTGACGTTAATTAAAATGAACACCGAGCAGGAAGGCAATGTTATGAATACGTAACGATTTGCAGAAACTTGTATTACAGGTGACACCTATCCACAAGCTTCTAGCGAATAAAATACTGAGTACATTATCGGATTCAATGGCTGGAATGAAGTGTTTTAGAAGTTTCCGACCGTAATGTTTTATTCATTGGTGGCGAGGTTAAAAATAAACCGACTAGTTGACAAATTCAAATTCGGATCCGTAGAGTTGGGGAAAGAATGATATGTTGCAGCAATGCTGGACGCCTGATTGCGCTATGCGACTGAAATATTTGTGGTCGTAATATTTTCCGATTATTGCCGTTGCGTGCATAAAGATACGAGATAATAAGGAAAGGTGGGCGACTGGACGAGGGAAAAGTGAATAATTTTATTCCCAAATTCGTTATTCGCGTAGGTAGGCTTTTATTTTATTTTTTTACTCTGAAATACTCTACTGCAGTAAATGTAATAATACTTCATTTTTTAAAACGTGCGAGAATCTGAAATTCTTTGAAGATAATCCTATCTGCGTTGTCTTATGAAAAGTTGTATACTTCCTTTAATATTTCGTATTAGAATAATATTACTTCAGGGTCTTCCGATTAAAAATTCAGTGCATCCAGTTTTCGCCAAAAATAATCCGCGCATTACTTGCCCTTGATAATCATATTTCGAAAATACTGTTATATAATTACATTTTGTAAAGTCAACGAATATTTCCAGCGCTGAAGATAAATGTAACCAATCCGTCCATGTATGTACATGAGGCTTGCCTGAAAAAAAAAAATGAATACGATCTTAGAGGCAAAATCTCCTGGAAGTGAACTCTTTCTTGGAATTACCATACCTATTTGTTCGACCTTGTTTAAATTTGGTGGAGCCTGGTTTTTCTTTTTTACGGAAGCAACGGAGATTTGATCGATCGAATTCAATAAATAACACTGGCGTCCCACAGGTCTACTAGAATATTTATAAATAATGCACCGTTTCCTGCATCGCACCACTGCATCGGCAAGCTCCTCTCATGAATAAGGGATTTGTCTAAAACATTTCACATGATCCGTCCATTGAATTAATCGGTATCGTTGCGCAACATGTAACGCGATCATCCTCGTACCGTACCCCCTCAAATTGATCTTCGCGATTCGTCCCCTGAATCCAGGGATGGCAGGTTCTCCGTTCGTACGAACGATTAAAATCGCGACCGCAAATTTCCATCACCGCCGTTCACGCCCAGAGCTACTATTTTGCAAAGCAGGCACCAGCGTCCAGTTCGGGTCCACGACCGTGCGAAAGAAAAAAAAATCCACGTCCCCGCTGTCAAGCATGATCGAAAATCATAAAATATCGGACGACACGGTGTCGCAGCAGCTCCAAGTATCATAGTCCCGAACGAACGGCGAGAAAGCGAGAACAAGAAGCCAAAGGCGAAGGAGAGGAAGAAGAGGAGGAAGCGAGGCAGACGCGCGAGAATCAGAGAGGATCGTCCTCGTGCTGGTCGCGCGTCATGGCGTGTGCTCGCCGCTTCTTTTTTCCTCCGGTCTTGCCTCCCCGTGTGCCCCCTTTTCCACACTACGGTCAGGGTTACAGGGGACAGGGGGCACGGAGAGTAGTAGGAGAGAAGCAGAAGCACAACGAGAGATCCCCATTCTCTCCTCTCTGTAAAGCGGAGAGCGTGCAGGTGTGCACGAAAAGATCCTCTGCCGCGCGCTCCGGCACCAACGAAGGGGCCCCCCTGCGCCACTCGAGTGAGCACACACAACACACAAGAGACACGCACACCGACGGAGGGAGACGCGTGGAGGAAACCTGTGCCGGGCCCAACAGGCCCCCGATCTGTGGGAACTGTTCGGCCCGCGAGCTTCCCACGATACGCTCCGGCTGCTGGCTGGCTGCCTGTGCACGGGCTGCAGGGTTCACTCGTGCGTCTCCCCCCTTTCCGTTCCCTCCTGTCCCCGTGGCCGACACCCTTCTCCCGTGGAAGAGTCCCCGGCTGCACGGAAGGGGCATCAAGATGAGACAGGCTGGTGGGGGAAACGGTCGTAGGTATAAGTACTCCGCCGGTCCCCACCAGGAATTAAAACCGTCGTGAACACGGTAGCGAAAGCATCTCGGCACTCCGAGACAGCATTCGAGCATACTTGGTGCATTAACATTTCACATTAAACGTTATCGTAGTAGCAATTCGTCCGGGGAACATTTCGAGACATCGATCTGAATCCCTGACTCGTCAAGTTTGTGACAAGTGCAAGTGAGCTAGGATACTCTTTGCATTATTTACCTGAACGATGGCGCCGCACACTAGCTACACGCCTGTCAGTGGTATGGAGTACGAGGAGCCAGTGTCGAGGACGTACCAGTACAGGAAGGTTATGAAACCGATGCTGGAGAGGAAGAGGCGAGCCAGGATCAATCGTTGCCTGGACGAGCTGAAGGATCTGATGGTCACCGCTCTGCAAGCCGAAGGAGAGAACGTTGCGAAACTCGAGAAGGCTGACATCCTCGAGCTCACCGTTCGTCATCTTCATACGTTGAGGGCCGCGAGGCGGCTCACGTTGACACCCGAGAACAGCTACGCCGACAGATTCCGTGACGGATTCACCCAGTGCGCACAGGAAGTGTCTTCGTTTCTGTCGACCCCTGTCGCAGCGGCCGTCCATCCCACCGCCGGTGCACAGTTGATGAGACACCTGGGTGGCTGTCTGCGAAGACTCGAGGGACCTACTTCTAATCACCTGGGAAACGCCAACACTGCAGCCACAACGGTGACCAGTGTCGGCAAAAGCACACCTGCTGTCAGTCCGACGACGAACGTGATGGTCAACGTTCCGCAAAACCTTTACACACCGCCCCAGAGTCCTGTCAGCGTGGCGAGTTCCTCTGGGGAATCCACGGAGTCGAATGCCGTCTGGAGACCGTGGTGATTCGACGGGGACGAAGTTTGGCGATCCGATAGATTTTCACTATCGGCCATTGAATCTGTATTGTTCCTTCCTGGTGAAGAAGATTGCCTGAACGAAGGGGAAAAGGCGAGCTGAGAATGGGGAGGAAAAACGACGAATCATTGTCTTCCATATGTTGAAAATTGTTAAGCCTCGAATCGAATTGTCGGGGCATTGATTATTTGTAGAATGATAACGTTTGTAAATTAATTAATTGTATTCGGCACGGATTTTCCGTTAGGGATGATTTTTTACTATTTTTTTTCACTCTCTCTCATTGTAAATGTAGATATGTAGGTGACGAAGCTTTAAGTGACAAGTCTGTGATAGGGTTCAATTTTGTACCTGAGATATAATTATATTCTCGTAAAGTAGAAGAATTATTATTATATAGAGTTTAATTTGTTATGTTTAGAAGGCCGTCTTTTTTTTTAGACATAACGAGACACGCGGTGTTTTTGTTAAAACCGATCGAGCACGTTGGGCGAAACTCAATAAATGCAATTGTTTTATCCATAATCATGATATTTTCATTTAAACACTCGATGTTACCTGTTGTGTACCTTGCCCCTTTCCATTCCTCGTCGTTCGACGCATTATCATTCAATGCGTTCCATATTTGCCTCTCATTAACTATACATGTATCAATTTTGCACCGAAACTTTAATTCGTGTACTAATTCATGGACTTAATTGCAAAATGGACAAGAATAATTATACCTACGTATCGTACTCGCACCCTACCCCTTTTTTCTATATTGCCAAACCGAAATACATACGCATTAACGAGTATAACATTAATTGCAAAATAAGAAATGACCACTCAAAACTGAGGCAGCACCCAAAACGCGCCCATCAATCGCCATAAATTATAACTGAAATGCCAGATAGAAAGCTCGTTTCAATTTCGTACCGTGGCAAATGCAACAAAGGGATAATGCGTTAACGGAAACGGGAGCACTAGGGGACAGGAATTAAGTCGCTTCCATGGGAACCTTTCAACATTGTAAGACGCCGAGCAACACCTGTCATCGTCGACAAAATCGACGCTTGACCGCTCGTATATCCTCTGTTACATGCTGGACCCACGTGAAATCAATTCCTTTCATTACTGACACAGGAAAAAGAAAAACACGAACCAGGTGATAACCGAGGTCTGTTGGATCATTGATTCGCTACCTTTCACGATATCCTCGCCGTTCGTTTTTTCGATTGATTCTCACGGTTCGTTTCGCGACTTATTATGCAGGGTGTTTTAGTATTTTTAGGGTGGGATAGTGACTTCGTGACGCAAAACGTTATATCAATGTCTCGTCACTGACAAGAATAAACAAGAATAAAGATTGTTTTTTACTCCTTCAAAGTGACATCCCTTAAATATAAAATGATGTTTCCCTATTTGTACAACCTGAAAGGTATGACAGATATAATAAAAATTGGAACGAAGATCTTTTAACGGTAGGATCAGGAAACGTTATAAAATAAAGGAAACCCTTTCAACTGCAATCAACTACTTTGTAACAATTTCATTACAGTCATCAGTGTTTTATACAACATGGTGTATAACCCGTGAAATATTTATTCTATCAACTTTTACCATCGGCAATACCTTGCAATTCTCCAAACATAAATAAACTTGTATCCTCGCTCTTAACGATCCAAAGTGTCCTAAACCCTCAACACCTCATAAAAGCAAAGTACAAAAATGTCAGCAGAACCGAAATTTTCCAATTACCCAAGTATCTTTGCAACTCGAACTGTTTCACTCACTTTCAACCCGATCCGCACTCGCGGCATAAATTACGGATCACCCAGTGCACCGAGATCGGCTGTCCCACAGCGGCCAATTAAAAACCGTAATAACGCGGCGCGGCGCGCAGCTGTTTTTTCTTTTTCCGCCTTGAAAAAAAGATCGCGGTGCACGATTGCGACCGCGTCGAATTCGCAAGCAATCATCAGAGGTTTATTCGTTAATGACTATCGATCAAGCCCCCTCTCCGTCGTGACGCTTTCGCACTTTTTTCTTCTTCGACGTTTCCCGCGTCGCAGCTCGAACGCACCGCCACTTTTACGTAATTGGGCTGCGCCGGTACGTGCCGTTCGATGTGCAGCACACTTATTTTCTTTCTCGTTTTCTTCGCCCCTTTTTCTCTCGCCGTTATTACAGGTTCCGTTTCCGATCCGTTCGATAACGCCGATCGAAAGCGAGGGAAGCAACCATCGATTGTATCCGTGGAGCCATTAAGCCGCAACAGTTATTTTAATTGAGCAGTTTACGGGTCGCCCGTCTTCATTGCGGAACTTGGAACCGTGATAGAGGCTCCCGTTTCGATCGATTCCTCCGCGGATAAGTGGATTATAAAGTGATCTCGGAGGTCTTCGACAAATTTTCCGGACAATTTAATGACGATGTAAGAAATATAGATTGATTGAGTTATTGAAATCTTCGGCGATGGGGTCTCGTTGAGTGAAGCCGTAAACGATCCGTGGAGTGGGACGTCGATCGAAAAATGCTTGGATTCGCCACGTTATCGTATTCTTCTGCGTCGTGTGTATGTTTCTTTGTATCTCAATTCGTAATAGCAGTGCAATGTTCCAATGGGAACTAGGCGACAGAAACGATCCGATCTTTCTTCCCGTTTGCATGACAAGGTTTGTTATATTATTGAATGGTTGTACATAATTTCTCAGATAGAAATGCTACGAAATTCTTATCGCGAAACATTCGAATTTGCGGATTATCAAGATTTTTCGCATTACTTTATAGCGTGTCGTGAAAATAATTTGCGTTCATAAAGACGGCTGGATATTATACTAAATATAACCTATATTACTTTTCTTCTACTCTGGCACAGAAATAATCGTTAAATATTGATCCAGATATAATAATATTAGTAGCAATAATAGTAATCTCGGTATAAACCGTAATAAAATTAAAATACCTATAATCTATGCAATAATGTAAATTATAATTAACATCTGTATTTTTAATAAACTCTACCAAACCGAAACAGGCTTCAAGGATGAATTCGTATTCATAACTGTACGATCTTTGTCGGACAACCAAATGCATCGCTCAACGGGGCTTATCATGAACAGAGTGGCCGATAAATGTATTTCATCATTCTAACAAAAAAACATTCATTTCTGTTTCAGGTAACCCGTCACTTGGCACGCAGAATACTGACAGCTGCCGTTTACATAATTTAAATAGGTACGTGGACGTGTTTTGAGAAAATTGGTTAAACGGGCCGGTAACGCGTGCGTGAAAGCCTTAAAGATATTTAAAAGGTTATAAACGATTACTCGGTGCGATTCTCGCGAAAGATAAACTTTCACGTCTGGATGCAGCTCATTACGCGGCGGTGTTTAAATGCGCGCGGCGCGTTGATAACCATTTTTACGAGCTGCTATCGTTTAAGGGAGTGTCCTCGTCGCAGGGCTGAAAATGAAGTCGTCTACCCGGGAATTTCTTCTGAAGAAGTTATAAAATGCGACAAAATTGAGGTCTTAATATGGGATTATATAACGTACACCATTTAGTACTTTCATATTTTTTTAACGTCCAACGCATTAACGTTTTAAAGCTCGCGAGAGTTACGTTGAACGCTGAGTTTCGTAGACGGCAGCCTCCGATGAAATAATGAATATCTAGCCGTCGCATCGTGTAGCGGAACCTGGAGGAATTTCAATAGAATAATTAATGCGATAATCGTATGGTAAACTTGTCGAGTAAAAAAATATTTCCGCTTTGATACGTTCTACGTTAACGTATAGATAGGAAACGGATCAAATCGTTTGAGATATTCGTTAGCGGTCGAGGTAACAATTACTCAGAAGTTGTCAACTTGCTAATGCAAATTCGATGTATCGCGACGACTCATAGTTAATCGACGCGGATAGGTTGGATCTCTGCCGCGACAATGACACAAGGGGACAAAAGTGAGGAAATGATCGTTAATCCGGCACGCTTTAAATCGTCGCGCAACCAACAACGCGTCTCGATCGAACTAAAGCCAAACCCGTTTCACGGTAGATGTTACAGACTGTCCAGGATGGACGTAATCGCCTACAATCATCGCCACGAGATCGCGAGCGTCGAGAACAGCATCGATGGCGGTGACCTCGAGGCCCAGAACGAGGACGAAGAGGAGGAAATTCTTTCGTACATCGACATGGATCGGCGGCTGCTAACGATCGATCAGCTGGCCGCTGCCAGTGGCGACAAGAGAGGCAAGATGCCATTCAGGAGAAGCCTTTTCTCGAACGTGGCGCCGTACATCGTGTTCCAGTCGTTCGACAGCAAAGGACCAATACTGCCGTACGAAGTAACCAAACACCTGAAGTGGCGTTTGAGTACGATCACACCATTAATTGTACGTCGTACCTTGGTCAACTCAGGTTTTCGGCTGATGAAGAAGTGCCAGGAGTGGTGCGGCACCTGGGGCAAGCACATGAAGTCGATGTGCTTCAGGTCAGTGAAGGAGTCGCAGAAGATCAACCATTTCCCGGGCACCTTCCAGATCGGCCGCAAAGATTGCCTATGGCTGAACCTCAGTAGGATGATGGTGAAGCACGAGGTGAAAGAGTTCGGTTTCGTTCCGCGAACGTACGTGCTGCCCCGCGATCTCAGTGGCTTCCGGCAAGTGTGGAAAAAGTTGGGCAGCAAAGCGAAATGGATCGTGAAACCGCCTGCGTCCGCCAGGGGGACCGGGATCAAGGTGGTGCACCTTTGGTCGCAGATACCAAAGAAACGCGCGGTGGTCGTGCAGCAATACCTGTCCAGGCCAATGCTGATCAGCGGCGCAAAGTTCGATTTGCGCCTCTACGTCCTGGTCACCAGTTTCAACCCGTTGAAGATCTACATATACCCGGACGGCCTTGTCCGATTCGCCTCGGTGAAATACAACGACGATATAAACTACCTCAGCGACCGCTTCATGCACCTGACCAATTACAGCATCAACAAGACCAACTCCACTTACACGAACAACGACTGCGTGGACTCCTGCACGGGGCACAAGTGGGCCCTCAGGACCCTCTGGGCCTATCTAGAGAAGGAGCAGGTAAACGTCTCCAAGTTGTGGACGAGTATGAAGGACATCGTTGTGAAAACGATGCTGTCCGGAGAGTCGTCCATCGCTTCTTTAACCAGGACCAACACTAGCTCGCGATACTGTTGCTACGAGCTATTCGGCTTCGATATCCTCCTGGACGAGAATTTGAAGCCCTGGCTGCTGGAGGTGAACATCTCGCCGTCGTTGCAGTCTTCCTCGCCGCTGGACACCGCCATCAAGGGACCACTAATCAAGTCTGTGTTCAACATAGCCGGCTATCAACTGCCAAACACTTTCTCTGCCGAGGAGGTCGAAAAGTTGGCGCACAGGTACCAATTGGACACGGTGTGCCAAGATTACAGGCTGCACAGAACGGCTCTGAGTTATCAGGAACGACAGAAACAATCGTTGTACGCGAATCTGAGAAACCGGGAGGACTATCTCGACGAAATCATCAAGGACCTCACCCCAGATGATGTCAGACACCTGATAACGTACGAGGACGAGCTGACGCAGGTGGACAGGTTCGAGAAAATATTCCCTACGACGACTAGCTACGAGTACCTGCAGTACTTTGACGTTCCAAGGTACTATAACATGCTGTTCGACGCGTGGGAGACGAAGTACGCGGATAATCGGTCGAAGGGGATACTTAGATTACAGAAACTCTGTCAAAAGAAATACCATTTGGAGCAGCACGTCGTTTTTTAGGTGATCGTGCCCGGTATGGGACTTAAACTGTTAATGCAGCAACGTCGGCGTGACGTTGCGACGAATCGAGGAAAGGAGAAAATACGATGCTTCTCTCTTCTTTTTTTCTTTTTTATACGTACACTATACACCATCTTGTTATATGTGAATTGATCACGAAATGATCGCGTCATGTGCCTTTTTCACGGTTGTGCAAATTTACTTGAATGTATCGAATGTTTTTGGCTTAATAAATAAATTTACAACGGTGGGAGCGCTGAGGCTTTCCATATTTTTTTCTTTAATCTTTTTTTTATCGGATCGCGGGAAGGAAATCTTTTTACGCACAAACGTGGACAGCCGAGAGATCGACAGGTAATTGTAAAATTTTCTACGTCATTTTCTTTTAATATTTGTTACTGATATACGCGGTTGTAATTGGAAATGAGAAATGCGTTCGCAACAAACGGGTTGTAGACGCGTTCTGTCGTACGGAGGCCTTCTTTTTTATTTCGAATTTCTTACGACACTGTTAGGTGTTCTTGACTCCGAATATCAAGCTGGAAAATATTATTATACTCGTTTGTATTCGTTATTGGTAACTCTGGTAGCGCGGAACGTGCGAACGAGTGTAACCGAAACGATTAAGAAGCTAATGCGTATTCGGATTTATTCTATAAATTCATTACTTTTGCGACTTGTATTAAACGGATAGAACGCAACAAATGAAACGAATTATTTAGAAGCGATCGGTGTTATAGCGATATTGCGAGCAACTGCTTCCATTGTTACTGTAAAGACTGCCACCATGAAGTTAAACCGGTAATTAGTTTGTAATAAATTACACTCACATGAAAGCGCAATGTGTACGTCACGATTAATCAGAAATATTTATATCAATTTGCGTGGTGACGATCGTGCAAAACGACTCGCCAATTGTCTCAGTCTGTGTACAATTGTAAAATTTTCTCTAATTTCGTAGTAACAAATAAAGAAATGGGAAACGGTTCAACAAATGCGTACGTTTTCATTTTGTGCGTCACTGTACGGAATTTCGAAAAATCGGAATCGGCATCATTCCAGAGCCAATTCGAATCGATAATCGACACCCCCTCCGCAGCTGCGCAACTTCAACGCGCAAATCCATTAAAGAAACGAGAGCAAACTTCACAAATCCTCGACCACCATTAACCTCAAACCCCCATATTTTTCGGCCCACCCCTTCAAATTTCCGGTGAAACAATTTCATTCAACAATTTCGTTCCAATCCGAAAATCGAACAATGCCCGAGCGCCAGACAGAAATAAAAAGTCCCGCTTTTCTGACCAAAAGCCTAACGACAGTCCCCCCGAATCGAGACGTCTGCACGAGTACCTGCTCCGGCAAATTGTCCCCGGACTACTGGTTCGAAGATGACGAGATGCACGTGTACATCGATATCACGGAACGTCTGATGAGGGCCAGGCCCGATCCCCGACCCATCCACAATCCAGTCGGTTCCGGTGACAAAAACTTGCCTCTGCCGATGCGCAGGAGCCTGTTCGCCCACGTTCCACCGTTCATCATCTTCCAGAACAACGAAGCCTCGAGATTGCCCGCGGAAATCACCAAACACCTGCTCTGGTGGGGTGGAAGGAAAAACGTGCCGCAAATCATCGCGTCCACGATTCGAAAGTCGGGGTTCAAGACCACCAGCAACTCCGAAGCGAACTGGTCCGGCACCTGGTGCAGCAGTTCAGCTTACTCGAAGATAATACCCGCGAAGATCTTCTGCAAAGTAAATCATTTTCCCAGCGGCGTGGAAATGGGTAACAAGGAGTCGCTGTGGAGAAACTTCCAAAGGATGAAGAACAGGTTCGGTAGCAAAAGCTTCGACTACATGCCGCTGACGTTCGTGCTGCCCGAGGAGAGGTGTCATTTGAGGAAGTTCATACAGAAGAACGGCGGTTTCTGGATCGTCAAGCCGCCGAACTCCTGCGCCGGCAATGGGATCAAAATAGTGTCGCGTCTTTGCGAAATTCCAGAAGGCCGTCCCCTCGTGGTGCAACGATACATCGCCTCGCCCAGGCTGATCGATGGAATTAAATTCGATATCAGGCTGTACGTGCTGCTGACCAGCGTCGATCCACTGAGGATCTACGTGTACAAGGAGGGATTAGTCAGGCTGGCCACGGTTAAATACGTCAACAATGTGAGCACGCTGTCAGACAGGTACATGCACCTGACTAACACCAGCGTGAACAAGTACAGCCCGTTCTACGAGCCCAATAACGATCCAAATAAACGCAATGGTAACATGTGGTCGCTGAATTGTCTGTTCAAATATTTGGCCTCCGTCGAGAACGTGGACACGATGAAAATTTGGACCAGGATCAAGGATATCGCGATAAAGACCGTGATCTCGGCTGAACCGTCTCTGATTAGCGCCTGGAAGAAAACGTCGATGTCCACGTACAATTCCTATCAGCTATTCGGCTTCGACGTTCTGTTGGACAGACAGTACCAACCCTGGCTCCTCGAAGTGAACAATTTCCCTTCGATGCATCCGGATACCCCGTTGTGCAGGATAGTCAAGGGACAATTGGCCAAGGATTATTTGAACCTGGTCGGCTTTCACGTGCCCGACGTGTTGAGTAGCAAGGAGTTGAAGATCGTCAGACTGAATTACAAGGAGAACACGGTTTGCTACAACAGACAGTTGTACTCGAACGGAATCACGTGGCTGGATCGGAGGAAGCAGTATTGCTTTTCGAGGAAGTCCAATAGGAAAGATTATTTGAGGCCGATTCTGAGGAATCTTTCATCGGATGACGTGAGGGTGTTGATCAGACACGAGGACGAAATCACGCAGGCAGATCGTTTCGAGATAATCTTCCCCACGTGCGACACGTACAAATACCTTGATTTCTTCGAGGGGATTAGATATTATAATTTGCTGATGGACGCATGGGAAAGCGAGTACGCCGACAATCGATCGAAAGGTATCGAGAGACTGAGGAAACTGTGCGACAGGAAATATCATTTGTCTTGAAGGAACTTGCAGCTGCCTGGTAAGAAATAACGAAGCAATGCTTTTATTTTGTATTTATTTAGCTGTAAGATCGATAGAGGTAGATAGAGGTATAGACTTTGAGTAATTGGCTTTTGGCTCTGTGGTAAAATTGGCAAAGCGTTCATAGAAGTGAAAGGAGATTGGTTACTTTTTTTGACTGTTGATTCGGCGCTTGGTAATATGGCATGCAGGTAAAAAATTGTTGCTCGCGTGTTGATTACCTTATCCCTTTTTACCTTGTATTTCAATAATTTTCAGGGGAAACTGAAACATACTTTGAAGATATTTTGATTACGAAAACCATGTCGAGACCTTAAATATCGTAAATGCTATTAAATATATTTATAGGTACTGAAAATAATAGTTGCAAAATGGGAACAATTTATGGTTACCGTTTGTACAGTGATTTCGAGTTCAGTGTACCCATATACTGAATAATAAAATATGAAAGATTCTACATTTAAACACTATTTTATGAATCGTTACTTAAGTCAAATAGTAATTATTTATTTATAGAAAACAATTAATTAGCAGTGATTTTGAGTGTTTAACATAGGAACGAATGCTAAGGAACGTATGTCGAAATTTGTTAGCCATATGTTTATATATGTAATATACATAACATGTGTTATGACTTTATAAACCAATGCACAACTTGTAACCACACTTTTAACATGCAAAATAAATAAACTAACTTATAAACCCCCAAAAGAACATATAATTAACCAAAAATTAATTTCATGGTATAAACAATGTAAATAATGATACCATAATTCGAGCAATAAATAAAGTATAAGTCACCGAATGCGTCACAGAAAAGATATACATTTCAACCTCTGTGTCACAAATAATACAATAAGAACTCACAAGATCCAACTCCGAAAAGGTTCGAAGGTAATTTAATAAAAGACAATTTATAACAATAAACACGCGCGACAGATGAAACTATCACTGACATAGGAAAGAGAAATGATGGAGATACGAACAAAAATTGCTCCCCGAAAACTACGATAATTGGTACTTCCGGATAAATCAGGGTATCAAAGTCTGTGGTACCGTATCAGAAAAGATGAGGCGGGGGATGGGTACAGTCGATCGTGCGTAATTGAACGGGGCAGACCTTCGAAGAGTTAAATAGTTTCACGGCTATAACAGCGCCGGGTTTAATAAATCCGTACTAACAATTTAATGTCTCTATTGTGACCGCGACGGCCGACGGTACCGGCAACTGAACTTGATTAGGTTAATACGAAAGGGGACCAGATTTCTTCGCTTCCGCCCTTTAAATTCAATTACCAGCCTGTGCTCCGCCAGTTAAAACATCGTATATCAGTTTTGTCCGGAGGAAGTACGATACGTGATGAGCCGACGAAATCAATTATACCCAGAAACCGTTGTCTCGAGTTAATCACCCTCCGTGAGACTGTAATTGTCCCTTCGAATTTCGAATTTTGGAATTTGTGCAGTTGTTCGAAAAATTTGGAGGGGCTGCAGAGAGCTTGTAAATTACTTATAATTGTTGTTACGATTCATGAAAATGATTTACGGTGCAATGGTTTCAGGATTTTTATGGGTTAATTAATAGGTCGTTCGTGACTGAATGTTTAATGTGCCCCTAAGGACAGGTCTTGACGACTGTTTAGATATTTATGGAAGTACTGTTTAATTGACTTCATCTTATAGCCATTTATAGAACTTGTGATTTGGCACATCAATTTTATTTCCGAGAATAGAAAATAAATGATGTGTTCCTGCGTTAATTAAGAGATAGATAATCACATATCACATGTGATATTCGGAATTGCATAATAAATTATTTTTATAATTATGTAGCTGTTCTTGCTCGTATAAATTATAACGATAATTATTATGTTATAAAATTTACAATAACACTTCGAACGTCCTTTCTTTGTTGTATTGATTCATTCATTTTATTTAATCAATAACCAGATATCATCGTAGTTTCTACGTAACATAACACAGTTGCACATTTTTAATATAAATCTATCTCGCTGTAGATTGAAATATCTACAAGTCCTCAAAAATGTATACTACATTAAATCTGTTTGGATGCAAAACAAAAACTTAATAATATCCCTCTCATACGTACAATACATACAGACTCAAAAATACACAGCGCTAATCTTTCACAGTACTCCTTAAAAAAAGTTATGTGAAATTTTACAAAAATTTGCGAAATGTTTATTATTTTCTCTCCTTTTTTTCCTCTTCAAATTACGCACATCCTTAAGTACGGGACAACGTGAATACTGTGCGTGTAATATAACATTTGTGTAACACGAGGGCGAATTTCATTTACGAAAAGAAAAAGAAAGAAACTTGCATAGCGTGGCCTGTTAAATACGGGCAGCCAGCAGTTGCTTGAAGACAATGGACTCGCACAGTGCCACGACAGTCAATGAATTGATATCGTTATTGTAACAACATAATAGACATATTTTCTTATTGAGATTGCAGTCCACTGTATGTATAACGTGCGTGCCACGTCGGACCGTCTTTATGAATGCATTCATTCATGCGAGTCGTTTGTATGTATTACGCAACTACTACAAAGCGCGTGTGTAAGGCTAAGGACCCCAGTCTTCAACTCAGGAATCGCGGGATACGTGTGCATGCATATTTGGGGCCTGCCTCAGCTCCAAAATTACCGAAGTCATCAAAGTGAACATTTTCGAGACTAATTTTGTAACTTCTTATAATATTGCTTCGCGACAAAACTTTGCAATAATTAATATTGCAGTGAACGGTATTAATGTAAGTAGAATATACAGATACTAGCAGATACTAGCTCGAAAGTAAATGTGGACTTGATAGAAATGTGAAATACATGTTAGCACAATTGCGAAATGTTTTAAACAATGGATCTTCAATAGAAAATGTGTGAGGTAACTTGCTTGCGCTAGTAAATTCGAATTTAATTATTAGATACCGTTCTGTTATTAATACCGCGTTCTCGGGAAAGTCAAGTTGGAGCCTTTGGATATTTAAAAACTGGTTGCCATACGCGATGAATTATTCCTTATTGTAAATATTCATTCAAACAAATCAATTAAACATACGCTGCGTACGTAAGCGGCAAACTAATATTCGACTTATTGTTATTTTAGTAGAGAATTATGTACAGCCACTATTATTATTTATAATTTAAAATTAAAATTAATCTTTTTATAATATAAATTCCACAACAATCTGGCACAGTAAGGAATTCTCGCAATTATGATTTAAATAAGACAAAACCTGCTCTATCATTATCTCCAACTTTTCAAAATCCATTAGCTCCAGGACTTCTAATACATTTACGATGCTGCTTTGTCACTAATTCAAATTGCCACCACTGAAAGTCTTTAATGAAAGTTTATTTCTTGGAAGGAACTCCGGCCAGACTAATACGTCGTCGGAATTACACGTCATTCGATGATAATAACAAGGCAAAGTGGATACAGTTCAGCAGAATCAAAAGAGGGTTGGCCTGGAGACTTGTTATCTTTATTTAAGTCCTCGTTAGAATTTTTATTGCCTGCTCATAAACCAAGTTTAATCACATATCGCGCAACAACATCGCGAGATAAATTAAACGGATATAGTTTAGTGGTCGCAGAAAGTAAGAATGGCAAAGGGATATTATAAGGAAGATACAAAAAAACAAGCGGAATACATATTTAGAGATAAAGAGAAGATGAACTGAAGCGTTAAAATACAATTATGTAATGAAAAGGTGACAACTGTGAATAATTGTATCGATAGTTGCACATTTAGTAACACTTTTGTGCATAAAATTCGAATGATATAACATAACTTCTCGAAACTGAAAACTAATAAATTCACCAAGGCAAATACACACTTGAATATGTCAAATGGTATTACTTAGCAATGAAATTTGCATACGATATAATAAAATTGCAAAAACCAGATCTCACAATTGCCAAACCGATCCACTTAAAGAAATATTAATACTCCTCGGTGAACATAGGTTATAGCTTCTAACAGAACGAGACGAAGGCGAACTAAATTCCATCCTAACGATTAATTTTCCATTGAACAAACTGTCAACATCAAGCAGTATATTAATATTCGCGTATCATAGAATGTGCATTAACGTTAATTAGGACAAATGATCAACAAGTCATCCAGGTGTGCGCATTTTTATAGCCTGCGCACCCACCGTTTATCGTTCACCATTTACAAACACACATCAATTTTATCTCATACATTAACCCGTGCAATTTCATGCAAATTAGCAGTCGTACGTCACATGTCGTGTGTAGTAAGTTTTTACAGCCGATACTTGCACGATCACCCAAGGCGTTCTTAGTTCTCCGGTGCACTTGGGCGCACAGTGGTGCAGTGACAAAGTACTTTCTTGCAATCGATGGTAACACGATGTCTTGTATGCTACACGCGTTCGATTATTATCGGCGGTTTAATTAATGCACAGGCGATCAATTAACGTGCTTATCTCTTCGAACGAAACCGAGGAAAGTAAGGTTCCCGCTGCAAACTGCGCACACTTTTAACGCTCTTGCGTGCGCGTGCAATACAATTTATAAACAGACGGCGACTGGTGTAAGGAATTAATTTCTTTTAATCCGCGAAGTAATTTCAATGGCATCGAACGCGGATGGCAGTAAATACACATTTGTGTACATAGTTTTTCTTATTGTTATCCTTTCGACCGTGCATCAAAGCATTATTAGTACGGTAATTAACGTGTCACAATCATTGTGAGTAATATTATTTCACTCGCAATTTCTCGATTGGAGTATCTTTTGGACGCAAGAATATTTGTCAGAGTTTATATCGAAAGTATGTATTAAACGAACAATTTGGAAATAAGCATGGAGCCAATATTTTCATCTTAGACATGAGAAGTGAATTAGCAAGTTGTCTTAATTGCCATATAATTAAACACAGGCAGTCGGAGCAATCCCCTTTCGAAGGTGCGACCGTGAAAATCCAATTAAAATATAATTTCGAACTGTACCGTTCCAAGCGTGCCCTCGTCTAACTAGAACCTTATAATACTCTCACAGTACCTAACTAACTAACTAAATAAATAAAGAAACCAAGCGCCGACTGGAGAACGAAGAACCAAGCAGACAGAGAAAAGCGAAGCTGAATTCGGCTGCGCGCGGGGGCGTACTACCAGCCCAGTAACGACTTAATAAACTGTTCAAGCGGGCAATGGGCTGGGTTTCGACGCGCGTCCGTTCTCCTTAACCGTGGGCACGGGGACAGGGGCACGTGTACCGCGCGCGGTTGCGGCCGCGGTTGCGACGCTCCTCGAAGAAGGGGTCGACGCGCCGCCGTCGCCGCCGCGCCGGTAGTCAGGTGCGTCGCGTGCCCCCTTCCCCAGGCACGTAGTTAGCTCGTGTTTTGTTTTGAGAAGGCTTAACAGCGTCCGTTCCCACGCTTCCGCACGCCGCCGCGCCGCCACAGCCGACGATTTCGAATTCGTTGCGCGCCACGGATTTCGCGCTCGAACGTGCCGCTCGCCGCTGATGTATTAGGCTCGGTTCAGACGAGCAGACTTTTACGCGCGGACGTTCCACGCTACAGACACGCCGAACAGTATTGTCCGTCGCTCATGAGACGGCACGCGGAAAGAATGCGGGCACGTTCAGCCGTGTTCCTAAATGTCGACTATTCTTTGGCACGATCGCGGCGACGGGGCCTCGCGCCCTGTTCCAATTATCGCGAAAGGGTTCCCCCGCGGCGCAACAGCTCGGCTGTGCAGCACCGTGCGACGAGGCAAGCGAACGGAACGTGTCGTGTGACCTGCGATTGCCACGACGGGCGCGCGACTGATCCAGTCGCGGGGGCATTAACGCGTTCCGTGCCAGACCGATTTTCAGTTACTTTCGTTGACTTCAACTGCTATGACAATAATTTGTTAAAACAAACACGATTACCATTTTTGTACTGCTTCTTAATGATGACTCTTGCAATGTAATAAATCCTGTAAGGTATACATGTATTGAACAAAACCGTTGGTCTTGACCGATAAGGAATTATTTCATGACAATTCGAGTGGCGCGATGAAAAGTAAGAAGGGAGTACTCTCGTCTCGATTTTTCTCTCGGGTTAACTGAAATTTCCGTGTTCAGAGTCGAAACACGCGCAAGCCTGCTCATCTGAAACAAGCTTTATGCCTCAAACCGCGGATCCGTTGATCACACCGTCATCAACCATGATTCCAACCGCCGCGTTTCCATGACGACTCTTTCTGTTGCAAATTGTCGTTGCTATATTGCCAGCGTATATCCATTTGCTTCTCGGTGGCCAGTGAATTGTGGGTACTTTAATACACCCCTTGGGAGGTTCGAATGATGCGACGAGGCGGCTGACGAAGTTGTCGGAAGCGGTCGCATCTTGGTTTCTTGAGTGACTTTCTGAATGTGGGAGGTGAGAACGGAGGTTCACTAGGGTACGGTGGTTTTTGTTTTTGACTCGTCGCGATGTCGTGAGATAGGTCGAGGATGATGGGTGTAACGTTTGAAGGAGACTGGGTCTCCCTTTTTTCTAGCTAGATTACTTCTATGAGTGTCGCATCCGTAAAGAAGCAAGGAAACTGTGAAGATATGGTCGGGTTTAGAAGGGACTTAATTGGTGATTAATGCGTTTAGCGTGCTGGTAGAAACTGCAGGTCGGTCGCGATATATGGGAAAGGAATTGGGATGAAGTGGGTGTATTTCGAAGTTTCTACGCACCTGAGCGAAGAAATGTTGCTTGATTAAAAATCGGATGCGGATGCAAAGAACAATGTGGTGGCTGTTCTGTGTCAGGTGGGGGAGAAAAAAGAGTACACAGATAGGTAAGTACAAACATTTTGACGAGATGTAGAAATTATTTTCATTTTTTATACAAGAAAAAAGTACAGAAATCTATAAAATAGACGAACAGAAAAGGTATATATATATATTGATGTATATTTCGCTGCGCTTAAAACGTACAGGAATTTCGTTGCATTTTATATTTAGAAAAATGTACATATATCGTTGAGTCCAGAATGATCGGAGAGTTTGTATGGAAATTTCAGATGCACTCGCGAGTTGAGACGCAATAACTTTTGCAATAGTGTGTACAAGAGATTCGCGCGTGCACGCGAGGCTCGTGCGACACGGCACACTCTCCCCTATATGTATAACTGCTCGACGTCCTTTCCCATACAGAGTGGCCCATTGTTTCAGCATTACAATAATCTTGCTCTACGACTTCTCTTACCATCTCATTTGCCCTTCCCGTTTTTCCCTTCTGTCCCCCTGGTTCTCGCTAGCACATCCTACTTTCCGCCTCTCGCACCCTCGCGTTACTTTGCCCACCCCTTTATTTAACATTCCTTCGCGTCCCTTTGTCGTGACCCTCGTGCACGCAATATTTAATAATAATTTTCTAGGCAAGGCGCTATTTGAATCTTTCCGGAATCGAGTACCTTTCTGTTCCTTCGTATCTGAAGAATTTCACATCGTTTTCATTCGATTCGATTTGCGATCTTCGCTTCCACCAAATTGCATTCCACCGAAGCGTGCCCCGTTTTCGTCAAACTTTGGCAAACTTAAATACTTTACCTCGCATTTATGATTGCTAAAATAGAAATTCCATATTGAATTATTCTCCCTGACTGTATTCAACTTAACGTCTCAGCTATTTCTTTTCTAATTTTAATCAGTCCTCCGCGCAACCCGTTCAAACATTTACCCACGCGCAACAATGTACATAGCCCATGTTCAAAGAAGCCGGACGTCGCGTCGCTTCGAATCGCAATGGACTTCCCACATACTTTCACGCCGCGTCCTCGCTCATAAACCGTCTCTCGTTTTCTCGGGCGGGCCGCTGAATATTGTCACGCACCATATTCCCATGTTATGCGCATACTTACGAGGTGCAAGTTCTCCGGTGGTGAGTGGCGCGTGCATACGGCACGCGTGCTCTCTGGAAATCAACGGTGAACCGGATGCTCCATGAACTCCTATTAAAGCCGCGTAGTTTTATAACCGTTCGTGCAATCGTCCACTGGAAACCCTATTTGTTAAAGGTACGAACTTAACTATGATTTTGTCTGATTAATTGCAGGCGTGTACGCGTGCATATCATATAGAAGGGATCGTTCAACAAATTTGGAATATTCTTGAATTTTTCTGCCTCTTTACAAACTTCAAGATAGTCGATGCGATTGTAACTATGAGTACAATATTCGTTGAAGTTAATTTAGTTTAGGAATAATAATAATTTATTAACGTCTAGTGTGCACAATTTAAATGCGTATATTTAACATAATTATTAGAATAATGATGAACAACTGTAACCGACAATTTACACAATTGTTTACATTAATACATTGTCCACTTTTTTTCGATGTAATCCATTATTAACTTAACTTCTCCCGAATTGTGTCACGACTACTTTAGACACCCTGCACAACCACTTAAAGATCGACAATAACTTCCAAGGACATTAAATGCATCCCCAGAGCCACGCTTCTTGCGTTCGTGCAGCCCGGGCCCGTGAAAGCTAGAAGAATCCTTCCTTTCAGTTTTTTCGGTTCCCACGAGCAGGGTGCGTCAGGTGGCTAGCGTGGGGTGTGTGCATCCTCCTTCTTTCCTTTCCCTTCGAAATAGATGTAAACCTCATCGTGAACCCTTTGACGGACCACTATTTTCTACACGAAGCCCCCGCGCGTGTACTCGCTTAATCGATCGTCGGGAATTCCGTTTTCTTTCCACGATTTTCCAATCAGATTACCTCTGTTGTCCCGGTGTAACCCTATCGCGACAGTCGGGGCTGAGGAATTTCTCCGTCGACTTCGATAATAAATTTTCATTAGCCTGAAATAATCTAGAGGGGCACGGGAGGTGGATGAAAAATTTGGAAAAATGTCGTCAGGATGATTTAAAGGGAGAACGTAAATCGGTTCTTGTGGAATGAATGAATTTGTCTGGTGTGAATTATTGGATCGGATTATGGGATGGTTTTCTGCTGGATAAAATATTGTGCACTTCTGGCAGCTAACGCGAATGAATTATAGTTCTGGTTAATTTATGGTCCGGCTCGTGTGGTGCTATGATAATGACAATTTGGAAATAACGTATTCTTTTGTAGGTCCGTGCGTCGGATAATTGTGGAAACTGGGCCGGGTTATAATTTTTCTTTTCCTCGAATTCGAGGTGTCAGAGCATGGAAGAAATTATATAGAGAGTTCCGTATTCCTGTCAGAATACTTTATAGTTGAATAATAACTGCATTACATTGCTGGGAAAAGAGCTGCTCTCTAAACTCATTATTACTTTATATATAATATTTAAATAACACAGGGCGCAGCAAAATTTCATTCCTTAAACTAAAGTGAATGTTTCAGCATTAGAAGTTAAGGATATTCAATTCTTAGATTTTGTACTTTCTCAAAATACTGAATAATGAAACATTATTGAGGTATTACAGAGAAACTTTCAGCATTTTTTTTCACATTTTTACACGAACTTACGAGACACGAAGTTAAGTTTCTTACAATTCAGTGGAATAAAAAGAAACTGAAGCTGCAATATATCTTTCTATCCTGATTACAATTGTGTCAAAATCTCATTTGAAATTCGGTAATCATTTCAAAAATCTCTTGACGCAGTATCGCACGCTGGAACGAATTCTTTGCCGTCGCCATCGATCGAATAGCAACAAGCTGCGACAAAGAAGTTCTGCCGATCGTCAGAGAGGTTTTATTTCGGCTGAACATTTCGGTTATTCGCAGACACGTTTTTGCCGTAGAATCGTGTAACTCCATCGTGGGGGAGCATTCCCACCAGACAACAATTAACATTCAAAGAAATATTTCGACCGAGCCTCTGTCGTTTCATTCTGTGCGCCTTTTTTCCTTCCATGACGTCATTGGCCTACTTCTTCAGTCGCTAAAAAGTTTTCGTTTTATTCAATGCCCCCTTTAAAATTGGCCGAACTGTCATTTCGAGAAATAATCAGATCCCACGAGACCAACACTTCTCATATCATTTATTCCCCTTTATCTGCTCCTCATTATAGCACAGTACTACAAAAGATTTTAATTTATTTTACTTTTTATTTATTCATTATTAATTACAGATTTAAAAATCGTATTTATTGATTATTGCAGACGATTTATAAAGATTAATATTTATTATTTAATAGTGCATTGAATTCTCGGGGTACAATATAAGCGGTAAAAAATGTTCATTAACAAATTTGAATTTAGACGTCAAGCGAATAGAAAGCAATGTTACGCTGAAAGAAAATCGTGAAGGTAAAAGTTCAAGTGCGCTCGGGTTGATCCTTGCACAAACACAGATTTTCAATATTATCATCGACTCTTTCCAAGACCTTCAAGCTTTTCATTACAATAGCACGTTAATCTAAATTTCAATCGCCAACCAAATCCGCCAGCTACATTCTGACAATCGAACTTCACCACCGCGTGCATCCACTCGCGAGCCTTCCAGGACCTTCGCTTCAAGAAGCGTTCCAGTTAAAGGGGTTAACGGGTCGGCCGTCGCCCATCACCGGGATCCTCGAGCATTACACCCACTCAACCTAAAAAAAAAAAAATCTCCAAAGACAGTCGTCTCAGCCATCAGTCGAGCCGCTCCACCCGCTTTCGAAGCGTCCCGAGGCGATCTTCCCACCCTTGCCGTGAAAAGAAACCGGCGATAAAGTTTCCCATGTGACCGGTGACAACGATTCCGCCGGGTTAAGTAGCCCCCGTTTCGGTTGGGTCCCGGTCGGCCCGACGACCGAAACAGACAGAACGAAGAAGAAGAAAGGAGAGTCCGGACGATGGTTGCACACGGGGGGAATAAAAAGGAGGAAAAAAACAACGAAGAACGAAGAAAGAAGAAAATAGGGGAGTAAGGTCGGACGGCGGAGGCACGAGATCCTTCCCACGTCGACGAAACGTGCTGAAAGCGTGCTGCTCGCGTGGCCGTTAGAGCGGCACGTTGCCGGTGGAAGGTGGAGGCATTGGTGCATCGAGGCGGAATCTTTCTCACGGGCGAGGAGAGGACGTCAGGTGCAGGACCTCCTTCAGGAAGTACAACGGTTCCTTACAAGGATTCCGCGACTTCTGCCTTCCCACGCTCCTCCAGTTGTAACGGCCAGATTCGACTCCGCTTCCCCACCCTGGCTACCGTCGCCTCTTCTTGCGCGCGGTGTTTTTTCTGTCCTCCTCTCCCCGCCCGCCCCGCCTTATTCGTTGCTTCCTTTAGCTTCGTTTACTTTGCCCGGGGGTACGTTGATTAACCTGTTAACTGAGTCGTTGCTCGAGCGCCGGCACGCTGCCTGGAATTGAATATTTGTTGGTGCATATTTCGTGTTGTCTCTGTTGCTCGAATGTATCGCGCGACGAGGTAGACTTATCTTTGTGTTACTATTCTTTAACGGTCGAACTTTGTTTAGAGGAACTCATGGGGGAACGTGGGCTGTACGGGGGGGTCAGAGGCCCATTAGCGTTCAAACCGGGATAAATAAGGATTTTACGCATTACTTGGAAGAGTACCGTCGTTTATTGCTTACGCATGAAAATGGTGACTTAATTGATTTACCAGCTAACAGTTTTAACAGTAAGCAGGCTTTCGAACCGCGAAACTCATGTTCGGGGAAAGTTGGACTCGCACTGATTGGCTTCCGATCCCTCCACATGTACATCAGGAGTTCGCTGATTTTGCACACCGGGGTACACATTAAGGGGTACACGGGCTGAACTGATTGCTCGTATAATAGCAGTTCGCGTTTGGATAAGTGTATTCGGATATGCACTCGCTAGTTTGTTCTGCTTGCGAATATTTCGCGAGAGGCAAACGCGGAAATGGAACCACAGTACTATACATGTAATTAATAGCATAATATAACATATATTAATATATAATTTCCAAATAAAGCAGCAAATGTTAATATCAATATACATATTCTCCTTGACATACGTTCAACAAAATCGTGTCCGGACTGGTTCCATTCGATGTCGAAATCAAAATAATTCGTTCGATCAAAGTGTACCACTTGTCCCGTAGAATTCTGCGTAACAATTATTTATTTACGATGTAGGACGACCACGTTTCAACACCCCGTACATCAAGTACCGCACACTATGAGGCTTATATATACATATATGTATACACAAAGAAAGGCGAGGAACTGCCCGAAGAATAACGAGTCCGCGTATCCCTTAATATCCAAGGTAAGAACGAGAACACCAAAGGAATCGACCAACAATAAGCCCGTAGCATAATAGGGAACGCAACTGTTGCGCCGTCAGCGTTGCGATTTCTCGTCATGGGAAAAGCCGCGCGGAAGGGATCATCTGGTCCAGCTCGAACACCTGGATTTTCCGAAAATGAGGGGGCCACGCGACTCTGCGAGCACGCAGATCACGCCTCGGAGTCAAGTGGCTCGTTACAGGATCGTGGGAATCCGTCTGGGAAGACCTGGATCAGAAATTCGACTCACGGGCCAGCAGGCGGATTCGGGATTCGTCCCACTTGTTATCCACGCGACCGCCACGCTTGCTACCGGCTCTATACGTGTGCACATATATCCGTTAGCCTGAATCCGGTGGAATAGAAACAGATGTGTCCATTAACCATTTACAGACTGGGCGATGGAGTTGGAAATTGAAGAAGTATGTTCGTGGTGCGTTTGTCGTGGAAATCGGATCGGAGGTACAGGAAGTCACGAATTTACTCAGACGCGGTGTAGGGGGGTAATTATTCTTCGACCGGCAGATTAGTTTCAATTTGTGCGAAGCGCAGGAATTAATTTGCAGAGATATCAGCGTCGTAGAAGAAATACATCTTGACAGAATCTTAAATTGTAAATCGTAGAAATACGTAGCGGAGTAACAAAAGACATAAATGTACTATTTAAGGGCCTCTTCTCTGCCATCAACAATTTCTTAGCGCAACGCGTAATCATGAAGACGTCTCCCCAAGAGCATGCTGTCTCGTCTAATATAAATGTACACGTAACTGCTGCTATTCGTAAAAATGACGTTATTACGTGGATATAATATCACACTGCTAGACGCCGGTATACATATAACGTACTTTTAGATCCTTTTACAAAGTGACGGACCACGTAGTGGCGTAATCAAACGAAGATATCTGGAATGCCGGCATGTACTACCACGTGTCAGCCACGCTTCACCCGAGAGAGAAACGGGTTTGCTGTGTAATACACGTGGCGTTTCTGCAGCTCGCGTTTCGTTTTCTTATTTCTCGTTCGAGATTGCTACCATTTATGCATATATATATGTATACGTGTGTACGTATCCCTGGAGAAAAATTCACCACGTATCGTTTACACATAATTTCACCTTGCTATTATAATTATGATAAACGTTTCAGTGATGGAAAATTGATTAATATTAATTGCAGTCGATTATGTTGGAAAGCGTTCTCGCTTTTGCGACAGTGTCTGAGTATTGATTTTGGTGTTATATTGGTGTGTGGTTCGCGTATAACATATACGTGAGATGATCTAGTAGCCCTTTTTTTTATTTTAGATTATTGTAGTTAGACGTCTCAGATTTATATTCTACATGGCTGTAAGAATAGTAAGAGTCCAAAGAGAGCTTTGGATTAAATGCAGATATTAATAACGTAAATACGATAAAATAGAATTTGCTGTGTAGTTTTGTGTGTGAACGAAATTTAATAACACTTAAGTGTCACTGATGTTCCTTGCGAAATTACAGAATATCAGTGCTCACTTCTTTTATTTGGAAATATTCATGATAAATTATACATATGCTCTCTAAGTGAAATACTAAAATATGCAATACATAGATACCATATTACATAGTCATGCGATTTTAAAAAAGACGCTCAGATTGATAGAAATACATATATATTTCCGTACGATTAAACGTTTCACTTTTTCACTAAAAAATAATCCTTTCGTTAAATTTAATTATCAATGGCCCTTAACTTGTTACTTTACAGTTCAAAGATTTCAATTCAATATAAAAGAGCGCACCTGACAATCGATATACTTCTTTACATTTGTCGTTTTTACGGATCCGTTTAAACAAGTACCACTGCACGGTTGCAGCAAGATTTCTGTAAACTCACGAATCGTGCGCCTATGCGCAACGTACAACACCTATTAAACACCTACTATTAAAGCTCAGAGTTTCAATCTACCGGGTGCCGAAAGTCAATAAATTTCACAGAGTTACCGCATTAAGTTGCTGGCCCACGTGTTCGCTGTCCATAATAAATAATATCCCGCGGTGTAACGTATGTTCTCGCGCGTTGCCCTTACTTCGAATGTGCAACACGATTTGCGCACACGAGTACCTAAGTACACTTTATACCACCGTGCCGTTGCTGCGGAATAATTGAACATTTTCAATTCCCAATTAATTATTTACTGTATCCCTTTATTACGCCGCGTCGCACAGTGGGGCCATTTCCCAAAAAGCTGGCCAAAATTCAAATTTTGAAGTATTCAGCAGCTTGTTTTCAGAATAGCAGATTTGTTGCATACATATCAATGCATCTAATGCCGCTTGAATTTTTTAAATATATTGATTGGTTACTGAGATATAGGCCGTCAAAGTTGAAGAAATTTCATGCTCCTTCGTATCTTGAAAATTGGAGCTTGTTAATTGCGTCAGGGAAAGTTTATCTTAATAAAATTGATATGCGAAACATTTTACCCCACTGTGCGTCGCCGCTTAAGATATTCAACGAATTCCCAGGAAAACCAGTCTTCAACTTTTCGAACACCTTAAACCCGAAGCTCTCAGGTTCGCCAACGAATGCATTACGCATCGAACAAAAACTGGCGAACAGTAACGAAATAATAAATCGGATCGCACGCCCGTCTAAGCAACGATTGATATCACTACTGGTCGTACAAATAATCCGGCCCGATTTTCCGCTCGAGCTCTCGAACGCCGAGTAACTTTCCATTCGAGTAATTATCCCGCACCCAAAGCTGGTCCAGAATCACCGTTACCCAGGCACCTTCGACTGCAAGGGGTTCAAATTCGATCAGCTCCGAGCGTCAGAACCTTCGCCCGGCCGTTGCGCAAGGCGGTGCCACAAAAAAGCAAAGAAAGGCCGAAAGAAAGAAAACGGTCTCGCCGGTGTCGTTTTCGTGTCCCCCGGCCCTCCCGCGCGCTTATCGGGCCATCGCCGCTCGAGATTAGCGTCTGTCGACGCGTGTACAGCGCGAGGCAGGGATCAGCGTTGCCCTCGTGGGAACGAAGCGGCCGTCCGCGGCGAAGCGTTTCAGGAAGCTCTTGGTGTTCCGCTCCCGCGGTCACCAGGGCGTCCTTAACAGCTTCGTGCCTCCGTCCCGACGCTCCTCTTCTCGTTCGAGTCGCCGCGACGACGCCCACGCTCCAATCGGCTTCCCCATCGTCCGGCGCAGGGAAAATGGGAGCTGTCCTGCCCGACGGGCTCTCCTACGCGTTGCTAATGCCGCTACGCTCGGACGGGCTCATACATGGTGCACGTTAATTGGCAACGTTCTGCGACCAGCTGATTGTATCGGCGAGATCGTGCGGGAAACGATTAGACGCTCGGCGTTTGCATGTTCCCGGCTGGATCAGTTGGGTGGTGTTTTTTTTTTAGCGTTGCGATCATTTTTTCGCCCTTAACAGTAAGTTTCGTGGGCGGTCGGGATCGTTGGAGCGGGTTCTGTATTTTGTATTCGAGGGTTTGTTCGATGGCACGGCCGATTGTTTGGCGATCGATTTAACTTGACCGTTCACCATTTTTAACGCATCGTTCGAACGATCGCGTTTGAGGGGGATACGTCAGTTGGATCGGTACTGCTGCGCGGAAGATTCAGCAAAATGTTGGGGTAGTCGAACAAAAATTTGGATGGATTTCATAATTTGTACTTTGTGCTAGCTTTTTCTCTTATTTTTCGGAATTTTTGCAATTTCTGCGCTACCATTACGTTGTTCACCCGGTCACGAACCGGTACTTGGCGATGGTAATTATCGTAATTTTTTTCAATCACCTTCCCAGTTTTGTCCGGGAGCATCGCAAATTGCAGATCAATTGAAACGCCGATGCTCGTCGACGACGAATTCGTCGGACCCTTCTAAAACATTTTCCACGCGAAAATCGTCGCGCTACGCACAAATGAGACACCGCACCGGTGAATTTGAAACGTCCCAGACCATTTCGAACGAAACGTCTCTCGACAATTTCTTCATTGCCAAATCACTTGGCCCCGGAGCAAAACTCGATTCGCCGGTGCAGCTGAAATATCGCGTACACCTCGGCCGTGAAATACGAAAGAGTCGAACGGAACAACAGCAATTACAATAAATTACTCCAGAACCGTTTCGGCGCGTCTCCCTATTAAATAACAAAATTGTTGAAGAAATAGTGGATCGCTCATTGGTACACCCAATATTATATTCCCATTTCCTTGTTACAAGTTGCAATTGCCGGACGAAACCAGCCGTTCTCCTACCGGCCATCAATCAGGGCCGCGAAGACCGTTCGATCGTCGCGTTTAAGTACGTACGCACGGTGCACGTGCACGCGTGTACGCGTACGCGTGCTTCACGGACGATTCAACGCAGAAACAACTCGCGCAAAGTAGCTTACAGGTACGTATACCTACATCAGGTGCGTACCGGATGCGTGGCGTATCGCAGAAGTTGATGTATGATCCTTTAGCGACGCGCACCTGCCTGTTCGTGCTCTCGGTACTTCGACGGAAATCGTGGTGGCTCTCTCGTGGGATGCCCGAGGATCATTCGAGGACGATTACGACGGCGGAGCCGATCGGAATTTATTTTCGTGCCCGACGAACAACGTCTCGGCGTATACTGGCTCCTCGTGATCGGCCGCGTTGTTCTTGGGCAATAGATCCTTGTTAAGCGGCATTACGATCGGGAGAGAAAGTTGCGAAATTAACCGTGACCGATAATCACTGAAATTACCCTGCTTCCTTTTCTCCTCTGGGTCTCCCCCCTTCGCCCCATCCCTTGCTAGTCATCGCGGCGTTCGTTTGTTTCGTCTCGTTCGTTTAATAAATGAACGGTTTCGTGTTCGGATGAAAATCGGTTGCCCTTGTTAATCGGTACCGCAGTAATCCGGTGGGCTCGATTGAATTGTCCGGTCTGCGAGTGCAAAGTCGACAATCAGATTTGCATAGCTCTGGCGGATATTTTGGAGGAACGAAGCGGTGCTGAGATATCTTTAATAATCGAGAGGAGACTCCTTTTGGACGACAGGTTTTTGTACTCTTTTATTCAACCCTTAATTGCCCGACAATGAAAAAACCCGTTCTATTATTGCGAAGGAAAATCGGAATTCGTAATTACACTAATTGCGTTATACATAAATAGTAAAAGATAACAATACAGATCCCCTTACTTCTTCATACGTCCTATCGCCGCGTATCAAACTTCTCTTACCAGAAAGGAAAATTGAAACGAATAATTACGTTGCCATTATATAAGTGACAATACAACTACCCTCATTTCCTCCAGAAACACCCAGTCCAACGAATCGCATGAATAAATCATCACAATAAATTACGCACTACAGTAACCAAAATTCTGCTTCCCATCACGAATCGATCCACACTCGTGCACTTCCGATTGCGCGCTCACAAAATCATCGGCGAACAATCCGAATTATCCGACGAAGGAGTGCGCGCTCAACGTTAAAACTATACACGGCGGTGAATAGCCGGAACCACCCTTTCGGCCATTGTATTACGCTTCACGATCGACGAGCCTTTTGTCAACGCATTCCGGGTATACATCGTCACGCGGCCGACAAATCCATCGATTTCGAACAATAGGTCCGGGCAGAGGCGTGATTTTTTTCGAAAACACGAGTGCCGGCTCACCTGTAACCGACTTTCCGTTTCGGAATTCCCACGGGCTCACGGGGCAACATGTGGGCCCGTGCACGACGATTCATTCGTGCGATAGACGTTCATGAATATTTATGAAACGACAATGAATTTGGATTCGGCCAGGAGCACATGGCTCGTATCCTGGTCGTTTCGCTTCGCCTTCTCTCTTCCCTTTTTCTCGCTCCCGTCGTCCCGTTCCGCCGTGCGTAATACACACACGCGTTTCATTCACGAAACCACGAATACTAAAACTGCCCCGTCGCGCCACCCCGTGCTCGTTTCGTCGGCCGCGCCATCCCTTTTTCATTCATGATCGTTTTAATTCTTATGAATGGACAACGGGACGGTAAACAGGAAGAAGTCAACGCGGAACGGGAGGGAACATTTAAATGTCTCCTCGCATGTCCGCGATAACGACTCGCTGTTAGCCTGAACGGTTAAATCTTCCGACCGATGCGCCGGACCGGCAGCTGCAATTATTCCGCAGAGGAAATAACAGTATATACCCCGCTTTTCCCTACCGTATCTCTCTTTCGTGCTAATTTATCGGCTCGGTAATAAATACGCGTGCGCAGTCCGCAGCCCCGCGATTCGCCGCGCCCGAAGGGCGGAATTATTTTGACGTTTCCTGGTTTATTGTCCGATCGAACTGATCGAACCGATCTTGCGTCCGCTGGTGTCGTAGCGAGTGTCGTATCGAATTTTGATAAATGCAAACGGGGAACGAATGATGAATTCGTATGGCGCTGGTTTCACGAGAGTTTGATTAATCGGGCGAGCAGGCACGAGAAGTGCGCGGCTGTAGCCGTGTCGGTCGGAAAGAAATTAATTAGTCCTGCGTATTCTTCTGGCGATCCGTCGTTCGTTCGAGTTTCGGGTTCATACCTCTTCTATTAGGCGAGTTTGTCGAATGAACGCTACGTTTCTAGCGGACCCATCTCGTTTCAGTTTCGGTCGTCAATGAAGAACGTTGCACGGGAGCCGGGCGGGCAGGAGTTCTTTCAATCGTACAAAGATTCCGACTGAAAAGGGGCACGGCATTCAATTGCCCGCCTCGATCTGTGACCGGGTCGTCCTTTTCGCGGACTTGCCGGACCGGAAATTGAAGTTTCGCGTGAGAATATGCACGGCCCTTCCTGCTCGATACTCGCTGTGCGGCAATTCGGGATGGTCGTTCGCGGAAGTGTTTCGAATTCACGTTCGCTTAAACCCCTGGAAGTCGTTGGCCATTCGCTTGGTAATGCATGGTTAACCGCCGCAACGCCACTCCGAACGATGGCCCCATGGAAACACGAATCAAGGGATGCACGTGGTATTGTCGAGTGGCCGATAATGGCGTCCCGAGGTGACCGCCAACTTTGCTTCCCCTTCTCTCCTTTGTGGACAATGAGAGAATCTTTGAAATTCTTTTCGCTTCCGTCGCGAGCAACTTTCTTGTGCGGCTTGGCTTTAAGGGGAACGCAGGAGATCGAATTGTTTGACTTATCTTTATTGCGGATCAATTAATGAATCGTATATCTGTACAGGGTTTGTGCGAAATAGTGCCGGTGTTTTTGGACATGAAATTTATGGTATAACGATTTGAACAGCTGTAATGGTACCATTGTATGGTTATTTAAAATTGTGGTATTGATATTGAGAGAAATTGATATTCTCGGTTTTATAGTTTTGTTGCATACTATGTGCATAAACGTTCTGTTCTCCGGTGTCTTGAATATTTTATTCCTGTTTAATCGTTTGCCTTCATAAAATGATATAAGAATATATATAATTTTGCAGCATTATTTTCACTATAATGCAGTTCAATTTAGATTCTACGTTTGATTTCAAAAATATTTATGTAATATACACGCATGCGTAGACGAGCTATGAAAGTTTCATAATATTGTTAGGCAACTTTCTTTGCGTGATCTTCGCCTATTAAATACTTACCAAAAGGGTCGTGCCTGAAGAGAACCGTTATGTTACGGAAACTTTTGCCCCATCCTATAATAACTTTCTTCGAGATTTTCAGACAGAAACGCAGACAATAAGCCGGAAGAACGAGATGGGAAATAAAATTAACTACTAATGATAGGGGTGCTTAGATCGGAGAACAGAAAAATAAATTATAGTGTCAGTAAAAGTAGTCCATAATTTAAGATCTCAAGTTGACTATATTTCTAATCTCGAATGGTCCACTATTATTCTGAAATAGACGGTGCCTACAGCTAATCAATTTTGTCTAAATTACATAAAGAAATTTATGTTTAATATTTATGTAATGTTTCCCATTCTTTTCGTGGGGAATGAATGATGAATTATTTTCCAGAGTTATACTTAAAGCACAGAATAAAAGTATCATTAATTTGTCCGAACAGCTTTCTATATTGTTTGAAATTCATTCTCGAATCCAAAATGCATTGTAATACACGGTCAAGAGAGTTCTAATTGTATAAATCTTGTACCGCGATCAATATAAAACTATCACCCTCCGTAAATCATTTTCGTAATATAAATTATTTTTGTAATCACTGGGTACTTTTCTAAACACATGTCCTTATACAATTACATATGTCCAAATAGAAGTGTAGCGCGTTATTCCTAAATCAATTTCAGCTCAATGATAACGATTAATCAAATTCCGCGCCATCCAAAGCTTAAAACAAAATAATTGTCGCCCTTAAACCCTTATACTCGAGCTCAAATTATATTTATTATACACATTTTACTATCCACGTTTATTTCAGCTTTCGTTTACGCTTATAAATACGTTTCTGTCGTAACTACGTTTTAATTGTTGTCACTAAAAAGACCTAATTAAATCCTCGACGACCGTCCATTCCTTCCCATTTCGTTTCTTGGATATCCTCTTATATCCTCCGGGTTCCAGCATCCCCGCGCGTAGTCGTAAAAAAAATGTGGCGAACAGCTTCAGCAGAAAGCAGGTTCCCGTTACAATTACCGGCTGATCCATTGTAAATCGTCGGGGATCGTTTAAACGGCGATCTACGTTCCGCGAACTGCTTCTCCATCGCGTACAGCCGAGCGGCATATTTGCCAGAATACTGATCTACGAGCAAAGGCCGGCCAATTAGCCCACCTGGTCTCGTTCAGAATATAATTTCTTCGCGCATGAATTTTTCCGAAAGTGTTGCGAGAATTATGTTTTACCCTGGTGCCTTTGTATCGTCGCGTCCGGCGGCACCCATTTACACGCGTGCGTTAACGCGATAATTTATTGCTCGTATTTTTGCATTCGTCGTCTGGCAACGATCGGGAGCGATCTGAAAAGCCTGCGAATTCGTGCACGAGTCGTTCGGTTGGTAACTTCCTTGTTACGATCGTGGTTGAAAAAGAATACATCATGTATTCGTACGCGAGTCAAAGTCTGCTGGTTATTATCGGCGACTTCGTGTATTCATTTTCACGAGCAATGATTTATGCGGTATTGGGGAATATGAAAGTTGCAGTTCGGCTGGGAATAAGAAAGGGAGATTTATTCGCAAAGATGAAAGGAAAGGGGTGGGATATGGCGAGTCGGTTGATTTTTGTGTAACGATGAATCGTATATCGGTTGAATAATTTTCACTGTGCTCCGTTTGCGGAAACGTGGACTGGTAGTTTATGTCGGTGCAGTTTCAATTTAAATGAAGAAAGGGGTTGGAAATAATGTGGGTAAGTGACGTGATTTTTAATTTTAATTTAAAATTTGTAGCACAGGTACAAGAAACATAAGTGAAACTTGAAACTTATGGTACATTATATAACTATTAGAGAGTTTTTCCCATCGAAGAAATTGGAAGAAATATTACTTTATTAAAACAGTATAATATTATTTACGTACAATTATCTTAATTGGCAAGTCAATTTTTGATTTTCAGATAACGAAGATTCTGAAATACATTATGTACCTGTTGTAGGATTCTGTACACTCCCCTTCCAAAAAAGGGAATCGTCGCCTTTCTCATTCCGAGGCCAAATCGTTTTAAACGTGAGTAGCAAATGATAATTTGAAGTGTCGTATACAACGATGATCGGATATTCATAGATATTTCGTTGTCCTCCTTCTATGATCACGGTTAAATTAGTCGAGCGATCCGTTAATTGATGTTGGAGTAACAGAAGGTTCGGTTTATCAGCGCTCGATCGGTATTTAATAGTGGACCGTTCTGTTAATTAAGATATCTACTGGATACCGCATTAATAGATCCATTTTATAATTAAGTTATTTATGCAAATGTTTCATCATTATTGTACACTATAAAAAACATCGCAAGCTCGTCATGTCGATATACAGGTAACACAGTAGTTCGTTGTACTACAAAATTGTGTCGCTTAACCCTTCTATTTCCAAATTATCTACTTTGCTAATCAAGAAGCAACTCCTCGTACCGTTGACCACGTTACATTCTACATACGTGTATACCTGTAAATAATTTACGGCGGCCATTCATTACATGTTTCGAGTCCCCACCACGGCCAAAACCTAATCCTCTCGAAAGTCCTGACCAAACCTCCGACCGTCCCCAAATTCGCGAACCAAGCACAACAAACCACCACCGGCGTAGCCTCTCTCAAACTCAAGGCAATAAATTCTTTGACCGCCCCCGACCAGAATGTCGAAACAAAATACGGAGCGCTAAATCGCAGCCTAGGAAGACGCGTGCTTGCCACGGTACGCACGCGCTTCCTCACACGCGAGCAGCGCAAGAAACGGGGGAGAATCGGTTCATAGTCGGTAGGAGAAGGAGCATCGTTGATTGTGGAGGGGGAGAGGGCCCCAGTCGGTGGCTACCGTGAGAACGAGGCAAGGCCCCATGTCCCAGACGGACCCATCCACCGGCACGGGGCCCGGCGGAGCGGGTGGGAGCGAGACAGCGATCAGGCGCACGCGTGGCGACGAGCGAGACGGAGAGGAGGGGGGGGGGGAGAGACAATGACAGGTCGGGCCCCGGCCACAGGCCAGTCGTTTGGGACCCGTGCTCACGACAAAGACAACGACAGGCGCGAGCCTCACACGCGACTCGCACACGTCCAGGGCCCGAGCCGCGAGCGCAAACCGCGCTTTTTTTTATGGGACTAGTCTGCCTTCTCTCTTCTTCTCTCCGTCGGTCCCAAGCCCGACCGACCTCGAGTCCGGTGCTCTCTTCCTTTGACCATATATCCCTCTCTCCTTCTTTCTCTCCGGAATGATTGATGCCGCTTTTTTTCCGCCACGCCGCAACCCGGCTTGGGATTAATTGCTACCGGGCTGTGACGTCGCGGGTCGTTTTGAATATCACGAGGTGGAATTTTTTTTCGCAGGTACGGGACCCGTTTTGCGTTTAGCTTTCGTCTGGTTTCATTTGATTTGATTTATTGGAACAGGTTGGTGGAGAAGCGCGCAGGCAGTGGGGTTTATGTTCGATAGATGGTTTACGATTGTCGGCTGTGTACACTTAACCCTTCTCGGACCCAGGCTGATTAACTCTGTAACACGGAAAGGAGAGGGAGGGGGGTGAAGTTGAACGTTTATTGTGTAAAACCTTGGTAACGAAATTGAGCAATGGATAAAAAGTGGAGTCGATGAGTATGACTTTTCAGAGATAATTAAGTTTTTCTGGTTTCTTCTTGGCAGAAGTCGTCTGAGAATTTAAGGAAGCTTGTTGTAAGCTTTTGTACAATGTTACTTGTAGCTGTAATAACAAAAGCACCAGTATTTGTACGAAACTGAATATTCCTACCAAAACTATTTCATAAACTAACTAATAGTACATGAACGACCCCGAAGTGAAACTAATTAATTTGTTTTTATTAAGAATTGTATTAAATGACACAGTAGTTGAGACACTGTCCTCATTCTCTCTCATTCTCTTCTGCCTCGACACATCTTTTACACTCGGCCAACTTGCTTCCCCCATTCAAGAAATATCAAAATTATTGTCAAGCTTCTTTACAGGACCACTTTCACCAGGCGAACAATAGCAACTCATTTTGCCATTTACCGGAACGTCCGTTTATACTTATTTCGGACGCAATTTCTGCCATTCACATGTTTCAAGGGGTTTTACTTACCACGCGTTCCCTCGAGGTGGAAAGGGCATCCGGATTCGCGTATTATAAAGTCTTGCACGAGGTCTTGGCCCCGCAATCAGCTGCAATAAAACATTAAAAAAGAAAAAGAAAAAAAGAACGAAGCAAAGGAAGCCTGGCTACCTCTTTTTACGTGCACGCGAGACTTCGCTCGTAAAATCGTCCAAGAGTCCAGGGAGAAAGGAAACGAGCACCGATTTTTGCACCCATTCGTACGCAGGGAGTAAACTTTCGAAAGGTCCCGAAAGACCAGCTCGGGCAACGAGTTTTATTCGTTGGATTGGCCGATTCCATGCAGGAAATCTTGCCAGGTGAATTTGTTTCTCTTTCGGAGGGCGTGGAACATTTCTGGCACAATGAAATTCGTTCAAACGGTTATCAAGATTGGAAATTACAAGTCTCTGGTTCGGAGATGGCGTCGACAGGGTTCTGAACCGCGGAATTGAATTAACTCTTGGAATTTGAACTTACACCGTAACGAGGTACGTATGCACTTCCAGGAAAATGTTTACCTGGGCGTGATTGACATGTACAACGAGATTTCCATTTTTGGAAATTGCGATTGATGCTGTCGGATTTGTCGTTTAGAGAGTTTCTGTTATACAATATTTATTTTAATGAGAAATTATCTGCGGGAATGGAAGCGAGGAGGGTAAAAGAAATTTTGTTATAATTATACATTATAGTGAAAATATCGAATTATCGCATGCATTACCCGTGCGTTGAGTAAAATTGAAAGAAGAAAAGGTCGAAGAATTTAAGAACCTCTTGAGTGATCGACAGAAAAATTGAACGAATGAATATCGAGATAATTGCGAACTACATTTGACAGCAACGATACCGTATAATTTACTTTAACGTTATTGCAATATATTATGATAAACATATTTGTTTCTACTTTCACACGTGGCCTCTCGTGCAACTTTCTACCTTCGCGACTTCCTGGAAATCAATTATCCGAGGAATAACGACGGAAAATAAAATGACAAATGACGGACTGTGCGTGCGACGACGTTCAACGGAAATTTATCCTCGATCCTTGTCGCGTGTTTGTCATTATCAAAATGAAAGAAGAAAGCATCGAGTTAATTGAATTAATGCGTTGGAGGCATTTACACGCGTGCCGTCGTTCATGCTTTACCAATGACGTTAACGCCTCCTGACCGATTACGAAACGCGAAGGTTGGCACATAACTCCTGTCAAAGCTGGGAACAAACATGTAGTGGCAATTAGATTAAAATTTTAAATATTCCCCGGCACACGAATAAGGTGGGAAAGGATTCATCAACGTCTGTATCGATATAGTGATTTTAATTGAACCGTATAATCATAATAATAATAACGAAAATAAATGGGTAGCGAATTAATTTAATTTTTAAACAAGATCTTACTGAGCGTATGAAATATTACTTGCATATAATTGTTCAATTTCCAGTTAAACGGTCTTTCTTTCAACAAACAAGGCCACAACGAAAGGGTTAAACCCCTACTCTACTGTATTCCTCCGCGTAACTTTCAGGTCGCATACTCGACAGTTTATCTCGTTTTAAAAAAGAGGTTTCAGAGGTTCAAGTCGAAGTGACAAAGATGAAAACTTCGATGAGTGAGAAAAATGTAACATTTTTTCAAGAAGATATTCAAATTATTCTAAACTATCTTTTCATAATTATTTTAATATTATTTTACTACGACGCGTCCGCGAAGCAAGAAACATACGCACTTAAAATTGCAAACAAAATTATAACCTGAAGAATATTTCTCTAATCGGCATATGCGCCCCAGCGTTTCAACGGCACTGTACATACTCCAAAAATTGTATCTCCATTTTCGAAATTATTTACCAAATTATTGTTTTCCAATCATTTCACCATTCCATCTAAACCAGTACACATTTTGCAACCCTTCGCACATTAAAGATCGCACCACTTTTCCTCCCACAATGGGCTACGATACGCGTTTCTATTTAAAGTCCTTTCAAGCGTGAAGCTAAATGGAGACATAAACGGTTAGTACATGCATGTGTAATTCGAAGTACAATATTTCTTCCACGAATTCGACCCGGCCCCGGTCGCATACGAGTCCCCCTTTGAGTCTGCTCGGCGAACGTGCTCTTATCAATAGAATACGAACGCATAACGTCATTTAATAAGAGTGGCCGACACGAACGTGTCCCTCTGGCTCCATTGATGGCAGCCAGGCATCAAAAGATCGGACACGAGTCGTAAACATTCGCACGCTTCGACCGGTACGTTCTTAGCTTGGTGATAACGGTCTTGCGTGGTGGCATAAACGATAAATGTCCGCGATATACTGCGGCGACGATACCGCGCGGTCTTTTGACGGCCGGTGACATCATTAATTATTGTTTTCCTTCCTGGTATTCCATGGCGTACCTCGTAAAGCCACGCGAGAAGTGTGAGAGCAGCCGCAAGATCGGCGCAGTTGGTTTGTTTGATGCAAAAATGGTTTTGGAGCGGATACGCGCACCTATTCTCCTGTTCCACGCCGCACTTTTTTTGGCGTTTCGTTTTGTCGTTCGCGGCGGCATTGCACCGACAGGACGTAATCTGATTTACATACTCACTGCTAGCTACGAATGCGTCTAGACTCTAGACGGTTCGCAAGAAGCGTTGAAAAAATTAGCTCACGAAAGTTTGTACATTTGTCCGATAGAGGAATGAAATGTAAATAGAATTAGGATTAGTGATGGAAATTTCTTCTCAATATATCCATCGGTGTGTCGAAAATAGATTGCTCCGCAAATCGTTCTTTCCTCGCTATCGAAAGAAGAACGGTTCTTTTTCGAACATACTCGACATCATTTTCTTCCAAGAATCTTTATTGAAACAATTTACGAAGATCTCGGACAGATTAACAAGGCATACTCCCCGTCGGTTTTCACCGGCTCGTTATACGAAGCTTTCGATTACTTCCGTGACAAGAGTTCGTCCCGTCCTTCTCGTTAAGCCCAGGGAATTTTTTTCGAACCCTAATTGCGATGCTTTCACCCCTGTAGCACGATCAACGCCAGCTTAAATTATTTTCGTCGACACGAAACAACTCTGCTTTCTGGACAATCATACGCATGCATAATGTAATGAGCAAGAAACGATTTCTGTACACGATTCACGGACATTTATACAGATTATCTTTTTTAAGTATGCAGATTATAACCGGACTTTTAAAATGCACGCTGACACGCATCCAAACCAAATTTCAACGTGGACAGATCCGTTCAAATTATTCTTTCGCCTCTTTTCACCCTCGATCGCTCCGATATTAGCGCACCTGTTTATTTACGTTCCCGTTTGTGCGGTAATTAACCGATCGCCTATAATGAGCTGCCAGCGAAAACGAAAAACGCGAAAACAGGACGAGATTATGATTATCGTGTGGAAGAAACTGACGAATTATAGCGACACGCCATAAAACTTGCTTTGTACCGTTTGTTGCAAATGTAATGCTTTCTGTATTTAACAATCGACGAATTTTTTCATCCCTGTTTTTCTTTTATCGATGGAATCGCCAGGAATTTAGAAACATAGTCCCCGTAATATTTCCACAGTCGCTTTATCGTTCTCCATCTTGTATGTCATTTTATTTTGCCCCTTTTGTTAATCGTATCCCGCGTGACATTCGAGGTAGAATACGTTCAAATGCTAGTCTAGAAAATCATTTAACAGGAAATCAATCCGGAAAATCAATGCTCCGTTCTAAAAGCACTGGATCGGCAACTGTATACTAAAATATCATCAGAGCGTGGAAACTCGAACGAATGTAAAGCTTATAATTTCGTAATTATGTTAATCTCTTATCTGTAGATCGTTATCGTATAAGTAATCCGGAAAATCAATGCTCGGTTCTAAAAGCGCACTGACAATTAATTAATTAGTCAGAATCTTTCAATCATCCTGCTTAATCCATTGGAAATTCATTTTAGACAATGTATTTTTGTATCAAATACGAATGTGCATTACATGTATGAATGATTTCCGCACAAATTAATTCAAACGGATTACCAGAGAGCATTGAGATACTTGAAAGAATTTCTTGTAACACTTTCACAGTCTCCAGACAAGCCGTCAAGCCGCGAACAATCTTTTATCTCTTTTCTAGCACTCTCTCGAGCGTTTGGAGCGAATCACTCGTTAAAGCGCCAAGCAGAATGCTACATATGCGTAGCGCACATAATTGTATCTGGTCGATTGACAAGAGATAATGCTAATGGAGGCGTTCGCCTGCTTCTTTATCGGGACTTGAGGAGACCCGCTCGAAAATTTTACGATAAAGGGACGACGTTCTGGAGAGTCTTCACAAAGTACTCCCTTGAATTCCATTGGACCTGGCCGTGTCTGGTAATCGAATCGTTGCCCCTTTGCTACTTTTTTCTTCGAGATACGTACACCTATATTAAAGATATGCCTGAAATTAGTGTTCGAAAAGTTGCTTTCGCGTAGAAGGTGAATCACATAACTAAGTAAACTGTTATAAATGAAAGATCGTTAATTTGCTTTGACTTATTTGCTGTACGATTTATCAGTCGTAATATCTTTATTAACATTACATTTATTGAAAGGGATTGTAGAGTATTCTTCGATGAAATATTTCATCGAAATTTAAAGCAATAGAGTTTATCTATTATGGATTTAAAAAAAGCAGAATGTGCAATAGAATATTGCCTTGTGAATCTGCGAGCAGAACATTTCTGTCGCCTTAAATGATTGGAACTTAATAAATGCGTATTATGCGACACATATAAACTTGAACTCTTTAAACGTTCTCACTTTCATATGCACTCACCGACAAATAATGAAAAGCTGTAAAATCCGTTGTGCATATCTCGTTTTCACATAATGGGCACGTTAAAGCCGACTCTGAAACGATCGTTCCACACGAACCGCAGTGTCAACTCCGTGCAGTAATGTTTTAAAAAAATCCTTGTTACCCAACGCCAGTATGGCCCCTTTCGAATGTTAATTAAACATTAAACGTTGTAACAAGATAAGAAGTCGTTCTCTCGATCATCAGGCTGCCGATAATTTATTCCGATTGCATATTCCTGCTGCTCGTATGGGCGTCTCGATAAAAGTTTCCCATATTTTTACATTTTTCCGTTTGTAAACATTTTTCTAGCGTCTTTGGGTTTATTGGGAAATCTCTCAATTATGTTAAACTTCATGTAGATGTACATAGGAAAATAATTATCCTGGCTACAATTTGGCTACAAACTGGATACAATTTTATAATATAATATAAAATAACTTTAGTCACACTTCCAAATTAGCAGAACAAGAAAACAACATTCTTATGCATATTTTGGATCAGACTGGACAGACTCGACCAATTTTTCAACAAAGAGTTCGGTCTAACAAATTAGCCTACACCTCTTAATATAGTATACAGGCAATAGTAACTTTGACACTATACGAAATATATTTAATAATTCTCGTTCACCCTATCGCAATCATGTAAAGAAGAAAGCAGAAGAAATTACCGTACGCCAAGTAAATAGTAACAGGCAAACAGAGAATATCAGGGTACTCTTAATTCACCATTAAGGATGTTTAAACAATCGGTGGATTACGTTTCAGAAATTTCTCGCGACATCATTATCATTCTCGACGACGATCGAATCGAGATCCGAACAAGTTTGAGCGGGGAACGAGCGTCGGGACGCGTATCAAGGTGTAGGTGCAACACAATCAAAGCATTTAGAGCGACCTTCTGCCTGTGAGAAGTAGCTTCTGCAGAGGGTTCGAAGTTGGTGAGGGTAGCGGCGGCTTGAATGGCAGCGGAGAGTCAGTTTGTCTAGAGACTGCACGCGGTGCGTTTGCTTGTCTAATAAATATCGGTGAATTTGTTCTTCGGTTCATTGTTTCTAATTTACGTTCCAATGCGTGCAAGGTGTTAATGAGGCTTTCTTACCTGAGCTTCGTGGACTGTTGGTTCTCGTGAAACGACGTACCGTTTTGTTTCTGCTCATGGTCAGTGTATTTGCAGTGCGCTAATAGCTGAAGGTAAGTTGAACAGTCGGAGGCAGAGCAAGTAAAATGGGAGTGCATCGAAGTGATTTGGGTGAAATTGTAATTTTTGCATTTCGTTATTTTGGTATGGTAGCGAGCATTTGTTGAGGGTCGAGTATGGGAAAATGCAAGTGCTGTTTTGGGGGGTGAAAGAACTGGTAATCAATTTTGATGACATTTTGTATATGTTTTTAAATTAATGTCAATCAATTATTCTGACTTTTTAGAATGGATAATAACATTGAGAATTTTAAACGTTATTTTACCACCGTAACTTTACCACCTGTAACTGTTATTGAATCACTGTTAAAAAATGTGAATTCTTTTTGCTAATCAGGTGTGCAGTACTAGAGCCTGTGCAATTTTAAGAGATACAGTAATTCATGCAATGATGTCATACGAATATCCCCATCCCGTTTCCAGGACGTATCAGTATAAAAAAGTAAGTAAAACAAAAAAACAAGAGCGTCAGCAAAATAATTATAAACATATTTATACTAGAATGGAAATGTCGTAGTTTACGTTTTTATTTAATCTACATAAGTCGCATATATTTTCTGGGAAATGTACCGGAAATATGTCATTGTTTTTTTAATGAATGTTCGGGTTAATAATTGCAATTATTTGCTGTCCATTAGATAACGAAACCACTGTTGGAAAGAAAACGGCGCGCACGTATCAACAAGTGTCTGGATGAGTTGAAAAGTCTTATGATAGATGCATTAGAGGTATATACACTTGTTATTATATTTTTGTAGGTACTTGTAGTAATTAGGAAATTATTTTACTTGTCCTAAATATTTCAATTACTTAGTTTGTAAGTAGTCTACTTGGTTTAGCAACTTTCAACTTCGATTAGTTATAAGATTCACAGGTTTCAATTAAATATTCATTTTTTCAATTGGCAACTATTTTATTTTATATTATTAACTATTTGGATTTCTTCAGTTGTCAGCGAATTTTTAAAATCTTTGATATATAACAGTTGTTAATCATTTTCCACAGAAATTCTAATAATATAAAAATATAAAATATAAAATATAAATTAAAAATATAAAATATAAAATATAAAATATAAAATATAAAATATAAAATATAAAATATAAAATATAAAATATAAAATATAAAATATAAAATATAAAATATAAAATATAAAATATAAAATATAAAAGATAAAATATAAAAGATAAAATATAAAACATAAAATATAAAATATAAAATATAAAATATAAAATATAAAAGATAAAATATAAAAGATAAAATATAAAACATAAAATTTAAAATATAAAATATAAAATATAAAACGTACACAGTACCTCCACAGTGTTGAGTCAACACATTATCACGAGCGCAATGTCAAATGCACAATACAAATGTTCACACAATCGTTCAACCCCGATTTCACCGACGATGAACGCAATACATTGGTCGAACGAGCACGTGCTATGCTTTTTTTATCATTTTTTTTTATTGTCAAGTGGAGAAACCTTTGCAACGAAGCCACGGTTTCTTGCTCGACTTACTTGCCGCACTCGCGATACCACACTTCCCCTCTGTAATTTCACGAGTTGCTCGCAGCAGGAAATGCATTCTCAGGCTGCAACTACGCGTGCAATCGATTTGGTGCTTAAATATTCCTAGAGCGTGGGAACCTCTCGTACCGAGTGTCAGGCGGACACGTGACTTAGCTGTAATTACGAAACCAGTTATTAACGCTACGACCGTGTTCATTACACATAATACGAGCTGTAATTGTGATGTCTCCTGACAAATAGTGGTAATGGAGGACTACGGATGTTCATAGACATATACACTAATGCTTTCCTACTGGCATGACAAATCGTTGATTATTGGAGGGTGAAAGATTCATCTAGGTTCTATATAAAATCAGAATTTTCTATTATATTAATGACAATAACGTGATACTATCAATGCAATTTAGGCAGCCAAATTTTTTAGCACTCCTTTCTCCGCTGCAACTAGGTACTTTTTAATCAACTGGGTCTCGAATTAAGGAAGAAACTCCCTGTTTTATAAATCAGACCAAAAAGCGTTTGTTGATCGAAAGTTTTCTTTTTTTCTTTTTCTTTAGGGTTGGATATAAGTTCTATTTATTTATTGTAGTAAATGTTGCATATCCTACTTTGTAGTTTCAACAAGTTTTTCGTCCCGTTTCTGTGGAATACTCTACTTTCTGCGCTTTGCATTCTGTAATACTACTCATTGCTATTTACATAGTTTTTGTACCCATCAACGACTGACTATCGTGACAGCAAATCTTTCCATACATAAAAGTGCGAATTGCATTTCATAAAGTGGTTTTACCGGATCAGTAACTGTATACGCAAATATCATCAGAGCGTGGAAACTCGAACGAATGTAAAGCTTATAATTTCGTAATTATGTTAATCTCTTATCTGTAGAACTGTTTCGGAGATACACAATTCTCGGAATTGCCATTCTGATACCGTTTCCACTGCGAAAACACATTACATTTAATTCTACGAAAAATAGTAGCCCTTTAAATTTCATAATGCATATTTGGTTTGCAGTCTTTATCCGAATAGAATTGATCGTTACATTCACTTCCTTTAAATTTAGCAAGACGAATACCGAATTTTACGTTGTCGTTACTCTTCAGTGTAGATTCATGTGTCGCATTAACGAGAAACGGAGACATACGAATTAGAGAATATTATTGTAAACAATGCTACGTTTATGCTGTATTGCAATATTTTTCTATCACTTTTTGGTATCCATGATACTTTTGCGATAGCTTTCGGCAACTGACAATGCGAAAGCTTAAAAGAATATAATACTCAAGTGGCATAATAATAAATTGGATTTAAAATAAATAGACAAGGTTGCCCGGTAAATAATATTATGGCCGTGAAAAATTTTTAATTTCATCAACGCTGCTTGCTGTACCTATATACTATTTTGAAAATAGCTATACTCCCGCTTCTACTCTGCTGTCCCCTGCCTAAATACTGAGAAACCTTGGCAGGGTTATCTTCTTTACCATCGTAAGATACTTTTGTAAAAAGAGAGTTCTGATTTTTTACAAATTGAAAATGAAATTTTATAGTAGTTTGATACTTCTTCTTTTGCTTGAATTAACAACACCCGTGTTAAATTTTAATACATATCTATATATAATTACATACTTGTATTCAGTATATAATATATAATTGAGATAATATAATACTTCTTTTACAATGATATTTTTCAAGTTCATTAAACATGTTTGGAGAAGTCTTCTCTGTTAAAATATCCAGTCGCTTTCGTTTCACTTTTACATATTAACGTTTCTTGCAACTGTTCTATTCGCAAGTAACTGTACTGGGTACAGTAATAATAAAAAGGGAAATCATTATAAATGTTTGGTGATCATGTGTCTACACTGTTAACAGTTTGCTTCGAGAGTCAGAAACGTGAGTGAAAGATTCGTCACAGAAAAAAAAACATGCGTGTCGGATTGTAATAAATGAGAAAGCCAAAATTGCTGCGTCGGTTTCATTCACGATGCTTGTCCACATCATTTTTTCTGTCTCATTGATACTGGCCGTTAATCGAGAATAAATTCGATGCCGAATCGCTTATGATATGGATCATTATGTTTTATGATTATTCCAGAGATTCGCGTTAATTTTTATAAATGATAATGGCACTCCCGAATATCTCTCGAAATGTGCAACATAAATTATCGGTGCACACTTGGAGAAGGGGATCACGCTTTTCGGGATGGTAGTTTTCATTTAAAACGTTGTCGTTATTAATTTCTTGACGTAAACATATTTCTGTCAGTTTTATTTTTCAATCAGATTAACCTTAATCGCGACAGTATTAATATAATAAAACGGTTTAACGGAGAGATCGATGTTCCAAAATGAATATATTACACAGTTAATCACGCTACACGGTGTCCCTAAAATGTTGACTCGACTTTCTTCAACCATACAATGGTAGAGTTGCATCGACAATTTATTGCCTACAAAAACCAGCAATTGGGTATAGAAATGGAAGTTTAGGTTTAGAAAGGAATCACACCGTTTTCTGATTCGATTGCTCCCTTATTATCCCGAAAAATTAGTGCACCACAAACATATTATTCCGCGTTACACAGTGGCGGTCAAGCATAACGAAGTTTTCAATACCTGCACAGTATTCTACGAAGTTCCGTTCGCGTTAATTAATAATCACCTAAACGATTCGTTAACGCGAAAATTCACCGCGTAATGCACTTGACCTTCCTTCCGCACTTCGGTGCGAAAATAAAAAAATAATTACGAAAGAGATTTATTGAATTGCAGACAGAAGGGGAGGACATCAGCAAACTGGAGAAAGCGGATATTTTGGAGCTGACGGTGCGCCATTTACAAAGGCTCCAGTGTTCGCAATCTTCCGGATTGTCGGGCACGATTACGAAAACCGACGAGGTTTCGGCCGAAAATCGCTGGTTGTCTGGTTTCGGGCACTGTGCAGCTGAGGCATACAGATTTCTCTCGGCTCTCCCAGGTGAAGGTGCGGAAAGGTTAGCCAGGCACCTCGCAGCTGGTCTTCAAACGAGCCGGCAATCGAATTCGACGGTAATTATCTCTTCATCGGTGATTCCAGAGGCAATAAGGCGAAAGTTACCCCCGCCGGTCATCAGGGAATAATTCTTCGCACCCTTTACCTTGATTGACGCGTCGCATATACAGTCAGACAGATTAGCATTTGTATCCATCACTGTCAGGAAAAGAAATTGTACGCGTTCGAGGTTTGGCAATCAATTTTCATTAAAATGTACATGTGCGCAGAGTTTATTTACACTATATTTGGCAAGACTGTAATTAATCCGAAAAATAGAGGACGCTTAATATTTAAGCTACGTTTATCTCAAGATATTTCAATTGTACGGATAGCGAAGGTAAAATTCGTAACGTCGTTCATCCAAAGAACAATCACTGGATATTTAAGTAAATTATCGAGGGTTTAATTGGAAGGGACAAATATTTGGAAAACAGCAGAATCAATTTTCTCGAACAAGAGATGTTCTCTTCTTCATTTGCAAATTAGTTATTTTGTACCGACGTTATAAACTAAAACTAAAGTATTTCGTGTGTATTCCCTTTCAGCAGAAAACGAACGCGCTCACGCAGATATTAGCCAGCCTGAATCTCACCACAGATTTGACCGTGCTATCGAATACTTTGAGTATCGAAAACGTCCAAGTAACGTCTTCCAATGAGAATGCACCGAGCTATCGAGAAACGATTCACGAAACGGTAGCCTTTCGTATTTCACCTGATTTGAACGTCGTCGGGGCAGTTCAGAACAATGAGAAATTGGAGGCGAGCTCGGTTTCTCGATCGCAGGATCGTCAAGAGCAACGAGCAGCGAAAAAAGTTAAAACGGAAGTGAAGGTTGAAGACGATGAAGAAATTGACGTGGAACGGGTCGATGACGCTGATCCCATGTGGCGACCTTGGTAGTCGTCTTTTTTTTTAAGATTTTTACAGATCATTCATTAGGTTGGTGGGAAATAAATATAAATGTTAACAATAATAAAGCTGAAGAGAAGAAGAATAGAAAAGACTAGAAAGTATTTATTATTTAATTTTTTTTAATAATTTCGTCGTTTATTAATGCTGAAGGTGTTGCGATTTTCGCGGTGAAACAGAGACGAGATGTTTTAATAATTTTCATATTTTAATACAATTGGTAACTGTTGTAATGAACAATACGGTCTATCGCACCATGCCCACGTTCGTATTCCATTAATTTTCAATTATCTTGGAAGCCTATTTGAGAAATGTAAATATATTCTAAATACATCCACGTTGAATCATTTCACATTTATATTCCACCAATTCTAAATTCAGAATGATACGATTTTATGATTAATTTTTTAACTGTGAACGATTTACGTTAGAGTTACGCAAGTGTATATATCGAAGTAGGTGTGGGTGTTACTATCAGTTTCGAACAATGTTATGTTTAGTTACTTCTGTTAAGATATTCTAGGTTTTGTTAAATTTTTAGATACGTGGATACCGGTGCGATATTATTAGAGAAATATCGAAAATAATTTTTCTCCTCTCGATTGTTCTTCCATTTAAATTTTAAAAAACCGGACAATTATTGTTCGTTGTACTTTTTAAAATTGGAATTAAAATCTTTGTATTTTATAATACTCTTGCAGGGGAGCAAAATTAGAATCGTCTGTTTTTACATAACATTTGTAAACTATTTTAAAAGTTAAATTTTTTACTTTTTGTAACTTTTTTCATCGTTATGAATACCGTTTAGTAATACTTTGTACAGCTTATGAACAACTATCGCCAGTTATTGTTAACTTATAGTATATTTTAAGTCTCGTTATGTTGTCCTTCTTCGATCCTATTACAGTATTCGCTATTTTAATATAGATCTTTATTACTTTATGTTTTTCATTTAATTATTAACTGTCCGTGCTTTAAATTGAACTGTGTGATAATGCTGCTATATTAGTTTTAGAATGCACTCTATAAATTGGTTAATGTTTAACGAAGGATGCTTTGTTCGTTTCATTTAAATTTATGCACATGTCGATAATGCTGAGACCAATGCGTGTTAAGAAACAAGTAGGTTAGTAAATTAATATTTTTATAAAACGAAATTTGACAACAAATCTGAATAGATTAGAAAACTTAAATTTTATTTTGTAACGCAGCTAATGGAAACAACTAATTTGCCATGTGATAATTTTTAATGTGTAGTATGAATTTATAAAACATTTGAACTGTTTCGACTATTTTGCATATTTGTTGTTACATTTATAGATTAATTTTGCGTTACATGATTTATTTATAATATGCGCAATGTATAATTGTACTTTACTCTGCTATCATTGTAATTCGTTTTTCGTAGATATAAATCATTCTTTATTCGCTAACTTTTCGTAAGTAATAGATCTCATTATATCTAAATTACCATTTATTATAGGAGATGTTACAAAAAGAAGACAATAATTATCGAATTACTTAACAGTTCCCTTCGAATATATAATAGAAATTGTTATTTGAATATGTAATTTGTAAATAGATATGTTCACTGAAGATAGAAATGTTATATATGTATACAGAACATAATAGTACATTTGCAATTAGACAATTACTGTAAAAGTAATTTCTTGAAACAATTATGAATGACTTTCATATTCTTTGATGAATGCAATGCTAATATTAAATATAATGATAAAGAAAATTTTAACACCTGGTATAAATGCATTTATTATTACTTTTTTAATTATATAAAAAGCTTTACAAACAATAGTATTTATTAATTACACAGGTGCAATAATAAGAAACGACGATTTTTAATTGTAAGATCAAATTCTTCATACTATGCACTCACTATATTTATTTTAATGCTTATACACAGATTTCATAATATTGTACTGGATGTTATCAATTACTGACAAACACCACTGTCTTTCAAACTATAAATGTACAAAAACTATTTTAGCCCTTAGACAGAAAGCTGGGTTAATTTGATTTATAGTGCGGACAAGAATACCTTTTTATTATTTATTATGTGCTACTAATAATTTAGTAATGAAATTGAATAAAATTGTAGAGTACTAAATAATAATTTTCAGACGAACCCTTTTTTTATATTATATATTCCTTTTCCGTAAATATGCGATGTTGGGTAACTTCCATTAAAAATTACTTAATCCTATTAATTCTCTACAAGGGTTGAAATAAAATTTAATGATGCACTAAAAAACCATTTTATGTCTGCACATGAGCGTTACGTAGGCATTTTTATCTACAAAAGTGATCAATTTTTTGGTACTTGACTCCAATTTTAATAGTATGATAAGGAACTTTCCTATAGTACTTGGAGATAGTGGCAGCAGTGTATAGATTTAAAAGCAAACCATAATTATTATATTCTTTAAGTAAGTAGTTTCTGTTGTAACTTCTAAGATTTGATTGTATTAATGCGAATCATTGTCAGTGGAAGGACAATACACTCGGCAGTATCAATAATCATGTTACTAAATACCTATAAAATCACTGTTTAATTGATTTTTATTTCAACTTATTAAGAATAGTAAGTCTAATACAAAATTATCATTTTAAAGAAACAACATACTAATCCTTGGCGTCTACACGTAATTACTCATTTGCTCAGCCAATACAAAAATTGATGAAACAAAAAAAGATGTAAGAAATCCTATTTCTGAATTCCAATGAATAATGTAAACAGTAACACAAATAAATCATGCAAACTGAAAAAATCACTTACGAAGAAGTGGATGGTTCCTAATATTAATTTTGTGAAGTTCTCGACAAGACGTGACATAAACGTCACATATGAGTGCTAAAAATGAAGGGAAAGAATACTGTTACACAACAATAAACAATATGCAAATTTGCAAATGCTTCATGCACCGTTTATTTTTTATAAACTATTTAACAATTCGTTTGAGAATTGCACCGAAACTATACCCGATGGCCGTTCTAGTAGTGAGTCAAATTGTTCCTTGAACCGAGAGCTTCAATTTCAGAGGTTGTTCATTAACCCAGATAATTGAATTTGTTTAAATAAATTATAAACAAATGCGATTACTGCGACTTGTACGCCTTCTATATCATTGATCAATAGACATAAATTAAACCTAGTAGTATAAGCTACCATCTCCAATAGGTGTGAACAATATTCCATGTGCAGTTCATTTGTTATAAACAATTAAACATTTTAAATCGTTATTACGGGCAACTGGATATAGCTACAGCAGCGGGGTATTTTTTATCGTGTAGCTGACTCTCTTCCCGTTCCTTTGAGATGCCATTGATTAAAATTGACGTAGTACAAGCCGGGATAATTGAATTTGTTTAAGTAAATTATAAACAAATGCGATTACTGCGACTTGTAGGCCTGTTACGTCATTGATCAATAGACATAAAGTAAGGCTAGCAGTATAAGCTACCATCTGCAAGGGGTGAAAACATTATTTTAAGTGCAGTTTGTTTGTTATAAACAATTAAACAATTAAAATTGTTATTACGGTCAATTGGATTTAGTTACAGCAACAGCGTATTTGGTTTCGTGTAGCGTATTCGATTCCCTTCCATTTGACACCCCATTTATTATAAAATAACCAATAGGATCTGAGATAACAATTTTTTAAGTATTCAGACAGTCGATAATCGTCCATGTGGCGCCATCTCGCGTTTGCGGCCTTTTTCGCAGTTGGTCGCCCCTTCAAAACCAAATTTCTGGATCACATCGTTAATTTAAACAACTGCGTCTTTCACGGCTTCCAGTGAATATATTTCAGCCGAACTGGTCTCAAATAAAAGATACGGGGCATAGCTTTCTTCTTCGACAGTTCCAACGATACAGCAATTGTTGTTTAATAGTTATAAACAATTAAAAACTCGGCTAAATTGCAATGGGGGTCGTGCCAATTATCTTGACTTCTGGAGATGCAAGATTAATGATCGGGTGCTTAAACTGGAGGTAAATGATGCCGCTACATGGCAATAACCGATATAGAAATGTTGCATTCGCCAATCATTTTTTATAAACAATTTAACAATTCGTTTGCGAATTCCGATGTAGTCAACGACGTCTTAAATGAAAGGGAAGATAATCCGGTACTGGAGAAAAAATACCTCGTTGTTGTAACTGTGTGCAGTTAGCCGGAATAACAAATTCAATAGTTTAATTGTTATTAACAAATGACCCACAGACCGTGTAATGTTCCCACCGATTAGAGATAGTTGATTGTACATGTACCTTTAATTTATGTCCAGTGATCATTAATGTAGCTGACCTGCAAGTTTATATAATCGCACTTGTTTATAATTTCTTTAAACAATTTGATTTATCTCTCGTTCTACCGGGCCGATTTTAATCAACGATATCTCAAATTAATGCTCCTTGTTTGGAGAACGACCTCTATCCTTTTTGGAACCACCCTCATGTACAGTACCTGCGTAATTCTCAATTGGATCTTTAAATTGATTATAAAATATAAACTGGGTGTGGAACATTTGTAAATCGTTTATTGTCGTGTAACATAATCCTTTACCTCCACTTTAAGCAGTTGCTCATTAATCTATCGCATCTAGAAGTCGAGATAATTGGCAAGACCGGGAGTGGAATTTCGCCGATTCTTTAATTGTTTATAACTTTTAAACAACAAATGTTATATTGTTGAAACTGTTGGAGAGGATAGCAATGGCCCGTAGCTTTCATTTGAGATCGGTCCGGTTGAAAAATACGAACTGGAAGCCATGAGAAGCGCAATTGTTTAAATTAACGATGTAATCCAGAAATTTGACTTGGAAGGCGCGACAAACTGTGAAAAAGGCCGCAAACGCGAGATGGCGCCACATGGATGATTATCGATTGTCTGAAACTTTAAAAAATTCTTATCTCGGTTCCTGGTCCTTATTTTTTAATCAACTGGGGGTCAAATGAAAGGGAAACAAATTAGCTACACAAGAAAAAATATCCCGCTGTGGTAACTATATGTAGTTGGCCGGAATAACAATTTCAATTGTTTAATTGTTATTAACAAATGAACCAGAAATCGCATAGCGCTCCCACCTATTGGAGATAGTTGATTATACTTGTATCTTTAATTTATATCCAGTGATCATTGATGTAGCTGTCCTGCAAGTCTATACATTCGCATTTGTTTATAATTTCTTTAAACAATTTGATTCATCTCGCGTTCCACCGGGCCGATTTTAATCAACGGCATCTCAAATTAATGCTCTTTGTTTGGAGAACGATCTCTATCTATTTTGGAACCACCCTCATGTACAGGTACTGCGTAATTCACAATTGAATCTTTAAATTGTTTATAAAATATAACCTGGGTGTGGAACATTCGTAAATCGTTTATTGTCGTGTAGCATAATCCTTTACCTTCATTTTAATCAGTCAGTCATTAATCTATCGCATCCATAAGTCGAGATAACTTTTAAACAACAATTGCTGCATCGTTGAAACTGTTGGGGAAGATAGTTATGGCCCGTATCTTTTATTTGAGACCTGTCCGCCTGAAAAATACGACCTGCATGCCGCGAAAAACGGAATTGTTTAAATTAACGATGTGATCTAGAAAGTTGGTTTTGAAGGCGCGACAAATTGCGAAAAATGTCGTAAACGCGAGATGGCGCCACAGGGACTATTATCGACTCCCTGAAATTTAAATAATTGTTATCTCGGCTCGTGCTGCTTATTTCTAAATAAATAGGGGGTCAAATAAAAGGGAAGCGAATAAGCTACACGGGAAAAAACCCCCGTTGCTGTAACTATATGAAATTGGCCGCAATAACAATTTCAATTGGGTAATTGTTATTAACAAATAAACCAGAGATCGTGTAATGTTCATACTTACTACAGATGGTAGAATATAATTTGATCTTTAATTTATGTCCACTGATCATTGATGTAGCTGCCCTGCAAGTCTATATAATCGCATTTGTTTATAATTTCTTTAAACACATTTAATTATCTCGCGTTCAACTGAGCCGATTTGAATCAACGATATCTTAAATTATATCTCTGAATTCGAGAAACAATCTGTTTATGTTTTAGGGCGATCCTTGTCATAGTTCCTGTTCAATTTTCAAACGAATTCCTAAATTGTTTATAAAGAGGTAACAGCGCATGGAGCATTGGTAAATCGTATATTGTCGTGTAACTGTATCCTTTACCTTTATTTTAAGCAGTCCTTATCTTTTGAACCACAAATGCCATATTCTTGACAAATTTTGGAGGAGGGAGCTATGTTTCGTAGTTTTAATTTGGGACCAGTCCGATTGTAAAACAGCCTCTTGAATCCGAGAAAAATACAGTAGTTGAAAACGATGTATTATACTAAGGATGTTTTGAAAGTGTTCGAGTTGTGGTTTATCCTTAATAAGATTAAAACATAATTACGTATTCTATACTCTGGATCCTAGTAGTTATTTTCTAATCTATGAGGTACCATGTGAAGAGGAAGAAAATAAGTTACATAACTGGATCTGTCTCGTTTTTGTAACTTTATGGTTGTTTAGTGAGATCGATCTTCGAGGACCTACCTCGATCGACTGATCCAGATGGCCGCAGTGACACGACTAGTCGTTCGTTTTCTAAAGCATTATTTATGTAGGAGGGAAAAGTAATTAATTGAATTACGGGACGGCGTTGTTGGCGACAGGGACGATGTGCGCAGCGTGACATGTAAACTGAAATAAATGCATATCCTTTGATAACTGTAATAGTTTCGACGGTATGGGACAAATAAATTTGGGATGAAATGAGATAAGGATTTACATCACTCTTTGCTATTATATTTCATTTGTTGTACCAGTGAAATATAATTTTATGTATCAAATGAAGTTTACGAGTGAAAGCTGGTCCTTCGGATTTATGAATATGGCGTATATTAAAAAGGTACACATTTTAAAAGTAACGATAACTTTCGTCGGGAGGATTTTTATCCTGACACTATGCGAGATTTACATAAAATAAATCCTGCAGTTATAATATTTTATGATAAACTAGATTAATATACACATGCTGTACGCGAAGTTTGCAAATAGTTATTGGCCCGTAATGAGTGTAAACATGGGTATATTTTTCTTAATTTGTTTACCGATACCTAATTAAACTGTTGTGAAAATATTGAATGAATGATCCATGAAAATTCAATTTATTAAGTTCGAAAAGAATGTCGACTATGAATCGTCTATCATTCTATCCATCTTTCTCGAATTTCATAAATTATACATATACGTACCATTCACGTATATATTATTCCATTACGCGTTTTATTGCCTATTCTATCTGCACCCAGGTGTATTATTTTATTTATGTGTTATGTATCCATCAATTTCTGAGTATAAAATTTTACAGCCCCTCCAGCCGAGCCTGATTTCCATTTGCACGCTAAATAATGTTCTATACTCTATACTAACACCGCAATAACGGTGATGATAATAATAAGTCACTATTGTAATACCAAATTTTACATACATATACATTTAGACGAGAATAGAACAGGTGAGTTTTATTACAGGAATAAAATGTTTCTCTGAATGCTAAGCAGAGACATAATAATACCAAGACTAATTTTATACTGATAAATGAGCTGCACGCTGAGTGCGTTTGTTGCTCTCATTCAATAGGGAGTAATTACAGACATCATAAATGCTAGCTGGGCGAGAGTTTAGAATGAGCACTTGAAGAAAAGTTTCCGCGGGAATTTTACCCTCAAATTGGAAAAGTTTAATAGCTTTCAAAAGATGTCCGACGGGTTTCCCAGATGCTGCATATTCACAATTTTTTATTTGTCTACTCCCCTTTGAATTTTTTCAATTGCAGCAATTGCGCGCCTGCTTCGTTATTACGTACAATCAAGTCTCGATATACGAATATGTTGTAACTCTGCGTACAAGTTATTGCAATTCGGCCATGAGGGTAGGATATTAGTAAATGAAAGAATTGTATAAAAGTATAACAATTGGAGGTATTTTACGTCATAACTGTTAGTTCCAAATTTGCCTTATTTAAAGAAAAATATGACTGCTGTTATTGGAACCGGTATACGTATGGAGGAACGAAACAAATAAGATTACTTGCAGTGGAGAAATATACAGTAATTATAGTATGAACAGCCCCAGGGGATTTAATAACGTAACAATTTTTCTATCTGACGGACAGTCGCTCATCGTTTGTTCTTCTTGAACGATGAGATTTTTTTATTCACCGACCATGCATCTTCGTTCAAAGACTCGACAGAATATCTTAGTAAATTTACTCGACTGTGGCACAGTGAAGTATCGAAACTGAAAGGAACTCTTGGAAGTATTATGATAATAATAACATTAATTGATTCGGCAGCATCTCGTACTGAAACATTCCACGATTCGTCTGTCCTTCGTCGTAAAGTAACTGCAACGTAATTATTATGAAAAGTCTATGAAAAGAGAGCACATGAATTATGTTTTATTTCTGGTTGTTAGTGCGTAAGCTTGAGAAATAAATTCGAGTTAATTAAATTGCCAGGATCGCCAGGATAATGGACACAGCCTTTAATTACGTTGGAGAGCACGTTCTAAATATGAGACGAGAAATACAAAGAAATAACTTATTGGCGCTCGTCAGAAGAATATATTGCGTTGTCGCAGCTAGTGTTCCAGATAATAACGCAACTAGATATTTATTAACGCTGTTGCCCGTCCAACAGTAAGACAGAACTATCCTCTCTGGTTGGGCAAATTCTGTCTTGTCGGTAAATACCGGATAAACGGTAAAAGAAAGGAAAGCCGAACAAAAATTTGCTTCGCACAACTACAAGTTAGAAGTTTGGGAAAATTATGAGCGAACTGCCGAAGAATCGTGGGAAAATGACTGGAGAGATACGAAAGGGGAACGTAGGAGAAACATACGCGAAAACACAAATACAGAATTATGGGGAAAGTGTTTCTCGCACAAATGGAGAAAAAAACTTTGGAGAAACTGCAGGCAAATTCGTGTATTGTTGTTATTGGCATCCGATATTATTCTGTTTGATTAAACGCAATGCTTTCATTTATTCAACGCGAGACGAACTTCATCCTTTAATTTGCAAAATTACTTCCGCTTTGCTCCGACCCGTCGCCAGGTCGTTTCATGCGATCGTAAATAACGCAAGGAGGAAAAGAAGATTGCAATCCTTTGCCGTTGTCGAATTGTACACCGGTTTTAATGGCAGTTTCACCCCCAAAAGAGTTGCATCGTTACCTTGTCCCGACGAGCATCTAGTGCGATTTCCTGCCCCGATTGGGTCCGATATGGCTCTTTAAAACGGCAGACGGCATCGACTGAACCGGGTATAAGAAAAAGGAAGAGAACGCAAGACGGGAAGCATGTGGGACATGATAAATCGTTGGAGTATCCCTTTTCGCCGATTGCTCGTGTAACGTCGCCATGGTGCAGACACCAAGTGCTGCCATATTACCTCGTTTCGCTAGACGCGCTTCTTTTATCCTCGCTTTTTAAAAAGAAACGCGCCCCTACTCTCGATAACCTGGCGAGCTTTTTCAACCCTTTGCTACCGGCGACGCGCGAATTCGTCGTTGGAACTGCGATTTCAACGAGCTCTTTGCGAATACGCGTTGTGTTAATACTTTAGTCAAATTCAAAGCCCGGAACGAGCCTTATTTATTATAATGGCGAGGGTAAGTCAAATATTTTAATTTTCTTGGAAACGTCTCCCGTTAATAAGCCTCCGGACTGTGGACCCGCTGATTAAAGTTTTCACGGGAAGTTTATGTGTTATTAATGTCCCCGTGCCAAGTTTTTGCGTAAACCGCCCACAAGAGTCGTCCACTTTCATTCTCGATCTAATATCAGCGTTCAAACTTAATTGCTTTGCGTGTGCCGTACGAATCCGAATGAAGTTTTTCCTCGAATTACTTTTCGTTTTAAATGATTGTTGTCTCAGTTGATAGGCAAGGAGCACGTTTTCCGTTTTATCCCTTCATGCTTCTTCATTTCATCGTTTCAGGAGAACGTAATATCGTCAATTGGAGAGTCTCGCCATGTTTCTTAGGGGGTGTGTTGAATCGAGCCATTTTTAAAATATACTGTTGGAATTTATTGTTCTGAATAAAGGGCAAAACTAATCTATTTTTTCGTATATGGATTAATTGGTTTATTTTAGCCTGCCCTGGTCTATACATTGTATGTACAATGTCCGCAGCGTCAATGCCTCGCACTTTTGTTTCTTGATGTGTGGAACACTCACTCGAGACATTTCTTCGAAAGCGTTAAGACGTTCCTTTCTACGTGCCTAAGAAAATATACAGAAATAAATAATATTTTAGTATAAAGCATTATATTGAATCATTTCTATACCCATATTCCAATATATACTTTCCGTAATAAAGAATAACGCAATCATGTTGCACCGTATCGCATTAATCAATGAACATTAATATTCCAAAATATTTACGATTCATGCATGCTTCAAAATTTAAAATGAAATTCCCTTTTCCTTAATCTTTGGATAATTGTAGAGCTGAACGCGTATTTTAAAGTTTCTCACCTGTGCATGCGCAAGTTTGCCGAATACGCGCCGTCGCCGTGATAAATCTATTCTGAATCGTATAACGAACGGATATTGCAGGAAGAGTGAAAATCGACGGGACTGGCACGTACGAAAGAAATATAGACACGGGCGTAGCTTTTTTAGCAGCTGCCGCAAGACAAGAATGTGATAACGCACGATTTTGATTTACGAGCACGAGATATAAAGCACTGACCGGGTACGACAGCCGCTTCATTCGGCGCCGTGAAAGAACGCCGATGTGGATATACCATCGTTGCAAGAATATTTTCGGAATCGTCCGGCTCTTAAAGATCGGGTTGAATCATTTACGAGGGCGGTCCTCCTTAAACGGGCGAAAAATATTCAACTCCTGGCCCCCGATATTGGAAGGAACCCTTCAATATATATCATTTATTGAACTTTCCGGCAAGTTTTGTTGCTCGAAATTTTTACACGGGACAGCGATCAACATTAAGAAACTTGTAGATGTAAAGTTCACCATTTGAGCACCATTGAACACTAGGTTCACGGACAAGTTTGAACACTTATTTTTACTGACTTACCTCGGATTACGAATGAAAATGCGCGTTTTCTGTAAAGACTTAATACACTTCATGTAGAAACGAAATGTAATTAATTTAATTATATAATTGTAACGGAACGTCATTAATCTGTACGCGTTCCGTAAACATAGTGTTAAAACGGCTGGATATTCTATAATCTGGAAATTCTACAATCACGGTGTACAGAAGCATTTAACGTTTGAACGGAGACGAAATTTCTGATTTCTTAACGTTTCGTGCAGATCAATGTTCAGCATCTATCCGACGAAAGGTTACGAAATAAGACTGGAAGAATTCCCGTTGAGAAGTCCCAGTCGTTTTCCATGTAGTCCTGCCGACAAATCCCTTGATATCATCGAAAATTTCTCACGTTTCACCTAAATATCAAGGTCCCTGGCAATGCCACGAGGAAGCGACGTCTTTCGTGATTTAACGTCGCGGGAAACGGATCATCGAAGACGCTGCAAAGCCTTTTAGGCCGGATGCTGTCAAATTAGAGAGGGCCGACCTGAATTCGCGGTGTCAGACGTTTTTTGGGGGAAACTATGTAAAATAAAAGGTGATCGCATATAGCGTTCACTTTTAAGTGCTACGTCCTGCACGTGACACTCTGCAGGAAGTTGAAAGGCAAAGCGACGAACTTAGGTGTCGAAGTTCATCGATGACCTGGTTCAGAGTGTTTTTAATGAAACTGTCCCAGTGATTGAAAGTTACTTTGATTTATAGCGAACAAACGGGAAAGGCGTTCGCCACGCACACAGCCCGCTGTTTCGTTTCTTTTCTCGTTAGGAAATGTTTGTGGTCCGTGGGACAGTAAGGGTCTTCGCACGATGACGATAACAGTGGAAATGTTGAATGTGGATAGCAGAAGAATTTGCACGGTGTACTGCGAGCCAAATGATTGTGTTAAGTCAATTGTTCCTAAAACAATGTGCATGGATATGAAGCACGTCTATTACACTTTAAAATAGTGTACATTGTTTTGGGAATAATTGTCTTAACGCAAACATTTTGGCGATACCAGAAATAATGATGTTGCTAGCGAAACTAATGCACCGTATGAATACTCTTCTGGCCCACTCTATCTATATAAATTGATGGAGGAGAATGGTGCTATTATTACTATCTTTTAAAATTATATTAACGTTTCTCACTTTTCCAGTTGCACAACACGAGGAAACGTAATATACCAATATTAGTTTAGTGCTGTCTTCTATAGAAATTGCAATTATTTCTATATTCGAGTAATGGTAAAATTGCTTTGGCAATAACGAGGAATAAATTTACTTAAAAGTTCGCGCAGTTTTATTCACCGTCTTAGACATTTATTTCCGTAACGAAATTGTAGAAACGATTTACAAGGGAAACAGGATTGAAATCGTGATGACTGTTTGCGACAAGGGAACTTTATCGGAAACAATCACGGTGTTAGAGGGTTAATGATGTCGCAGTTTACACCAAGCCCGCCCCATGATATTTGCGACAGTCCCGAAAGGGAGGATCGTCCCTTGGAATCTCGGGAAGAAGTTGCGAGTTCTGAAAGGTATCGTGTAGATTACAGTCAACTTGAACGAAACTGCCAGCCATTAATACGAAATTGCACCCGGTGCAAGTTTTCAAGTAGAGTCACCGTTGGCCCCCAACAATATATACCGACTTCGTTTGAAAAAGAAAATGACAGCGACTCGTGCAATCGTGGAATCTGAAATTTCGCGGTCTACGTGTTCAAAATATGAACCGTCCGTTTTGCCGAAGCTGCACTCCGTGACCGTAATGGCAAGTGTAATTCATTTCGAAAGTAATATTTTTATATTTTTATGCTAATTTGATTGGCAATACCTCGCGGCACTGCGCGCGATACGAAAAACAAATACAAGCGTGGGTATATTCTTCAGCTCTTCGTCATTTGGGTAACCCGTTTGAAGATTCTGCAAATTTGCAATTTTTCATGATCGTGCAATAACGATTTGTTAAAATGCTGCTCCATGACGGAGGTAGTTCGTAGCTGAGGGACGAGATGTCGCGAAAATGCAGTAATTTATAGGACAATCGTGTGCATTCCGCAAATACCTGAAGCATCTTCGCAAGGGTAAATATAAAACTCCCGTGGGGTGGAATTATAATAAAATTAGAGCGGCACGCGTTTCGAAAATTCATATTCAGCAATATTTTGTAACGTTCAAGATTTCCATTCATTCCTCGTGATGTATTCAATTGAACTCGAATTTGTAACTTGCATTTTCGAGCGATCAATGATTTTCTATATACGCTAAACGAGTGAATATCGTGCCAGAGAGTGAACGAAACTATAGGCCACATCGCGTATACGTTCTTTTTCCAATTGCGTGTCGAGTACAATATTTGACGAAGAAAACAAAATTATTCGTCGCTCGACTGCGACGTGTCGCAAAACGATTTCGATCATCATCCACAACATTTTAGTTGACAGAACACGCTGTGGAAATCTGTGTTCTCTAGTTTCCATCCTTGAGTCCCGTCCCCAGCCAGCATTCAGGTTAATTAGCGTTCTGTTGTGGTGCAGTTACGATGCTGCTCTAACGTCTCAAGCATGGAGACGCTGGCAATAACGGATAATCGATAATATCGCGAATATTCAGGTAATAATCGTCGATGGTGCGCGGCTACGCCAGAAGAAACAAACATTTATTCATCGAAGATAATGCGTAGCAACGGTGGGTGGGGGAGGCTGCGTGCGTGTGTGTTGGTGAAGAATCGTTGAACAAGCGTTATCAATTTTTAAAGCGAACGAAATTTTGTACGACGCCAGGAAGATCCACGAAAATAGAGGCGAAACTTTTCTCCGTTGGCAAGAAGGAAATATTTCGAAAAAATGTATTACGCTTGTACAGTATTATGAATGCACATAGAAGCAATCCGAGTAATGAATTGCTGCGGACGGTATAAGTTATTCTATGTTTGCGAATGACTATCAGCGCGACGAACGAGGCATGGATCATGCAAGTGAATAATGTTTCTAAACATTTACCATTAAACGTCAAAACAGTCGCGTCATACTCGGTGACAGATAATACCATTGTCGAGGGTGGGCAAACAGATTGTTGATCACGAAAAGCAGGCCCGTAATGCAATTTATTTAATGGTTGCGCTAGTACGATTAATGTAATGGGTTTAATGAATTATGAAATCGTTAGCGATAAACATTTCGAATTGAGAATATGTATGGTGTAAGTAAGGGTACGTCGAATAGAGTTGCGAACTAATCGTAAATGAATGAAAATGGAGATGAGGAAGATTAACGAATTTCTGAGAGAATGATCATCATTAACAGAATGATGATGAATATGATCCATTTTGCAATAAATATGTGTGAAAAAAAGGACATTTTTTTATCCGATGTTCGAGTATCTTTTCGTAAAATGATCAATGTTTGCCACGACTTCTTAGTTTCGCGAAGAAACGACGAAAAACATCGTGCGCGACATTTATCGACATTTCACGTGCGCTTCAAAAATCAAAATCTACGCGAGACGTGTATTGACGCAACGTCTGAACGTCAGTGAACAATGAGGGCTCGAGCCGCCCATTAAAACAAAACAAAACCACCCCTTCCGACATTTTTCATCGGCAGGGGAAAAATCGAACGAATTTTATCGGAACAATAAAAAGCGGATTCTCTAATCGAGATGCATTCAGACGCGTACAATATCGAGTCAGTGAGAATATTTTGCCGACTTTTTCGGTACGATGTTTTCCCCCGTATATTCCTCTTATTGAGAAAAGAACGTGGACAACTGTCAAGAGCGATCCAACTGCACACGCACTTCCGCAGTTAATTTTGTTTAATTTAGAATCAAACTCATCAATCCGTGTTAAATGTCAAATTAAATTACATATCCTCTATTAATTTCTCATTTAGATATGGATAAAAAAAAAATTCCAGTCGAATAAGTGATACCAGGCACAAGAAATCGATCGAAAATCGTTCCTTCTTTTTCAACGATTCGTCGAGGGGGATAAATCAATTCTGCCATTCAATTGTCCTTCGCAGCTCGCTCAGAAGTATCGCAAAGTTTCTCGTAAACGATATAAATTGCGTCAATGAGTAAGATTGCTTCAGAATGTGTCACTACTTCCCAACGAAACCGTTCGAAAGGAATGACGGATTCGTACGGTCGAATACGCGAAAGGCCCAGCATGGGATTACAAAGGTATTGATTTGATTCTAATTACCCGGTGTGGCAACAGGGCCGGCCCCGTTCAATTAAAATTGATGCTCGATTTCCCACGTAACCGTGTTCGTCCAGCCGCGTTCCTGTTTCGCGAAGAACGGGTCGCCAGACTCGCGTATTCCCCACTCGTGTACGAATCATGTAGAACGAAGTAGAAAGATCGACGCGTCGCGTCGCCGGGAAAGGAACAAAAGGGAGTTTGAGCAGCGCAGCGTTAAGGAGTATCGGCAAGTGCTAAGCACGCCACTCGGAAGCTGTTAACCGCAAAGCGGTTCTGGAATCGTTGATTCTTTCGAGGCTGACTGACGAGCGGATCGGTAACGGGAACAATGGAATCAAGTACGCCGGTTGCCGGCTAACGAATGGTAAAAAATGTAATGAACAACGAGCCGGAGATCGAGGGCCATGAGTAAATCGAGTCCGCTTGCCGGCAAAGCGTAGATTTTCTTAACAGAGATTCGGGGAGGAAATGTTTTCAATGGAAAATGTGCACACGCACGGGCGTTTACTCGCCGACGAAAGTTGAGAAGCGATACAGTCTCGCTTTCGATCAGGTAAATATTCATCGTTAAATGACGGGAACAAAAGTTGGCACGCCGAATGTGCTCTGCACGGCGGCGAAAATGTGGCGAAACATTTGTCACTTAATTTGCAAGCGGCTGATTCGGCTTCCGAATATCTGTTTCGGCAAGTGTACACGCAGGAGTGAGTTATTTTCTTCTATCTTTTTTCATTTGTCAGTGTTCCACGTCCACGGAGAATTTAACGAAGATATTCCGGCCGCTGTTTTGAATAACGGAACGCGTCGCCCGGATGAATAGTGAGGAAATCGTGAAAATGAAAAAGAATCGGGGTGTGTGCGAAGGTAACGAACACGTCGCGCCTCTGAGGGGCGAAAATGAAAAGTAACTGACCGCGCATGATTGTCGCGGCTATGTAAATGACGTTAACATGGATTGCAGAAACTCAAATTACGCCCCGTGGAACGTCTTCGAATGCGGAAGGGATAAAGCACAGCGGTCGGGAGGAGAACGGCCGGAAACTAAATTGGAGCACCGTGAAGCATGAAAAATTAATAACAAAAATGCCGCAATTTGCCGCACAGACACGGCAGCCTTCTGTACAGCAAATCCTTTTGAGGAGGGAACCTTTGCCGGTCCAAAGGAAATGGCGACGCAGTATAATTGAACGGGGCTTAGCGATCTTTGCCTCCTTGATTTCCATACGCATGAATGTGCAACCCAATCGATGAAGGAAAAACCATCAGCCATGCCGCTCGGAATTGAAGGAGGAATGTGCAATCCAATGCACACAGCCGGCAACCTATAGGTACTATAATTCAATAGATGACTGGACGAAACAAGTACCGCGGTAACAGTGGTGCAATTGTTTTGCGCTTTCGGCAAGCATTTCTCGGTGGGGGGGGGCGGTGGGGGGGGGGACGGTACAATACGTCTCATTAAATACGAAAAATGATAAGATACTCCGACTTCGCGAGACAAAAGTAGTCTGAAAGCAATTCATCGCGTACGCGCGGAAGGGGAAAGTTAATTTCAATTAACCGCTTCGGGTACCCATAGAAAAACAGGCAATTACTCGCTCGAGGCAACGTTTCGGGCCGACGTACAAACAGCGCGCTATATCTTGCAGGCTATTGTCCAATAAATAATTCCCGTGCACGTTCATCCGAAACCTGGCGACTACAGTTCGAAACAGGCCGGACGGTCGCCGCGCTATCGGCGCAGCGAACTATCCGAACCGAAAGTCAACCCCGCTAATTGATCGGCAGGCTTCGCGCGACTTCCCTGCGATCTAGGGTATCAACGTCGCGTCGGCGGCCGCCGATCACCGGGATCAAGATCAGTCGCGGAAACGGCGGGTCCGGCACACCGGGAAGAGTCGAATCGTTTCGGGATCTCGCGGTTGCTCTTTTCCGGGTGGCCGCGCGGATGGGAACATCGGGCACGAGGCAGAGGAGCCGAAACGCAGTCGCCGGACGCGTACAGACGCAAAAGGTGAATCGGAGCATCGGGGCGTTAAGAGGACCCCGGAGCGAAGACGGTATCCTCCCGCATACGGTTCTCTGTTGACTGAAGCGACTTAAGTCAACGCGGCGCTCACCTACGCTCTCTGGCACAGTACGTTTCACCCCTACGTACGCTACGGCAGGAACAGAGAAGAGGCGACAGAGTGTGCGAGGGCCGCGCTGGGAAGAGGGGAGACGCCGAAGGATGGAGGAGGACAACCCGAGGGAGAGTGGAAGCGGCGCGAGCGAGACGCGGGTAAAGGGTTCAAGTATAAGGATACCGAGGCATGCGCCGTCCTATCATATTGATCTCGCCATAGTAACGATTCTCTCTTCTCCGGCGATGTTGGCATGCACTATGGCTGCGGGACGAAGGGGGCAGCCCGATGAGAGAACGGCACGGCACGGCACGGCACGGCACGGCGGAAGGGGGTTGTACCGCATGGTATACCATGCCACCCCACGATGCGCGGATGTGGGCCGTTCAGGGGTGAACGGGAACGACGGACGATGGAAAGGGAAAGGCTGATAGAGAGGGTGGCATTGATCGAACGAGGACGGGGGATAGAAACGGGCGAACGAGGGAGGGTTGAAGCGAGACGTGGAATATCGGTGGCGGTAGGCCACACAGGGCGCTAGCGCCAAAGAGAGCCGAGGCGGCGATACCGCGCGGCGCTGCAGCCAAATGAAAATCAGTCCAGCGTTGGTCGCCGGCTAGGGCGCATCTGACAACTCTGTGACAAGATACGGGAGGCTCGAGGACACTGGTGGAACGACGGAGCATACGTGTCAGAAGCGCCGATCTCGTTGGAGAATCGCGAACGATGCTGATCGGGGTGGCGGTGGTAGCGGCACCGTCACGGTGGTGACAGTCAGACGCGCTCTGCGAATCGGCGGGGATCGGACGGTGATTGGAAAAACCTCGGATCGGAGGTCGGTCGAATGAGCTGGCTCGCCGACAGACGACGAAGACGACGACGACGACGCGTCTGCGAGCCGTGCAAGTAAATCTCGCGTACCCGTGCTCCGAAGCGCGCAGCGCTCCGGGTGAGATCGTCCGCGTACATCACCGGGGGGCCTTCGAGGTAAACGCGTGCCAGGGTGCACGAAAGCGAGAGGGAAGGCGAGCAAAATAAAGGGGAAGGAAGTGAGGAATTCGCGAGGTGGGCGAAAAAGAGAACGAGTTCAACGAGTAGGCTAAGAGAGGAGAAGAGATGTCCTCGATGCCCAACGATGCCGCACGAAGGCATAACCGAGCTGGTGCTTGCAATTAGTGCGTGCGAGGTGTACGCGCAGGGACACGCTGCAGGTCCTCGAAGGCTGTCACGTGCCCCTGATAGAACGAAAACGATGCCATTCCCGTGCCCGAGGCACGCACGCTCGTGTGAACCCTGAGGGACACCGAGGGGGACAGGTCTGATCGAAGTACTCGCGGAAACCGGGGAGAGAAAGTAGTAAGAAATCTCAGTGCCTACACACGGGGATCCAGCTGGTCCGTTCCTCTGTTCTGACGCGTTTGCAGCCACGTGCGAGGACAACCGAACAGTGAGGAGGTGGAGGAGGCGGAGAAGAAGCCGGTGGTGGCGGTGGTGGTGGTGATCGAGGAAGGAGCGACCTGCTCCGATTCCTCAAACGTGCAAACATGAGACGCTGGACTCTCATGGCGGCTATAGCCCTGGCTGCATCGGGTGAGTTTCCTCGTTCGTCAACGATCTACTGTACGTCTCTTCTAGATGAATCTGTCGCGGCACAAGGAAACCACTTTCTCCGTCGTGCTACGCTCTCGTCCTAGAGACGAACGCTTTCGTTTTTTCGCGCCGCGTACGGTTAACCGGGTGCTTTACTTTCCTCGCGAACTCTAATCGTACTCTTTCCACCTTGTTTGTCTCAACTAGCTCGGTTCGTATTTGTCTCTTTCCTGTTCTTGTCTTTGTCTCTCTTTCTGTCTGTCTCTGCTATTCGTCTACTTGCCTGTTTCTCTTCCGCCGTGTCCCTGGACCGAGATACATGCCGCTCCTCGAATCGCACGAGGCGAAGTATCTCGTCGCGGGGTGGGCACCGTGGGGATTTGCATAAGGGGGAATGATTTTGTTCGGCGTCCAGGGAGGACTGAACCGCTCGGGGCATCGACGATGCATACGCGGAGATTACCGTCGACGAATCTTTGCGCTGGGATAACCTCGTGTGCGGGCCAATTTTTCGGCGTCCGATCCGTTCTGTCGAGCAATTCAGAACGGATGCTCCGCGGGATTGATATGGGCTGTCGATTTATAACCCGCGCTCTAATCTTCCTGCGCGAGCGAGCTCTCAAAAATATTTACGAGCCGCGTGGCCCCGCGTTAATTATGCAGGGGACACCGTATTTCACTGGTCGATGCCAATATCGAGGGGGCCACGATTTATATTCCAACGTTCGCTGAAACTCGATGCCCGGCTGATCGAACCTTCCGCCTGACCCTTTGCACCTAGCGGAACCGTTCGCTCTTCGTCGTTACGCGAAACTGTGCCTAAAAAAACCGAGTTGAACGGTTCAACGTGCCATCGGGCTCGGCTTCGTTGTCGCGACGAGTGTTCGAGACGCGCTACGATTATCAAATGAGTCCCCGAGGTGATGGTGTTGCTCTACTACGTAACGTGTTGCCATTCCGACGTCATCGGCGACGCTTTCTGCGTGACGTGTGCGCAGTCCCTCCCTCGTTAGCACGCCGATTCGCAGACTGTATTGTGTACACGTACGTACGGTATATGCGTTCGCCGGGAAATCACCGCAGTCTAAATATTTGCCCGGCCATCCGTCGGATATTTTTGTTAAATTTTCGGTCGACGAGCGAACGCTTCCGTCGACCGGCATCGTTTTTTCTTCCTGCGCGGTGACCTCCTCGGAGGACCGGCCCCGGAAGCGTTTGTAAACGGGAAAAAGAATTCTCCTCTCGACGGCACGGAACAATCAACTTCCGATGCGGCAGATTTTAATTGACGGGATCCTGGACTCGCGACCGTCTCCTTATTCCGTTTGCCGTAACGTTTGATTAATTGGGGCCTTGGTCCTGTTTTCATTCTTTCTATTTTTGTTTCTTTCTCGTCCGTGTACAATCTCGACGGGGCGGCGTGGGCGCGACAGAAGAGTTTCAGGGCTCTTTAAATCGCCCACACGCGGTTTTTTAACGACCCGTCACGGGGTTGAACTTCAACGGTTGCCCGATTGCGAGGGAACCGCGAGGGAGGATGCAGGCATGAGCATTCGTTTCTTTTGCTCGGCGCAACTTGCAGTGGGTGTATTCGGAATGTTGTTTGAATCTCTGAGCACGGTTCAACGTTGAAGTACGGCTGACCTGTGATGAATTGCGAATAGTCACGGTTTACTAAGTCGCCCCGCATTTTAATACGAATATTGTTGTCTTAGAAAACGCGTGTCGATTTCGCTGACACAAATTTCTAGTTGTGTACGAACTAGGTTAATGACGTCAACTTTTGTAACGATTTTATTTGAAACACTGTGGTACTCGTACGTCGCGATGGAATTTATAAATGCATTATTTCTCGATTCGGGTTCGCCAGGGCACGGCCAATTTCGATTTGCGAATGCACGCGTAATTTTCCTAACAAGGCTTCAAATACGCCCTGTATGCGTCACATACAGCTTATATACAATCTGTGTACATATATACATGCATTAGACAGCCACGCATATCGCGTGTGAAACATGTGTTTACCAACTGAATGCTAAGCATACCAATTTCGAGCATTGCTTGACCATTAGAATGTGATCAGCATCGGTCTAGAAGTATTTCGATAAATAAGTGCAGGAATGTATTGTTGTCTTTGGTCGCAAGGTGCATAATTGCCCGTACCACAATTTCCACCAAAATACGCGTGCTTCAATATTGAAATGGGCAAATGTGTACGATGCACGATTTAATATTATTCATCTCTTCCTCGTTTACATTTATTTTTCGGGTAACGAATGAATTGTTTTTTCTTTTTATCAATTACCGTATCCTCAATTAAGTGCTTGTACATTACAATGCGAAACGAATTCATTCTTCTCCGCACAGGTGGAGGGTAAATAATTTTCACGCCAGGTCTTAATTATTCTCCGTTAATTTCATTTCCTTTGCATAACGTTTAATTTCTCTGAACGAAGTTCTTGCCCACCTTTCTGCATTTCAAAGAAACAAGAAAATGAATCGAACATATATTCGTTCACCATTATTGTGCACCGTCTGTTCATTGAAATTATTATCAATCGATAATAATCGAACTCTCAAAGTCTCAAATGCCGTTTCAATTTTCAAAGCACCGATACAATTCTTCGACCATTACAATTCCTGCCGAGATTAACAACAATTGGTTACATCCACGAGGCCAGTTACGTATTATATACTTGTAGCATTAAGCACAACCTACTAACCAACTGCACTCTCCGCTATTCTTTCTACGTTTTGTCCATAAACAACCGCTCACGGTCCAATGAAACGATGAACGTGCCTCTCACGATACGTGTAAACACCGTAAAAGCACGCGGATCGTGTTAGTCTGAAACAGAGCGACCATAAGATTGATATGAAATCTCCCGCCACTTTTCATCCCTTATTCACCCCAACGACATGGTAAAAGGAGGAGGATAAAAACTATGGATCGGATCCTGGTAATACATGATCGCGCTGCTACCCCCCCGTGAACGTGTCAATTGCCAGCAGCGCACAAAATACGAGCGGTCGCTAAAAATGGGCCAGCAACAATGAAACATAAATTTCGCAACTGTTTTATCGCCGCGCGATTAAACAGCGATTCGATGACGTAATATCGGGGAACAACAATAAGTCTGGAGCAACGGCAGAAATGGTACAGCCCTGTTGGACCAAGTGTATACACGTATAAAGCCTTGCCCGTAACAATCTGCGTGCCGCGTTGAACATACAAAAATTCGTCGTTCATTGGAAACCCCGGTGCACTTTGTAATCATTTTTACGGGTACTTGCTGAACTATTCTAGTTTCAGCTGTGTGCGCGATTGTAATTCTATCCGGCTTTTGTTCAGCCATCCATGTAGAATCCTGTAATTACTTTGAATTACTTTGAATTGTTTCGAAAATCGAATACTCTTGGAAATGCGCAGTGATCCTATACTTTCGATCGTTAGGGCGGGTGCAAATGTGTCTACGAATATGTGGACCGTTTATTTTGAGAGTGGTGTAAGTCCAATTTCTCTTGTTTCTTTATGTCCACTTACGTGTCCACTTTATGTCCTGTCATTATTGGAAAATAAAATTGGATTAATATCAAGTATATTTTAAGTGATATTTGATTTTTCAAAATTGAAATTAAACGATTTTTACAATTGTGTAATTTTGAAAGTGGTGTAAGTCCATTTGCAGCCCGTAATTATATATCAGTTTAGTAAAATACGCCTAAAATAAATTTATATAACGAAATTACATATTGATAAAACAGTAGAAACATTGCCAGACTTCATATAATTTGCCTAAATTCTTTAACTAACAAATATGTTAACCTTTATTTTTCTCGAAACAAGAGAAAATGGACTTACACCACTTTCAAAATAAACGGTCCATGTGTTATTAGCTTTCCTTGTTTCATCGTACCTTGAAGTTACATACCCCCATTTTCTTACGGGGTATTCTCCTTTGCTCGATATTCATTTGATATTGTATTATTCCATTTTAGAGTTACAAATCGTTTCTATTAACAACGTTTCAACAAATGGAGCGATTATCCCTTAAAGAAGTTAAGAACGTCCAATTGGAATCTTCCAAGATCGATCGTGCACATATATTTTTAATGTTAAGAAATAATCGCAGTCCTCGTGGAAATCCCATTGCTTTAGTACACTGGTTTTTCCATCGCAATTTAATAAAACTGAATTCGGATTTCGATTAAAATATTTCTGAACACTTTTGTTTGTTCCCCTGGCCCGTCCAAACCTGTTCTTCGCTAAAAAAAAAAATATTGCAATAAAATAAATGATAGCCGAATAGGGCAATATTCGAAGAATAACGTTGAATGCGATGCAATTTTCCAAGCAAATAAAAAATCTTACAACTCGTTGAATTATATTCTGCCGCTTTAATCCTGTTTCAATATTCTCGTACGTTACACAGTTAATTTCCTTTTCCTTTTTTACCCTACTAACAGCAGCGCAATAGAACCTCAATTAACCAGGTCGTGATAATACGCAGTCCTGTTCATCCGGGGTCTCGAGTTTACTGCAGATATATTAGCAATCGTATCTTCTACCCTTCAAACAAATTATAAAAATAGGTGCTCCAGTTTGGAATAAAGCCTTTCAATATTTTGCAAAAATTTATTCTCAGTCATTTGCTGCCACTTTTAATTACCCCGTTTATTCCCCAAATAAGCTTCCCAGTTTAGAACCTCTCGTACACGTATACAGTTTTATTTTTCGGATTGCCATTAACAGCGACATTCGGATATTCAACAGGCCATTAAAAAATTTAAATAATACGACTTATTAAACGAAATAACTTTTTCTCGGACGCTTTATTTATTTTACTTAACTCTATATTCTAATTTTCATTTCGATCGGTAGATTCACGTTCACGTGGAAAATATGTACGTCCACGAGGTTAAATTGATTTACATCGACGAACATTTAACTCTGACACCGGATTCAATTTACACTCCAGCAGATTAATAATTCCAACATCGCAGGCGCGCGTATCAACAGCAAGTAGCCTGACCGCGCGATAGGAATTCGAATTACGATGTACCTTGAGACAACTACGGGACGCCCCGGCACGTATTTCGCGAACTTCACGCACGACATCGTAAACCCGCCTCCCCGTCTATCAGAGGGATCTTCCATTCCAGATCAATTTGAAACGTCAGCAAAGTCCTGAATGCCGTCAGATAGCCATCCGAAGCTCGGCGATCATCGTGACGGAGAATCGGCCCTTCGCCGCTCTCGCGGAGCAGTCTCCGAGCATCGACAGACGAGCCCACAATCGGCGAGCGCCGTGCATCATGTTCGCCCCGACGACGACGTTACCTCGCACACCTAGCAGCCTCCCCCCCGAAAACGTCAATGATTCGTAGTAGCCGGGCCCGAGGGTTGACGTTGCATCACGTTACCGAGCTGTCGCTGGCCGGTACACCATTCCGCATCCTGCAGACGCCGAATCCGTTTGCACACGCGCTCGGAGTACGCGATCCGCGGCGACCTGGCTGCGTGCGTAAACGTTCGCGCGTGTGTGGGCGGCCGTGGGCGTGTGTGGGTGTACAACAGCGGAGTATCGAACGCGCGGCAAGTCGCTTGAAAAGCGGAGGACACTGCACGAGGGGTAGCCCGTACACACGATCGCGTTTCTGCTGACCAAATGCGCCCGCGCGCACACACACGCACACAAACGCACACAAACGCACACGCGCGTTCACACACTATCACTCACGCGCGGCAGTGTCGGATTGCACACGGGCATGGTCGTTTTTCAACCTCTCTTTCTGCCCCCCGCTTGTCAGACGAGCGGCCCTTTCGATAGGCGCGATCATGCACGTCAAGAGTGAGAACTGTGCCAAACGCAGCGAGAAGCTTCGGGGAAACGAGGTTCCAGCAGCTGCTGCCCGTTTTTCATCCCCCGACCGTTGTCTTCGACTGTTGGTTCACTGTTGACCAGCTTCTGTGCAGTTTTGGTTTTTTTCATTTTGCGTTTTTCGTCCATTCGCGCGCCCCCCGCAGATGGACTCGTTTGGACTCGGGGCACCTCGGTCGGATTTCGTATATTCGAGGGATCGAGTGAGTGTTACGTTCTTATCTGGGATACCGAGTTCATTTGCTTCCTCGTTTTATTGTGGGTACTTGAGCGTTGCGTTACGCGCCCGCGGATGCGGTAGGAAGATTTCATATTTTCGACCGTTTTCGTTGCTATTGTTCTTGGCTACTTTTCGGCGGAGAGTTCGATAGGAAGTTATTTAGATTGAGGTCTTTTGGAGGGGTTGAAGTATTTAGAATTGGGTACTCGATGTACCTGCATGTGTATAACATGCGTGGGACTGAACTAATCTAGCTAATAAGATTTATGGCAAAAAGTATTTCTGGAAACTAAATGTTCTGTTCTTATATCCCTTCCCATGAGCATTATTGTTATTATGTTGCAGATTTACTATATATGTAATCGTTTAATAATATTCATACGGCGCAAAAGTGTTAACTTTTTTCGTTTTCATTTTATAGAAAGTATACTCGTTTTTAATTGCAATAGGTTTACATTACAGCAATTAAATATTCCCGAACTGAATACGCGATAAGCACGAAACTCAACATACGATGCTTTCTCATTCGTGGAACCGCAACAGCATCCGATGAAAATCTATTTTTAAACAAAGGCAAGTGTGGCCGAAATTAAGTTTAACAAATTTCAATCTGCTGTACGCGTAACACGTATGAGACTGAACGTTAGTGCAGTTCGAAAAAAAGTAACCACAATTTTCAGTTTACTTTTAACTGTAAATGCTATACGAAAGAGAGTTCCTCTTAATTAAAACATGTTTCTAGTAGCTCTAGTTAGCGAGGTAGCGCTATTCATTACAAATTCAAACTTTAATGTGGGTAGTTCTAATGCACCAAATTTTTCCCTTCGTTGTACTGTCATTTTCAAACTATACAACTATAGTATACATCAAGCGAAGAATAAAACGAACTGTATACGTACTTTCTAATTAGTATTCCTAGTTTCTCGGTATTTATCGTTTCCAGAGAATCGAGAAATGTTGTAATTTCTCGAGAAATCAGAGACAAGCAATTATAAAATATCTGGAGAATTTCTCGAGAAAGGATTCTCACGATGGGACACTATTCCTAGCCTCCGGAATACGAAAACAAAGTTTCAACCACTAAATTTCTCCATTTTATCGATAACACTAAAAATATTAAAACTGTTTCATATTCTCAAACATTCATGTGAAATACAGTTCATCCCTTTGTGAAGAATTCACCACGTCCATTACACGAACTAAACCTTTGCGTTAATTACGTTAATTACGTTAATTACGTTAGCTAAAACTTTGCGTTAATTTCGTTAAATTCCGTTAATTAGAAAATTGGAAATAAGCTGTAACATCTAAATGGCGACAATATTGTGAACAAAGTGAGAGTCTTCCAAGGAGCGTTAAATCCGGTTTAGCCATTTTTTCGTTTTTAGAACCAATGAAAAATTATATGAATTCCTTACAGCGTCGTCGCATGGCGTTATCCTATCTTCGTTCATTTCTGAATCTTTCTATCGTTTTTGTGACTCCCACGAGCAAGAAGATCGTGCCATGCTCACGAGCATTCGGGTCGTGAAGTTTTGCCGTCCGGTAATAAAAGTTTTGTTGCGATTGCCCGATTTTATACGCCTTAGTTTCATCTGCGACCGGTAACAATGCCAAAATGAACACGAGGTTTCGTTGAAATACTAAAACAGCGCCGTTTCGCACGAGACCTTAATGGAAAATTGTGGAACTTCCGTTCATTTCAAACGAAACGGCAGGGAATCATGAGAAGATTAATATATAATATAATATAGATGATACATATATCTTTTAACAACGATGAAAACAATAAATAAATGCGCGTATGGATTAGCGGGGCAAACACACTTACACATTGCGTGAAATTATTTAACAATAATTAAGTTAAACAAAATGCCGAGATTAATAGTGAGTTAATTCTCACGCGAAATTCTTTCATTCCTTTTTTTTTAAGTTAAACCGCACGTGCAAGCGCAGAGAGGTCCATCGTTCCTTCTTTCTCTTTTTCCCGTCATTCAACCGTCCAGCTTTTCGTAAATTTCTGTAAAAGGTACAATTTATACACCGTGCTCGTGTACGACAGCGGTGCAGCATTAAACATTTCAGTCCGCGAGAAATTATGCATATTACGAAATTAAATCGACTCCCAGGCATAACGGATTACCCGACTCTTTTATTAGAGAATCTTCCAATTTTTTTTTTTTAGCGGCCCATGTATTATTAATAGCTTCGATAGGGTAGAAAATAAATCACTCGAACTCCCACGCTTCCTTCCCTGTTGCTCCCTGGAATACCACGGGCTTTTCCCCGGCCTATTGTGGCTTTCTGCTGGTACAAGAACGGCTGAACACGTACAACGTTCGTGCCAAAAAATCTTACCGGCGGAAATAAAAATATCGGTCTTGAACGGTACACGGTTTCGCTGGTTCGCTACTGCACAGATAAAGATAATTACGAGTTCCCGTGCAGCAACAAGTTAGGTCAATTAGGATTTGTTAATTGTCCGTGCGGCGTGTTTCATTAAGACGCGTCCGCGTTTCGAATTTCATCAGGGTAATCGAGTATTCGCGGGGTTCACGGTGATCTTATTTGCATGAGATTCCATATTTTCTTCCCGTCGTTCAACGACAAGTTGTGACATACTTTATTCCGTGTTTATCGTGTCATCGAGTTACCTTCCCTCCGCTCTTTATGTTTCAAATGTTTCCACGTTTCACCTCAAGCCTTATGGCAAAGGAATTTTCAACGAGTCAAGCGTCCCGTGAAATTGCCGACGATATAAACGCGAACGGAAGATTTCCCATGGTCATTTTTGTGCCCGAGCATCTAATCATGGAAAAATAAATGGCGGCTAGGTACGTTGGATGTACGGGTTGAATTCAACTAAATTTCGTCTCGTGGCTGTGGGGAAAACGTACTTTGACTCGCGAGATTTCTTCGTCGCAGGTGGTTCTGTTTTAGAAAGCTCTTAAAAATTTCAAACCTGAAGCAACGCGTGTATTCGCTGCTTCGTAGGTTGTTCCTACTTTGCTTCACTCCTTTGTATTTCTTTTTGTTGTTTATTTCATTGCAGAACTTTCATCGCAATAATTACTTGAATACTTAAGTTCACTTTCGAGTTCTATCACTCTGTTTCCATATTATACAAGATTTTTCTCTAATACGTTTATCATTCGTCCATTGACTTTTATATAAATCTTCGATGATTCGTATAGCTCAGGAATTTTTACTTTCTTTCTCGGTAACAGATATTGTGTCTACTATTCGCGGTCTGTCCCTTTTGGTTGTCCTTTGAGAACTTATAACTACCACGAAAATGGAAGGTTAAAGGAGAAACTGGGAAGGCTTTTGTTGGATTCACTGTTGGGACCACTGATACACAGTTGCATTGCAATTTTTCATTTTTGGCGTTCTAAATCTAGATATTAACCGCGCAGGCAGTGAAATTCATTATCCACGAATAATTGGGAACCGTGGTCTCGTAAGCCGGAATAAAATCTGCTCCAAGGGACAAATATGTTTCCTAACGAAGGTTTATGGTTATGGTTAAAATAGTTCCAATTAAAATTAATTCACGAGCTGCAATTAACCCTTTAAAAAATAAAGTATACGAGGTACTCCTAAGAAAGGAAGAAGTTTCTTGCTCATCCAAGAATATAAATTGGATTTAATAATAATAGTGTAATAATATCGAGAAACCTTATATCCGGTTTAAAGGTGAAACGGAAACGTTGACATTTTCTCAATTCACCGAACCATTCAATGTGTGATAATATCTTTCACGCAAAAATAGCATAGGTCGACTACTTCGAGTTCTAATAGGACGATGTATTACATGCTTACACGTGTCTTAGCTGGAATACTTTGTACTTGTACTTACGACTATACACTCGCTTCCGATTAACATTGTAGCAAGCTATTTTGTCGAGCAGTCGAGCAAGCACACCGATTCACCGTTGTGTTTTACTACGACCTATGACCCGAGTTCTCGTAACGAACAACGAGCGATGTAACTTGGTCGTCGATTTCGATGTCGTCGTGATCGCGATAGAAAGGTGAACTGGCGAGGACCCGGCTTGTCCAGATTACAGGTTCCACGACGACAATTACGTCGTCCCTGTGGAAGTATGACTAGTCCACGCAGTTTGACATGAAAATTCGTACGTGATAAAATTTAGACAGACAGCCTGGAAGAGATGAAGTCGATGATCGGCTATGAAACTTTGCTTTTGCATGGTAATAAATATATTAAACGAAGGAAATTCCATTTGCGATTGAATTATTTAATGGAAAAAGTGTAAATTGTACGCGCATGCACGTTTTTTAAACAAGTAAGCAAATATTCTTCTACTTTGGAATAAAAAATGGCATTCGTTTATAAACCGTTTGTTTCCCAAGAAATTGCCTAATCTAACGAAAATAATGAAAACAATGAAAGACATTAAACAGTACGTTAAACATGCATTTGACGAACAGAGGAAGTAAAATAGAATTATTTACATTTTACTCTTCATCGATTTCGAACTACTATTCGAGTAACCAAAGGATGATTAATACTATATTTTTCGTAACACTATCTGCATTACTCTCGCTTCCATAAAATATTTTTCGATTGGTACCATTTCACTGATCATAGACGAAGCAAGAAGAAGCATTGAATAATTCCTTCTTACTCAACTGCCGTTTTAAATTGAAGAAAAATATTACACAGTTATTGGAACTTTCCTTTTCGTCCGTTATCAATATTTCATTAATGTTTCGATTCTGCAGCCTGAATTCGAGAATACAAGCAACTCTCGAAAAACAATTCCATTGTAGACCTTCATTGTAAGAAAATTACGGGCACGGAATTGAACGAATCCGTTGATATCGCCAGGCTTGAATTATTGGATCACGTTAAATGCTAATATTACTTTATCGACATCACCTACACTATGTACCCAGCTTTCTCACCCCTTAGAACGGCTGAAGATCCCTATAATTTTATCGACAGTTGCGATGCTGTGGGGTTCAAACAGGCTATGGAAATCCTCATTGATTCTGTTCAGGCTGCGACTACTGGGGAAATATAATTTTCCCGGGGCATCCTACCTTCTTAATCGGGGCATTTTAAATGATTAATATTCACCCCGTGCACTGTTCGAGCGAAGACAACGAACACGTTCGTTTCAACATTCCTGTTCAGCAGAATATTCAATCTTCTCCCTTCCATTGCTCGATTTATATTTTTTCCACCGACTTCCAACAAATTTAGCACAAAGTTTCAAGAGATAAGTTACAATTTTCTTACGCGTACAAATTCTTTTTCGCCGTAAGTGATTCAGAAAACTGCTGCCTCACTCGTCAATTTGTCGGAACGTCGTTCCAACGATTCATCTTCACTGTGCCACAATGTGATACGTTCTAAAAGGGTCGGGCTCCCTCTCGACGGCGGCAACGACTAAATATTTACCTGGTCTCGTCTAAAGAACACGGTGCATCAGCCGTCTGTTAACGGCCGGCCAAAAAAAGCGTCAGACGGTTCGATCGGTCTTGCAAGGCGATTGGACATAAATAATCCATATCCTGTTGAGCATCGTTTTCACTCGAGTTTCGCGGCCGTCTAACTTTGTCCGGGCGAATTTAACCGCAGAAGTGGTCGCCCTTAAATAATGGACACGAGCGATGAGTAGATGAGTGACGCGTTGTCCGGCGAAATATTTCGATTCGATGCCAGAAAAAATAGAAGCGTAACACGATGTCCCACTTTTCACCTGCACGGAAATATCGCGACAGAAATTCCTTGGACGGACGTTAACAACACAATTAAATTGCTGTATATATATGTATATTGAAAGTAGCCGGCTTCTGTTACTAAAAATGGAACGGTGCCGCTGCATAGCACCTATATTTCATGTAATTTCAATCAGTTCCATCAAGATACATCTTTCGCGCAGGTTAAGCGATAGCAATTTACTCTATCTCGCTTAAACGATGAATACTCACTGAATCATGCGAAACCGATTTGTTCCATAACTTACGTCGCCAAGCGTGTGCAGTGCAAGATACAAAAAAACGCCGTTACCCCGTCTCGATGAAAATAACCACGCCCTAGTTTCATCCTGGTTACGATATTTTTTTGCCTTCCACCCGTGAACTTGGAAATGTGCAAGGAGATTTTCGCCGGCGTGGACACGGTCTAGCAACGACGTTTATTACATTTTTCCTTAACCGCGATATTTGATGCGGCAGCCGGGCAACGCTTAATTGCGCGATCAGTATTCATAAATTCAGTTGCTATTAAACGGGCGTTTTTTTCCATTTTTTTTTTATCTCTCCGTGATAAATCAACGAATATCTTAAAACGCTGCGAAAATTTCGTCGTCGCCCCATTCTACCCCCCCCCCCCCAACCCCCGTCGCGGTTGGCACACGTGAATTATTACGCAATTAACGGTGTTCGGTATATATTCGTTTCATTGTACCGGCAATTGTGCAGGCGGATGGAAATGAATTCGCGGAAATTTCTAAATGCAATGGCGCACGTATTCTTGGGGCACGGTTCGGCCCGAGAGTGGGAGGAGCAGTATGGGACACGAAATAAATTTCAGAAAGGAAATCTCGACCCCGAAGAACGTGAACTTTTGCCGCTTTAATGGCGACATGTATATTTCGTGTTAAAGGGCATGAAACTTTGAGCCACTGATGTATTATAAAGCTTCAGTGGCTTTGCCGTTGGAGGTGCTTTGAAGGGTCGGAAGATCGTCCCATTTACCACTCATGGCCAGCTTTCGAGAAAGGTATTATTGATCCGCGAAGACGGATCCCGAGTGAAAACCATTTCGCTTCCCGGTGTAGCGAGAACGGGACACACCTGAAAGATGATTTTCCATCCTCCTCTTACCAATTTATCGAAGTCATTCGCTTCTTACGTACATGCTCCTTTCATTTTCGAACGCTGATACCCCTTCGGGGAGTAAATCCTTCATATTGATACCTTTCGATACGAAACGACGCTGAATGGATCAGCCCTATGCTACGGTGGGATGTATATGCATTGGTGTGCCCATTGATGAATACGAAAATTATGAAATTAGTAACAGCAGTTTATTTCATATCGTTTTTGTTTGTAATGAAATGGTATCTTCAAACTGATTGGAGTAATAAAGTTGCGCTGTACAATTATATATGCAAGTTTCATTTTTGTATTATAATTCTCTGAGAGTGTGCGTATTAGGGAACGTTTGAATCAATAGGTAATTGAATTTATTAGTTGCCCGATCCGCTTGAAATGTCTGGTTATGTCTTAATTATTTACAATTTGCAGAGCTTTATTGAATATTCGCGGCCACAGTTTCTCGCCTGGATCTCCCTTCTTGGCACAATTATTCGATTAAAAACACTGTTCCGTTATAATAATTGAACTGGAGATGATACGCGAGGTTCGTTACATTTATTGAAATTCAGAGAGATGAAATAGTTGTGGTTTCCGCGAATAGTCTATCCCTTTACTTCCTCTGCTTTGCTATTATACGATACGTTCGAAAGCAGGGGCAACAACGATAACGTAATTGAATAATTTTCTGTTTGGAAAATCGGGGCCCTCGAAATCAATTAATCAAAACAAATTCTCAGAGAACTTAGGGGAACCATATTGCATACCTCCCTTCTATTTCAATTCCTTCGTACCTAAAGGTCTCCGTTACGAACGCGTGGATACACTATTGGCTAAAAGTTTGTGGATCGACATGCATTTCGAGGACTTCAATAATTTTCGTACCAAATTACGAATCTTACATCAAAGATCAATGAATTGTACCAAGTTAAGAATGATTTAAACAGCCCACATGGATGTTAATATTCATCTGATCTTCATGATATTTATTTCCCATTAATAGAAGACGAAACAAAGGTATCCCCATTTCGAGCACCAAGGAAACGAAATAAAACTTTTGGCCCGCAGTGTACAACATTTCAACTATACTTTCTGCCGTTTCGCGCAGGTCGTAATGGGTGGCAATATCAGGAAATAGTTAGTTTGGTAGCGAGTTTCAGGGGGTGGAAGCTTTATCATCGGGCTGTTTGGTCGCAACAGCTTACAATCTAACATGGCAACGTGTCCACGAAAGATCTCGATGTGTGCGCGTTTCACGCATGCCAACCCGACAGGCCGCACGAGATACACGGAAATTTCGTGCCTGCGGTTTACCGATCAAATGTCCCACTCTGTCATTTTGTACCATCGTCCTGTATTTTTTGTCCGCCCTTTGTCTTTGGCTAATTGCCACTAACGAAATTGCACGATGCACGGGGGCAGGTGACTCTGTGGCGCATTTAGATTGGCGAATTTAGATTGGCGTAGGATCGATCTTTATGCGGATAGAGTAACGTTGTTCTGTTATGCAGATCGACGATTCAGAAATTGAACGGCTTTGGAAAATTGGTTACACAGTTATTGATTTCCAATTTTTTTTTTTTTTATCGGTACCTCTGAATACTTCGAGAAACATTTTTGCTTTGATATTGAATAGAAAATTGTCGGCCGAGTTGATGTTAGGTAGAATGATTGTACGTAATATTTAAGCGCGTGAACATTTAATATTTGATCGCGCAATGTAGACAGTCGAGTAATTAATTGAACGGGGGAAATTGCGTTTACCACGGTCCATCGTTTCGAAAAAATTCATTCGTCCGAAAAAATTTCCGGCCGAAACACATAGATTATACACCCTTTCGTTATCCGATTTTCTTTTCATTTTATTTTCCGAAACGTTTAAAGAACGCTAAAACCCGAACATTCACTTCGCACGAGTCTAAAAATTGATTTTATATTCCCATTGTACGCTATGAGAACACTGGGCTGACCATTCATACGAGAATTTAATTGTCAGCCATGCGAACGGGAGCGAGATAGACGTTTATCGATCCAACGTTAACGTCTCTTTCCAGTGACGGCAGCCACCACGCTTCGTGTATCAGCCCTTCGCTTCTTTTTCGCGGTTACGTGCAATTCTTTTCCCTCGTTGACAACAAGATATACGACCGTTTTCGAAACGCCATCGAGATGTAAACGTTACAACAGTGGCGAAATTCCCAGACGGTTTACGGCGATCAAATTGCACCAACTGCGGGGACACTTGCAATTTTTGTGAACGTAAATTATTCGTATTCTCGTCACGACGTATTTTGTTGGAGAAATATGGAACTACCTTTTTCGTTCGGTTAATCTTCGCGACCACAAATGTATCCTGCTTTCTTGATACGTGTCAGTAGACTTTTTTAACAGCATTGTCAAACTGTAACGACCGTAACGAAGTAACTGCGATATTTATAAATGCAAATATAGTAAGAGAAGAATTATACAAATATAATAATTATTCACTGAACTCTGAACTCCCTAAACTCCCCGGTAAAGGCACTACCAGAAGCACGTGCATTTACAACAGGTAATTACAACGAGACCACGCCGCATTAACTCGCAATCCGCCGTTGGTCAGCGACATTTTCACCAAAGACAATCAACTAATGACCACAAATCGCCGTGGGAAATGTTCGAGATTCTTTATTTCGATTTCACGGAGGCCCGGTACCGTGGAAACGGCGAAGGAGAGCGTCTTTCATCATGCCAGGCTACATTCATTTCCCTCTGCTCTTTTTTTTTCTTCTTCTTCTCCCAGAAATTTCTCCTTTTGGCACGGTAGTACGTATTACTTCCCCGACAAGAAGTGTGCCCAACAACAATCAATATTTCCCTCCTCTTTCCTTCCCGGAACTTCCGCGGCGCTTCTTTACCCTTGGCCGGCGGTTTCGAGATCCGCGATCCGCAATTATTCGACTCTCCGTTTCTCTCCATTTCCCTTCGTTTCTCTCCGTTTCTCTCCGTTTCTCTCCGTTTCTCTCCGTCGTGCATCTATATCCGACGCAGAACGGGGGCTCGCGTGTCGCCACGCACCAAGAGCACTTTCCTAATCCCACCGCGTCTCCAGATCGTTCCCAGGTAGATTGCCACCGTTACGAGCTGGCTGCACGTACAGTCGAAACAGAAGATGGAGAACGCGAGGTCGCACGATAGCCGCCCTCGCAACGCCTCGTCAAGGAGATACCGCCGCTCTCTCCCGTGATACCGAGTCGACTATCGATTACCGCGATCATCCGAACGAGGTTTACGCTCGGCGAACGAGCGAGTCGAGTGCGCCGGGGTGGAAGGAATTGAGAAATTGCTACCGCGGCGCAAGGAGGAACTCCGGCGGGGCGATTTGCATGTTTAGAAACGATACAGAATTCGTGGGCCCGTGAATATTTAACTGGCTCGCTAATTGCCCGTTTCCTCGGACGGGTTGAAGTCCGAGTTCGCAGCTGCCGCAGCGTGCCGATTAACTCGTTTTGGGCTGGGTTTGTTGCGCTCGGTGGAAATGATTGTTTCTGGTTGCTTTTCAACTGGGAATTTCGTGACACTCGCGGCCGTAGCGAAGCTTGCAAATCTGGCGAGATTCTGGAAAGTAAATTGTACATTGGTTCGGTTGAATGGAAATATTGTTTGGTTTACGAATACATTGTCCCTGCGAGGGGTACAATTCGCTTTGCTTGCGCCACTTCGATTTTGTAATGGAGATACGAAGCGAGTGGCGCGATCGATTACTTTTAATGTCTGCTTTTTCTTACACTTTTATGGATACTTAATCAACGTTTCTTCTCTATTCATCACTCCGCTTCTCGTATCACAAAGTTCGACAATTTCTGTACGCACTAAATTAATTGTCACAGTTCTTGCTGCATCGTCGAACTGACTTAAAAATAATCGCGTCGAAAAATCCTACCGTGAGACTGAAAACAATTATCCTCGTTCGCACAAACGCAAGGCTGTCACGAAATTGCAATATTTTTAGTCTCAGTTTGCCGAACAGTTATCCAAGAGAACTATATCGCCGACTGACGTTCAATAATAAGTTCTATAAAAAGCCATATCAATGTTATTATAAAAGAAAACTGAACGAAATACGCTCATTCATCGACTGTGTCGCACGAGCCACGAATGCCCCTGAAAATCCGGCCTATCCGCGAGAGGTTCTCTGAAATAATGTACGACAATGTTTATAAGAGAAGCCAGTGTCGGATACAGGTATGCCGAAAGGATAACCATAGCTCTGGTTCCTGAAGATTTTATCAAAAGTTTCCCAGGGGAGGGCACTTGTTACAGAAGTTCCACTCCACCGAGGCAAAACAAAAGATCCAAAGTTTCCACCTCCAACCCCCCCACCGCTCCTCCCCGTTCTCAGGGAATTGGATCTATGCACGACCGATGCATATTCGAACTGACTCCGAGAATTGCATCCCGGTGCACAGAGGGCTCGCTTGTGCAGTGAAAAATATTGGATTCGTTTGACTCAGCTTTTCCAATTTACAATTTGCAAACGGCGGATAGACTATTCGTTCGGACTATCGATCCCCGCGTCATTATTTTTTGTTACCGACTTCCTCCTTCAATCGCCGTTAGCGTTCCCCGTGGCCGTTCCCACGGCGATACCTATTCGGCGGTCGTCTATGATTGCGTTGCGGATTAGTTTCATAAAAAATGTTGGAGCTCGACCGTCCGTTCGGCTCGCGGAACGCCGGACGATTTCATTATTAACAAACGGAATGCGCGCGATAGATACAGGTCGGACGCCCCGACGGGAGCCGGCGCGGATTCAACATGTTTGTTTTCCCTTCCGTTTCCTTTTATCTGAAAACTAATCTAGATTCATAGGAGATTAAACCTGTGGCTCGTTTCTGAAACGATCTATATCGCCGTCCGACGGTCGCGAGCCGCGTATGGGAAAGCTCCGCTATTTTTCACCACTTCCGCGCACTTTCCACGGCCTCGTTTTTCTTTTCGGCTTGGATCGATCCGAATGGAAAGCGGACCGACGTCGGGCGGTAATATTTGAAAATCGTCTGGGATGTTCTCATCTCGTTTGTATTTCCTCTGTGGAAAATGAAACAAGGGAAACGGGGGGGGGGGGGGGGCGCGTCGGAGGTTGATCGGAACGATTTCGAGTGAATAATTTTCGGAGGGCGGAAAATCGAAAATTCTTTTGGAACGCTTTTCACGCGGTTCAACGTGCAGAAAGATTACAATTCCATACGCAACAATGGTCGAACGTGTACTGAATTCTACCGGGGAAGTAAAGAGGGGCAGGAGGGAGGTGGGGGAAAAAAAGTAGAACGGTAAAAACGGGGTCAGCGAGTAATTCAAAAAGCTCGCGACAGCACACCGTCTCGATATGCTATTAGCATTTCGTGCGGGCTATTTAGCCGGCACGAGGGGATGCCTGTGCGCTACTGTGGACCCGCGTTATCTCTCTGTGCAACTAGAAAACTCCGGCGAAATGCAGATATCGCTTGGAATATATTGTGTCAAATGTTTCCGCATCAAATTTCGAAGCCAAGCGGACGGGACAGTTTCAAACGTGCACAGGGGCCGATCACGCCCCGTTTCACAATATTCGGTTCTCCGCGCGTTCCTCGAAGTGTGGACTTTCTAATCGCATTACATATTTTTATACCAACGAATGGGACCTCGTCACCGGTACACGCTTCGCATAATATAAATGGCGATGCAGTAATACAAGAATTAATAATAAACTTTATATTCGCTCCGCCTTTGCTGCCCGTCGATCGAGGGAAGCTGTTGAATCTGCTGTTACTCGTTCCCTCGCGAGGAAACAATTTTAAAATATACTCTTCACTCCTCTCTATTCATACGCTTTATAGGCCGCCTTTAAACGTATACATACTACTTGCACGGCCTGTCTACGAAGTTCGCCGTACGGTTCGATAAATCTCCACTGATAAACATTCGTCTGAACTTGCCCATTCGAAATGCGGCGAGTAGCATCATGCCCCTGCGTCGCAAAGCCATAGTCTGGCAGAAATTTGAACAGAACAGTCCAAGAAGAATCCGAATCGATGGCTCGTAGCGTTGCGTCGATGTCCCAAGGGCAATACCGCCCGCAAATGTTCGCAACGCCTGAAATAAAAATTTCTACGTCCGGGGGATTGACGGCGGCCGTTAAACGGGGCTCGATAACCTAAAATTAGTGCGGGCACGGCTGGTGGCAAGGTAAGCGTGTCCCAAAGGCGTTTAAGGGGTCGATAATGCACGGCCTTCGGTGGAGCAGCCATATGACGCGGCACGGTTGAAAAGGAAAAGCCGGTGAGCGCATAAAACTTGCAGCCACTCCTGTCTCCAGGAGTGTCAAGGGTCGCTGACTCCCAGGCGGCCGTTCTTTCTAGCTCCCTTGAAAGAAGCACGGCTCGACGTGCGGATCGATTCGGTTCACGTATATACCGCGAGCGTCGCGAGCCAGAAACACGAGCCGCGTTCAGTCGAGTGAGTGCACGTCGCCGCGACGAAGGAAGATGTCGCCGTACTTTGCAACCGATGGACCAGCTCGTATCGACTGTGGACGATCCTCCGGGGTCTCAGGGGCAATTAATACGCCAAGTACGCGTGACGTTTCGTATTACGGTGTTCACGCTCACGCCACGGGACACGGAATATGCACGCGCATCCCTCAGTAGCTGCGATACCGCGAGCCGTCGTTCGTAGATTGGATTTCCTTCGCCGCCCATGGTCGTCGCATGTGCTGAATATGTTAGGTCTGATCGGAGTACGACCGTTTCGTGGATCGAAGCTGATTGGAAAACGGGGGTTTGTCTGCATAGCTTTACGAAGGAGCGAACGAGGATGCGGCGGTTGCGAGATTCACATTGCAAATCGGAGCGGCCTCGGGGAAGACTGTTGAATGTTGCAAGCGCGACCAGGTGGAGGCTGAGACCGCGCGCGGAATAAGAGCTCGCGTTGTGACGTGTGAGGATGACGGGGAGAAGTGTGGAACGGGATATTGAATTCTATGGTGCGCCGGTACACGGCCGTTTCGCGGAGAGGGAAAGATACTGTTAGGATTATTATGTTTTTCTGGGGTCCAGAGGGGAGATTCTGCGTTGATCTTTGAATCGGCGAAATTTATGTGCTCGCGCGTCAGGAGAACAGTGATGGATTAAGATAGTTTCTTACGGGACACCTTTATTTAGATGAATAATTCTTTGAGAGTTTAATTAGGATGTAGGGGTTGCTTTTAAGGGTTCGAACGCGTTTGATGCCACAATGCCACGATGTCACAATTTTTACGTAACTATTGTACTTAATAATTGCAGTTAACTAATACACGTCTACTTTCTAAATCATTTGTCACCTCTACATATTTCTCGTTGAAACATACACGTCTCTTTAGTTCAAATATACCCGTTCGAATGCCTAAGAAATGATCGTAAATTACGATCATCAACTCACAATAAACATACCTTTCAACCCGTGAAATTGCCGTCCCTTTTGATCTTTGATCCTCGACGAAAAGAAGAGTACAATCGACCACGGATTTTACAGTCCTTTATTTAAGTAAAAAGAAGATTTACTAAAAGCCAGTACGACGAATATTGACATTACGAAGCTTCTCCCCGGCTGTCTCATTAGCCCCCTTCCCCCTTTTATTTCCACCATCTTTCCCATCGAATCACGGTGACCGATTGCATTTTACAATGCGGCGTACGTCGCGGCGGCAAAGGACTAGAATCCTTTCATCCTTGAAAAGAGCATAGGCATGGTGGAGAATGGCTTGGAAGACACATATTTTTTTTCATTTGTCCCACCAGCTTCTGCCAGATAGCAATAAATTCCACAGATCAAAGCGCCATCCCCATTGTCATCGAGGAACGTGGTCGTAGCACGCCTCTATCGAAGGCTCTTTAATGGTGGATGCCCGTAAAAGTAAAGCTTTGGGTGAAGTTTGGCAACGGGACCAAGCGTTCCGGATACGTCTTCTCCTCTATTTTTTTTTTTCGCCAGTCTTTACCATCCTTGGTTCCCCGCGATCGCTACAGTTCGCGTTCGATTAAAGTGCATCCAAGTAACCAACATTCCAGTGCCTCCACGAATTTCACGTTAAATTGCGAACCGAGGAACGTACTCGATTAGGAACAATGCGCTCAATCATGCGAATGCATTGGAAAACTTGTCCCCCATTTCAATTTTATCAGCGGCATATTGGCTCGTTGGAAAATTAAATTTAACCATGCCACCTCCTTTGGGTATTTCTCGACCCTACGTGTTCTTCTTTTTTTTTTATAACAGCCCTTGCTGGTTGTAAACAATATATATCGAAATCGTTATCAATATACTTGGTCCCGTGCATTATATTAAAAACTCGTTGTCCCCGATTAAATGGTACGCCGGCAATAAAACTAATTACACGCGAAGGTATTCGGGTGTTCTTAGACCGTAGGCAACCTAAACGAACGACGAAACAATGATCAAAATATGTCCCTGTACATCTGGCTGGGTTACAAAAGTCGAAGTACGAATTTTGCATACTGCTGAACTTCGGCCGCATTGAATTCACCGGCGAACTATGCAAAATGAATTTTATACAGCACGTTTTTATATCCAACAAACGCAAACGAGGTGGCGAAATAAGACGCGTCCGTACTATCGCGGAAAGTTGTTCCTTATCTCGAAGTTAATACCTCGGGCCGAGATGACGAGTCTGGCGTTTAATTCGTTCAAGTTTATGCGTTTTCCACTTGTTTGGAACAAAGTTAGCCGTAGTCGCGATATGAATATTTCCTTATTAGTGGGAATAGCAAACTCCGTGCACAATGCAGTTGTTCAGTATTTCACAAGTTAATCAGCCGAACCTCCGAAGAGCCGCCTTGCACGGTGTTCCATTAGGGGTGAACGCGGATCGGCTCTCGCGGGTGTCGTTAACCGCTGAAAAGTTTCTGCCGTTCAGAATTTTCAAAGGGGCGGCCTGGGTCATCGGCCGGATAACACGATCCTTTATACGTTTCCCAGCTGCACTCTGTTTCGTCGCTCTCGGATCATTTGGAATCGCTTGTACCTCCCCCTTCGATGACCGATCCCTTGCTCGCGGTTTCAAAACGTGGTTACGATTTCTTCGTAGAAAGGTGCTCGAATCGACAGGAAATGAAACCCCCGCTGCTCTTGGACGAATGAAGCGGAGAACAATTCGCCATCGGCTTTTTGTAAAGATCAGGCCTACGAAACGATGGTGCCGGTGGGGCAAGACGGAACGTTCCCATTGGAATTTCCCCGCTGTACGCAATGCTACGACGAAAGAAATCGGAAACGTGCATGAAAGAATGATAAATGGCTGCGCTGTGATCAATCGAACGATTTGTAAATTCGATCAAGTCGCTTGCTCGGAAGTTCGAGCAGAAAGGGGCGGAAAAATTGCAGATCGTTGAGCGAAATAATAGCACGGGTTCGCCGTGAACTGTGGTCGACGTGGAAAATGAAATTTTTTTCCACGCTATTTGCACAAGGGAAAAAAAAATTGAATATGCGCGATCGGATAATAATATTGAATGAACGTGCCGAAAGTGCACGTTCGGTACGTTCGGTATTTCGAGCAGGATTAATTACGGTTCGTGGAAGACCGGTCGATTTAGACGAAGACACGAAAGAGATCCCGCTGAAAGCTGATCGAAGACGGAGCAGAAGATCGTTTTCGCAACGAACGATGAGAAATTGATAAGAAATTAAATTAAGGCAAATAAAATGGAACAAACAGTTGATAACTGTTACTCAAACAGCAACAACGGTACAATGTAATCAGAAATTTATCTCGAGATAGATACGCGCGACTAAAGTGAAACGTCGACGGCCACAATGCTCACCCGATTCATCGTTCCATTTGCAACTTGCCAAAAACTGCGAGACCGACCATTTTTCAAGCATAGTTCGACTGGGAAGTGCCTAAGCCCGTTTCTCAGAGCCGCCTCGATTTCCATGGGCAGGTGGGGAACGTTGCACTTAACGTCCGAGAAATGCAGACGGAAGGAAATGGGTTTGGCGGACGGGCGTGTGGCGTTAATGTTCGATAAAAAGGAGAGAGGAAAAAAAGGGAGCAGGAGGCATCCGATGGATCGTAAAATGCAGGCTTAAGAAGCGATTGGAAAACATATCAGGCCGGGATGTTTCAACGGCAAGCCCGTGGAAGGTTCAGCTTCATTTTTGGCTGCATCATTCTTCCGGATGAACGTTTCATTCGAAGAAGATCCTGGGAGACTTTATGACGAGCCATCATTAGATTCACGTATCCCATATTGCGCCAACACCGTCGACGAGAAGACTGGGGCTTTGATCTGTTGGAACTTATGGTTATCCGATAAGCTGAACGGGAGTATAAACTCAAGAGAAGAGGGCTCTCTGCATCACGCCCGATCAGTTCCTTTCAAGGATGAGGGATTCTTTTGTCCTCGACCATTTACCAGATTGAACTAAATTTACGGGGCGAACGTGTACGCTGTGTATGTTGGTGTCGCGGACAGCAGCTGCCCTCACAGTCGCAGTTCTGCGCCGAATTTCGGACCGGAAGCAAAAATCCTATCTTTCCGCTTATTTTTTTTTTTTTTATTCACGCCAGAATGGCCACCGATGTGGATTGATTGCGTTATAAATAAGCGCGTTTTATTTTTACGACGATACGCCGCCGATCGAGAGAGCGGCCTGCGAACGAGCGATAAACGATGAAATAGTTCGTGATTTCGCGTGGGATACCGTGTAACGTTAGCGATAATTCGATGGAATACAGCATGGAATTCTTGGGGACAGTGGTACGACAATTCTTTAAACGGTGCCCGACTATCGTTCTGCAAGTGTATACGCGACGGATTTTTTCAAAAGTATATTTCTTTGCTCGACACTGTGCACGTATTCCCATGTAGCGTCTTCGTTGCAGCGATCTCTAAGTAAATATTTGTGCAACCATTAAGTGGTTGGCCACTGTCCTGGCGTAAGTAAATTTGCCCTCGTGTGGCGCAATTTTTGTCGGGTAGTTCGAGGAAACGTTGAAAAGCCCGCGAGAGGAATCAGCAAGGAAGCGCTCGAGCTCCATTAAAGATCGAAGCATCGTTTCGACTCTGACGACTGACTCGGCTGGCACTGTTTCGCCGTATGAGCAACGATATCGTCCGTAAGCACACGAAAACAAGACGAACAGACCTATCCCTCCCTGAATCTATATATATTTGCTTTTTCTCCCTTTATTTGCCTCCTCTTGCTATTGGCACTAGAAGCCTTAGGGGTGCCTCGAAATTGGAACCTTTTTCGCAATCTATTTTGACCTGCTCGTGCAACGAAGGGCTACAATGAGCATTAAAGTATCGTTTGGTTTTAGTGGTGCAAGTGTCTCTCGGCGAAAAGGAATAGTAGCTTAATGATTTAATAAGTTTGCTTGAGCAGAGACGTGATTAATGATCAAGGAGGCCCTGGAATTGCTTGGTTGATTATTTTGTTCATTGATCAGAAATCAGTCCTTCAGTTCTTATTAGAGTTTCAATTCAATCTTCATTTTTCGAAGAACTTTGATCTCACGATTCCTTCGAACCGAATGCACTTTGAAATTAAATTTTCTAGTCGAATGATCTTGCGTCCTGTCCTGGTAGACGAACGGATCAAGCGTTGCACGAAGATCTTCGGAAATTTACAAATTTCTCGTGGTACGTAGTCCCGATGGGAACCAATTTTCACACCTCCTCGTTCCTTAACCCATCTCCTCGCGTGCTTTCGATCTCGAATTTGACGACGGAGTAGCACTTCAGGGTGCAAACATTTTTATCGTCGTTCCGTCGACACCGTCCTCATCTTCCGTCTCTATTAAATCTCCTCAACCAATTCGACTGATACCGAATTTCATCAACTGCTTGATTATACCTGGCCGGGACGTGTTGAAAATACACCAACCCGAATTGACCCAAGTAATTTAACGCGAACAATTAGTAACGGTCATTATATTTAAAATGTATTTATAGTGATCCACTCTAATAACAACGCTGATGTGAAACATGATGTTATACACCCGCACGCAATTACGAATTTCTATTATCGATAGTTGAAATTCGATTCACCAACGACGATACATTGTACGAAGTGACCGTGAAATTGTTTGTTAGTAAACGCGTTGTATTAATTTAATTAACAGAAATATTCCATGTTCTGTCCAATGCACGGTATCGAACCAAAGAAAGAAGATCCAGAAAAATATATTCTATTCTTGTAATACGATAATTATCATTTTTCCTGGATAGTTCTGTCGATTCGTTTATGAAAACATATGTTACGCTATTAATTATTTAAACAGTCCTCTGATATGCACGACAGCGGAACTCGAGACGCGAAAGTAATGGCTGCCACCTTTAATATTCTAAACGAACAAAAATAGTTTCACTAACGTTCACCTATACTACATAAATAACGAATGAGGAGTTGTGCACCCATTTTTTTTTTGTTCACTCTCTAAAAACGCAGAAAGGATATAAGGATAGACCGAATTATCACAGCCACCTAATAGTCAATATATTTTTAATGGGACCACATGCAAATATATTCCTTCGACGAATTCGCCTTTCCTCTCTCCCCCGTCAACACATAACAACAAACGAGCACTGAAAGTGGTACGGCCACTAATCCAATTATTTGCCCTAATTCTTTCGTTCCTCTTTCGTAATGTTCGTCCACCCTGCTAATTTTTACATTACCAAATGGCCACGAGGTATGGCGTTGGAAATAATATCCCGAATTTCGCATCGAATGCGCGCGACGAGAAGAGTTTCAGTCATTATTTCCATTCGTTCTCGTTAGCATACCCGTGAGCAGCACTTTTTTTCTTCTTTCCATGCGCGAGAATCTATTTTTTCCATTTCTTTCCTGCTACTTCGCGGCGGCCTCGTTGCACCCGTAACTTATATCGAAATATTATATTATGTCAGGCAAACATTCTCGTAACGCTTTTATGGTCGACGAGCATTTGTCGGGGATGAAGGGAAGAATGGAATTCTTTCTCAGTTTGCCGCCGTTGCTACTTGTTTCATGTATTTCTGGCTCCTCCGGGGAAAACGACATACGCCCCTAATATCCTTCGTAACTCAATGAGAAATTCCGTCACGGTAATTCTTCGTACTTGAAATTGTTGTCTTGCAAAAATATACGTGTATGTGTATTGCTGCGAGCGTAACGTCAAAGAATGTCTTTGACTGAAATTGCAAACAGAATGGGAAGTTTGAATGTTTCGAATGGAACCATTTCATACCCATCAAAGGACAAGAAATACTTTTTTAAGAACTTTGTAGCTGCGTCCGAAGATGCTCCATGAAAATGATGCTCTCGAAATAAGATCTTGCTTAATTATCCCTTGCACGCACACCGGTTACCAAGAACGGAGAAAGAATAATACGCCATGGGCACTCCGTAATAACAGCGTCGTAAATTGGCAAGTTCAGGAAGATATAATGAACCTTGAACATACTTAGGAGACGCGACGAAGACTAGACTGATTCATTAGTTCCCCCGAGGTTAATAAATATGCCCCTGCTACTGTCCCACATTTCCTTTGGTTGCAGTACAAGACAACCTGTGAGCTTCTTGACCAGTGGCAGTTCATTTTTATTTCCCTCTCGAAATTTTCCGATTGAAATTATTAAAAATATCCAATTTCGAATAAGGGACAAGCAATAATAATAATAATAATAATCTTATTTAATCGAGCAAAAATTCTTAATTCTTCAAATAAATTTCGACCAAATTCTTGTACATATTTCACGACAATTTCAGCATATTCGCTGGTGATATTGTAATAAAATTTTATCACCGTGGTACAAGAAGCACGATGCACTTGGTCGATGTGAAACGAGACTCGATTTCGAGTCGTCGTGTTCCGATTCATCGAGTGTCTCGCCGATCTCTCAGCCATTCGAGAAGTTTCAATCATAAGCGAGCCCGAGAGGCGCAGACAGAATCGAGGCGCGTCGTGGGCTATGTAAAAGGCAGAATAGAAAATAAAGGAGAGAGAGAAACAGAGAGCCAGAGAGAGAGAGAGAGAGAGAGCGAGAGAGGGAGAGAGAGAGGGAGAGAGAGAAAGAAAAGGCGAACAGGGTGAACAGACGCGCTAAACGACGTACACAGAGGGTGAAAGAGAAAGGTGTAGTTAAAAGAGGAACGCAGGCAGACGTAGCGACAAAGATACAAGCCGGACAGAAAAGAAAAAGCTTTGGCACAGTTTTCCATACCCGACGTGACCTACTGGACTATCGATTCGCCGTGAAGGTTTTGGCAAAGGGAAGCGACGGTTGATTTCGAAACTGAACACCCTCCTACACATATACACGCATACACACACACACACACTGTCTCACATTTCTTATTGGATTCGAGCTCATGAGAGTTCGCATGACAGCGGGGCCATTTTTACACTCGTTTGCATCGCGCCAACGTTACGTTCCCACCCTTACGCTCCCTTACGCTGACCCTCCGCGTTCACCCCCTTATTTTCTCTTCCAACTACTCCAACTGTCCATCTATGTTTCGTGCCCTATCTTCCCTCTCCGCCGCCTCACCCTCCCTTCCTCCTCCACGTTGCTATCTGAGAATCCGGCTTTTTTCCTGTGTCCGACTGTGAGGTCCCTTCCACGGTGTTGCTCGAGGCTCGGGCATTGTTTCGCGACATCCGCGTATTCCGCGTCCTCTGGCTGCGCGAAACAAAGGGCGAACAATGGGCCCAGACGAGATCTCAGCCGTATCTTCTTCTGTGTTACACTTTTCTCCCGCCTTCTCTCCGTTGCCCCCAACTGCCGCTCGTTTTCTTCTTTTCCCCCGTCTCCCGCCGTCGCCCCTCTTTCGATCCTACGGTTCCTAAGGTGGACGGTTCCGTGGGGGATATTTCGACGACCGGAGGACGATGCTCCCCGTGACGCGGACGGGCCCCACGGAGACGAGGTCTTTCGATCGCTTCCTCCTTCTCCGTCGCTTGCGAAGCGCTGCCTCTCGTTGTTAGACACAGGGAGGATCGAGGCGGGCGTGTTTACACGGATTCAACGAGGTCGTAAAGAATCGGAGATTTGTATCCGTGGGCTGTCTCTATGTGCCCGTATCGTGATTCGGTCGTGCTCGGCCACCACGGGAAATAGGGGACACCCGGCAGGGGATGTTCCGTGCCGGTATGTCGGTGAGACGATAATATAAGATCCGACCTGGAAGTGGATCGGCCGGAGTGCGGCGGTTTTACATCGACGACTACGACGGGGCGTTTCGATAACACGAGGGAGTTTCGGTTGTTTTCGCGTCGATATTTGTAAAACATATTGTGCTGTCATATTTGATATAATTGTATTAATATAATGCAATTAATAATATTGCGATGTACAACGTGGCACGGTTATGATCGTGACGGCCGGGGCCAGAATATACTTGGCATAATAATAATAATATTAATGATAATAATCGTAATGGTATTAGCAACGATAATAATAATACACGGGTAGTATGCGCAGGTCGTCTGGGAGCAGATGCAACAATTTCTGGTTTATTCCTTGGGGGTCAATTTGAGGAAGAAATGATGTCTGTTCGTTAATCTGATTCTACTTGTTCGAGTGGCTGACTATATTTAGCAGTTCATGGGTTTGCCGTTCGCTCAACGAAACTGTGATCTTAAATTATGTTGGTAGCGAAACAATAAAGCATTGTTTTTAACGTATCACTTATCACCACACTAGCTTTACGATGCAAGCTTTTCTTACGCTTTCGGTTTTTGTACAAGAACTCTAAGTAGTGAAAAATGGATCTACGCTCGCATGGTACTTTTCTTGCGACACACCCTTCCGAGCAAACTGCCAGCAGCTTTTCAACGAAGAGTCTAATTTCATATCGATCGTATTAGAATTAAATATGCATGGTCCGTGCGATAGAACGGGAAGTACGAACTCGATTCCACGGGCGAGCGAACACGAGTCGCATTCTCGAAAATTCCTGACGAGGAAGCTTGCTTTATATAAGTATGGCTCCTCGCGAAATTCCACTTCCATTCGCTGCTCGGAATGAGAACGAATGTTGAGGAGGAGAATGATTCGGGCGGGCCCAATGACACGGAAGGTGCAACGACGTGTAGATTTATATATTGGTTCCCAAGAACTTGGAATTCCTAGTGGATGCAAAACAAATAGCAAGAAAAGAAAGGGAAAAGAAACGAAATGAATCGAGTATTCGTTACTCTCTTTTTCCCTGTCAAGTTGCCCTCACAAGTGCAATAAAGGGCTGAACTAAAAGCAATCGTTTCGGGGGAAAACTCTGCAAAACGATCCACCTGCGTTTCGTTATTATTAGGTTAAATTCGAACAAAGTTTGTTGGATACCTACGGTAAACAGAGCTTCGCTTTTTGAATCATTAATTGAGAGAAGAATTAATTGCGGAATTTGTTTTTGGGAAAAGAACTGGGCCATATGCAATTATAAGGCAATTTTAAGGCAATTATATTGAAATTAAGGTAAACATTTGTTTTTCTAATAAATTCGAAGACCGTGCTAAACCTTGATATTGAGAATACAAGAATCGTCCTTTACTTGCAAGCAGATTATTTTACGTCTCCTCGGATTTTTCTAAATGAACCGCTCAAAATTCATTCCAATTACCATTTAAGTCACAAGTGGTTTCGATTAAAACAAACGGTTCAATCTCACACTTCGGACGGTTATTGTTAATCCAGACACGTGAGAATCGGTGCCTCGCGGCAAGTTCTTGTTTGCCGCGACCGAATCGAGCGATACAAAGAGCTCTCAGGTGTAATTTTTAAGAGTGATTTCTCGAGGGAATCTCGTTCACGTGCAGAACAAACGCTCGACGCCGGGTTTGCGAAGGAAATTATACCGCGTTACTTTCATTGTGCGTGTACAACGAATCGTTTAGTGTTTGTTGTGGTTCTTTTTTAATACCAGATGGGAATTGCGGAGTTTTTCTTAACTCTCGCTTAATGGTCTTTGAGGAATTTAATTCCCTGTGTATTGTATGAATACGAAGGTAGAAATGAACGCGCTGCTGGTATGCGAAAGCTTCCTGCTTTTGTGCATCTCTTCTTGTCCGAATAAGAAGTATAACCGTATAAATTGCTGGGAAATACCACGTTCAGAATGGAGTATCCTCGTGGTTGGTACGAAGTAATGCACTTTGCAATCTTATGTGTCAGACGAATGCATCGCAGACGCTTTTCTGTAATATTTCTGTTTGTGTTTGCTTGGCGAATGTGTGGAAGGTAAGCATGTTGCACCTGCTGCTGTGTAAGATCGATGGTACTTAATGTTTCACTAGTTTGTAGAAAACAGTGTAACATGCTCTATAAAAGTTGCGAACATTAAGCCACAATGGACCTATTAATGTATAACTTTGTATCAATCTATTTCTTTATTGCCTTTTTAATTATTCTCGAATGTTATTCATAGTTGGATGAATTCCTATGTTAATTCGTAATTCCATTGCGGTGCAAATAATTGGCGAAAATTTTCATATTTGTGCAGAAGAATTGAATATACACGAAATATAATATTAGGCATTTGTTAAAATGAAATTAAAGATGCAGGATGATAACGATAAGTGAAGCCTTTGAACGGTCATTATTGCTATGGGAAGTTCAGTTCTCAATAATAAATCAATAACGTAATTACAATGATGATAATAATAATAATAATAATAATTATTATTATTATAATGATAATAATAATAATAATAATAATACAAGAACCAATATCTATTTATTTGTCAGTCCCCTAACAATAAGTATCCTTCCTTCTGATTTCAATAAAAATTCTTACACATCGAAACTGAACCAGGCAGAGCAAAATATGCAAATCATCAATCGCGTATTCGAAAAATTCATAATATCGCCCGCTGATACTTCGTTGAGATACGTTCTGGCCAATTCGCAAATTTGCCAAACCCCTAGTTCGATTGTTCGAATGGTCGCGAACAATCGCGGGTTAAAAGTTCTTCGCCCCCTGCTGTGTAAAAAAAAAAACTGGCGACCGACGCGAACGACCGGGGCGATGCCGTCGAGAGGAGGGAATGAAAATAAGAAAGTAGATCACCGCGTAGCAGCGAAGGGGTTAAAGAAAAAGGACGGGCCAACAGACGAGCGGAAAAAAAGCATCGCGCGTAACGGGGATGTCTAATTAACAAATGTAAAATGTACAAAACCATGTCGAGTTAGACGAAACCATTTCGCAGTGTTCTCTAGTACGGTACACACCGCCACACACAGCCAGACAGACGCACACAGACACACCCATATACGATCTCTCTCTTTCTTCCTCCCTCTGTCTGTCCCCGTTTGTTCTTATCGCGAGCTGTCCAGATTTGGTGATTCTCGTCCTCTACGTTCTACTTTTCGCGTGGTGGGAAGGATAGAGGGTGGCGGAAAGGAGGGGAAAAAAAAGAATAGCTGGAGTAAAATGTTGTGACTGCTGAAGTATCGCGGATTTTCCTCGAGAGATCTCTTGGTCGTGGTAACAGGGTCGCGAACGAGTACGGAAGTCGACAAGGAAAATTGATTCGATCTGGTGCAATGACGCGGGAGAAACTACGAAGTGGAATGGACGAGCAGTTACTCCACCCTCTCGCACTCTCTGCACCCGCCAACCCGTCGTGTTTTCTGCCACCCTATTTTTCACGATCCCTCCGTTGCACCGGGGACTCGAAGATACTGGGTAATGCAGGGTTGCGCACATTGGAGGCAAATGTTTCGGATGTAATTCCAATTAAACGCGAATGTATTATGCAGGGTGCAGTGCGTGAAGTGTCAGACAGGGGCAAAGGGGAGATTCGTGTTCAACACTGGATCGATGGGATTCTTCTGCGCAAGCATTTTAGATTAATGCAGGATCGGTTAATTTGCATTTGCTTCCATAATTCAGGGGTTATATTAACCGGGTTAGGAGGGCAGGAGGAGGCAATTCGTCGGGAATGATTTTATATGGAAATATGAACCTCCTAGGATGCACTGAAATATTTCGCATTGAAGGTATTTTGTAATTAATGAAACTGGTGTTCAGCCAGACAGAATCGATGTTGCACATGCAGTGTACACGTATACATTTTTTGTCAATGTTTCAGTGTAACTGTTTTTCTCGAAACAGTGTCCTCAGAAAGAGGACCATTTCAATTACAATTTATTCATTCACTTGCACAATTAATTACTCTCCCTTTCACGTGCAGGTGAACATTAAAATTTTTATTTCTGATTAGCAACAAAACAATCGTGTTCAAGTGTTTGGAAATGAATTTATATAATCGTTAGATTTGAATTGCACGTTCGTCTGACCGCTGAAAGGTTTTATTTAAAAACGCAGATATTTTCGTCAGAGAAGTGTCGCAATGATACATGTACTTCTTGGTTGCTGTAGGTAAATGTAATCCTTTCGTGGAATTCCCTCTGAGAGGATTAGCGGGTTATTTGTACGCCAAAGATTAACTTATTCTACTTGGACGTATGCGGGGATTGCTAAAGATCAAGAGAGGAGTTGGCTAAAACGTATAAACAGATTGTTCTCGGTGGTATGCTCGCCAGGGGTACTGTTCTCTGCGTGCGTGGGTATTCTGATAAAAAAAAAATTGTCTTTTTATGAAGAAACAAAAACACTGCTGCTGATAGCGCAGGAATATATGGAGACCAGTTATCAAATATTTAAACAACACGCGCATTTTTGCAGCGCCCTGTTTCCCACGGAAATAAGTGCTCGGGAAAATAATACAAGGCGAGCGCGACGAGAAACAAACATTTTCTGCAGATGAAACACGCAATTCTGATGTATCGCGGCGCTCGCAAAAAACCCGCGCCACGAGAATTCCATCAAGTGCACGATTCCAGAATGTCGAACTTGGCTTCGATTGAGAATTACACGCGGGGAGGCAATTTAATTTAATGAAATGTCGGTAAGAAGCATCCCAGGAACGATTTCGTTCAGTCAATTAGATTGCGCGGAGGGGGCGGAACAGCGGGGAAAGAGTTTTCAGAGTGTCACGAGGAGAAAAGTCGAGCTACGTGATAGCGTCTATCTTAGAAACCGACGAAATTCGCGCTCAACGCGGCGGGGAGAAAGGAGCCGAGGGGAACTTTCGGTCTGACATCTTTATTTCGTCACACATCTCTGAACTATTTGCTTGGACTGACCCAGATCTTCTTACGACATGAAAACTTTAGCCGCCTTTGTCGTATTTTCGTTCCGGACCTGGAGGGAATGATTGCGGTCCCGCGACTCGCAAGATTCGTTGCTACTACCTTATGGTATGGATTAGCGTTTCTTGTACGATAGTTTCGCGGATTGTGGAACCGTTCGTATTGTTGTGACGAGGTATCGCGAACTGGAGACCGAGACTACGAAATTATTCCAGAAGCACCTGCTTTATCTGGTTTCCTCGCATTTTTCCGCACACTTTGCCTGCCGCTTGTGTTGTCAAATTTGAACAACGAATTCGGACGTGTTTATTGTGACAGGTTATTCTGATTTCCTTTTTTCTTTCATTCATCATAGAGCTTTTTATTTTGTTATAGTTAGATTTTATGCGACGTCCTCTTTATATGATTCCAAAATTACTTTCATTTATATATTGGTCTATTTTTGCTTTACAAGAATCATTTGACAGTTTCACAGTTTACAGACGCTCTGTTAATTCGTTGCTGTTGGCCCTTTAACAGTGCTTTCCAAGTGGCAAAGCACGATACAAAGAATGAACACTCCTTTATACTGAACATCGGTAGGAATTGTTATAAAGTATCGGCTGTGATACGTTTCGCCTGCATTCTATCGATTTTTATTGCTCTAAAAATAAGCCAACAAGGCGTATACACTTTGTATGCAACAACGGACGGCAAAGTTTATCAAATATATTTGATATATTCCGTAAATTCTTCGCGAATTTTAATTCAATTTAACGGTCCGTAGCACACCAATTACATACCATTCCGTTGAAATGAATGTTCCTGGTGAATCTCGTTCAACGCGACGGCGGCAGTGTTTCTCGAAACCTGACACGTAAATACAGCGTTAAAAAAGAATCATTCCTCTTCGCGGAGCGACAGTGTCCCAGAAGTGGCACGTAACACGCTATGGAATCTCCCTTTAATTCTCATTTCACCCGAGCGATTCAATTTACTATTTCGACCGGAGGGGGAAGTCCTAAGCAACGTTCCGTCCTTTTTCTCGAGTCCCACTGCGCTCCAGAAGATGGTTGAAATGACCGAAATCGTTCCGCACCCTTGACAGTCCACTCCTCGTCTTTCATCCCCTCGTTGTTTCCAACCTTCGCCACCCCCATACGAAAATATTGAACAAACTCGCAAGCTCAGCGTCGAGTTACATTAACGAGCCGATGAATTCTTGTTCTCCAAGCCCGTGGCGGCATTAACGGGACGATGGATCTCAGAGACACCGGCGAAAAATTATCTCCCGCTGGCACGTGAATTTACATTTTTACCTCGTAGTAGATCCCCGGAAAATTTATCTTGGACCGTCCTAGATTCGCGAACAATTCGATGGGAGGGGAAAAACTTCCCTTTTCTCCGTGTTTTTCGGGCTCCACCGTCGACCGTGGGAGAATGGTTACAACGTCGCGAGGGCTGGCAAACAGAGGCTGACTGGTTTAACCGATAAAGTTCTGTAATAGCGTGGATTAGAGCTTCCAGCGCTTCTCTCCGCCGGGGAACCAGGGTCCACCTCACGACAATTACGGAAAGTGCCTGAAAGCGTGCCCGCGTTCGTTCGAATGAATATTGGATCGGCGGATTTGGTAACTTTTATGCCTCGAGTGGCGCCCGCGGGCGACAGAACTTGGATAACGTTTTTCACGATCGCGCTGAAAATCGGGTAACCGCGTAAGTCGGAGAAGTAACGTGGCCGTCGCGATTGTCGAGACGTTACGGTGTATGCCGGATTCGTTGCAGAGTATCGACTGGCCTGTGGACGTCGTTTCAACGTTAGAACGTGACTCATTGCGCCGACTGTTACAGCCAGAGAATATTTCGTTTCAGGAAGGCCTGAATGGGTCGAAAAGATGGTTTGCTTCGTAATAGTATAAACGAGCAACACATATTATAGTTTCTTTCGACTAAACTGTAACGAACTTGAGCAATGACCGGGAGAGATATATGAATTTTAAATCTAGCATTAAACATTTCGTTTCGACAGATTTGTTGCGCAGACGGCGGGGACGCGAGTACTTGCGGGACTGAATATCGAAATTCGTTGCACTGTTATGTTCAACATGATTTATGTGTACTGAATTCGGCTATTGTAAATACGTTAAACTACCCGCTTCATTTAAGGACTTTCATGGCGATAAGATGAATTGATAAAGAATTCTGTGACGGTTCTTCATATAAAGGGGACGCCAAATCGTGCGAAACGTTGCACAACTGAAACGTTGCGCAAGAACGAAACCGACTGAATTAATCATCCCGCTAACTACGAGTTTAATTTTATTTACTGACAATCCAATATTCACTTATCGTCAAACCCTTATCATACATCTGATAGCATATTAAAAGACGCCCCCCCCCCACCTAGATACAAGAAATACATTTCCTGTGAAATGTCACTATGGCGTGGATAGAATTTCGGGGAGCCACCCGCGGATGTTCAAAAGTGCTTTAATGAAGTGCACTTCGGCCCCACCTAAAATTTTTGTACAGAGCAAAGTGTGTTTTTCTGTTTGCGAACGCCTGATTCGTTGCAGCGAAACGCGAACCCGTTAAGAAGGCGATAATGTTTGCCCGGGGGAAAGCTTTCGGTGTAATTTATTTCAAACAGCCTTTACCGTGGGAAGTTTCGATGCCCGTACCGGCGGAATTTATATAAAGAATCGGAAACGTTTTCTACACGCGATAACGATAACTCTTCCAAAGACCGTTCTTCTCGTTCGACTTAAAACCACATACGACGCCGATGCTTTTACCCCCTCCCCTCTCCTCGTTCTTCCTTTGGGGAGCTTTCATTTTACGAGGGCCCATGTCATTTATTTACTAATTGCAAGTTCCGTAAGCGACACCAGACCGCGATGCCTTGTTATTCCATTAATATTTTTCATTCCGATAGAAACGATCCGAGAAGTTCTTTTTTCCCTCGCTGCTGTTCAATTCAAAATACACTAGATACAATGGGGGAATAATAAAAACGGCTGCTCGAAAGTTCAAAGTCGGCGCAGTCGGAATAATTTTTACGTCCCGAATGATTTACCTTTGTACAGCCCCCCCAGCCGGCGTTTCTCTGCATTTGTATTGATTCGGTGACGGAAATTAAAAGCTCAGCGCGGATGTAATTGAAAGGCAATGGTGCATTAGGAGGCATCGGCGTGTCCACGAAATTCGTAGAATTGATATCCATCGACAATGGCAAAACCAAATCCCTTTCAATGGTCGCGAGAACAATTATTATCGCGCCGTTTATCGGAGTGGTATCGAGCCATGAAACATTAGAGAATGAACATACAATGCGGCGGAAGTAGAGGTTGCGTACACACAGCGATCGCTAATGGAACTAGAAAATTAAATCGCAAAATTGGTGTTGTCCCGCGACAATCGTCGTCTATGGTTGATATTTTCGTCGATATTGGCGACGGGGTAACAGCCGCGACACAACCGTGCGATACATAATTCGAGCTCGGCCTCTCCGTGTTTCAACCTTCAATCGTTTTAAGTTGTCGATAAAATACGCCGTTCTGTCAAGGATACAATAATATCGAGAAATTGAGAACATTATTTCATTGGAATTTGAAAGTCGCGATATTTAAGATTCACGTGCGCGAAACGTTTGCACCGCGGGATAATGTACTCCATTGGGTATTTCGTTCACTTTACTGCAATACAATGCAATCGTTTGAACATAAAGGATATATAGATAGCCATCGTTTCGTACCACCGTAATTAAGAATATAAATGATCTCGTAATTATAATCCATGGAGGTGCGACGTGTGGCAAATCGCATCATATATCGTAATAGTTCCATAATATTGTTCTTTCCAATATTCTCAGTACAACTTCAACCACCATCCCGCCACTCCACTATACCATTATAATAAATAAATCTGCCGCACGCCCAATTGTGCTCGTCTCCCCTACAACAGGGAGAAGAGACACAAAAATATTCACCGATAGAAAAATGATTATTGATTCTGCTCGAAATTCCGTTCGATCAACCCGCTTGGATATCGTCCACGAAGGAGAAACCCGATAAATCTTGCCGCGCACGACGGTCGCTCCAATTCGAAGGAGTGGCAAGAAAAAAAGATACGATCCCCCGTACATCAACCCCCCGACAAAGAACTAATCGCACCGATTTTCTCCCCCGACGATTTGCCTGCCGCGAAGATAAAGAGGAACGCCGGTAGGTATTCAAGTTCCGGCATTAACGTCATAGACAGCCGAGCAATCCTTTCGCGTTTCGCGGCATAGGCGGCGGACGTTCGAACGGCCCAGCTTCTGCTGTTGGCTCCGCAAGAAAAAAGATCTTGGCGTGGCGGAAACAGCGAAGGATAAGGTGGATATCTGGCCGCGAAGCAAGCCGGAAAATCGATTCCCGCCAGCCAGCCATATGGTCGTTTCGCGTCTCTTGGCGACTGTTTCAGAGCCACGGTGAAATATGGCATTAACGTTCTGCTCCATCGAGGATCGGCGTACTGTTTTCCACCCTCTAGGTTTTTGTTTTTACACTTTTTTCATTTTTTAGCCGACCTGCCATGCTCGGTCGAGCGTCGAGAGATCATTTTTTTTGTTTGTGTTCCCGTGTGTGTGTGTGTGTGTTGGTGTAACCGGTGTAACGAGTGGCGAACCAACGCTGCGCCCGACGTTTTCGGTGGTTGCTGGCCAAAAAAGAGCTCGTGTAACGCGACCGTAACAAGGGGGAGAGCCGGCTGATATCAGCTTGAGAACTCATCGAAGGAGCTGCGCTAGATATCCCCTTGCGCTTTGCTGCTTTTCAGACCGTTTGTCGAACGTATTATATCGGGGCCGGGTGGGAACGGTGTTCCGACAACGGTGGAACGCGGTAATTTTTCTACGGCCATTGGGTCGATATTTTCGTGACAGATATAGCTGGTCTAGGTGCAACAAGCTATCGGATAAATAGAATGGTGCGCTGAAATAGGGGTTTTTGGGTTTTGAAATAGTTTTGCGACTAAACGTCATGGTTAGTGGAGACTTACGTACCTTATAATTATTTTGGCTCCGCGTTTGCCGATTTTCGTTTGGACATTTTCTTAGACAATATTAGTAACGACGACAGTGACCATTGTACGGAATCATTGATATATGGAAGGGTTCATTTTGCGGGCTAACTATTGTATTTTTTTTAAGCGTTCAATCTTTCTTTTACGCTGCGGACGGATAAAAAGTTTCGTGATAGTTTAAGAGGGTGTACAATGCAAGGGAATACAGCGTATCGTAGACTTACACTGTCAATATACAACAAATTTATTGTAATAAGTGAGCGCGTCGATTTCGTGTATTATATTATCAGTGCAGTGTAGTTACCAACTTCCAAGGAGGCTTCTACGCGTTAAACTTGATGACAAGCTATTATTATCTTGATAATTTTAGATATTGATTAGGGCGGAGGATCAATAACCATTATGATGCGGTGGTTGATGGTCGTTGACAGTGAGTTACAAGGAATTTACTAGGCGGTATATATTGCTGAACCTGAATGCTTCGTACGGCGAAAAAAGGGGAAAGAAGAAAGGGTTAAAGCTCGCGCCTGGTAGATTGTAATCTTAGTCCACAAACGGTGCTTTATCACCAGCCGTCTATTATAACCAGCACCTCTTTCGACCATGGAGTAGAATCTTCTTCGCAGCTTCGTTTGTGTAATAATAATTTAACAACGTTCCTATTTTCAGGACATTTCCTCAGCGATTAGCCGCTCCTTGTATCGTTCGACGGAAAACATATTGTTATCAGTCATCCTATCGAGCAATTTCTTTTTATCGTTTCCGCTATTGAAACAAATATCAGGTTAAAACTGTTCGAGTCAAGTTAATCTGAGTTGGAGATTCATTTAAATAACCAAACGTATTTATGCATAAATGGACAATCATTTGAATATTGTTGAATAGAATATAATAGGCCCCTATCCGTTATTGCGCAAATCAAAAAGGGGCAGGCATGCGCATGTGTTTAATGACATGCGTGTACAGTCCAAGTAATTTTTGCGATCACAAGATATGCTTGCTTTTTTGGTACAATTTTATATACGGGTTAAATCTATTCCTTCAATGTTTCAGCCACTCGACGGCACCCAACATTTTTGTCTGTCATGTTGCCAGGCATCTGGCGAACTTTGTTCCCCCGAGTTATAATAGGTCACTATTCGCAAACATGCATCCACTGTGCAGCTTCGTTTACTGCCCTTAATAGTACACTTTAGACGTGGTAATATAGACCCGTGTGTTTGACTATCTTCGACCACGACCGCTTCCAAGTTTTCGAATGAAACGCATGCCCAAGGAGAGCAGGGCGGTGGTTGCAAAATTTCTGTGCCCCCAGCTAACGCAATGCTCGGAATCCCGTTAAACGTGGCCAGGCTTTCTTGATTAGGCGATAGCGGGGTAAACGCTGAGCAACGAAGAAATTTGACGCTCTAACCAAGCTGCATACGTGCTGAACGCATCGTGCATTTATCGAGTAAACCCGGATTTTAATTAAATCCAGCCAATGCAAACTTCCATAAACGAATTTTCTTTGCTGGCCCATTATCAGGTGTTTCGCTGTCCACGACGTTCTAAGCGCAATTTCATGTAAATAGCTCTTCAGTAAACTATACTGCGCGGAATAAATTGTTGGAAATGCGATTATAATATAGTTTTAAAGAGATTCCAGAATGTTCAATACCTGTCGACAATACTGAGCGCGATAATTAATTTCGAACGGTTGCATATCGACGTCGAAGCTATAAATTATAAACAATTTTTCTTTCTTTTGGTACTTTTGTTGATACCGTTGGTAAGAACGTTTTCTTGATAACTTTAATCTCTCGTGAGATATTCCATCGTTTCCAAATAAATGCGACTCCCTGTGGGGCTCATTAAACTTTGAAATATACATACAATGCAATACAAATGGGGGGGCGATATGAATATTGTAATTATCATTTTCCGTTCCTAACGTGCAGTACACTTTCTAACGATGTTTTATTCACGAAACGAGATTCTTGTTGCAATTTATGATGTTCTCCTGGATTACTTTTCGGTGATATCATGAAATAACGTATATGCTTTTTGCAAATTATGCACAACGTATGAATTAATTCACGGCGTTCTGTTTTTCTTATGTCGCGGTAGAATTTTTGCACTATTTGACCACGCTCATATGTACATACAGCGTGTACGATATTACTAAAAATGAAACGGAGTGCTTTTGCGCGGATACAGGACTGTGTTCATCGAGATATGCAGAGTAATTAAAAATTCTAGATTAGCTTCGAGATATGTGGACGGTATGTAAAGAAGAGTTTGAGTTGAAAAAGAGAAACGCGTATTACCAAAGCTGTGCAATTTTCGACAGCAATATTTCATCCTGGTTTTGAACCTCGAAAAAATTCCAAATGTTACTATTTGACATTATAAAATTACTCTGGCAGATGAAAGAAATGAATTATATAAATTGCATTAAAAATATTGGATTTCTAAATAACTTTCATGCAAATATATATGACGTTCCGTTAATGTGAGCGATAGCATTGAAACTTTTGTTTCAAAATCGGCAGCCCAATAATTAATTGATTGCACGAAAAATATAGAATTCTTTAACGACAGTAATTCTAAACAATTAGATTACCTTCTAAAGCGGAAATACATTGGACTATCGTCGGGCTCCAAAATCCCTCCTTACGTCTGGAAATTCTCAAACGGGAGGTTCGCACTTCTTTGCTGAATTACTATAATCGCTATTCCGTTGTCTTGGTGGAAGGGTAATCGCGCAGCGAAGGATGCGCGCACTACAAAGTGCCACGTAATTATCTTGAAATGCAGCGCATGGTTAAATTCATTTCGCTAAACTGTGTAATGTTGCGCACAGTACAGCTGCCTAGTCGCCCTGAATTAGAATCTTTGTAGGGGATTTGTGAAGGGATTATATCGATGACATTTTCCTATTAAAGTTGGGCTCTGGATTCAACCAGGTATACCAAAATTGTGTTACGAATGCTCCATTTAGTTGGCGAACAGCTGTCGACACATGGTTTGCATAAATGCATTTCTTTTCTTACGGGGAGGTATTATTTTTCGGCAGAATAATATGTCATATTCACGATAATTCGATTTTAATTGCGATTTTAAGCACTTTAGAATATAAAGCAAGAGAAATAGTTGCAGCGAACAACTCCTTAGGAAGATAGTTGAGATTGCTTCCTATTGTAGGCAGATTAGTATACGGATAATTTAGTTTATTGTTCAATAATGAGGTAATAATTAAAGAATAGAAAAATGTTTCGCAAGGGAACAAAATAATTCAATATGCAATTTAAAGCACTGTACAGTTTCGGTAGAAACTTGTTGGTACGAAGAACCTATCAGAAAAATAATTATGAAAGGTTGCATTCCATGGTGGACTGAATAATTGATGGACAATTTAATTTATTATTCAAGAATAAAATAATAATTAGGAGTTGGGAAGGAATGCAGACAGTGGAATGAAATATTTTAGTACACGTTTCGTTCGGTTTACTCTCGCAATATTTTCACCCACGTTTATTTTACCTCGCGTAATACTGCACTTTTTTTATGTGCATCAAAAAGTATCTAGTTCAACTATTTATAGTGCTTGCATTATAGCGCACGGCGTTATGCTCAGGGCAATATCATTTGTCGATGCAAACGTCGTGAAAAGTACGAAATTCAATGAATATAGCTCGCATTATTTTCCTATGGGCACACGGTACGATATGCAAAACGATATGCCATATGTTATTGAAGTTGAGTTCCACGAAATTCAACGTATAGAATAACAATTTGCGCGTAGAATGAATAAAACATTTTACAGTCACGGTATATTCTACTATGACTTCAATTATTTTCTTTCTATCCTACAAACGAGGGGGTTATTAAAAAGTTCATACGTATCTCAGGTTTCAATAATTCATATATAATGTTCTCTCATTCAATTAGAGAGAATTCATTAAATTTCATTGAATAAACGAATCAGATCACAAGTGTATATTTTTCCTAGCTTTCGTAACCCAATTCTCGATTTAATTTGATACTAACGCGAAAAAGCACGTTAAACGAGATTTTGAAAATGCTCAACATGCGAATACACGCGAATGAATATATTTAATTTTCCTTAATTATTATAATCCGGTGGTTCAATTTCACCGATCCTTTTAATGTTTTAATCAGGGAGAAAACGTAATACATTCATAATCTTGTTGACAGGAATTTACCACGCGGTACATGAAGTGTCATTGTGTTTTTTCGGTCGATTAAGTTACTTCCAACCACAGTAGCTGTACTAGAAACATCATTGTCGTAAAGTGGAGGCGCTGACGAAATTCTCGAGCAATATCCGTGGCCGCAGGCTGAAATCTTGTCTGTGCACTACAGCGTCGTTGAAAAGCGTTCAATGATTTATTGCTTTGGAGATAGGACTCGCGTTTACGACGGAAGTAGGAAGTCATCGAGAGAAGAAATTTCGGGGATAGAGTGCCGATAGCAAAACACGTGGTGGAAGAAGTAATAGGTTACAAATATGTCACCCATAATAATCATAGATACATATAATTATTGGTCAACGTTTCATTTTCAACTCAATGATTCCTCGAGGAGTAATCTGAATTTCATTCCGCCACTTAATGAGTAGTTACATGACTATAAACCATTTGCACTTGTTCTGTTCCCCGATAATTATCCGAACAATCTCTGTTTGTATTTAATTTGGTACTATTGAGCACTTGCGCGGAATTGCTTACATTTTTGTTCAATTTATTTATGCATCGTGTCTGGTTAAACCCCCTAATAGAAATGCACGCGGTTGCCATGTCACTTTTGTGAAGGCATTAAACATTTTAAGTGGGTTACGCGTCAATCAATTTTATTATCGGATAAAATTGTAATAGGAAGCCCAACAATGTTTAGTTATCCTCTGTGTAACTCTTTCAAATGGAATTATCGCGAAAGTATGTACAGTCGTTCGCCGGGCAAATCGCCTCTGGGCAAGATTATCGACCTCGAAATATTTTGCACACCAGAAAGTTCGTTAAACACGCTGCCACGAAATACGAAAGAGCTGCGTTTCGTTAAAACTATTAGATTGTCTTGGATCTTTCTTCAAGCTGAAGAAGTTATTCGTTCGCGAGGGTACAGAATAGATCTTCGGAAAGTGGAAAAGTTAGTCGCAATAAAACGAAGATCTGTTGCGCAAGTGCATCACGATAGACATCAATTCTATTCGCTCCCGACCTAGAAGGATTGTCCTTTCCACTTGAATCAGAAAGAATGAATCGCTGCTCTTGCTCCGAGACCGTACACCTCTCGGTGATGTTTCGCTACGAAACGAAATATCATTTGTATGCCTTCTCATAGGTCTATCCAATTCACCATGGATCGGTTCTGTTTTATAAATTTAGTGTCACATATTCGCCAATTTGCGAACACTTCAGATATTATTTTCGAATTAAAAAATTGAGAAATTTTCAACCACATTTACGTATTAATCTGTGCTCATAGTGCTGGATGTTCTTCCAAAAAGCATTGCGAATATACGTATCCGTTTGTTTTTTCTCGCGAAACGAGGGAAACGGAAAGTCTACGATGTAAAACGAAAGTAATATCCATGAATTATGAATGAGTCTGGAGTAACTGTGAGTTTGCGATGCTCGATGATCAACTTTCCGATAGATTATGATTGCTCGGCGGAACGACGTCAATTCGACGAACTCCTCGGAGTAATTAAATTTCCTAATGACACGGCTAGTCGGATATCGTGAAAAGGATTCTAGTCGATGCGAATCAGAAGCGTGGAGCTCTTCCTCGATTTTGCATAGAGACTAGGGATAAAACTTCTCCCGTTCGCGCGACAGTAAAATCGTGATGCAATTTCCGGCGGCCGCCAACTAAATCTCAGCCACGTCGCGTGGGCTTCGAGACAAGCAATTTTCGTGGCGTTTACCTCATCGTTTGCCATCGATTTGATAAACACTTTAGATGAACGTTGCCTGAGCGACCAACGACGGTGAAAAATAAATTTTATCGCCGGAATTTTGTCAGCCGCGGATTATTTATTTAGTTCTTGTTCTCCTTCTCGTTTTAAGACGTCCCGTAACGATATTGGTTCGAGTAAATCTTCTATCATACGACGAGACAGGGGTATTGGAGTTGTCCTTATGGAAATTTTCATAAGTTGTTCATTTCTGTTTTTACATAGTGTTTGTTCAATTATATCGTGAAGAATCCGTTTATCTACTTTTTTCAGTGCTTTATTCGTGGCGAAAGCCCCATGAATTATTCCCTGCTCACTGAATGCACTTGCCAATTAAAAATTACCTGGGTTGGTTTACTTTTGTTTCCTGTGCTACGGTATTAAATTCATCACGTGCGATCGATGCCAGCTAAGCTCTGTGCACATTTTATTTAACCAGCCCCCTGCAATCTATTATCGTCGAATTAAATAATGGAGATGTCCATTTTCAGTGAGACGTCCTGCTCTTGAAAGGAATATTCCTGTAGACAATGTAAATGTTTTATATCGGCCAGCTAGGTTTCCATGGTTCCACTAGTGGATGTATATAATCTGTGTATCGTAATAATTTGATGACTTTATATACGTTATATTTTATAGGGAGTAAAATAATTTTGCCCGCTCCAAATTATTACCTGCAATGTGCATAGGAAAATCAGGGGGCAAAATTTATTTTCTCCTGTGTGTTTATCAAGACTGCAATAAATTTCAACTCAGGCAGACCCAGAAAGAAATATCACTGTACACGTACGCGAAAGTTCAGTAGAGAAGATGTAACGTTCCCATCGCGATTGCGTGACGGAAATTTTATGCCCGCGCTGTCACATTTACGTAGCAACTTTACATAGACACGAGTCGCTTTCTACTTGCGTGCATTTACATTCTGAAATTCCCGAGATTTCTGTCAAATAGATCACGTAAATGCACTTTCCGTTACGTCAGACTATTTCTTTTTACAGATAATTCGATCACAGTCGAATAAATTTTCCGAACGACAACGCTTTGCAATAGTTACCCAAGGTGTTCTTCAGATGGACAAAACAATTGATCCTGTTGTATTGTGCAAAAGATTTTTAATCACGAAGGAAATTAACGAATACCTAATTTATTAATTAATTTTTGTAAATGATTGAATTCTTCTTTTCAACCAAAGCAACATTACGTTTGAATGGAATAAATATTGTTGCAATAAATATCCACAAATATTATTAACTGATAGTATCTTGGTATAATTAAGAGAGTAAAATAGTGCGCAGATAGGAATGAGATTAGCGTTTAATAAATCGGAACAATGGGCATGGAAATTCCTTCATCATTTTTTCTAAGAAACTGCAATCCATTTCTTCATGCTAATAATACCTATCTATACATTTAATATCCCATACCTTCTTTCAATCGTGCCAGCAAGGGCGATGGAAAAACATTCGCCCAGAACACGAAGTACAGTTTCAGTGAACAATTTTCATAAGCCAAGCGAAATTACGTACTTTATTAAATGGAGGCAAGTTGTTTGTTCCATTTTTGTCAGAAACGAGTTACGCTTTAAGTGCAATAATAAAGTGCATTAAAAACGATGCAAAGACATAAACCTAAATCCTCTTCTCTAATTAACGACTATCGTATTTTTGTAACGCGTAAAGAATTTAGAATTGAAGATCTCTTAGCTTTCGTAAGGGTCGACTATTTAATTAAATATAACCGTAACAAGCTTTTTAATATCTCGGGTGCTGTTTATTTTTAATATACCGTGGCAGAAACGTAACACGGATACTAGTTTGAAAACCCTGAAAGTATCCTGCAGATTTCAAGAGATCTGTACGTGGTGTCTACGTGAAATTTCTTTCTACTCCCATGAGACCAGTGCGGCTGTCGATGTGTTCAAGATAACACGGTCACGTCAGACTACATTTCTCCAGTTTATGATAACCCCAGGACATCTGTTTGCTGTTTGCTACAAAACCAGTTTCAGGAAATTCGAGATGCTCCTTCGTTCGACGTAACAGACAGATACAATTTCTTTTAAGATTCCCACCATCGTTCGTTCAGTATTTGTAGAACGGTTCAGGTATTTGCCACGGGTAGGTACACCATTGAAACAACAAATTCCAACGAAATCGTTCGTTTAAATTAGTCTACGAGAAAATTATGGTTCATCTACTGGCCGAAAATCCAATGGTTAGAAGACTGAAGAGATTAAAATGCGAACTGGCTATTCTAAATGAAAGCGAGAAACATCGATCTGAACGGAGTCGATTGTTTGAAGCTCGCCGATTCGGCTCGTTCAATGCTTTCGAGACGTGCATCATGCAAACCGAGTATCCGCGGTTAATTGAATGTGGCCCCACAGAAAACTGCACATAGACCATTACATAGGAAAAAGAACTCCGCGGTGCTTCGAATTGCGTGAAATTTGCAGTCGATTCGCCTGGACCGTACAGGAAAATACGCGACAGCCTCCCGCGAGATCACTTAACACAAAATTCCGTTTCATCCCGAATTTCCATCCCTCGCCCTTCCCCAAAATAATATCTGCGTTTACCGTATACATTAAATTCCATTGACCGACATGCTGCGTATAAACCCCTCGATATCAGTGAATTTTTCCAACCCAAGGATTAAAGTATTTCTTGCCCCCCCCCCCCCCCCCTCCCAACATTCGCCGGCGTAATATAATCAAAACAGCTAATGAAAGCGAAACGGAAGCGACCGAAGTTGCTGAAAGGAGACTTGAATCTCTAATGGGGATAATTCAGATGGGGAGAGGCATTTCTATTTAAACCAAACGCGAGATCCGAGAATATGACGGCGAAGAATTTTCTCTGGCAGCGGTATTAAGGGAACAAAGGGGAACGGGTCGCCGCTAGTCAGACAAGCAATCGAGTTCTTTCACCCGCTTCTTAATTGAGTTTACATTCCGGCAAAGTACGTCACGGGCAACTGGCCGCCATCGTCGGTGGTATACCGAGTAACAGAAGTTTTAAATCAACTTCTTTCTTTGGAGTGCGGTCTCCACGCTACAACGACGCCGGTAACGAGTTCTGCGGCCTTGTAATCACTTTAAAGGCGCCGCGACGAACACTTTGCGGCACACGTACCGTTCCTGCGATTTGTCCCCTTCCCCGAATGTGACGTGTTTCCTTTACTTTTATCGACAGTGTCAATTCGTGCATTACATTCCGATATATAGTAAAAGTATGGAATTTTTATCGAAATCGACGTTATTCTTTAATTATACACTTGAAGTCTAAAACCTGCACTTTCAATAAAAAGTGGCGGACAGACATTCCTCAATATTTCAGTCGAGATTGCTCACGAGATAGCGAAGTTCAGAACGATTCGACTGCTTTTGTAAACAAAAGATTTCCCCGTGGACTGACATAACAGTAGCCAAGTTTGCGATCGTTTAAATTAGGCTTTGCTGGCACTCCAGCAGTGTTTCTCCAGGATTCATCAATCGGAACGATCTTGTCCCGATAGATCGCGGTGGTTATTAACGATTCAATAAAGCATCAGACGGAAATAGTACATTACGAGCGCCGGTCAGCGTCGCGCGACGGGCTTCCGTGACGTTGCGTGACAAGCCTCCACGTTAACACGTGCTAAACGGCCGTGAATGAACGGTTCCGTCAGGGCAGTTCGCTTTCTGACGCGAAAACGTTTGCCCCGAACTCAATTAGCGTGCTATACGCGTGCCATCCGAAGCACAACAAAACGATAATACAGTCGAGCAATTTTGTCGGCCGTACAAACCGCGATCGCGGCTTAATAAACGAACTCGCGGATCTGCCGATTATCGTTCGCGTAATTTCGCCGACGACAGTCAGCGCGAATTCGAACAAAGCCAAACGTTCGCGATATTTCGACCAGATATCGGTCGCCCATTAACTGATAACGATCTTCCTTGCTCGGACAGAAAGGTTTGCTGAGGGAGCCTTGAGAGGAACCGGATAATTTACGGTGTTTCGCTCCAATTTCAACGGTCGGACAGATTGCGAGTTTTGTGTGAGCGATAGCTGAAAGTGTAAATAGCTTGCAAATAGTAGACAAATAGGTTGATTTCCACTTAGCGATAGTTATCGATCTTATTATATAGTTTAAGGGTTCAATTCATTCAAGATTCGGCGCGGGGCAGCGTCGAATAACATTTTTGTTAATGTCAGTCCCGTGTGGAATATACAAATAGTATCGTCAAGTGTCAAAGAGTCTGCCCCCGTTGAACGATAATATTGGGTTGAACGGAAAGATATTGTCGCACCGTTCTCCTGAATTTTACAACGATTCCATTGAAATGAATAAAGTAACGTAAACTAATGGAAACTATATTGTCGATACAAATATTCAGTATCTGTGAAAAAATAATACAAACGCGCGAGCTACCCGCTCGACCCTGTACATTCCATCGGTGCAACTTGCAGAGATATTGCAAACCAAAGCCAAATGGCATCAATTATTTGCCGTCAAAAAAGTGATCTTCAACAATGAAACAACAATTCGACGACAGTTTCGGATCCGTCGTGGTCCCCATGGAAATAAGAAGATCGTCCACGCAACGACCCTCATTTGCCAAGCAAACAAACGGCCTCGTTTCCATAATGTCCGCGACAGGATGCAACATCAGCTGGTCGGTCGACGGCGTTTCCGGCTGAATTCTTCGGGAAAAATCACAGCTTCCGCGCTGACTCGTCGCTTCGCCGCCTTCGGTACTCCCGCTACGTGTAGCGGAAAATTCGCCGAGCGATTCGAGGCGATCTCCCCCCCCCCCCCCGCCGCCTCCCAACCACCCCCTTTCCCCCCTGTAAACCGTCGACAGTCGGAGTTGAAATAGCCGGAGCCACCGAGTGAAAGCGATTTCCCCGGAAATCGTCGTCGGATGACACTTTCGTCCCCTTCTCTTCGTCTAATCCTGATAGGTCGCCGGCGTGAAACACACCCTTACAGACGCGAACCGCCTCTGCCAGGACTTCACTTTGTGTCCGACCGGACACGGAATATTATCGGAGACCTACGACCGCTTTCCACACGCTCCGTCGGGTATCAACCGGCCTACGCGCGCTCAAAGGCTTGGCAAATTTTTAATCGGCCCCGCGAACCGAAACGGGGAGAAACTCTGCCGACGAGGTTTCGAGCGATCCCATTGAAACCGGTGTCGGCGAGGAGAATAGGGGAAAGAAGGAAATGAAAAAATACTCGTCTCAGGTTCGGCAAACGTTTTCCCGTCTTGACTATTGCGCCGTTCCGCTGTGTCGCACGAAATCCATTGTTCTGAAACACTTTCATCACCGGGCGGCCAATGTCCACCGCAGGCACGGGTTATGGGAAATTACTTTCGGCATTTTCTCCTTTACGACGCGGCGATATCGATACGGTCGCGACAAATTGCGATTCGATTTTTCCGGCTGCCCCGACGATTTGAGTTTTATAGACGGATAAAGGGGCCACGATTGTTTTTTTCTTCTTTTTTTTTTTATTGATCAAGTATCTGGCTGCTGGGATCCGTTTGGCCAGGTGTTGTGCCGGACGTCGTATTAAATTATTCGGCTGTGCAATTGGTTTTCAAATGAGAGCTATTTCTCTGCTGCTGTTATTGCTGTATATACAGATTCGTTTCAAGGTGTTATTCATACGGCGAGATTTTGTACGAAATATTTGCAACCGAAGGTTTCGAAATTCATTGCTCGTAATATTGAAGGGAACAGTGCCGAATCGCAGAATACATTGCTCAATATAATGTTTAACTGCAATCGTGTTTACGTACACGTCGCATTAATTAAATAAACTATCCCAGAAGAAAATCTGAGGCATCAGCGCTACAAATTGCCAACCACCTGCGCCCACTTTACGACCCTTGAAGTTTTTTAACAAGACGCGGTCGAAATGGAACGCAATTCTAGCATCGTTACAATGGCGCGTCTTTTCTTACCCTCCCTCCGTAGTGTCGGGCGAGCCAGAAACACGACATTGTTCTTCATTTTAATAATAGAACCTCCGTACCCCGCCGAACGTATAATTCTTCGCCGCCGCATAATCGTTCGTCCCTGCCTACCATCGACCGACAGTGCGGCACGAGGGTTCGATATCGACCAACGATAGATTTATCGTCGAAGATATCGAATATACGCCGGCGTGTATCGCGAACAGGTTCGATACGATAGATATCTTAACGCGCATCCGAGAATATACAGGGTCATTTCCAAAAGGAAGCATAAATTCTCGTGTATCACGGTTTACCGAAAAGCATTCCCCTTCACCGATATACTTAGACCCCGTGCAACTTTCCTGGTCGATCTTCGTTCACGCCAGCGGGGGAAAAAATACGGAATGCCGGGTCCCCGCTGGCGTCGTAACTCATGCTCTCGTGAGTCCGTTTCGCGGTGCGACGATCCGGCGTCGCGTTAGAAAAATCACGCTGCTATCGTCGGACGACACGCGGCACACGGCGATCTTTCTTTCGAAAACGATTGGACAATTTGTATCGGCCGCCTTCTGAGAGCGCGACTTCGACGGGTGAAGAGGGAAGGAAGGATGGCGGAAGAATTTCGCTCGCTCAAGTTCAGCGTGAAAGTCGTTCGACTTTCTCTACATTATTCAACGTCTGTTATCGATTGAACTTCTCGCGTCCCCCTCGCGGCGGGGTGAAAAAAGTTTCGCGATCATTCCCGGGGCGCGCGGCGAGGAAATCGCGACGATGGACAATAAAATCACGAAACCCGCTGCCACCGCAGGCGCGTCAGCGATTTCTTTCTTCGTCTCGTTCACGACATCGGCTGTAAAGTTTCCTTCGCTGATCCTCCCTGCGACGACGAGATAAAGGGACTACGATCCCGCGAGACCATAAATCTGATAGGGTGTGCATACGACCGCGTATGAATTCCGAAGGTTCCGCCGTGGGGACAACCGCTTTATTAATCGATCGGACGGTATCGTTTAACCGTGGCAAAGGACAGGGGGGTGGATGTTGGTCGAGGACAAACGTTTACGCAGTGTCTTTTGGAAATGTGAGTAATAGGAAAGAAGATGCATAAAATTTCGGCGGTCGAACGATTTTCCCTTCGCGTTTGGATCGTTGAATAAGGAGCGTAACATTTGATGCGTCGAATCGTCATTGAGATGCTTCAAATTGTACTTAACGCTCGCGACTTTCTTAGCGAAGCAATGACGTAAAGATTGCCGGAGTGCATTGGAAATGAAATGATCCGTTAAGGCCCGAGACGAATAGATTATATCGGTGCAATTAAAGCAAATAATATCGATAGATATATTTTTAGAGGGACAACGATGCATCGAAGCCGAAAATTTATGTACCCCTTTGGAAAATTATTTTCCGCGACGTATAATCGGGAAAAGATTTTGTCCTGCCGTTCATTTCCTGTTTACTAATGCCGCATTTATGAAATGCGTCTTGTGAAATATGATCGTGTTAATGAAAATGGGTCGATTGCACCCTATTGTTTCGTCCAGTGGAACGGCGCATTCACTGAAAACGGACTTCGTTCTGCGGTGAAATTATCGGCGTGAAAATAGTTCGATCGCGATAATGGCATTTTTTCTTTCTTCCCTTTTTTTTAGAAAAAAAAGGAGAAGTTAGGAGTCATGGGGTCTGTCGTTCTCGATTTTCACTTTAAAACGTAGAAACTATACAAATAAAGTAATTACCGCACCCACGCGTATGGAACGCGCAATTTATCATTTCATAAGACATGCATTTGATAGATAATATTTCTGCGAACAAATCTTCATTTAACGACGGCACGTTAATAAAAATTATAGCGGCCGGGGAATGAAAGTACTGCACCGATTTTAAGACGAAATCGATCTATAAAACAGTCGAAGCATGCCCCCTCTAACTGGAATACTTTTCCCTTAACACGGAACTCTCGTCGATTTGCCAAGTCGGAGCGTGTCCTGCGAAACGATTTCGCGAAACTCTCAGAAGCAAGCCTCTGCTCTTTAAACTAGCTTTACATATTCAATTCGCATTCGCGAATCCAATTATCTGGCACGTTTTCTGAAAACAATGAGCGGCAAATGTTTCGCTGTTTAACTCCACGTTAGCTTGTCTTGTTCGCTGGACCGGAAATAAAAATCTGAATGGTCCATTACGGAATATATGAAAGGACGAATTGAATTTTTTTTTTCGCCCCATATGTCTAACGACAAAGGCTAACATTTTGTTTGACCCTCGAGCAACTACTCTTGCTCGTTTGCACTACTCTTCCGTGCTCGGGTATAATAATTGTCTCTCCAATTCGAAACTTTTTCGAACAGTCTCTTTCCTGTCGGTTAATGATATCCTCTAATCAATTTATTTAGAATCTATGCTTTGTACCACTTTATAAACACTTGTCGAAATTACCAATTGAAACGAGCTGTATGCTATTCATTATATTGAAAGCCTTACTGCGTATTCGAACTCGACAGTGGCCTGGATTTAAGATTAATTTCCGCAAGTTTAAAATCGAAATTACAACACCGGGGAAGACATTTCTGATTAACCGAATCCACCTACGAGGTAATCATAATTACGTGGAACGGGTTGACACAGCCCGATCGAAGTTTTCCCCGTGCCGGTGATTTAAAATTTGGGTTTCGGCTTTTGCATTTCAACGGGGGGTGCAATTTCATATCGGGCGCATGAAGCATACGTGCGAGCAACGACAACCCGAATGTCGGCCGTGCCGCATTGTAATTGTAATCGCGGATGGTAACGATATCGTTCGCAGTGTGCCAAATACAACGACGTACGTATCGACAGTGAACGGAATTTTCCCTCGGGGAGTGGAATTCGCACGATTCGAATTGCTTCCGAAAGGGCTTGAAAGGCAAAGCAGCGGCAGTCAAAGATATACGTTCGGTTGAAATTGCTGGCCATGTCCGACGTTAACCTGATACGTGACGATATAAGCAATTTAAATTACATCAATCCGCCAAGGGGTCACGATTCTTCGAATGACTATAGTTCTTTTAAGTAGTCCTTTTCTACGCCTTCTTTAACACATATTTTTGTGGAATTTCCAAGGAGGAACATATTGCTTGCGCGTCGAAGAATAATTGACACGTTCTCTCAAACCTATTTAATGAAAATCGAAAGCCTGATCAGGAATTTAAATAGGGTCCTCAATAAATAAATACCCGCGTTATTTTATTTAACATACAGTGTGCAAGAATCGAGATTCGCACGCTTCGTTGCTTATCAATGAATGTCTAATTCGTATAAAGTTAACTATCAGGTACACTGTACTTGAACGTAGCTTCACTGATTAATTCGATTCCCCTCTGTGTCGCGTTGTACGTTTCGAAAACCATGCAGAAACGTAGACACGTATTTAGAGGTATACAATTTCCCGCAGCCACGCAAAATATCGACAAACACATTTAAGTAAATCGTTCCTCTGCCACCGATCTAATAACATACGCCAATGAACTTAACTTAGCTCAAGCGCAATTCAATAATCCCCCCGCCCGTTACTGAAATATTCTCCGTCGCTCCATGGAACATCCCGCAAACGTGTAGATTTAATTATCGAAACACGACCATCCCAAATGCTAAATTACTTGAAACATCTCCGCGCAAACACGAAAGTGTCGCGCGACAAATTATCGACGCGACAAGTCGATTCAGCGAGTCCTCGCAGTACGTTTCGTTGCGCGAAACAAGGGTATCGAGAGGGTGTTCCGCGAGCAACAGGAAGCGAGAAAGAGAGACAAAGTTGGCAAGACGGTGGATAGAAAGAGGGTGAAACGTACAGACGGGAGTCCCGGGAGCCGCGGCTGAAAGAGAGATTACGAAGTTGTATATTCGCGAAAGAGTTGTCCAGAACTTCACCGTGGGGTGGCTCCTGGAGGCGACCGAACAGGGAGGAGCTCGCGAATAAATCGAAAGGAGGTAAACGGTACCTCCGTGAGAGACCCGACGGAAATTTTTGTATCGCAGTTATTTTCCTTTTTTCTTTTGTTTCTTGCCGTCGACACGAAACGATTGCGACGTCGATAGGACGAGGGCCGGCCGCCGATAACGGCTCCGCGAATATTGTCCAGTCCGTTCGACATCCGGCCCCCGGCTTGGCCGAATTACACGTTAACTCGTAGTTTCCTTGCGGACGAGCCGCGGACATTTCTTTCGTCGTTATCGTTCGTATTCTTCTTTTCCGTTTCGATGTGAATGTGTTATTGTCGTTGATGTTACGTGCACACGTAATTACGTGAATTTTACGCGAGCTGTCGAATCACTTTGACGACCAGCTCGTCGCGTTCGATGGTGGAGTCAATGTTTCTCTTCTATTCACAGGTTGATTTGCCCATTATTTACCCATGCAAATTCATTATGTTACGATTCACGTTATATCCAGAGACAATTACTCTTGCCCTTTCTAGCAAGAACGTTTTTTCGTCCGTTGCGCGATCAACCGTGCCGTACAAGCTTGCACGAAATTAATATTCCACGCGCGTTCTCGTTAAAAAGGGCAACGTAGTACTGAAACATGTACACTTTGAACCACGCCGACTAACATTCCGTGCTCCACGTGTGCAATACAATCTACAAAATTCTGGTTCACACACCTCTTCAGACAAGACAATATACAATGCACCAAGAGGATCGTTTGTCTGTGCTCGATCAATTTGTCGGGGAAAAAAAAGTCTGCTCAAGTGTCGATTGTCCGACTCGATCAATGAAAATGATAGTATCGTTCTTTGTACGTAATGCTTGTGCCATAACAACAAAAAGAATATCTTCTAAACGTTTCACGTAGGGAGGATGTGTAATAGTTGACGAGAAAAGTAAAAGATGTATTTAAATGTATTTAAAATGCGTGGACCGCGGAAGTACTCGAGTTCACGAGGCTAGTCGGGGCTCAAAGTGGTTGAATATCGTGCTTGCACAGAGATGACTGAACAGAAATAATAATTGGTCAGGGCTGGTAAACGGCGGGTCTCACGAGAAACGACTGCTAAACGACCTTCTGGATTCATACAACGTGCTGGAGCGTCCGGTTGGCAATGAGTCCGATCCCCTCGTGTTGAGCTTTGGCCTTACACTAATGCAAATAATCGACGTTGTAAGTTTTCAACAGCAAGTTCAAACTTCCTCTGTACAGAACGCATAAAAGATCTTCTCTCTACGTAACACGCACACCGCACACAGTACTCGAAAAAAAGAAATAAAAAAAATAAATGAATCATGCATATACGTACATGCATATCAAATACGTATGATTATTTCAATTCTGACAATGAGTACAAACGTGCTCGTTTATCGAAGTGCGAGTTAAGTGAGTTGCAATAGAAAGAACGTCCTTTTTGCATTACTATCCGCTTCGAGTAGCACGAAATTTTGATTAATACCCCTTTACTTGCATGACGTATCTGCTACCGTAATCCTCTTTCCTGCATGAGTTTTGTAATTTTTGAAGAGGGCGCCAAGCCACGACTATGTTGTTCATCTGTGCTATTTTAAATAATAATAATCGTAGCATTGGTAATCGATTTCTGTTACTAAAAAACGGGAGAAGAGATTTCGAACTGTGTCGCGAAACCGACGAACAGAAAAAAGAAAAGATCTGCTACGAAAAGATCTGCAATTTCCATACAACGAAGAAGGATATATATATATATATCCAAGCGCGATTCGATTCCTCACTAAGAGCGTGTCGTCTTTATTTTTCATCTGTCGATTAAAATTGATATTGCGCGAAACAAGGCTTCGATAAACGTGTACATAGAGGAGGAAATATCTACAGACCGTCGCGTCGTGTACGCACCAGCAGCCCTGTATACACGCTTACAAACATGCACCCTTGTTGTTGCACGTACACACACACACACACAGAGCCAGACAGACACACACGCACTGACAAGTACACACACCATCGTGGAACACGCACATTCTGTACGCACGATCGATCCGCCTTGCCGTGCATGCTCGTGAAAGGAATGACGTTTAAAACAAACAAAGACCAATCATTGATATTACTACTCGTCGCGTGTACCAGCTGGATGTGTGTAGGGTGCATCGACGAAACGGAAGTGTTCATCGGCTGCACTCGGAGGCTGCTGCAACACGGGACGTACTACTTACGGGCGCATCAATCATCGTCTAGGTTCGGCGTCAGTTTCACGGTTAACCCTTGTAAATTATCGAATCAAGATCACCGCTAGTTTAGCCAATTCAATTTTCAGCTCGTCACCGTCAATTAATTTCGAACGTTGTTGTTCTAGCCAACGGTTCGAAACTTTTGCCGTAGAAGCAAATTTTCGTTTCGGGATATCTCAGTTTTGCCGCAAGACCCGAAATTACGTTTTCGTTTTCTAGGAATTAGTAAGTTCCAAGGATGTAGAGTTTTAATAGTATTTGCTTCGTGTGGTAGCCGTAGTAATTTCTTGTGTATTTTGAGCAAAGTCGAGAAAAATTTAAACGATTCTCGAATTTGTCATTGGCGGTAATTCGAATTTTGAATAACCTTCCTTCCGAATTTGAAACATATAGGTGTGATAATTCTGTGCGGTGTCTTTGCCTCGATGGATTTATGCATGAAGCAAAGTAGATAACGAAGCCAACGAGAAGATAACGAGTTTCGTTATAAATAACTAATTGAAGCGTGCCGGATATCACCTTTTAGACTATCGCGTTAGCACCGAAGGTTTTATGTGCAATTAGAAGTTGGATTAACCGTGCCGTCTATTGTGTCCAGTTTCGACGCTCCATTTCATGCGTGTAGTATGTAATTACTTCGCAAATTTGAATAATGGTGGTTCACGGTTCTATTAATTGCGGCGGAACATATCGAACCCGCGAGCACAGATTTTGATGAAATTTTGGGGGAAGGCAGCTTTCAAATAAATGTTAAATTCATACTTTTGTTTGTCATCAGTTATTGAAACGTATTGAAAATCTGTTAAAAAGTCCGGCTTTTGGAGTTAATTGAAATAAAATAATAGGGGCACTGTAGAAAGTAATTCCAGCTGCCACATTTCTGAAAATTTCAATTTCCGTGTCTGATCTATTATAAATTGTGCAATTCATCCATTTCATACCATTTCTACTGCACATAATCTATACATTTTTAATCAGTCACGTTACTGGGAGAACTGCCCCCATATTGGTCGTAAAATGTTGCCAGGGGGAGGAAAGGTCTGTGAAAACAGTGTCGTGAAATCTAGCCGTAACCGCGAATCGCAGACCGGGGACGTGTAATCGTTCGTGGAATCTAGAAACGGAGGAAATCGAAGCGAAAAACGGATAAAACTGAGGCGTGGAAATGTTCCGTATCGAAATCTCCAACGGCGAATGTATCTTCGAGCGCGATTTACGTGCTCGGCAATATCGATGGACACTGCCCAAGCTGAAACAATCGTTTAGGTAAAGAAAATTCGAAACGAATATCGAGGTTGCTAGAGTTGAAAAGTAAATTTAAATAGACAAGGAAGTAAATGACTATTGATTGCCAGGAATAATGAAGTATGGAAGGGATTAAATTTGATTTCGAGTAATGGAAGTTACAACCTGTATGATAGAATTCATTATTTGTCAGGTATAGAAATTAGTACGTTCAGAAACGTGGTGTCGGCGGTTATTACTACAATACTCTTTAATATTTCAGTGGTATTGTTGTAGTGCTGGTGTAATCGCTTCACAATGCAAAATCCAAGGACAGGCGATCCTCGTTAAGTAATATAGGTCAATGGGATAATGGTTGTTAATGCCAGAATTAAAATGAGAAGCGTACAATACGTACTTGCATTTATCGTTCTGATTCGTAGTGTAATTTTGTGTATTTTGTTTAAACAAATTAATTCGATCACTTATCCTAAAAATATCTATCGTTATAGAGAACAATGTTGTTGGAAATACATGATAATTTGCGATGCTTCTAAATTTAAGGGGTACAAGATTCGATAAAGTACTCTATTTACGCATAATGCAGATGGTAATTGTTTTAATTTACGCACGATAATTATATTGATAAATCCATATGTCCTGTTTGCGTTTATAGTATATTGACACAAATTTGTTAGAACATATAAAGTTATATATTGTAACACGTTATTTGATATAAATGGATATTCCAAACATCCATTGTCTTAATCAAATCATTCATTCGGAAACGAAAATTTCGATAAGTTACACAGTCTCCTCATTTGTAATTGACTTCAAGATATTTGGCAGTACACGTATTTACGAGTTTCAATTTTTAGTGTAATTTTCGCCCTTTCACTGTTGACGATCGCCGACAAAGAAATATACATGTGCAATATTTTCCTAAAAATCACCTTCTTCTAAAATGTTATCTAAATAGTCGTACACGGGTTCAACATATCCCCTCGTTAAATGCAATCGATTTTACAAATACTCGGGCGAAATTGATTTCCTATAGCCAGCTAGTCCATTATTTAGCCGTCTAATTATTCCGACTGTCAATTCTTAATATCCCTTTGAGATCATTACTTTCAAAAGGTTTCCCCTGTGAAATTATTATTAATCTCACGCGATCGAAGGGAACTCAAATATTCGACGCATCGATAGCCAGAGATTAGAGGCCTGTGAAGAGGTTCCCTCGTCGTCGTTAAAAAATCGTCCACGCTGAAAAATGATCCGCTCGAAGTTCATGCACATAGAATATCATTGCACATATTTGCAATATCCTCCAGCGAGGTATCAAGTTAATCGCGTCGATCATTATCGAGATCGAAAATTGAGCTCTCGGTCTGGCTCGTTGTGCTCCAGTTGATAGTTCTCTAATGCATGAAAATGTCGAGTAGTTCAGGACAAATTTCGACGTGTCCAGTTAACGTAGTCGTGAAACTGTACTCTAGAGTGTTAGGAAACTGTACCCCCGGATTTATAAATTACGGATTAAAGGAAATTAATTATCTATCACAATCTAAGTTACCGTTGCAATAGTTTTGTGGACTTTCAATGAAATTTAAAGTACGTTTAAAACTAACGATTGTAGACTATCCTCGTTGCAAATGGATTAATTTGAAATCATTATTCCATAACGAATAGTGAGAGAGAGCGAGGGGCTATTTCCTATGAGCCAAAGAAATCGCATCGGCGAATAATGAAAAGAATCGTGGTTCTTTGTAAAAATTCGTCACTTAACTTGCACAAACTAAAATTCTTGATAAAGATAGTCAGAAGGAGCGGTGCACTTGCAGCAAGAATTTTATCGCTCCTTAAACTAATACGCCATAATAAAGGGCTCGTAAAATTATCACTTCGACTAGGTCGTAGCGTTTCATGAATATACCTGACAGAGCCTAATCTATCACTTCCGTACTCAACAAATTTTCGCAGACTTATCTACATCTCGCCAAGCAAAAAAAAGTACAGCAGGGTGAAAAGAATATAGTGCTTCATAAATATTTCGTCATATCGCGCCTGAGATAAGGCTAACGAATAGTGAGGAAACTCTGAAAAAATCGTGCACCGCGAATGGCCGCCAGCTCTCCCGAAACAAAATTGATACGTACAGGAGGACAAATTTAATTTCTGGAAACCTTCACTAATATCGATAATAATTTTCGCGCACTTCACGGCCCCGTTAAACGAGCCACTTTGTTCGCGGTCGAGGCTCGAATTGACAAATTTAAGGGTCGTCCACCGCTGCCAGGAAACTTTTCATTTCCGAAAACGTGGCCGCGATCGCAGTAATACGGAAACGTGGTATCGGTTCTCTCCTCGCCGGAGGGAGGACGATGGCAGTATCGCGAATATTCGTGGCGCACGCGTGCCAGGGAATACAAATGGCGTGTACTCGGTCCTAAATAAACGTGCAACTTGCACGGCTAAATATGCCCCGCGCATTGTTTCGCAGCGCCTGTTCCGCCGTTTATCGTTCGCCGTGTCCGACAGCGGCTTCTGTCTTTTTCTGTTTTTCTTTCTTGCTGGCGCCACCTTTGTTCCCTCTTTCGCCTCGTGGCCCTTTTCCATACGGCCATCACAATTGCGAGCGGCGGTGCTCGATTTTTGTATACCCCAGCGAGTGCGAAGAAAGGGGCGCGATACACCATAAACCCGGTTGATCCTTGGAGGCCTTTTAATTGCTCGAGAATTGATTTTCGTCGTAACGTCGGTAAGGGACCGTTTCACCGGTCGAATGAAACGTTTGTCGTTTTCTTCCCATTCTGTTTGATAATTACTAGTATAATTGCTGCGCTGGATAATGGTAACGATCAAGAAATTCGTTTCTACCACGGATCTCGGCGAGGCGTTTCGTTTTTGGAATTCTGTTTATATAGAGTAATATTTGCGGTGATTGTAGAGAGGTAGTAAAAATGAGGGGGTGCTATTGTGTAAACCTTACTTAGTGCGCGTCGTACGGACAGGAAGGTTGTCAAGTTAAAAGTATTTTGTTGGTAGAATGGATGCGAGGTATTCGAAAATATGTTATTTCTAAAAGTAATATATTCACAGTTCGGTGAATTTTATTGCGTCGACAGTCACGAAACACTTCATCCCGGGGAATTCAATTTTCTATTCACAAGTTATTTAAAGCGGTCGTGATTTGCACTACACAAAAATTATACTGGACACAGTTTTGCACTGAAGCGTTATTACGTTGCGCTAAAATTTCATTAAGCTAGAGATTCAAAGAGACCTCGAACGATCAATTTGTCTTCGCCGAATTTAGTAGCGTAGTTCCACTAAACCGTTGATTTTTCCCGTACGTCCGGTATTTATGGAGAATTTATTCAGAATCGAATTTGCATTTCATGGCATCGCATCAAGGAAAACTTGTTCAACCATTATTTCGCCTTTGAGTGCGAGGATCGAGTGAAGGAAGGGACACTTTGATCGTTATCAAAGTCTCATCAATATTCCAAATATTGACAATAAATAGAGAGAGTATTCGAGAGCCTCTTTGTATGTTGGGGGCCTCTGCCTTCTTAACAGGCTATTCGATTGAAAATCCATTTGTTCATGAACCACGCGCGAGTGACCGGATTAAAAAAAATAATCAAAAAAATCCAATGATTCTAATTCTTTTCTTTTAACGAGAAGACCATATTCGACAATTTTATCTGCTCGATCCAGACATGATTCTCGAAGACTATGATATTGGATACTTGTAACGCACCATAAGATGAGAAAACGTCTGTTGTCAAAGAACGAATTTCCCTTTCCGCGGTGGAACAATACGTGGTCGACAGATTAGCCGAGTTTCAAAGCCTCGCCAGAAATACCGGCGGCTGTTTCGTTTCTTTGGCTGTGTATGCTTTCCAGCACACAAATAGTTCCCCCCCCATGAAGTAAGAAGGACTTGGGCTGTTATCGTCACCGTCCGTAATATATTTTGCAGTTCCCTTGGGGTTGGCCCCCTTATCTGACAATGAGTTTGTTGCACAGATAAATGTGGCCTTCTGGGCTGATTGCAGTGGTCGGTGATTTTTAGGGGAAGGGGATGTGTGGTAGTAATTGCCCTCCCTGTTTAATCAAATTGAATCAAGATGTAGGGTGGTTTTGTGAAAAAAATCGGTTTCATTACGGACAGTATATCTTTGTCACATATTAATATTATGGAGAAATTTGTTGTCCCATAATTATTTCGTTTCTGGTGTACTTGTAATATAGCCGTGCGATGCGAATGAGAAACAACAAATTTATGGGGAGGAAAGTGTAATAGTTTGGCAATTTATAATAATTAACAATTGGTGCGCCAGTAAAGTGGAACATCTTCAGATTCGATTAATACGAATAATTTTGTGTTCCAATTTACTTGTTGGTTTATTACAGGATAATTCTTTTCTCAGTGCTGTTGACGCGCGTTAATTGGTAAATTTTCAACTCCGTGTAGAAGCAATTATATTGGAATAATAGTTATCGGGCAGAGGTTATTGTAATGGTATATCTGATGAATACAAATTAATCCTGCACCAGTTTGTGCAAGTTTAAATGTATTCAGGCTGAACTTGTGGATACTGAAATATTTATGGGACGGAAATCATGGCAGGGTGCGCTTAGGGTAATAGGTGGCAAATAATGGTGTACTTACTTGTTAATCGTGGCAAGCTGGAATCTGTGGAAAAGTCCTAGAGCAAATACAATATGGGACAAAGTTAATTTGCAAGCAAATGGAAATATGTGTGTTAGTTATTGCTATAAAAAAATGCTACTACCGATGTCGACCAAAATTCGTTTCATTTTGTGCAGAAAATAATTTTAATTACATACGAATTAATAGCCGAGGAAAAACTATGCAAAAAAAAGGCACTTATAAAACTGCATCAGTTTTAATGCCTGAGAGCTTTTGAAACAGAAATAGGGAGCGATTTACAATGTCCACGATCTAACACTTTATGTGTGATACCAGAAAGACGAATAGAACCATCTCTTTTCTGTACAAAATATTTTCGAGGAACGTAAATATTCTTACTGCACTGCTTCCAATATAAGTAACACACTAAATATCATTTTTTTATCAAATACTTTGCCATTAAATAGTGAAAAGTACAATCGAATAATGGCTGCTTTTAAAAGCGTTGAACATCAGAGTACACTTATTTCATTCATCTCTTCTGCTACACTATCTCTGTACAGGAATTTCTCTCTTCGGCACAAAAGTAAGTGCGACCTAAGGGAATGAAAATCCTCTCGCATAGATCGCAGACTCCTAAGTTCGCCGCGCCTTTCTCAAAAACGTTCGTACCATTTAACTGCAGCGAGAAGCTGGCGAAAGAGGAACGCCGCGAAATACATTCTGACGATCCAAGCTCAACCGCTCATAAAAAATAGATGATCTCGGTTTCAGAACGGTTTTGTTTTCAACTTGGAGAACGAGGCTTCTCTCTGCCTTGTTTTCAAGGAAATGCCACGAAAGAAACACCCCGATGAAAAACATTTGAACTTTGCCGGCGTGAATCCGCGTTTCACAGTAGCCTTTGAAATCGCACAGAAATCTCCTGATATTCCGGGCATAACGAAATTCCAAAATATCTTCAAGCATTCGTTTCGCCTTTCCCCCCCCCCCCCCCCCCCTCGTACTGGCCAGTTTGCTATGATACGCGCGAAGGAGTACGATCCTTCTATCCTGCGGCAAAAAGATAAATTCCTCAGGTGGTCCTTTTGACACGATAGATAGCATCGAAGTAACAGACGCGCCGCGAGTGAATTCCGTTGCGAGGGCTTTGAAGTCACAGAAATAGAAATAGAAAGGGGATGAAAAGCCGTAGCTGAAATTGAATTTCGAGGCATTCGAGAAATCTTTCCACCGTTTTAGCTTCGGAAGATCCGGACAATTATCGCTTAGAACGTAGAACTATAATGCGAGGAACCGTGAACTCGCCGCGGTTAACATTTTCCGACATAGTAGTCGAAGAGTTAAACGATTCATCATTAGACTCATCTCCGTTCCTAAAGGGGAAAGGAAGAGCTAATAGACAGTGTTCATAAACATTACTAGGTGTCCCTCCATCGTCGAATCAGGAATACACGCGCGTCTGTCCCGTCGCGGGTCCATACTACTTAAACCCAGACATATTACAGCTGCACGTATAACTTTATCTCCACCGTTTCCAACCATCGAATAATCAAAACCACACACGTTCACGAACCCGCCGCTGTCAAAAGTGATTCAAAATACGCAGAAAAAAATGGCTAAACAAATTACACACGCCAGAGAAACATCCTCCCGAAAATTCTTTCGCCCGAAACTATTGTCCACCAGTGGATCTCACTAATTTTACAATTAGCACGTCACACCAGAGCCCCAACTATTTTTCAAATATTCCATGCACAACACGTTGCCGTGAAAATCCTGTGCCAAGGGGCCATCGAGAGACCGGGTCCTCTACGTCCCGTGCATACGCACACATATGTACGTACATCGGCAGATAGAGGAAAGAAAATTCTGCATGCCCGGTACAGGGGGCCGGTTTGCGCAGGTAGTAGCACGGAATGAAATCTAATTTCGCGTGAAAGGGATCGAGTTAATGGTAGGACGATGTAGGAGAAGTCGCGAAGAAGATTCCTCTTGATATCGGTTTCTCATTTCCATGGCGGATACGTACGGATGACGCATAGCGTCAAGGATGCGCCAGTACAGAAACGAGGTTGCAAAGTGGATTTGTTCGAGGAGGAAATGCGCAACGTGCACCGGCAACAGCAGTAGCAGCAGCAGTAGCAGCAGCAGCAGCGGCGGCAACAGCCACAGCAGTAGCAGCAGCACCGCCACCACGGATGGGGAACTGCATTTTCAGCAAACTGCTTGCTATGCCTCGTCACGTTCCGCAAAAAGTTTCGGGCCATGCCATACGTCGAATTAACTGACTGTGCCCGGGTGATATCTAATTTCCCGTATGCTTGCGGCATTCTTGCCCGCTCTTTACCGACCACTTCGTGAACCCGAACTTTCGTCAGGTTATGAACCGTTGTTTCTTTATGAAAAATTGAGGACGAGAACGGAATCGGTAATAGGGATTCATATCTGTGCCGTGTCGCGTGGAAAGTATCTGGCTGAAACGGAAATTCGTAGAGTTTCCTGCGAGGGGGAAAAATTTCGAATTCGACTTTGGGGCGCGTTAGTTCTCGGGACGACGATAAATTATGCTTGGTGGTTCAGTTATGGGAGTTTCTTATGGCGGTTCGTTCAGGTTCGCTATTTGTATAAAAATTGTCTGTCCCGAAACGGAAATGTCATTTCCGATTGTGTTTTAGCGACCGCGTTATTTTTTCACACTCTGTCGCGAATAGTTCTGCGAGATTCAGCTGCGTTGGGTCGGGATTAAGTATTGTAAAGGAACATTTCATTTGTCAATCGGTGGGTCTTAGACTGCGGTCCGTAGTAAATTATTATAGTGAATAATTAAAAATGATATTGGAGAGAGAACACAAAGCCTGCAGAAGGGTGCATAGTTGTACTTCATTTATCCGATGCTCAGCTATGTCATGCAAGGTATTCCAAAATAGTGTTTCATAATTGTATTAAAATAAGCTCCAAAATATCCGTTAAAGATACATAAATAATTATTTGACTTCTTACTACTACATAATGTTGTGCAAAGTTCACCGAATATCTTTATATTCGAGTAGCTTTAGTGGCCAACTGCGGGTCGAAATAAATTTTCCATTAACTTATTAAACAACCCCGACGAAAAGGCTGTTATTTTTCCAAACTGGCAAACAGTGTCCTCCTTTGAACAAGCTTCTAGAACTATGTCGGCGATAACTACCGTTTGTTTTCCGCAAAGTACACTCGACGCTCCTAACTAACTTGCAATATTTGTTATAGCAGAAATTCGCTTACCGTTGAGAATGGAAAGTGAATCCCGAAACTTTACTCCTCCATTCCAGGCCGCACGTGAGCTGTATAACTCGACTTTTCTCCAATGCGCCTGTAACTTATCCTACATCCGAAGGCTGCGATCGAGCGACCCGCGAGGCCGCAACCGTCCCCACGAATTTATTCGCCAGATTCCATTGTTGTCCCGCCTGGACCATACGTGAACCATCTGAAAATTATTTCACGCGAAACGAAACCGCCGGTGAACGTCTTCGGGGCGAATCGATATCGAATAAAATATCTGGAAAATAACTAAACTGAAAGTGGATCGTCGAAATAATACGACGCGATCGCTCGGTTAAAATAAAAGTAACGAAGAGAGATAGAAATGATAATAAGAAAGACGAATTGAAAACGCTGTCCAACGATGAATGCCAATTTGACCTGCACATTCTCTCGACAGTCCAGCAAGAACGATGACGGAATTATTGCGAACATTTATCCCGAGACGCCCTACATACGCGACGTATCTCGTCGAAAAGGGACCGTGCCGATAGAGCAAGATAAAAGCATTTGTACGTCGCGGAAAGCCGCGGTAAATCACGGTGTATTCAAATAATACGTCCGGCGGGTGCAAACTTCACCCGCGGGTCTGACCAACAGCGAGCGATCGCTCTCTGGGATGGCGTCGAAAATATGCAAATACGCGGTTGTCGAATAATATATAGCCGCGTGAGCTTTAAAGATTAAACCAAGAATCGAGGTTGTCACGAAGGTGGTTAGATTTATCGGCGGCAATGCGGATCCTCGCGGGATCCAATCGGTGTACACGGTTCGCGTGTACACACATATCTGTATGCTTACGTATATATGCACAGGCATACATCGATACTGTGTCGAGTGTCTCGCGTTTATAAGAAGCTGGCGCGTGATCCACAGACGGCCACGTAGCAGCCAGAGATCACTGAAATCCTGGGTCGTGGCGGGTCGTGGACGAGCCCGGTGTTCCGGGAGTTCTGCTTTCCTGTATCAAATTTCGTCAGGTCAGTTTTCGTTATCCATGCTATCCAGGTTGCGGTGATTTCGCCGGCAATTTGGCGAACAGTTTGCGGGAAACGAGTCCCATTCCCGTTGCGGTATTTTTGGAAATCGGAAAATCGGTGGGAAGTTTATGGTAATGCGATGGGACGCTTGGTGGTTGGAATTGGCACGAAGGGGACTTCATTTGTTCTCTTGACGAAGATCGTAATGCATCGGGGGTTGGCGAAAGTTTCGATGGATGGAATTAAATGGGAGAGGAAGTTTTATCGGCGGCGTGATTAATCGATTTGGCTGCGGGGAATGATCATACATGGCGAATGGAAATTATTTCGGAAATGGGGAACTCTCGTCTCGTTAGGTATAGGAGCGTTACTCTTCATTGCGAGTAAAAAAGGTCTGTAGGATTGAATCGAATCGCCGCTGTGATATCAATGGCACAAAAATCTATGCAATTTTCTTTGCGAAATCGGTGCAAACGGAGATGGCTGTACTTATTTGAGAACTTATGAATAGTTAATGGACACTTCGATTCCCTTTTTCCTGCCTTTTTACCTCGAGTAAAATATCGTTTGACTATCTGTAACTGAAAGAACATAAATCTTGTAATTAACGCACGGAACACTTCCAGGATGTGGAATAAATTACTAGATAATCAATGGGCTTATGCGAATTGGATTTTATTTAATTGTATAAATATCCATAACACAATTGAGATTTGAACATTGAAGAAGATTTAATGATAAACAACGTTTCCCCGCACCTCTCAGTGGGTAGGGGGAAATTAATAATGGTAGCTATCGGGGTTTAAACTACGGAGTTAAACCAGGCAGGATTCGAAACCAATTTAATCCTTAATTACTTCCTTTTTCCTAATACTGCACTTTGTTTGCTCGTTTCGGCTTTCATTTAATCCTTAATACGTGTATTCAACGGGAATGACGTATAAATTGATTATAAGTGCCGCAGTTATCGTTTCAATGCCATAATATTGGGGGTTATTGACTTGTATAGCAATGTATCGAGCATTATTATAGTCAAGGAATATGTAAATCGAGTCTCGACGCGATACACGATGCCTCATTACCCCCGCTAAAGTGGAACAATTGTAGAGTGTTCGTTGGAAACAAATTGTCCATTTGCAACAATTCGATGGAAGAAGAAGTAAACCCGGCTGTTCGAGTTTCGTGCGAATTGCACGGTTATGCGAATCGTTTAAAAAAAAAAAAGGGAAGAGGAAAAGATCGAAGCGCTCAAATGATTCGTAAGGAATCCATTGTTGCAACGGCCAAGCGTTATCGAGCTGTTCTTGCAAGAGTACAAGGGCCTAATTACACGTCAGCTATCTCGAGGGAGTTCTCAAGTGATATTGTTGTTTCATGCTAATCGATTAGACGGTGTATTTTCCCTGCCATCGAACGATGATCGGAAATAAAGCAGTCGATATGTACGTGCGCTGAATGGAGGAACACTTGGAGAACGATTCTGAAACGCTTTCAACATATTTCTTTCAAAAGGAATTGCGTGCAGAATTATCGGGCACTGTATATTATTGAATTATTCCATCAATTGAAATAAGTACGATCAAATTTATAAACGCGCAATGAAAAATGTAACAAGATAACAACGTGCTAATTAAATAACGAAATTCCCCGTTGAGAGAACAAGGTCGATGGACTATCTGAAGGTGTTCGAACGGTTATGATCGAACTCGAATTAACGAAATTAGCAATAATTAAGCACGGCAAGGGGTAGCGATCTGCAAACAATGGCCACGCAATCGAACGGCGGCGGGGTCGAAAAGATCAGACGATTTAACGACATTCTCCTTTCGCAAATGCGGTGCTGTAACGCTGGATAGCCGAGAAAGAAACCAAACATCGTGGCTGACAAAGGGTTTGAATGCCGTGGAGAGCGGTTAATAACCCAGGAAGGCAGACAAAAATGAATTAAACTGAACATCAGAGAAGTACTACCGGTATACCGTGGAATCCTTTCGCCAGGAGTATTCACGTTTCACTGGAATGCCTGCAATGAAAACGCGCTGTTTCTGTTTCCCTTAAATGGAACCGTTTTTCCATCGGTACAGCTCTCATTGTGGTTTGCCTCGTGGACGCAGTTAGGTCGTAAAATCATCAAAAACCATTCCGCCCTTCTTCACTCAAGTCACTCGAGAGATCGCCGAGATGTTCGCGATCAATTAATTGCTACGTTTTTGAACAAATATCCTGCCTGCAGGCTGGTTTGTCAATTTCGAGCTGAATTACCTGAAATTAATAATGAATAAACTGAATGACGCCGTCAATTTTATTACATTGAACGGGGCAGCAAGGTAGATATGCACCGACATGTTTACCTAGATGAAGAGGGTAATCCATTAATCTTTCTAGCAAAGTTAAATTAACTTCATTTCACTAGTTACGTAGCACGGGTATTCCACTCGACCGTGACTAAGGGCTACCATTTTCGAGCTTACATTTCCACGGCTAATATCGAGATTTACGTCAAAAACATAGTCCTTTACGTATCCGTACAGGGTGGTCGAATATGCTTCACGGAATGAAATTAAATTTAATGCACCGGGCCTGCAGTGCGTCCGGAATAATCGGTTGAATGTACCGCGCGGCACAGAATTTGTTTATTTATTTATTTATTATTAGTATACGGGTTTTAACCCTTCGGTAAACAATAAACTACGAAGAGACAAATAGGCTATACAGAAAAGTCGAGAGAGGCCAGAAATCGCATAGTATTATTTCTAAAAGCAGTAAGGGTAGTAAAAGGTAGTAATATTTATAGAGATTCTATCGCCGATTCGATCCCGGTCATTCCTGTCGACAGAGTTAGCGGAAAATAGAAGAATGACCGTCGGCAAATTCGCGGAAGGGTGGCGCAGATTGTCGCGACTACGATTGACGGGTAGAAAATTGTTACCCTTCGCGCGACAGCCGAACTTTTTTCACCCTCGAGTAATTCGTATGCGGTGGAGATATTTTTGTTTCCAGCCGGTTCGTTTCCAGCTTATCGGAAACTTGTGCACGCGACGCGACTGATTGCAGTTGCCCCGTGAATTACGACGGTTGAGTTGTCTGTTTCAGGCTCGAACGACGCCCGTCTACGATAGCTTCGGTCAGGAAAGTTTTGTGCACTCTTTGCGAGCTTGTCAAGCCAAGTTTATTTCTTCGTGCCAATCGATCCTCCGACTTCGTTCGACTTCTCCAACAGCGTTGTTATTATTCTTCGAACGGCGATACTCTTCAACAGCGTTCGCAATATTTTCCTCGGCTTTTCGGTTTTTGCGAAACGAAAGTCGTTCGCTCGGATTTGATACACTGGCCGGGCCAAATGTTTCATTGTCAACGGATTGAAACGCGTTGTTTGGAAGTAATTTAGACGTAATAAACGTAGGCACGACTAGCACCGGCTTTTCAGGGTGCAGCCGCGCGGAGATACGGCCAGTTGAATGAATAAATAAAACTGTCGTTTAATAATGGACAGATTCGCGATTTTCCGATCCATATCGAAATCGTATATACCGGGTGCTATTTTATCGACATTCCGTTGCACGCGATATGTGGCCACTTGTTGCTTTCGATGAACAGACTTATCTACAATCTTGTATTCAAACCTTCCGCGAAAGTAGTTACATAAACAAAGCAAGTGTCGCTATCTGATATCACTTGGAATGCTTGCTCCCTCGCGCGGACAACGATAAGGGCCACGAAATTTTATTACGAAAGAAGGTTCCTCCTAAACTGTCTAAACAATATTTGTCAAAAAAGTAATATGTCCTTTGTATATTTAAATATATATAGGGATGCTTCCTCTCTCATTTTCTACCGCCACTTGGAAAAAGTAGCACAATTTTTCTCCAAGTAGATGTATGACGATTCCTTCAGGTACGATTTCTACATCAAACAGAATGAAAATTTAATTCAATTTCTTATACGCGAGAGAACAATCTGCCTGTGTTGGTTCTTGTTTTGTTCTTCGTCGCGACTGTACTTCGCGAAGCTGAATTCTTTCGATTCATATATTTTCCACGGGCTTGCGGCGTGCAACTTTCTACGTATATCAGGGAGAATTTATACGCGGTGTATGAGTTTGCTCGTCGTTTTCCCGGGCAGATGCATAATTATTATCGCGTGAATCTTCTGGCTACTGTAAAATTATTCACCCCGCCTCGTAACGCTGGAGCTTCTGCATTGAAGTCCGCAGTTGTTACGCGAAGAAAACAACGGGGCGCATGAATTTAAAGCGAAGCCACTGTATCGCGTGACCGTCTCTGCGTGAAGTTAAAAATAATGGTCGTTCGCGCGAAATAAACTCGCCAGGACAAATTATACTTTTGTTCATCAATTTTACGTCTACTGTGCTTATAGTTGTTTCGCTGGCTGATGCTCGTTTATCATCGGGGCAAACAGTTTTCACAGATTGTCAGTTGATTGATGAGCGTTCATAATATTTGGAGGATCTACTGTTTCTTCAGTATTTTCCTTCGCCACATTTTCCAAGATTTGGGAAGGGAAAATTAGAGAGCCGATAGAATTAAGTAGTAGTAGTAACGTATGTGCAATTTCATATCGCATATATATGCAAATAAGCTTCTCATGCGTGCAATCCCTTCGTGACCTTTTTCATACGAGAGGCTGGACACCACATTTCATTAAACATTTAGTACGAAGGCCAGGCGGAAATGGGGCGTATTTTGATAATTTTCTCGCTTAGAGATAGAACTGCAGGAAAAGTCTAGCTTCAAGCGTTTCCTTCGAAATTATTCGAAATGAGAGATAGAAAATAAAGCACCACTCACGTATCCCAAAAATCTATCTTATATCTCAATAAATTATACACCCCACAAGAATTTACAATTCGTCTAAGACAAACGATCAATTATCCCTGTTTCCAACAAATCGTCGTTCCGAACATATTCGGCCTGAATTGACGAAATAAATCACACCCAATCCGCTAAGAAAGTCCGAAGTGTAACCCGAAACAGTAATAATTAAAACGCGTTCCGCTCCTCCTCGACCAATCTCCCGCTGGGCACGATACGTTTTTCTGCGACACCGAAACCTCGCGAAACACTTGACGAACGAGCAACAATCCCCCGGATAGCCGGAGAATTCAAGACTAAATTTTCCCCGCGTACATCGCGAACGTAAAAAAGGGGAAAATGGTCGTGCGGCATTGAGAAGTTGGAGGTGGACCGCCGCACAAATCAACGCCGGCACACTTTGCATGTAAATAACGCCGGCGAGCGGGCGGTAATAGAGTCATAAAGTAACTTCGATTTCAGGAACGTACCGATCTCGGAAACGCGCCGAATGCTTTTTCACGTTCGAACGCCGCCCGGCCGGGGTATGAGAGTTCTCCGGCGCACGTACCTACGGGCAGCGAACGAGGTCGTTTGTCTCGGCTCGTCGATTCGAGCTTACACGAGCCGGAGAGCAGCCATCAATCATCGTGATCATCTAAATGGCGCAGCTGCTAGATGAATCGTCGATGCCGGCCGCATAATCGTGGGACGTTGCCAGTCGTCTCGATTCCGCTTATCCCCTAATGATCAGGCTTCTCCAATCGTTCAACCCTTCTTCTTCTGCCGCCCGCTCGTACGTCCAAAGCTAATTACCCTCGCCGAGGATTGCCGCTCGCTGCTCGAGCCACGTTTGAAAAACCGCCGGTCGATCGATTTCGATGTTTTTTTTTTATGCTTGCTACTAAAGTAGCAAGTGACTAAATTTGAATAGTACGATTCGCCCTGCGCGCGACCCCCTCGCTGGTCACCCGGGGTAAAGTTGCGTGCCGTTGTGCTGCCCGGATCGAACGAAATCGCGGCGTTCGGATAACTGCGATGCGCTTATGACAGGAAGCGAAGTCGACGATCGACGGAGAATCGAAAGTAGTTTAATGGTCGGTTCCTCTTTGCGTTATTACAGAAATTGGGGGGTGGGTTGATGGACGTTTATCGCGACAAAAGGATCGCAACTTTTCTCAAGGAGCTCGCTTCTCAGATGAAACTACATACGTTTCGACAAGGTGGTTTCTTTGTCCCTTTTCATCGAAACGAGAATTTCCGGGAATTTTCGAAGAACCTATATACGACATTTGTCCAGATGACCCATTTACCGTTAATGTTGCCATCGCGTGTGCTCGCGATATTTTCTCGATCTGCGAGGGGATATCGCGATAGCTTCGCCAACTTCTGTTGTCCTCCTCCTGCGAACTTTTCCCGCCCCGTCTGCTTATGAGATACGTAATACGTGACCACCGTTTTCGTTCACGGCCCCGCAGTCGATTTCTCGTTTCGCGTAACAGCAATCGCCGTAGCACGCGTGAGAACCACCCTGGGCGACCGGTGTCGCGGGGGTTGGAAAATCGTTTCCGCCGCGGCAAGATAGGATTCTGTATCGGGCGCGTGGCTAACAGCAGACCATAATTACCCTTATCGTAAGTTATATATACCCCCGGGGAATACAAATTGCTTCAAGACGCTCCGCGTGAAATTTCTATCCGAAAATGTAGAACGTCGCATAATTTGCTACTGCAACGGCTATTAGACGATAACCGCGTACCGATTAATTGCTCGTTCGAAATCGACGAATATTATCAAGACTTTTCTGTCGACCCGATGTTGCTCGAAATTTTCTATGGAACATTATGCCTCGTTCAAATTTTCATTGCTATTCCCCACTTCTGCTGAAACAATAATTGCACGGATGCGGGCACAATTTCGAACCTGAAGATCGTTTTGATATACATCCGGAATGTTTAACGAGTGACGAAAACAGCCACGGTCGTTGTTTGACACCGTAGCGATAATTGCCCGGCGAGGATCGGTCTCCGGTGCCGGACGCGCGACAGGGCGAGATTGAAAAAAAAAAAGAACAGAAAATAACGCCTCCCTCGTTTCACGCGATAGAATCGCATTTAGCGTTACAGCGAAGCAGTCGGATTTCCCGATGGAAGAGCCGCGTACGCTCTAATCAATGAAATACGCTCGGTCGCGGGCGATTGGACATCGGTTTTAGTACGCGCTGTTGTTGCCTAACTGTTCGCAAATGAGAACAGAGGGACACAGAAAGGAAGGTACATCATTTCCTACTCTGAACGCAGGCGAAAGGCAAAGCGGAAGAGGTGCAATGCATCTGGGATTAATCAGTTAGACAGTGTAGAGCTGCGAATACGGGACATCTAATGAGACAAAGAACAGAATCCCCTGGAGCGTGTTTAAGGCTTGTCCCTAGTTCCTCCGACTCGCTGGACTCGGAGAAATTCAATAAGGAAGAACGAACTTCTACGATATGCTCGCAACACTGTCGCGGGAAATTTTCGAAATCGAATCGGGATAATTCAAAAACGATTTCGTGGGAAAACGTTTCCGCAGCGAATGAGCGTAGCCTCGCGGAAATGGGTGGTCGGATCAAAGCGAGGTTAAAGGACTCGGTTTAGCTGTGTACGCCGCAGGAGTTACCCTTCCCCCGTCGCCCGAACTGCCGCCTCTTCCGGATACAGATTCAAATTACAGACTCTCGTTTCCGGAGGCCGGCACTGGCGTCGACCGCATCCAGTTATTTAACTCAGCGTTCGGTCGTTATGTTCCCTCTTGTAAAACTCAATATCACCGGTGGCAGAGCCACGATCGGATACGAGCATGTTGGGGTGGCTTGGGTAGGGTGGCGTTAACTTTGTCACAGTAACTCGGAGCTGTTTATCTTTCGACAACAATGTTGGAGCGGCACGGCGCGTTTAAGGAGGCGAAAGCGGTTTCATGAAGCCAACTACCACGTTGTCGAGAAGTCGACGATACTCTCTGCAGTTAATCCTATGGGAAGCGTCGATTCGATCGATCGGAGGCACGTCGCATGTAAATACCATAACCGTACGGATTACGAGCGAATTTTCCATGGAAGCATCCGCGGCAGCAATAACGCGGACGAAGAATAATTTTGTATCCGATTGAAAGAGCGACGGGTCCAACGATGTTTGCGCAAATCGCGGCGACACGTTGGTACGCGCGAATACATATTCCGGGTGGTTCTGCTGAAGATTGCGTAGAATACTTTTGATGCGCGCAGCAAATTCGTTCGATTACCCTCGCGTCCAGTATTTTAATATTTGACGCGTTATTTGGCGTGCGACAAGTTTTAGCAAGGTTGCGCGTATGCGTATAATGCCGCTTTAATACGTTGCGAGTTATGAAATATTGGCGCTTAAAATCCAAGGATTCCCGGACGGCCGCACAGTCGGAATAATATTCAAGTTGAATAAAATACAGTTGCTTATAATGTTTCAAAGCGCATGAATAAAATATCCGGGTACACGAGTTGTGTTTGTGCAATATTAATCTTCGGTCTGTATAACTTTTCACCCGAATGAATGAGGCGCGGCTTTTCCTGCCAAACTATCAACAATTCGCGTTACAACTCGTTGAAGGTTGACACACATCGAGATTTTATCGGGCATTAAGTCGCCATTATAGATAAACGTGATATCGTTTAGAACGTCGATGCTGAATATGACTAAATCGCCGACCATTAACCTGGTTTCCGCGCTATGGAACTGTTTATCCATTATCCGATGTAAGCAGCGACAAAATGCTTCACGGATAACTATACACGAAAAGAAAGCAACTGGAAGTTTGTGACAATGCTACGCTACGTGTACTTCGGCATGAAAGTGTTATATATATAAAAAAAAATCCTCTCGGCGACAGAAAATATTTCGCGGTGATATTCGTCGGAAGCATTAAACGTTCAGTGACACGAAATTCATATTTTTACTGCAATTCTAATTTATAACGCTACATACACTGTTAACGCAAGTACTTTATATCAATATTAACGGTATATTACGATGTTATATATGTATTCTCATAGAATCACTTCAGAACAATCTTTTTGCCACACTTGATACTTCGCTGTTCATTATTATTATTATTTTCGATCTTTCGATTTCCATTCTTTGATGTAGTAAACTATTTAGCGTAAACATTTGTTGAAAAGTTATTGCTGGAATGCAACAGGGCGGCATGGAGAAATTGCCTTTGTTTAATTTTGTTCGGTGATGAAGAATTGTAGATAAAAATAACTTTAGAGGTTTGGGGAGCACGGGTAAACTTTAAAAATGGTGAAAAATGAAACCCTTTTAAACTTCGTTATTACAAACGGTTATGATTACGATACGTAGACGAGAAGAAAAATATTGATTCTATTAAGGCAGTGCAGGAGATTTTCGATGACTACGGCAGTGCGAGGAAAATTAATATTATGCCCAACCCAGCAGGATTCTAATTCCTGTTAAATTACATCCCACGTCGACGAGAATATTTCAGCGTTCCAGTTTGTTCGCGCGTGTTCCATCCAACTGATGGGTGAAAGTAACGAAGAGATATTACGATAAAACTTTGTAGGCAAAGATAAAAGGAAAGTTCAGCGTGAAAAGAGTAGTGCAGGACATTTTGCACGATCCTTTAATAGGGTTAATCGAAGGGAAGCCAGATAATTCTGCAACTTTATTATCAACGTGAAAAGTAATAGAATCGTTTGCTGCAAACTACTGCGGAGGTAAAAACAAAAGGAGAACGTAACTTTCTTTCAACTAATAGCAGAGAAACACTTGCAATTAGTATCCATAAAAGTATTCCTTCGCGCGATAATAAATTTGCAGACAATAATTAACCAAATTGAACGTGGGAAAGTAGTACCATAGACGGTGACGGGCAACGAGAGCTCTGAAAAAAGAGAAAAAAAAACGCAGTCACCGATCCGACCGAAGGAAAGAGCGGCGAAGCGAGCGATGTGGAAAACTAATTGAATTACCACTACCATTTGTCATACTCCTTAAAAAGTTTTCCATTTACCTGACACTTGAACCCCTGGATGATCAAATTTCCTTCTTCGGGCTTCCACTCCCGTTTGCCGATCAACGCGTCGTCCAAGTTCGACGAATGTAAATCGCGCGAAACTTTTCATTTCCCTCGCGCGGAACAATGCCCGATCGAATCTGTATTTATTATTTGTTCCACAAACGGAGGTACGACGCGAAGTGGCTTAAGCATTCCGGCGCTTCGCGTTCAACGGTGAACTAGATTTTTCTCGAGCTGCCAGTTTATACAAGAATTACGAGTGCATTGAAGCGATCCTTCAGACGCGACAGTGTTACAAGGATCCCTTGGTTCGGGTGTGTACACATCTTCAGGGCGTTGCACCTCCTTATTGTTAGCAACGAAAAAAGGAAACTAATTTCTCGTCTACTAAACGTTAAGCGAGTACCCTTTTCTGAGCTAGTTCAATTTGGTTTCGCATAACGTCGAGTTTTTCGTTGCAATTAAATGCAGTACCAGCGGAATTGAGATTAACGCGGGCAAGGTAACACGTGGTCAGAATTTTGTATTAATGTTCTTGTAATCCGATGAAGCTTCTCATATTTCACAGCCTTATATCGGACAAGCGAGAGTGTGATAATCTATGAAGAACGTCGAAATTGAAGTTGTTATTAAACCACCCCTTATCTATCACCGATTCTTCTTCGCCGGACGTTGAAGCAGTTCCGAAATAGTTTGATCCTGGAATGCCCCTCCCCCTAATTACATCACCATCAATTTGTATTAAAGTTGAACCATTACCGAGTGTATCCATCAACATAATACATGTTCCCATAAGGAGGATCAAAACGCTGATCGATAGAGTGGATTACAGGAAATGAAAATTTCATTTGATTAGGGGTGGAAGCGATACGAGAGATCGATTTGGTACGAACGAATAAATTGTTGCAAATTCGTTAGTGTTATCCTATAAATGTCTCGTCATTATTTTTTCTTGAACAAAATGCTGTTTAATAAAATGGCCTGCAAATTACAATTCTCTGTCCTCATCGATGGCTGAGGGCAATCTTCAAGTTAAATATCGTCGAATGACAAACGAATTCACTGCTTTAGATTACTCTGTCCGGATCCGAACGAGAAAAATATTGACGGTGAATCCTCGATAGTTCCTCGATTACATGTTCCATTCCATATCTGTGGTTATATGTTGATCAGCTTAGAACGATAAACCAGGAATCCTGTGTTGCTTCAACTCGCATGGAACGATAGCACGATTCACTTTCGATTTGCGCTGGATTTGATTTACGGAATTTCAATTCCGCTCGTTCTCTTATTCCGTTCCCTCCCGACGATTGAAATCACCGTTTAATCCTACCACGAACTCTTATTCGACGTTTCATTTACACAAATGTATAACCAATTAACCTCTCTCCGGGCAAACGGATAAAAACAATTTCGATAATCTCCGATCAGACTGTATAAATGAAGTAGTATTACGAAGTTATAATACTCCTTTGCATTCGTTTCCTGAAAATGTTCGACATGAACGCAATGAGAATAATTCTTCCTCGCTGCGGTACACTTAACGAATGTTCACCGGCTGGCGTTGTGCAAACTTTACCGCACAATGAACGAAAGTAATATCTTAATTAAACAAGTTCCGTTTGTCGATAACATTCGGATTCGTCCTCGGGCATGTGATAACAACGATGTACCAAAAAATTTTGCAAACATTCTCACCAAAATGCTGCCGTTCCTTCTTCCCCGCTAAATGATCAAAATCGTGGACCGCTGTGCAAATCTGAGGCATTTTGAACTTTAATGGTGTCGCTGCAAGGGAATTCATATTTGATACAGAAACGCCGTCAAGCCTTAGGGGGAAACTGAGGCCGCGTCCCGTCGTTTTATACACGAAAATTCAAGCGAACTGAACCGAACACCGAAACTTTGTACCCCGAGTAATTAACGCCAGTTGCGTACCATTTCTCCTCGTGTACATGCGTGGCGGCGGCTGTTTGCATGTGTGCGTTCAGATATGCGAACGCTATAGCACAGAAGTGTTATTACAATCGGTTGGTTTGACGTATGGTTTCATACGAGGGATATCTTAGTCCGGGATCTGGACCAAGGCACTGTTCCAGCCGCAGTAATTAGTAGGCAGGTAGTGCACTCGTGTGTGCATATGGACAGGGTGACAGTTAGTACGTGAGGCAGGGAGAGAGAGAGAGAGAGAGAGAGAGAGCTTTGTTTAAGCTGCGCTCGACTACTTAGAAAGTGCATCCATAAGACATTTCATGTTTCCCTAACTTCATTAGATTTACGGGGTAACGTAAACCTGAATGGAGTTTAAAAAAGTTGTTGATTTTATGAAAAGAAAAATAATGATCACGAAATACACATACTAAACTTAATATTAAAGTCTCCAGAATAAACGAAGAAATAAACGCACACTCGTTGAAAAATCGCGTTTGCATTATTTTCGAATGTTCGTTAACGTAGTTCGATTCGAGGCGCAGTCCTCCAACGAACGTAGCGCTTTTTAAACAAAAGAACACACAATTATTCTCCTCCGCCAAGTTCGCAGTGATGAATGTACCTTCCATCCCTTAATACGCGGCGAAAGATAGAGCTATGCGCCAGTCACATCGTAACGGAACTCGAAAGAGAAACACTCGGCGCAACAAGCAACCGCGCTGAGCGTGTTTTAATATCGCCAAATATTAAAATCGGGAATGCCGAGAGTGGCAAGAAGCAGCGTCGTAAAAAAAATTCACAACCCTTTCGCAATATCCAGGGCAGTTCACTCGCTAACGAGCTTCCAATAGAATCGCGGCTCGATACCGGAACATGACCACCAAATTTGTGCCGATACTTCCGCCGGGACACGGTGAAAAATATTAATAACCCGGATGTGCCTCGCCTCTGTTCATAAAACGGTTTGCTGGTAATTTCGTGACAAGTAGGAAACAGATGGCCCTGCGTGAATACCTGGATGTACGCGGACGTATATGGATGTATATTTATTGGTGCGTAATGAACGCACAGCGGTGCTTCAACGCATGTCAAATTCGACGGCATTCCGGTTCAATACGGTCCTTTATGTTTGCGTACATCGTGGTCTCGTCCAGGTACATTCAGTCAGGGGATCTCGACCAATGCACTGTTCCAGCGTTAGTAATTGGTGGACAGGTGCTATATTCCTGTACGCGCGCATACCAATTTACGAACCGGCCTCTATTATATAGATATGCATACGCGTCTATGTGTAGGCGATCTGCGGTGAATCGTCGTCGTGTGAAAAGCAACAAACGTGTGTCCATCTGTCGATAGCCGTTGGTTCGATTTCAGGGGAACGCGATAACGTTAATTCCGATAGGATCTAATTAAATCTGATTACGGTTGCCGTTAATTATTCGTGTCTTACAAATTTTCCTTGGTGTTTGGAAAAAGGATGCGAGTTTTAGAATCGGACGATTTGTTCCATCGAGTTGCTTCTTGTTTGCTTCGAGTGCAGTGCTTTAATTAGTAGTACCTTTTTTTAGAGCATCGCCCAATCAGTGCGTTGTTGCGTTAAATAAATTGGAAGGGAATGTATGTCGATGTCTGTGAAAGTTTATTAGATGTTCCATAAAATTGATTAATACCTCGAGAATAATTATTGCTTCGGCCGCGTGCAATGTGCACGGGACAGGCAAATTTAATGAAGAAAATGAGAAAAATTTTAATCAGTGAGTATTATTCATGAATGCAGCGGGAATTGCGCTGTACGATATTATAATTGAAAGGAAATTCCTCGAGCTTACAGATAATTAATAAGAAATGTATTTTCGTTTCTCGTCCCTAGATTAATAATCTTCAACGAATGAAATATAGCAAGCTTTAAAAATGCCTTGAGGTTAGACACAAATCATTTCTTGGTGCGTGCATTAATTTAGATTATCAAATATTTCGATAATTACTGTAAAATCAAGTCGATGAACATATTAGGAAAGCTTTTACAGAAGCTAATGTACTAACGAAAGCCCAGACAGCTGAACAAAGAATACTCGCGTGTCCTCACAAAACATTTCGTCCGCCTGCACTAGCGTCGTTTGACAATTAATTAATCGCGACGCAATTAACATGCAAAATACAGTAGCTTTTTCAGGGAGCACCTAATCACCTTTCGTCAAACAGGTCTTCGTTTGCAGAAAGTCCGCGCTCCCGTTACGAATACAATAATATTTTTTGGGTGCGATACAAACAATCCGACTTTCTTGAGCTACTGTTCTCCATGCAATTAAGAGATGTAGTCGGGACGAATGTTTGCCTCCGTTCGTTAGGAAACAATCGACCAAACGGAACAACGTCGTCTCAGAAAATAATCCACTTGAGTTTCTATAATTGAGGTATCTCGAGGAAGAGAAGGACTGCAACGACTAAATAAATGTTCCACCGAGTTTATTTCCGTTCAGTATTCGACAAGTTTTAGCGGAAGGCGAAGTTCTTCGACAAACATCGAACACCGTGATTATTAATGGTGATTATTATGGACAGTGATTATTATGGTTAGGCCGCTCAACAGTACCGGGGGAAAAAAATATCCTCCAACGAGAATTTTCACTCGCCGACTAAATTTCACGGCGACCCACGCGAAATTGTAGCAATTCGAATCCTTCCCCTAAACGGGCAGCCTATAGCGAGCGTTCTAGGAATCATATAATTGTGTAATTAAGTCATCTTCCTAATTATCTCTTGAACCGCGAACATTTCGACGTCGAAACAATGGGGCGCATTAAATACCTTTTAACCGTCCGGCGCGTTACGCAGTCGCGCAATAATTTTCCCTTCGGAAACCGAATTTCCGTTCCGAGATTCGCTGCGCCGCGAACAAACTTTTTCCACGGTTATGAATTCCTTAGCGCAGAACAGCCCGCGAGTGACATCCGTCTAAATTTTCGTTCCAGTCGAAAATCGTAACGTTCCCGTTCAACGAACCACGGGGTTAGTTTCACCGGACGAGACGGCCTGCGCGAGGTGGCTTTTTGAACAGCAATTCCACAGGGAATGATAGCGATACCGCGGCGACAACATCTCATTCGGCCACTGCCGTTACACGCGAAACTAATTTGCAAGGAGTATCGGTTCGCGAACAGCCCGGCCAAAGAGGATGGCAACCCGTGAGCGGAGTCGTATCCGCGGAAGTTTAAATCTATTTACGACGGGCCCGATCGACTGGCCACGAGAGTAGCACTCGATAAGCGAATATGTCACCGGACTAAGGACGTAACCGGAGGATTAAACACATGCTGGACGGGGCGGGGATTGTCGATGCTCGACCGGCAATTCTGTCTTAAGGCAATTACCGGTCCCGTTGTACATACGTCGCGGTGGGAACCCTCGAAACATCGCCCACCCTTCTGAAAGCGTAAATTTCAATTGGGTCATGGAAACGGACCTGGCCGAATAATCGTCCGGAAAGTGAGTGGGCCGATGAAAGTGTTCCTTCCTTGGGTGCAAACGCGAGCCGCAAATCCGTTAATTTCCTTCAACGGTCCGCGAATTGGGTAATTCAATTTTCCTTCCTCTTCCTTCTTTTCGAAAAACTTTGCCCCCCTTCTATAATCGGAAAAGAAGAAGCGATTCTTCTCAATGTGCTCGCAACGCGACTTTCTATTATTCGCAAACGTCGCCGAGGAAATCGGTCGTCCGTTATGAATCGGTCGGCGGCGGAGAAATGAAATTGCGCGGAGGGGACGAGAATTTGTCAGGTTAATCATCGGGTCCGCGTTAAAAGAATTTTAATCGCCGTCTCGCCGGCGTTAATCGCCAGCCTCAGAGGCCGGAATTAAATGGAAATGAAATATTTCGCGTCCGCTTTTTCTTTACGACCGTTTCGGATAGCTTTGCTCCCGCGAGGGGAGCCCCGCGATCCGTGGTAACGAGCAAATTTTTCGCCGACCGGGTACCAGCGCGGGAGTGAGCCGATTGCACGGAACAGGAGTTCTCAAGCACTTCTCAACTTTCCTCGTAACACTCGATGATATAGCCAGCAACTTCGACCGATTAAAAATTGAGTTGCGCCGACAAGAACTTTCTGGCGAAATGATTTTCGAGATTTGGGAAATTAAAATTGCATTACCGAGCGAGATTCGTGCACCATTCAGCAGTCCGAGATATATTCTCCACCTGTTCATCGGAAATCCTCCTCATTTATTAACCGTCTCCTTTCTGCTCCTCCCGCGTACTATAAATTGTGATTTATGGAATCGTTTTCAATTAAATCGGAGAGCAAAAATCAGCCGGATTCCAGCAACGTCCGCGGTGATTCCCGATTATCCACTTTGCCGGCCATTTCCAGTCACGTTCCGAACGGCGCACGAAAAATCAAGTTCGGCAGAAAGTTTCGAGACACGGGGGCCGCGGTTATTTACAGTGCCCTTAAAATAAAGCGGACGGCTGCGGGGTACGAAAAGTCATTAAAGCTTCGCCGGAATCTCGGCGCAGGTTGCGCATTCACCGTGCAACGTGCATTTGTAGGTGTGTGGATGTGGGGCCATCTCGAAACGATCTAGTTCCGTGTGAAAGAATGTTCGTACGTAGCCAGCTATTCGGTCCACAATGGACGACAAATCTGGTTTCGATAGAATGCCACCCTATCGCCCGTCGAAACTTCGTTAGATCATTGAATCGTTGGGACCTCCGCGACGCTATTGAAATTACGGTTTACGGACAAATTTCGCGTAACACTCTTTCGCGAAGAGGGTTTTTCATTTCAGGGGCGCAATACGAAATCTCTTCGTCGTGGCTCTCGTTAGAGAAAATTGGACAGCAAATTCTAGTATAATTAGAAATTGGGCGGTGTCTGTGAAGCTTGATTTACGAGGGTTTAATTTGTCGTAGTCGAGGAGGGCCGTGAAAAATCGCTGAATTGTAATTTTTTTGGTTTCTTTGTAGTTTTTCAGGTTGTGAGGAAATATCTTACGGTGACAACGCGTTGCCATAATTTCATTGCATTACTCACTGTGTAAAAGAGAAATTACTGCACGGCCACAGGTAGCCCGGACGTTTTTTATTCTCGCTTTCGTTTTATACGCTGCACGAAGTACGCGGGGTCACGCAGTCGCGAAACGAATTTCCGTCTCGAACATCTGCGCGTTAGTTCAGCTTTGAAATAAATTTCAATCTGCCATTACAGTTCCACAGAGCTCTCCCACACGCCCGTGACATTCAGACAAATCCCACGATTACGTTTCTTTGCCACTCGCCACATAATAGCCAATTCTTTTCTTCTTCTTCGCGCTTGCTTGACCCATTGCTTCTCAACTGCTTATTGCGAGGCCGGGTAAAGCCGCGCGGTTCCTCATCCGTCGCAATCTTATCCCCCGTGGAGATAGCGCACGATAGGGCACAAGGAAACGAGTCAATAGCATTTTCTTCGGGGGGGGGGGGGGGGCTTTCTAAATCACGGGATTCAAAGTCCAATTTCTGAGAGAGCAGACACACGAGAATTGTAAAGAAACCGCCCGGAAAGGGAACGTTCGCCAGAGAATTCGCTCGCGGTAATTCAGGGAAATAATGTTTTCACGCTGAGCGAACCCCATTTCGACGACGTTTCGGTCCGAAATTCGCTGCTCTGGGATTTTTGTTTTCCTGATGTGCACCGCCCTCTCCCGTCTTTCCCCTTTTTCTTCATTTTCGCTTTTTTCGTTTCCACGAAGACACCGTGTCCGCTGTGCGTGTTCAAGCTGCAGATTCTCGGGCGTGCCATTAATACACCGTCACGAACACGCGATTCTTCGGCTTTCGACGGGTTCCCTGGTACACACGTGGCTAACAAGCCTTGAGAGCACGCGCCCGTGGTCCGTAAAGTTGCTTCCGCACGCAACTCAATGGACAAAGGCTGCGAGGAAATTCCATTCGGGTCCGGATTTTAATCTCCTCTCGGTCTAATTTACCGTGCCCCCCCTAAATTCCGTTAACGACCCTCTTAAATACCGTCCACCCCTTTCGAACCTCTCAATTATTTCGCCTGCTTCGTTCGAGTGTTCAGCGATGAGAGGTATTTCAAGATATGGAAATGTCTCGATTCGGTTGAGAACGGGGTGGACATCGCGAATTCAATTTCACGTAATATACGTGGGACGCAAGAATTCGTGTAAATGATACGAAAGGGCTCTGTATGAATCAGTGCGAAGGGAAGTATCGAATGCGGCGCAAGGTGCGAATGTCGAATACTAATCGAGTGAATGTTTATGTCGAGGAAGGAGCGAATGGTTTGGGTAATGCACGGGGGAGCCTCGGATGCATGGTGGCCTGTGGTCTTCCTCTGACACGTGGCAAGGGTGTGTGTGTGTGTGCGTGTGTTGGTGTGGGTACTAATAAGTGAGAACGAATGATGAATAGAATGAGAGAGGGTACCTGCGAGTGAAAAAATATATGGAGCGGATGATGCGTGCGCGACACTGAATCGAGAGAGAATCGAGGGAGAATCGCTGCGAGACTCGAGTATCGAGTATCGAGTATCGAGTATTGTAGAGTATTGAGAGAGAATCGTTGCGATTGTCGAGTATCGAGAGTCGAGTATTGTAGAGTATTGAGAGTTGAGCACAGAGTACATAGAGTTGCGCAGGGTTGAGATAAAGTGCATTGAGTCGTGTAAGAGAGTTATTAAGATACTTTTAGCAATAGAGCATTATTATTATAAGAAAGAGTGAATCACAATTTCCTCCGGAAAATAGTCCTACATATATGACCGTCGTTGATTTAAATTCACGCGAGCATCTCATTCGCGATATATTTGCGAGGATCTAATATCATTTCGCAGAAATATTGCGACCAACGATATCTGACCCGTCTTAACGAAAGAATAGTCGGACCAACGTGTATACGATTTTACTGGGCCGAAATGTTCAGATGTGCACGATGTTCGGTCACATTCCCCGATAAATTCGTAACATATTTTCATCCAACGCGAATAATTTCATTCAGTGAGTGCTTCGTAGACGCGAAGCGTCTAACGGAAGATTCCAAAGGTATGCCGAAGAATGTGTATCCAAACGCGTGTAAAATTTGAGGGGGTCTCGGCTTCAAACGGAAGTTCGTAAAAGAGTTCGACTGTGCGAGCCGGTGCACAGTAGACTAACCCCCCTCAGCCTTTGCAACTTCTTGGCGGAGAACTTAAATTAAATACCCGCGAGTATTCGGGTTTCGTGCCTAGTCAAATTGACCCGACCAGCACATAAAGCTTAATGAGTATCTGGTAGACGTATCAGATTAACCCCTTAAGCAAATTCCAGAACTCGGTGGAATCTTCATCCATGTTCCGTTCAATTCCGAACTTTCTGCCTGATCAACAGATCAATCAAGCATAAGTACCGCGTAGCCACGACTCGACCGACACTTAATTACTCCCACCCGCGTCAAGCGATACCGTCTCGAGACCTCTGCTTGGAAATCCACGACACGAGTTTCGAGGATCGTCTGTAATTCGAGGGTGGAGCGACGCTAATTAACCCTGCGACGGTCTTCGATTCTACTGTACACTTTAAGGCCTTTCCGGCTGAAAAGACCCGGGTATATAAAAGAAAAAAAAAATTCGTGGCGCCGCGGGGCGAAGAATATTCTTGTTCTTATTTAGTCGTAATTTTCGGATCGGCAAAAGTTCACGAGAAAGGAAGAATGCGCCGCGTCGAGAAAAATCGAAACGCAGCAGGGTTGTAATTAATTGTACCCGTGAAAAATGTCGCCGTTGTATTTAATAACGTGACTGACCGACGTACGAAGTCGTTGTCAGGGTCTTGCGACTATCGTTCGCGGTCGAATCTCTAATCCACGCTGGATTTCGATCGCGTCCCTGCTGCGAATGAAAGCCAGCGGGGGCCGCATTGTATTGCTGAAACAGCGGGGCATGGAAATTAAAAAAGGGGAGGGATGATCCGTCAGCTCCGCGATATCCGACAACCCCGTTCGTTTCTTTTCGCTCTTTTTCCTTCGGAACGAGCCTGGACGGCAACCCAGAGACGCGCGGCATCCCGGCCACTAATTTGAAACGAAACTCTGCTGAATCACGCGAAAAGAAGAGGGCCACCCTGGCCGGGCACCGCTCGTGTCACTGTTGGCAGTGGACGCATGCTCATTGATCTCATTAAGGCAACTGACCGATCGATGAGCGGTTGTTATTTGGAATTGAATGCGGTTGCCGAAACTGGCTGCGCTCGTGTAGACGAGACGCGATTTTGCATTTGGCGTTCTTCGATACGGCGACGAATCCGTTCGCCGTCGAAGGGCTCGCTGATCGAGGCAACAAAGCAATCGGACAGTTTAAAACGAGAGAGATTTTAGGAGATGTATCATGTATGACTGGAAAATGTTCTTACATTTGTTACGCAATACTTCGTATAATTATGCTCCACTGACGCGGCATTGTTTCCTACAAAAGCGACACTTTCGAAATTGGTACAATCACCTGTACTGTACAATTCTGCAATGCTTATTTTCGGTTTCGTATAGAATTAGATAACGCAGAACAGATGTAGACAGATTAAATTACTAAAGCGAGCACAACCTACCAGGCTACTGTCTACTGTTTTGAACGCGAAACAGGAGCCACGTGAAAGGGAACGTAGATCAGCCACTGAGTCTTCGAAAGTTAGATAAAGAGCAGAACCACGCAACGATTCGCTGCGTTCATCTTCCCAGTTCCCTTACAGTATCGAAACACGCTAGCTCTATCACTTCTTAGCTCCACCTGCCGTGGAAATGGCTATCCAGGGTGATATCGTTCCTTCAGCATTGAAAACTCGTTTCAACTTCTGTCTGTAACCCTTCCTCCTGGACCTGCCTGTCCCAAAGAAGCCTGAACCCGGGTTTTTCTGGGCGAAAAACACGTGGACGTTGACGGTAGTCGGGCGAAGGGTAACGTTTAGACAAGAAAGGGGCGAGAACGGAAGTTAAAACGAAAAGGGCAATGGGCGGCACGCGGCGAAGGAGGAACATAAGGTTCCGTAGGAGCGTACCTTCTCGCACGCGCGACCTCCTTGTTTCTTAGAGCAGCAGTAGACACCTACTCGTTAACCCCCGGAGACTGGAAAAACGTAACAAAGGGGCAGCGGATGAGGAGAGCATGCTGGAAAAGTCTCCGGTGTGTAATTACTGGCTGAATTCTTATTACTCGACGAGAGCGAGCACTCCCTACAGGCCTGTCCCCGCATTTATCTTTCTTTCCCCTCTGTCCCCCTTACCGTTATGCCCTTTACGACCCGCTGCATTCGAACCGCGCCACTCCCTTGCAAACTTGCGGGCGCAGCTTGATTACCACCATTTTCGTGCTGCTGCCGGTGCAGTCTGATATTTTTTTCGTCCTCGGTCCCGCCGATTTTCTTGAGAGATCGTGACCCGCCGTTCGTTTGCAGCGGGCGAACGAGAGGGAGAGAGAGAGAGAGAGGGGGGGGAGTCGCGCAATCCATTTTGTGTTTAATCATTTGGTTCGCGGCGAGCAAATGGAAATAATGAATGGCTATTAATGGACACTGTTACAATTTATGACCCGGGTTGAATTTAGATTTGGGTTAGCCGGTGTATTATTGTGCAGTGCAGGGACAGAGCGCGCTGGTTTGAGTTTGATATTCGGTAAGTGAAATCTTGGAAAAATGTTCGACATATTTCCCAACCTATAGGTTCGTTTGTTGCCTTTGTCTAAGGATTCCGGTGTATTCGAACCAACTAATTGCGCAGACGCTTTACCATATACCGTTTCAGATAATTGCTCAAATTTTACTCTCGGAATACAATCGTGAATAATTTCTATTGTCCAATCAATTTTCATTAACGTGATAATTAAGTGCACGTAATAGAACAGAATTATGCATTACGAGCGGAAATTCGCGTAGCGTTCGTTTAAAAATCCGTAACACATTCGTTAATCTGCGCGAGTGCGGTCGCGGTAGGGCGCGTCTGACCAGGCGCGCACCTTAACTACTTATCCCCGTAGGAAACGTTTTCTTCTGAACGGCCGAGTATTTATTTACTTTGGCGGAAGTTAAAAGGGAACTTGCGAGTTTCGATCGCAGCTGTTGGGGCCGTAAAATATTTCGAAGCACAGAAATCCACGTCCGTTACGAAGAAATACGTTATGTACGTGAACTGTGAAATGGCACGGAATGCAGCGGCAAGAAAAATTGATAAAAACGAATCCTCGATGGATTGTTGGAAAATTGTGACACATTTATCAACGTGTAGCGCGAGGACGGGGCACGAAAGAGCATTATCGAAAAATTTCTGGTGTGCAATTGATGCCTTGAGTTCTCATTACTCAACGCGAGCATTCCCCACAGGCTCTGTCACAGGTTCTTTCACGTTTTGAAACGAAAGACAGCGACGCGCCGCGGTTTGATTACACAGAATTTTATAATCTGCGGGAGCTTGACGATCTGCAGACATTTATGTGAACGTGCTCACGCATCACTCGCAAATCTCCCGTTTATTATATCCGGCTAAATATAAAGGATAAATAGGGTGCAGCCTTTTAGAACAGAGCTCATTCAACGTCGAGCTTTTGTTGTACGACAGGAGACGAGATAGAAAATGAATATTAACAAGAAGATAGCGAGCCTTATCGTTTGGTGTTCTCAATCGTAAACTGCAATTAATTTCTTCTCATTCCGAAGTTAATGAACACTTCGCTTACTTAAACAAACATAAAGAGAAGGCTATAATTGACGACAGAGATAATTAAGCGTCTTCTGTACAACGGAGAAGAATGCAAACCGGTTTTGTAATGCTTCGCAACTCTTTCATCAACATATTATCGCAAATATTATTATTTAACAACACTTGAATATAACTTTGCAATGAACATTGTTTTATTGGGTCGCGTAAATAACTATTCGCACTTTTTTAACCCGCAACATAAAAAGTGCTACGATACTATTTATCGAGAGATAAATTGCCAGAATTCAAATAATTTCTCATTCAAGCATTTAACAAATTTATTCAGCAGAATCTATGCCGTTCTGATTCACTTTGAAAACATTAAATCATGGAATACGGGAAACTATTTGATACTCACACCTTACCATACAGGTCAATCAGACATCGACGCACTTGACATTAATAAATACCTCGTATAATTGCGTCTTACGTACGCCCATCTGTCCCAGCGTCACAAATTATTTCTCACTAGCAACACTTAAAGGCCACTCGGCAACGCGGGGACGAACCAACTTATTACACAATCCACCAGCAACATCCGGCGATTCCCTTCCCCGAATCAATATCCGGCTCGAATTTGAATTTCTTCGCCGTTCACTCGTATTCCCGTTAATTAAACGCAACGCCGTTATTCGATCCTTCGGGTCCGTTTAATTAGAATGCAAATGCCGACGAAAAATCTCAACTTCCAGCCACCGCGATATGCAAATGTTCGTAACTCGTCTCCGCGCGGAACCGCCTTGTATCTACATTTCTCCGCCTGTTGGTTTCTTTCGTCGCCCAAACTGTCTAAGAATCGGTGGTGGAAAAAAATATCCCCCCACCGGGGAACTCCGCGTAATAACAGGCGAACGTCGAAAGTCCCCGACCGGACGGTCGTGGCCTCCGAAAATCCACCCGGGCGAAATTTAATTTCGCGATTGCACATCCGGACACGCGGACGATATTGTACGCGGTTCGTGCGGAATTTCGCGGCGCATAAAACCTCTATCGGTTGCATTTAAATTCCCGGGAAATGCGGCCCCTCGCCGCGTTCGCGTCCACCCTCTTGCATCGTCGAGCAGAATTCATCGTCGCGGCCGCATTTACGTTCTCTCCCGTGGCTCTCCCGCGGGACGATATCGAATGAAAATATTCTAACGCCCGCGTTTCAAGTGCACGCATTAAGTTTTCAAACGCGCATCTGGACTGGGAGGGAGCTTCCATTAACGGCGCGGTCTTTGGCCGAGAACGGCGGCGAGGTAACGATGGGGGCGCGAGTTCGATTGAGAAATATCGTCGCGCTGAAAAGGGTGAACCGCGGACTTCTCCGCGGGGAATGTTTTAATTGGCGTTGCGGATGGATCCAAATGTTCACGCTTTCATTAAGGGAGTCTGGACATCGAGAGCAACATTCGGTGCACAGTTCATTATTATTGGACGGGCCGGAATGGTAATTCGCTTCTCCGCGGGCGCAATATATTTTACGTTTCTTTCGCGCGAGCCATATCAATTAAGCGGGGATCGAGGTAATGCGTTGCGGTTGTCGCTGCTGGAAACAATAGTAAGATGTAGAAAACAGTTCTGTTGCTTCCGGTAAATGAAATGGAATATTCGATCGCTTGGATGAAAAGCGTTAACAATAATGCAACGTATATAAATGGCAACGTGTGATACCGACAATAATCAGTCAAAGTTCCGCGGGCCTGTTTGCTTCGTGACTATCGCGTTTTCGAAACGACCGGGAGAACGTAAACCCGGATAATTTCGAGGAATTTAGGGATGAAGCTGGGCAAAAAGAATTTCCATTTCTGCTCGATCATCAAATATGGCACGAAATGGAAGCAGCTACTCCCCGTGCTTGAATCAAATCTCTGACGAGAAACCGATGTGTGATAAATGTAGCGTCGCGTAGGAGAAGGAAACGTTTCACGGAGGAACGGGACGAGTGGAACACGTTTGCAAATATAATTAAATTCCGACGAATACCGATGGTGCACTTTTCTCGATACTCATCGGTACAGGCACCGGGAATTCGCGTGATATTAAAGAGTCTAACGCGATGGATCGGAAGGGGTCTCGAGCTGCGGACTCCATCGCGACCAACAATAATTCTACTCGAGGTAAACGATACGCGATATGTCCGCGATACCTTCGTTGCATATTCAATCGTTTAATGTATGCAGTTATCGGTTACGAACTGCACAATTCGATAACCGTTGATTTACGTTTGTAGATACGCGCGTAATAATTATTTCGAGGGTGCCTTCTGACTTTTCTAACGAGCAGAATTATTTCCTTCGGCTGTCCGTGAAATTTGTATCGCATCGCTGTAAAATGACGCTGGAAGAAAAATGCTGCCCGACGGATTTATATTTTTTCGTGTCGACGCGAAAGATCATAAATGCGAGGGAGGCAAACAGAATCGATGCAATATATTATTCTATTAATCTTGTTCCGCTGGCGCGATACGAATTTATGTGCTTTACACGCTGCCGTAGCGCTTCATCGACGGAGAATTGAAAAAGATTGCGCAAGATTTGTTCTATCGCAATGAAAAGTGTCAACCGAATAGGCGGACCATAAAAGAGAGAAGATTCCTCGGCGTTTTCGTCGCGTGACATATTCGTCACGATATTCGGTACGAATATTTCACTGTCCTCCCGTAACATTGTTATTCTTATCGCGGCGTTATATTCGCTAGCCTGATTTAAGCACAATTCTTAATTGCAGCCTCTCGGGGAACAGTGCAGTTCAATTAAGAACGCCTTAATTTGTGTCTTCGTCTTCAAGCTAACAAAGTGCCAAGCAATTTCATCTCGAATAAAATATTCAGCATCGCGATTTGGAAAAAGCTTACTCTCGAATCTAACGAGACTATAAAGGCAGTTAAGCATTAATATTTAAATGTCCTCCTCAAGAGATGTCTATAACCGGCGGCGTACCTGCATTTCGTATGCAAATACGTCACAGCTTTTCATCAGACATAAATATTTCGTGCTGCCCGTTTTATTTTTGTACCCATCCGTGCCGTACCTATCCACATTCGTTTGAAATGCTTTTTTTCGCCACATGTATATACACTTGTCCCGAACAATTAATATTTTAAAAGCTATTTTATTTTGACGGCAAACTGCCGAAGACTCCTCGCAAATTGCACGAAATAATTCTTTCTGGATTTATTAATGACCACGACGAAATGCCTTTACTCCGAAAGATGTTTATTAACACAACGGTGACGTCCATGTAAATAAAATTGACACAAATGATATTGAGAATTGCACCCCGTTGTGATGAACGATTCTACCTCCTTCCAGCAAAACGATTTTGAAAAATTGGCTTAAGGGTTGAAAATCCCGGACGATATAGTTCGACGTGAATTTAAATAAAATTAACAGAAACAACGGCATTCGAGGTGCACAGTTTAAAATATTTTCCGATCCGTTTTATCTGCAGCTTTCTTCAAGATTTTCTATAATATTTTACCGTCGTCATTTCACCGCCTTAGATTGCTCGTGTGTGATCGTACCCTGTGCCCACGCCGTACGACGGCATTGCACAAGGAAAAAGGAACGCGGGAGAGGGCAAACATCGTTCAAAGAAAAATATGAAGTTGGCATTCCCATCGACTGCACGCTTTTGCGGATGCAAGATTTCGCGGCGAGAAAACGGGAACAGAGAACAGAGGAAAGAAACAGAAATACGTGCCCCTGATGCGAAATCACCGTGGAACCTGCGCGACCCGAAAATTCCAAACAACAGCAACGCGTAACTCTCGTCGGGCAGGTGTTGGCATCTCGGGGCCGAAGTATTACGATTTGCCGTATCCAGAATTTAAATTCTGATAAATCGAACGTCCTCAATTTGTATCTAGAAGCCCTGGTTTTTAGTGAACCCGATTTTGCCTATAATTCTATTTCAAGATCTGCAGTAATAAAACATTTGGTCACTCGTGTTGTTTTTCGATAGTAAATTTAAGGGAGTGCTAAGATTTTTTTAAACTAAGGAACAGTAACAGTTTGGTCAGTTTTATACATTTTGCCACTAGGAGAACATTATTATTGGACACTGCTAGCAGGTTTCACGGGAAGAAACCAGAGAACGGAATGCAGGAAATGATTGTCCTTCCTATTTTGCCACTCTTCGAAAAGTTGTGGCCAAGTTTTCTTGCTTCTCGACTTATGGTTAGTTGGTCTTTCTTACATGGTCCATTATCAGACGAATGTCTGTTTCCTTTAATCTACTACCAGCTAAGAGCTAGGGGTATAAAGTTTGCGGAGGAAACATACATTCTGCCTTAAGTGGTAAATAAGGAACGAAGACGACGAACGAAATTGGTAAAGAAAATATGATTTATTTGAAAATAGAAAGTTTCATCTGTAGGGCTTTAAGAAATATTGCTCACATGACCATATATATTTTATTAAATTCCATACGATTTTTTTCAATAAAAAGTTGATAATAAAAATGCTCTATATGTGTACGTGGACGTACATAATAAGATATGTAGTTCTGGAAGCGAGGTAGATTTAGAGAAAAGTTAATGCATTATTAGTAGTTAATGAAAGTAAAGTGCACGCGGTAAAAACTAAATTAAAATTGTATCGAAAACCAAGACTAAGATTAAAATTGAAGTAATAAAAATTAAACTGTACTTCCACTTAACGAATTTATATTACGGTACCGTTTGGACCGCTCGCTGTAAGACGTTATATACTAATTTACTGACGTTGAAGAACCGTGGCTTACGTTTTCGACGACATAAAACGCGAACTAAAATAGCAAAAGGTTACTGTTTAATCTACTCCGTCAGCGCGGTAGGTAAATTTCACTTTAATCGGGGCGTTTATTGCAATTCCATATTTAAGTTGAATCAATATTCATCCGCCGCAAAACTTTTCCTTTTGCGCTTTCGTTTTCCACATTAGTACTGTGCTAAACGTGTATAATTTTGCATACATTTTTGCGCGGCTCATGAATAATATACACCGCTACTAGAACTCTTTGATTACTCTGTTGCATTTCAAATCCAACACGCTGTAAAGCCTTTTACATCGCGTCCATTAATATGTATGAGGGAAAAAATTTTCTCCGGCGCTTCTCATTAATTGAAACCATTTGGCCGTTCGAAACAATACCTCGAGCCCTCGACAATATAATACTTTCTCTCACCTCCTGAATATCGACTGCTGCGAGATTAAATAAAATGACGTAGATCCAGTCGTCTACTCTGAAGTAACTTTTATTTGTCTTCAAAGAATATAAATTGCCCTCAATGTATTATTTATGAATTATGTATAATGTACTGTGCTAAAAAAACGAAGGATAGGTTGCATTTAGCGAAATTGATCAAGTGTGTCATAATTTCGTTCCGACATTCGTCGCGATGAAGAGAAATTTTTAATAATTTTGAAGCGACACACTGTGCGGGCTTGGAAGTGAAAACTTGAACTATATATTGTTCAAGGTGAATTACTGGGATTGGAGTAGGTGCATCCCGTGCCATTCTCCTCAAGTTTAAGCTATAAGTCAAACAGCAACTTAGTTGTTGTAATCATTAATATCGCATAGCACGGAAGCATAAATATTCGTGAGGTATACACTGCTATGAAACTCCGTATAATCAGAACTAATGATCAAGATCACGGAATCCTCAGAGAAATGCTGCTTATTCCCAGCTAATATTACTATTACCACAAGACAAGCTTCTAAACAGAAAATTCATTGCCAAAGCTATTAAACTTCTGCTAGGCTTTCAATGCAAAACGGAAAAAGATTGCAGATGTTCAGAAAAGAATTAACTATTCATTTGCAACTCTCGAATGTCGTCGACGTGTTCGCGACAATTTACGAGAATCCCAGTAATATTCCATCAATTAATCTTCCTGCGAGTTTGTCGTGCTTCAAAGAATCTCGCACTGACTTTCGACATCCTACCGAAGTGGCAATTGTAGTTTTACGATTTTCCTTGGATATCAGTCGAAATTTCCATGGCAATAGCCGGTTAACAACTCCCCCGTAAAACGTGCACTACCGTCGTCTTTCATCCGATTCTTTTTATGTTAACGCAATTAGAAATAAGTGGAAAGTTAGACGGCAGCTTCGAACGGTTCTCAAGTGTCGGGATCGCGACCTCGTGTTCCCACCATTCCGACAGAACACCGGCGTATTCTTAACTCTGTTAGACCGCAAACCAGTGTCTGCGGAGCCAACTCCACTTCGCCACCAAATCTCGGGGTGTAAATTCATTTGCGGCTGCAATTTTACCACGGCGACTTCAATCTCGAACTGATCAATCGTACCACTTAAATAATTACTCGGTTTCCAATGGACTTCCCATGGTCATTATGAATTGGACAGAATTGAAAGAATTCGAGGCCAATAATCTGTGTATACATTTCCCTTTCAGCATTCCGGAATGTTAAACACGCGATCACGATGCTTTCGGGCAGGCAAATTTAGAGAACCTTCGCTGAAGACGAATATTTTATGCAGGGAAACGTTTATTTCTTTCGCCGTGAAGTAGCAGAGACACGGATATTTGTAGAATGCGCGAAAGGAAAGTTTGGAATAACTGGGAGATATAAACGTTGATAAAAAAAACTGCAATAAAACGCTCGTCGACAGGTGAAAGGTGTGTCTTTGGACGCTTCGCACTTTTATGTTGTAACTTTTAATCAGAATTCCAGAATTCCAGTATCCGTGGACCGTGATAAGTAAACGGGTTACAAGTGGCAATTAATACACAGTGATATCAAATACAATGGAATGTGCAATATTAAAATCAAAGAATCTGAAATATTTAATAAAGCTTGCTAATCCCAAAGATTCATACGTCAATATTGATAACCAATACCGACGCGCCAACTACAGTCACGTGAAACATAAAGCACGACAGTGACGGACTTTGGACAGATATTTTGCATACATACACTTCAACAGAAATATAAATAATATAGTGGCAACTAGCATACTTTATTAATAGGAATAATAAAGCGTACTTTATTAATATTAATACGAATGATCAATGGAAGATTAAAATTATTCTGCCCAATTTTTATAATCATTTGCTCGTCCAACAAAAGATCGTGATGAATTATAAAACGCAATACAACTTCACAATCAACAGCTTACTATTATTATTATCCAAAGTTATCAACCGACATCCGTATTGATGAAAACTGTCGAAGGATCACCACGATCGCAAGATTGGCGTGACAAAGTAGTTAATCGAATGTCCGCGACAATAAAACAAAATATGCAACCACAGGCCAAGACGTGCCGGCGTAAATCGCAAACATTTTTCCCGCAACCCTACGGGGCCGCGTGAATCGGACGAATCGAGTCGGTCAAATTAATCGCGCGTTAACAATACGAGTGTAAATAAATCGATAATTCCATTTAAACAACACCGTGCACCCTCCAACGGCCGGGTCACGGCTGCGCTATAAATTATGCCCATTGGCATGCCGCCAATGATACAAATTATCGATCGCATCTAAATTCAAAATATATCAGCAGTTTACCGACGCGCGGCTGAAGTTTACTTTAAAATCGCGGCCGTGCCGCGGCTACGAATGAACGCGAACGTGCTAGCTTTTCGGGTAAACGGATCTCGTGTTCGCGGCGACGGAAAGCACGTTTAAATACATTGCATTAACGGCGCGTCGGATCGCGCCGCGTCATTTTCCGACGAGTTTGTGATTTTGTACGAGCTGAACGAAAATATGGTCGGCGGCGACGTTTCGCGTAAACGCTCGACTCGAACGCGGTTCATTCGAACTGAAAATCTACTTAACCCGTTGGCCGTGTACCGCCGCTCGTTGTCGGTAGAAAAATGTCGAAAGGATTTAATCTTCGCGCGGAACGCCGAGTAAAAAGGGGTGAGCGGCTGGAGAATATCTTATTCGTAATGAAAACCGGTGGGTGAAACTCGCGGAATTTGTTGGGCATCCACGAAACGTTCCCACATCGATATTAGAAATATTGTCAACCTATAATACCGCCAGTGAATATCGATCGTTCGGGGATGAAAAACCTTCTTCCTTTTTTTTTCCTCTCCCTCCCGTATCGTACGGCGAATAGTTGCTTACAGAGTATTGCAAAAGTCCCAAAGGAGTACAAAATAGTTGCATACAAATAGAAGTTCTATTTCTGATTCCTGTGACGCTATTGTGAGTCGTTCGCCGCGAACTACAAACGCCATATCTATGTCATGTGGTAAACTCTGTTCGAATGGTTCGGTAAATAAGCGGCTTTATTCTGAAAAGTCTCGCTTCGGAATTAAGATCACCCTTTGACGACTCGCTGCCGTACGCGTGTATCCGTGAAGTTGAAATAAAAAAAACAAAACAGAAAGAAACGAAACGTTTGACGCCGGTACACCATCGCGTACGTTCACGACGAGAAAGAACTAGTAAGTAGTAATGAACTGGTAAATAATGCCCGTTCGTCTGCCTCCTTGCATTCTCGTCACCGCGGCCACGCCATTTGGAAAGATGTATTTTGCAATTTTCGTGCGACGGCGGGAGTGGTTTATTCGATTCTTCCGCGTACGGGATTTCATTGAAACAGATAATCAATATAAAAGCCGTGCGGGGGGTACAGAGAGGGGACGGTTAGAGACAGATACCAGTAACAGACGAATGCATTGAAAGATTCAATAAGCCCCACGAATCCCACGGGAATGGATGCTACGTGTTCGATGTTTCTCTGCACAATCCAGGTAATTTTTCACGTAGGACAGCGGCAGCGGAACGTTGTTGCCGGTAATTTGATATAAAATCAGTTTGCTTCCGCCTTTCGCCGCACGACGCATCGTGACCTGTTCGAACGGCCATCGGGTCAGCTTCCAGGAAATCTATAATTGCCTCGAAATTTCGCGCGATTACATCTTTCGCGTGAGTCGGACGAACGGGGATCGTACGTGACTGGTATTAAAGTCCGCCTATTCGTAAATAGCACTTACCCGCCGTGGAGCGTGCAGTCGGAAGCTCTAAGTGCATTATGCAAACTCGCTGATAATACTCCGGCAACTGGATCATAGTGTGAACAGGCGAATGTCCCTGCAATTAACACCTGCTCACGCCTCCCTCAAGACTCAGCAGTCAAAATTGGAATTTCTCGAAAATATCCGTGGGCTAGGATTTGTAATTGAAATAGAAGTTAGAACCTGAGGGTGTTACGTGTTGACTCTTTCCCGTGTAAACTGATCACAACCGTGTTAAATCGACAGAGACATTAATACATGGATCAACTGCGAACGTTATTTGATTAACTGAAATCTAATTCGCGTAAAATTACGATGAAAATAATACCACTCCGTGGAGATGATTTTCGTTCACTTCTGTGGAAGGATTATTTAATTTCTTGAGGTGCATTTGTACGTCATTCGTAAAGAAAAGAGTTCGAACTTCGTTAATATCGTATTAAAGTCTGGCCACTCGAACTATCCTTTATTCAAGAAAGGTGAGTGGCGTCCAACGCGCAAGAAGCAGAAAAACAGTAAAGAAAAGTAATGAACGATATCGGAGATTCTTACCTCAGCGATTCTCTTGCTTGGCGAATTTCCTTTTGTAAATTATAGAGCCGCCCGTAAGTACTGATTCCCACGATTGAGGGAGCTCTCAGAATTCTGACGCTTTTACTTTGCAATCAAAAATACTCAGCCTCGCTGGAAAAATAAACCGAGCACGAGTCGGCGATGAAAGGCTTTCAATAGGAGGCACTAGACATATTGTTGCCGAATGAATGAAATTTAAGGGAATATCGTTCGTAAATAGAAAACTCGCCCAAAGCCGGCTGAGAACGTCCCTCTCTGATGTACAAACACAAGAAAGGTTTCTCGCAGGCTTGAACTTTTCATACAACGCGCTATATTATAAAACGAATTTGTCCGCCGAATCGCTCGAGCACAGATTATATCAGTCTCTCGTTAACATTCATCAAGACGGTGACACCGCTGCGATTTATTCAAATTCTTACGCTTCAGCTTGTCTAAATGGGTCCTTCAATTTCGCCGAAGTGAAATCGCGCCCCTCCAACATACTTCTCGCTGTATTCAGAGGCGCGAACAGAAAATGGTTACAGAGGATCTCCGATTCAAGATTCTTACGATCATTGCAAGATATCCGGGCAGTAGGACGGCGAGAGCTCGGTCGGGAGAATATTTAAACAGAAGCTTTTCTCCACCCGCTTTCCCCCGACTTCTACGGGCCCGCTCGAGCAAGCATTTCAATGGGGCAAGTCCGTGCCCGGCGGCGTCTCAATTCGCCGCCAACGGGATTTTATTCAATTTGTCCGTGTCCAAATTCGGAAAGCCCGAGCTTCCTTAGCAGGGTGGGAGCACGCGTGGCTTGCAAGCCGTGTAATAAGTGGCGGCAGCTTCGCTTCGTTCGCATCGCCCTCCATAACGAGTTTCTCGCTTGGGCTGCTAATTATATTTACTGTGCACGCGGCGTACGCCGCGACGTTCGAGGTGAATAACGTACAGGTGGTGGCCAGGTAACCGGTGGAAATACGAGCGGCTGGGGGAAAGTATAACGAACCAGCTGAAACAGCGACCGAAAGCTTATCGCAGTTGCCGCACATCCGGCCGTTGCGTTGCTAATTTTAAGAAGGCCTGATTAACGGGCCCGCGTCAGACCTCTGTTGGAACGAAATACCAGTTAAGTCGATTAACACCGCGGCTGTACCGGGAAACGCGATTAATAACACGCGAACTTTCCGACCCCCGTGCCAATTACGAAATTCAGGTAGCAGTGAGAAATGCAGCGAGACAGGAATCTCCAAAGGGCCGGAGGGTGGGGGAGGGGACAGGGACTGGGGGAGAATTCGTTCAAGTATTCGTGGAACGAAATTCTGGAGTTCGTATCCCCCTTTGGCTACGAAATTTCTGCTGCGTCAAGCTAAGATTCGACATACACGTATTTCTACGCGCGGGTTCCACCGTTTGCGAATACAGTGTGCGCCTGAAATTATTGTGAATACTGCGGGACTTCGATTTCTTCCCGTGCGGGTCTAGTTCGGTTGTTGGGTCTATTCATTAGTAGACGCAGTGTTGCGAATTCAATCGTGCGTTTGGGAAATACGGATAAGCGGTATTGCTGAGAATAATTTGAATTGCCGAGAGGTAAATTGCATACCTTTGGTTCCTTTGAACGAGGCGAATCATTTTCGTCCCGATAAAATAATACTTATTTACCTGAGACGGACGGCACGTGTCAGTTAAACTGTTTCGTCGCTGTTTACCCCAAGACTATTGTTGCCCGCGGATGACGCACATTGCCGTAAAATCTCGTTTAAATAATATAACGCGGCGGAACTCGTGACTTCTCTACACCAAGAAAAATAAGCGTCCCACCGTGGGGATCTGTTTGTCCATCAGTTACACTCGTCAATATTTAACAAGCCGGCGTGCCTGGCCGTTGTTTTTGTCTACACGCAAGCCTTTCACGACTTTACGTAGACAGAAAGCTGCGAATAAAAGGGCCCCTTTGTTTTCGATTCGCAGTCGACCGGCGCAGGCAAGTTTCCATGTACACGGCAGCGGCCTCATTTTCCCTCCATCGCATCGGCGTAATCAGCGTGGGTCCCACGAATATGTACTCCACGAGCCGCGCGAGACCGGCGCTTGAATGGAGGGAAAAAAAAAAAAAAACTAGTCCAAGGCACGTACGACCGGTTTGGATCGCGAACTTTTAATTAGAGGCGGGAGAGAAAAAAAAAGAGAGAAGAAGAAGGGTAGCGGGGGCGTCAGCGAAAAGTGGGCTGACCGAGTGTCTCCCCGGGTGAAACTTCGTTGCTCGTTTCTTCGTGCCACGTTTGACGGAAATCACGCGGCCTGGCGTCGAGGAATTCTTCCGCTGGAAAACGTCACGCCATTCTTCCCTTTTCTAGCTTTTCATTAGCCACGACGACGCCCCTGCGACGACTGATCCCATAGCGGGTGAACTTAACGAGCGATTCTCTCGCGCTTCCCTCTATCACGCCGCAGCTCGAAGATCCCGAAGAAATAATACGGAGATCTCCGGGATGGACCCGTTTCGTGAGCACTCGAAATGAGGCGTGATTGGAATTTCTGCGGAAATTTCCGGAACGAGTTGAAAGCGGGATTTGGTTCTTATTGCTTGGCCACCCTTAGAGTCGTTCCCGATCTAATTAAATAGATTAGGTATTATACGCGGTATTTGTTGGGATAATGAGAGCTTTACCTTTTTCTCCTGGTTTCCGATCGAGAGTTCTGTTCTTCCTGCGCGCGAACCGAACGTCGCCGGCTTCTACAATGCAAGCGGCGAATATTCAGTTTCGAATATTTTCATTCTTAATTTTTAAAGAGTTCGCCGATGTCGCGTTTCGTAACGCACTGTTTAATGACGAATACCTGTAAGCTGTTTTAATATTATGACTGCAAAATTGCCGCAGGAACATGATAGCTCGGGGAGAGCGATAAATAAATTCAACGTCATAGATGTTTGTAGTACCGCGTGTACATACGACAGATTTATGAAGTTCATTCGTTTTCCACGATGGTTTGGGCGAATATAATTTGTGATCGTATTTTCGACGCAGCGTCATAAGGAAATTGATTTTTTTTTTTTAATAAAACGAAACGCGAGATAGTGACGTGCCGGATAAATGGTCGATTTAATTATCGCCGTGACGGTTCTTTCCTGAATGAGCAAAGCGAATTTGTCGAATTGGCGTGCCACTTCGAAAGCAGCGGAATAAAGTATCGTCGGATAAATAACGATCGGTACTCGGTGAGCATCGGGCATGCAGTTCTGCTGAACGGAACTTACAGCATGTTCCAATTAACTTTTTATTCGATTCCTTTTCATTTCCCAAACCGTGTTTCACGCGTGGAATCCTGCGTGTGTATGCCGTGTGTTCATATATTATGATCGTCACTCGACAATTCCCTTGACTGTCCGCGCAATGAAACTTGAAAATTGGGAAACCCGAAATGTTCAACGACGCGAGCCATTTTTCTTTCTCACCCCCTCCCCGAATGGTGTCATCGATCGCAGTTTACGAATGCATTGAATATTTCGACGAAAACGTTGAAAAAAGGTTCCCAGAAATGACGCTCCCAACCTTCCCGCTAATTATCACTCGCTTCTAACGGAGAACTTTTTACGCGTGATGGCAGAATGGTTGGGTATCTATTTGTCCGTAATGAGCGTTTCGATTTTCCGTCAGAATGCCTCTAAAAGGAGGTAATAAAACGGCTTTTTTTTATGACGTGCACACCAGCCGCTGAAGTTTTTCTACCTAGATGTTGCATCTACAACGAGCAAACCTCCGCCCTCCTTGAAATTACTCCTGAAACTATTGCCCGAGTTCCACCTTCATAACTTCAACTATAAGCATTTTAATTAATGTTCGTTAAAGAAGAAACTAATACTTCGACGCGGGAAAAGGAATGAATAAAGCGAAGGAGGATTGAAACTGGAGGGAGGTACGTGTTTATCGCTTCCCTGCGATCGTGTTACCTATCATCGATACAATATGATACAAACAGGCTGATGATACAGTCAGTCTGTCGATAATTAAAATAATTAGCAATTATATCCAAGGAGCACGGTAGCTGCAACTTTCATCAAATTAAATAGAAATGTTTTCGATTGCGAATTGAAATAAGGAAGTAAATATTATTGCTTTCTTTATTTGAATATAAATTTCTATTTTTCCCAAGCGTAATGATAGTTTTGCAAACTTTTATGGATGAACAGGGAACTTTGTGAAAGTGTACTTTCTGATAGTATTGAATTAGCTGCAGTTTGCCGCGTATACAGAACGATTAGTAACAATATAAATCCGCGAAATTTATTTTTCTTCCTCTCTTTTAAAGCAACAGCGTACCAGTTAAAGTTACCGATACAATTCGTACACGGAATATCAGATACATTTATATCAGAGAAATATTTCACTGCTAACGCTTGGGAGCGTTTCTGTCTGACCAATGACGGCGCGTTCCACTTAACCCGTCAGGATCCCAGAAAGCATCTTACGATTTCGCCCAATACTTTGCACAAAGTGTCAAAACGTTTCGTGTCACGGAAATATGTACAACTCCATAAGAACTTCGCGCTAATCGTTCGGTCGACTTTGTTGCAAGAACAAAAAATTAATAACTAAAATATGGGGAGAATTTCTGCGTCCACGATTGTTTTCAAACAAAAGAGGCAAACGTTGTATTAAAATTCAGACGTGCATGCCAAGTGCGATGTTTGTGTAAAATTCAATAATCGAGGTACGTGCCACGCGGAATTATATTTTTAATTTCGGCTTTCGCAAGTTTCTCTAAATTCCAATGACCAAGCCGTAAAAGGGCGCACGTTCAACACAAACATGCACGGTTTCACGTTTTAAATGAAATTCGAGCAGTTCGGCCAAGTCACGTAATCCAGGAACGTAGTGCCTGCACATCTGAATACAGTTTCGTGAAATTACGATAAAGTCGAGCGACGGGCCTGTCGATAGATTTTCTCCAATTAAAAGGACTCGTAGATGAAAAGGGAATTTCGTGGAATACCAGCCGATTGTTGAATGCCTTCGACGCGTATGCATTCCACGTTGAAGCACGGACCGAATATTTGGACCACAATTCGAAGTATTAGCCGGCGAACTTTCGAATAATTAATCGCTCGAAAATTTCGCCTTCCCTTGGCTCACCACGTCTGAATACTGAACCCATGATTAATCTTATTGCCGTGACGCGATCGATGAAACATCGGGGAGGGGAAACCCCGTCTGTATTCGTGCACTTCATTTTTTACGCGTTCCACTTTAAAAAGCTCATTTCTAACCGAACAGAATGATCTACGACTCTTTCAAAGTAATTATTTTAACGAGGAACTCTAGATTCAATCACGGTGTTTTTACGTAATACGCGGCTTCGATGCTACCATCGGATGCAACGAGATCCTTAGTATACGGAGGTCGTACGTCTCCGTTCCAAATTTCTTCGACACCGTCGCGCACGTATGACCCTACGTATGACCGTTTGAGGAGATAGGGGCGGTATATTGAACGACTGCACGTTTTACGTAACGTGTGATAACTATTTTAATTTCTATTAACAAATGAATGATAACAAATGAAGATATAAAACGGATCGTACAGTCGTGTTTAGTATACTGTACAGAGAACAATTTGTGGGAAGATAATGTTTCCGGTTTGATTTGAAGTAGGAGAGGATTACGGTTTTCCTGCTTCTGAGCGAAGACAGATTAAGGAGTAAGAAGATGATACTTTGACTTGCACTTTTGAGAAGAAGACAAACACTTGAAGAAGGAGAGGATATTGCTTTTCCTTTTAAGTGCGCTGGGTAGGATCCTGTCTTCGACTGTCCTAGACCGTCTTAGACTGACTTCCTCGTCGAATGTACTCCAGCACATCGACTCTGAAGTGTGTTTTAGGCACGCTGATTGGACATTAGGAAAAATGACTAATTTCCAATCAGCGTGTTTTCAAGGTGTGGTCGCACCCTTCCTTAGAGCCCGAAGAGTGTTTCCTGAAGGGAGGGGGTGCGTCCTTAAACGTTGCAGATTATTTGGCAACGCCACGGAATTTCCATCGGGGTCCTAGAGCTTCACCTGGTCAGGGCTGCTGGATACCAGCTGCGAGGCCCTTGTGGAAACTCACGTTTACGACGCATGCAATTAACTGTTGAGGTCGTATATGCGTAATTTCGTATACCTCGACGGATTATAGAATAAAACGGCTTCCTCAAAAACAGTTCTATTACTTGCGCGTCATAAACGCCCTAACAATCTGCACGTCGAAGGTTGTTCTTTGTGCCGATTGCTAGCCGTATTTATATAATCCGGCACAAAATGCTCTTCAGCCGTGGAATGAGGAAGGTGCACCAATTTTGAACATCTGTTTAAGATGCGAATTACAAATCGCATATTGGGAGAACACCGAGAACCAGTGAAATTTCCATAATAATTAAGCTCGTACAGTAGAGAGGGGTTAACAGGGTATCCTGGCCCCGTCGCTGCGAAATTGATCGCATAAATTGTAACGAAGGCAACTTGTTTCGCGTATAATAAGCGATGTGAATGCTTTATGAACGGGTGGATGGATCAAGAGAAACAGGAGGCACTTCCTTGTTTGACGAGGCAGACTGCAAAGGCACTGTGATTCCAGCTCATCAAGGGAATTCCTTTGAATTTGCGCGTACGTGGAAGATACATGAAATACAAATTAATTTCCACAGTTTCAGATGCCTACGAACTTGGACAAACCAATCAAGGCGGCATACGCCACCCGTAAAGCCTATATGTAGTTAATTATCTTTCCTCAAATCTGACACAAACTACAAACAGAAGGTTTACCAGAACACGGTTCGTTTCCTTTCAACTCAAGGGACGTCCATTGAATACAGTTTATTATTTCGCCAAATTCGTTTACCGACGAAACAACTTCTAACGCAACTTTTCCTTCTGCCCTCGTTAACAGGGACGCGGAATAAAATTTACAGACGCATTGCCCGCGTATTCGATGAACTGCGAACAGCTCTCGAAACTGCCGCAACGGCTGCGAACGTAGACAAACAACGGGGAGGAAAGTATCGATTGAAACCGATCACGACATCGGTTGAGATCCGCATGATACGGCAAGCAGTGAAACGACCACGTAAACGCTTTTCCCCGATTCATCTCGTCGTAAAGTATAGAATACAAAGGCGCCCGTGTAGAGTAGACGACCAGTTTTTCGTCGTTGTTTCGGCCGCAACGCGGTTAATCTGTCCAAACAGTTGTGCTGAATTATTGGTATCCGTCGAATCGCCCCCGCCGTTCCCTCGACGAGAGCTGTGGAAAAAATAACACAATTTTCCGAGCACGACGCGTCACGGGCCGCGAAACGTGGATCGGAGATGGGTGAATCGAAAATCGTTGCAGAGTTTATTGGAGCTTTAAGATGATTATAACAAACGTTTTACATAAAACAAAATAAAGGCGAAAATTCGAAAAAGAGGCGTCGACAATTCACCGCAGTCACGTTGCAGTTCTCGATAAACCGTGTTATAACGGATAAACAGATTTTCGATCCACGCAGTAATAACAGAATAATCTGACCGGATAGCGTTTCGCTGCTCACCCTGTATAGCCCAAACTCTTTCGACCTTTACCCGTGTTGTTCATCAGCAACCGAGGCGAATGTTTCCTTTCGAGAGAAGAGATCGAGCTAGACTTCCTGATACACGGATGCATGCAGAAATTTAAGATTACCCTCTATTACGCTAGATATAAACGACAGCTGATTAAACATATCTCGTTCGATGCGCCCGCGTGCTAGCTGCGCCAGGGTTGCAATGAATTAAAGTACAAATAAATCTTATCGCGCTGCAGTCGGGGTTAATTCTGGAAAACGAAGTCTGCCGGCGGCACTTCCACTCGACCGAGGCCCCCCTCCTTTGAACTTGTTTCAAACTTATGTTTAAAGTTTGAGAGGATAGTTTAAGTACGGTACAGCAGCCGGTAAGGAGCTGTGATTGTGTGAACTTGAATTTCGTGCGTCTCCATCGGACGAGGCCCGCCTCTTCTCTGCATACCGAGAGCGGCGAAGCTTAAAACATTCCATCGTGCCAACGACTGCTCAATGGATTGGTTACAGCTGATCCGTTCGAGTTTATTGTCGCTCGATGTATTGTATAATTACACATGAATGACGGAAAGGTGCCCAACACACATGCGAAATCTCTTTACTCCACTCTCAATGGTGGTAAGTTTTCAAATGAAATTCTAGAAAAGGCAAACTCCGTCGCATCGTCCTGAAACGAGCCACACGAAATCGAGAAAATTCCGTTTCAATCGATGACGTGCATTATATTTTTATCGCGCGAGAAGCATTCGAACTTCCCGTACGTAGGATTGCGAGCCAGCAAACTTTTTAAACACCTGCGAACAGTTATTAATACAAGTTCGATATTTTCGTGCCCGAACGCCAACGGTGGCCGGTCGGATATCGCGTGCGAATACGTAAAAATGATCGCACCGATGGCCAACGCGACCTGAACACGTAACCCGCGGGCCGTTTAATTCACGCCCAGTCACGATTTAAACTCGCGGGGGTTAATCTTCTGGAATGCCCGACAGCGTTATATCCGAGTGAAATACTGCCGGCGCGAAGCGAAAGAAATTCGTTAAACGCGAAGTTGAAATTACATCAAGGTTACCAGAAACGGGTCGCCGGAAACGTCTGGAGGCGAAAATATGCGGGTTCCCCCTGCCCACCTCTGCCGATCCTTTGGCCGTTTCAACTTGAGAGCATTTCACAAAGCGCTCGCGGATTTCCAGAACTCAAATACGGGAGGACGGTTCATCTCGCGCCAGGGTCTCGAATTGCCTCGTCGAATACGACCCACCGAATATTATGTGCGAATTTAATCGCGTACTTTCCTTTTCTCTCTCGTTAAGCCAATGCGAGCGAAAAACCCCTGAAATGGAACACGTAGGAACAACGGATTCGCCGCGTCCCGGGGTCACATTAGGCAGAAGGTAACTTCGGAGAGGTGCGAACGCGACACTGTTACTTCAGCTAACCAATTTGCTCCCGCGACACGGTTGTTCCGTCCCTGCTTGCCTCGCGAGCATTAATTGTTCAACTTGTTGCTCACTTATGTATGCCGCTTCACCTTTTTCGAGTATGCAACCCTAGCAAGGAAGGGTGGGGAGGAGGAGGAGGAGGAGGAGGAGGAAGAAGAGTAGAGTGGCAAGGACCAGGAAGGTAAAAGCACACGGTGGTATAGTTACAAGACTTTTACATTGCCCCGGGGGAAATTGCCATGGTAATTCCATATTCTTCGCCGGGCTGGTTCTCTGAAGCAAAAATTAACATTCGACCCGCCTGCTGGTAACGTGGAGCGACTAAAAGTTTCGCGTTTTCGTTGCCACGCGAGGCTCACGCGTGGCTTGCAATTTCGCGAATAATATCGCCGGGTCTAATCATGTTTCAGATATATGCATATGATGCAATTTCGTAAATGCGCCCTGCCACGAACGATAAGGGATTAAATTGTGGCGGGTGCCGTCAGTGAAAAATGTGACCTGAAGAATTTTTGAAGCGGCACTTCCTTTCCGCTCGAAGGGAGGAAAGCAAGGGTTAAGGGAGAAGTGCCCTCCTTGGAATGACTTCTTCCCGCAGATATGAAGCAGAAATCACACTTCAACCGTCACGTGCTGAAAGCAATCTACAGGTGTTAACCAAAACCTCCGGTAACAAAGTGGTGGTTACGAGAAAAAGGGTGGCGCGAATAGAAGGCCAGGTGGAAACACGTACACATTCTCATGGAACAAGTGTGACTTCTAGTTAGACACAAGAGACCAGCCGACGGTTTCGCCACTCAAGTTTGGGGTCGGCGACGGAGTAAATTCTGCTTACCACCTAACCATCGCGATACTGTCTCAAAAAGGTTAAACGTTCCTTTATAAAGGCTTTGCGGGACACGTCTCGCGGACGTCGTTAATATAAATCATACTGCAGGAGTTTGCGCCACGACGGATCCTGAAACTCATTAATCATCGCAGCACATTACATCATTCTTCCACTTGAGCTGTACGAAACAATTACATTCAGAAAATTCTTGTGAATTTGTGCCGTTCGTTTGAAATTGCGAATTCGTAAAATGTTAAATTGAAATAAACAAAATTATGAACCTTTTCAAATGGGAGTCAACAGCGGAGAACAAATGAAATCGCAATTAAAGTGAAATAATTCTGTATAAAAATATGCCGAACGAAACGAGTTGAAGGATATTTCTTGTGAACGTTCCCCTACACCGAAAGTTGCGGAGGAAGTAGTTACCTTCTTAAGTTAACTTTGGGGAAACTGTAGAAACAGGTTTGGGAAAAGCTGAAGTAAATTTTTGATCGCCGGGAATTAAAGTTTTACAAAGAAGAAGCAGAGGTGCACGGTAAAGGGGCATTCTTCTTAATCGTGCGTGTACAACCCTCTCCACCCCGTGGTAATATAATTTAATGGTAAATAAGATGGTCGTGCTTGAACGAACTCGCGATTCCCAACGATGAAATCGACTCTCCCAAATGTAATTCGTAATGGTCTACTATTGTGCATTACTGGCAAACGCTCCCTGCATTTCCTAACTTCCAAAACCCATTAAAACTGTAAATCAGTTGGCATTCCTCTGTATCCGGTGACCAGAACTTGAGACATGTAATGCAGAAGGTTCGCGGAACTAACTTCCTATATCTGTACAATAAATTGAAATTCAAATCTACACAGGTACACGTGCACATGCATTCGCATGCAAACGTGATTTACGTGGGGCGCGTGGCTAGAATTTACTCCGTTTTACAAATTTCTACGATTCAATGTCTGTTTTGCTAGCACCTGTTTCGATCTTGCCCAAAATCTCATGTCATCTACGCTAAGTCTTTCTAAAAAATCGAAAATTCTCGCGTCTCAATGGAGGACGTTTCACGTTCCAGATTTATTCGTTTTGGAATCTATAGAACACAGGCATTGTTCTGATATTCAATGCAGTTCTTCCAAACTATTTTGATCGCAGAACTACTGCTTATTTCGAAGATTATATTTTCATCGTTAATTATACAGTTTACACACACTTCTCGTTCAATGTTGAAGCAATTACATCGAGTTTCGAAAATACAAGTAGCTAAATTCGAAGTTAAATTTATATGAAATTTTGACTAATCACTCGATGCCCCTTCTAAGGTTTCCTTTATATGCGTTTAATTTTCCACCGTGAATAAAATGCTTGTTTCTGAGCTTATATTTTTTCCAACGGTAACGTTGAAACATAACGAAACTCTCATTCCTCTCCTCGCTATTATTTTAATTCTTCGTAATCCCTGTTGCCGGCATCAAGGAAAGATAAAAAGGGATTCAGAGGGAAATTAAAAACGTTAATTTACAATTGCTCCGTATTCACGCTGGTTAATTTACACGATTAATATATCATTACCGAATATAAGGAGAACTAAATATCTTATCCGCTGTCGATTATCGGAAGGACGTTACCACACAACACGCACAATGACAGTGTCTGAAATGCAGTTCACCGGCTCTCTGGGACTAATTAGAACACCTTAATCGATTTTCAAGTCAGAATTGCTCCGATTAGAATCTGACATGCTGCTATAATTCCTATCCAAAAAATTTATCCAAAAAATATCTGACAACGAAAGATCATCTCTATCCGAAGTGCTCTATCCAAATATTACTCAAGTAACCTCCTGATCTGTACAAATGATTAACATTCTATTGCTATTCCCAATTAGTAGTACAAGGGTGGCGTGAGTGGCAGGATGTAATTGGCGTGTTGGCTATAGTTTATTAAACCCACACCGCACTATGTGCCACGGAAATGTCTATATTCCAACACCGCAATACGTGCTACGCAAATTGATATCTACGCTTCGAACGTCCACACAAATCTTGCCTTACATGTATCCCATTCATTCCGAAACCTTCCTAAACTCCGGACTTTTCAGTCGGACACACGACACTCCTGTACACCGAACGAACTGTCCCAACATTCGCTCGCGTCACATATACAGCACGCATATCGCGCGCACAGGCTCACAGTCATCCCGCAGTAGTAAAATCAATGAAGCATTCCGAAATCAGTACGTTCCATGAGATATTGAAGATACGCTGCTTCGAACGCATCTAGATGGACGCCATCTAAATTCTTACGCACTGGTTGTATGAACGGGGTGTTGAAAGTAGTCCCACAATAATCGAAGACAGACTGCTCTCCAACAGAATGGAGGTCACTTCATCCTTTGATCGCCCTGCCATCGCAGTTGAACACGCAAATTGACCACGCGACGTTACGGCATTCCCCAAATGACTACCAGGGCACGTTATGCTACTGCTTGTCTGCTACATGAATGCGCATACTACTGCAACTTCGCACCCACGACAATCTGACAAACAATGCATTGTGACCTACAAAGCTTTAAGAAGCAACCATGTGTTCCACAACGCGTGCGTGACATTTGTCAACGATCGTTAGGAATTGTTAATAAAACTCTCAGTACGTCATTTGCCCGAACGTTTTGGTCGAAATAAAGAACGGCAAAGTATCGTGAGGTATTGTAAACGTTCATGGAACGTTTGAAGCGCTGTTCGATAGAATTTTGCATTGTTTAGTGGTTTCGCGTAATTGCATGTTTAAGTCAAACAAAAGTTAACCGTAATATACCGGAAAGTATGCGAGTGCCTCTATCCTATTATTCGAATAACGTTCAGCCTTTAAAGCTGACATCTCTGGAACGTTGAACCGCTTCGTTCTTCTTCTCCTTCGCGCTCTGCGGGGCATCAAACATTTTCTCATACGGGTCCAGCACGTGAAACTATCGGGGATGAATTTATATATCGAAATAATATCGAGAGAAATATGCCCTACATGTATCGCATGTAATTCCCGGAAAGCCTTCTGAACCTTTGGAATTTTCTGGACGCATTTTCGAAGCAGAATTTTCGGATCCAAGAGGGGAATAGAAGGTCTGCGGTTCACGCAGTAAAAAGATATCCTCAGAGACGATTTCGTTACAGTATATGTATATATATGCATCATATATATATATATATATACATATATATTATTCAGGTGTACTATAACTTAGAGGCACGGTGCAGCAAAGACGAATTTGCGATTCATGTTCCCACAGGAGTTTCTGTAGATGCGAGTCGCAAATTCCTTGCAAAGTCGACTTGACGGCTTTGTCAAAGCAATGCCCATTGATTTGGAAATTACATGGCACTCTGGCTTCGTTTCTCTGCTTTAAAATTACTGGCGAGCGCTCTATCTACGAGCGAGGTCGATTGATCGCAAATGTACACGCTTTCGAGAAAATTGTAAATCCCAAGTGAAATCGAACTTCTCCCTTTCAATTTCTTCCGAGGATGATTAAATATCTATTCACCCAATGAATATCCCCGGCAGCCCTTTATTCTGTTTAAGATTAAACTAATATTAATTCCCGTTTCAACCTATCGCAATTCGTCCACCTTACTTTATAACCGAGTAACGTCGCACTCGTGAAACGTTATCATTGTTGTCGATATGCACGCGCGACTGCGATCGAAGACGGGGGCACGTCTTCGAAATCGATAGGCAATCCGATAAAATATGAATCCCACTTATCCAGAGGGATAATAATTTAGGTCACGGCGAAACGCGCAAGGAGCACACGTGTCAAGTGGCGATACCAAGATTCTCTGGTACATGTTACAGAGATTGTGGGCGGTGATTGAAATGACCGCAATGCTCTGCGGCGTTGTTCAGTTCGCCAGAACATATTCTGACCGTTCTCCCCCTGTTCCATAAAATCGGAATAATCTGAATAAGTTGCACGGAGTCGCGGACATAAATCAAACTTTCAAGTAGCCCGGGAATATCTTGCGGCATCGAGTCAAATAGCCGATAACGAAATCGTACAACAGGAAATTCCTTCTGTCGAATAAATTTCCAATATTATTGGGCAGCCAAACGAACGCGACAGTACGAACTATCGTCGGCAATCACACCCCTCGCCCTCCCCAAACAAAAGAAATAGAAGAGGTTCCACTTTTCGATTTCATTTCTGCCTCCTCCACTTTGTTTCATTTCTTACGAAAAATATCGGGCGCTATGAAATTCGAATTCGCTCGGAATTTACATCCGTTTTACTTTCTTGTTCGCGGAATATTCGCCATGATAAACACCGGGTTAAAGGATTTGAAATTTCCTATGCACGGTCGCGAATAAATTCCACGGTATTACCCCGGCATAAATAACGTTCGTTTCTCGCTTCTGCGCGACCGGAAGGCCCCTATTCATTTGCATCCGTGGCCAGAAACAGCATCGTACGGGTTCCTTCTTTGACGCTGCCAAGAAACCAGAAGAAAAAGTGCAGGAAGCGAAGTGAAAGATAAACGAGTTTCTCGTCCATCAGAGTTCTTGGCAGCCAGGGCAATTCTGAGCTATCCGTGCCACCGCGTCGTGATCGAACTTTTTTTCTGCCTCCCTCTTTCTCACCCTCTCTCTCTCTCTCTCTCTATCTCTCGTTGCTCGAAGATGGACGTGCGGTGACGTTGATGTCACCATCTCGTTAAACTACCAAAGACTTTGCCTCGGAACGCTTGAAAATTCCGAAAGACTCAGAAATTCGGGAGGGTGGTAGGTGAAGAACAAGCTAGAGCACAGTTTGGATCTTTCGACAGACAGCAAGGTAAATCCAACGTGAAACAGACGGACGACAAGGTCGTGTCAAAGGAACGTCAAAGAATGTTCGTTGGTTCTTAGCAGTTTGGCAATAACGTGCGTCACGATTTGGTATTGAACGATTAGCTCGAAATTATTAAAGCGTCATCGTTTCGTGAAATTTTGCATTTCGAGCTCAGCCAGGTGAGAAAGCCCGGGGTGTTTTGCGGTTAAATAAATTTCCTCGCATATACAAGTCACAGAGTGGAAAGAATACAGGCAAAAGAAGCCGTCCAGAAACTTCGAAATTTCGTGTTTGCTCCCCTGCGGAACCTTTGATCGCGTCTCAATTGCACATTGAACATCTTTCCTGTTTCCTGCGGGGCAATTTATTTGCGATGCAGCGAGACGTAAATTAAAGTGACCAGCAGCGTTCCGTGGATAGTGGCAACTAATTGGACGCGATGTATAAGGTCGCCGGCATTAACAGCAATAAAAACTTCTAACGAGATGGTAAATTATGCAAGGAACACAAGGTACAGCCGCGAAGATTTAGCCAGGGTTACCGGTTGGTTTCTGCCGACTCTTTAAAGGGGGTAAGAGCAAACGATCAGATCCAATTATCGAAAAACAGTTTATCTCGTGGACGACCAAAGGGATAAGCTGGAAACAGACCCTCCTCGCAGTTTTCTTCAGGATGAAACTGGACTCGAGAAACGTCCGACTGTCGTCGCGTGTGACGTTGGAAATGAAGACGAAGTGCTCGGTGTTAACTTCGTGATATACGGTGGAAGGACATGAACAAAAATCGTAAAGTAAATTAATAAAAATGAGAGAAATCGTTCTTATTCGGATGCCAGTTCGTTAATTATAATGAATAACAAATTGGGAAAGAAACCAAGAAAATGGAATCGAAGGATAATAAATAAGGGTTATTGCTGGGAAAACAATTGTATAATTGCGTTGCAGATATAAAAAAGACTCATATCCTCTTAATGTGGCAATCACGATTTTATCAAAGCATTTTTCGTGCTGCGATGCTTAAGTCAGATTAATTCTTCCTCGAATGACTTAGACTTGTCGAAAACTAAGGAACGTCTAGAACGTTTTATATATTGTCCTCTAAAAATTGATATGCTCTGTGATATGCCATTGATATGCCCTTAAAAAGAACCACCCTCCTATTTTGAATTTTGATTGCAATGATTATCTTCAGAATGAAAACATTATGAAGTAGTGTAACGTGTTTCAGTAAGAGGCCCGTGCCTAATTTTCCTAATTTTCTCAAACAACGTCAGACACGTAAAGCAGCTTAAGGTTAATTTAAATCTGGCATTACATTATCATAGACGGTAATCCTGTGGTAAACCAAATTCTAAACCAAGCTTAAGTTTTGTTCAACCATTCTATAATTCGCCTATAACAGAGAATGTTTGTCCCGATGCAATCATTCGTGTGATGCCAATTTTCGTACGAAGGAATCGAACAAGTTATCCGTTGTGTACGTCTGCAATACTATTAGTGTCCTCAATTATAGCGAATTAATACATCTGGTTTGACGCGTTTCAATGCAGAATTATTGTAATTTGAATCTATGCAGAAAACGTTTTCATTCAGCCTGCGCTCGGTTCTCGTAGTCCTCGTGTACTTAAGACATGCTAATCATTTTATCGATGCACAGGCGGGCAATAATAACAGATTTTAAATTATTAGATGCGTTATAAATCAGAAGAATTAGTTAAACAAGCAACGAATTATTTTATCAAAGTACCTCGTTACAGATTGAGGCTTCCAATTGTTTCCTGTGATTGGTGTCCTACCCAAAATCCCGTAATTCGGAATAACAAATTACTGGCGTATTCGATAAATGGTTACAAGATAATTGTCGAAGCTGGAAACCGCAAGTGAGGCTATTTTTCGCCGTTATTAATGACCGTACGAGATTTTCTTTCGGGTTTGCCGTCGATTAAGGCAAAAGGAAAGTTAACCAGCTTATTTTATTAATTGCCTCGACCTATTTGGTAATCCCGACTAAGCTCGATATATGAAGTAACGAAGAGTGAAGGCGAAGTACTTTTGTAAATGATTTTTGTGCAAAGGATTAGCCATTTCGAGTTTACTCGGATGATTTGTGCAATATTTTTGAACTGCATTTTAAAAATAGAAAGAACATATTCATTACGATTGAGAATGATGGAAAGGTAATAAGGGAGGCAGTATGCTGAACTTTGAGTAACTAAAAATAAATGTACATTTGCATTCATCAACGAATACTATGTGAATAATTAGGAAAACTATATATGCATGTTGCAGACGTATTACGGTGCTAGCAAGCATTAAATAATCAATACATTTTAGTTTTGTGCTTATACAGTATAGAAAGAAAATTGAATAAGTATTTTTTTTTTTACGAAAATGAGAGATTGTAAATATAATAGTTTTTTTTTACGAAAATGAAAGATTGTAAATATAATAGTTTTTTTTACGAAAATGAAAGATTGTAAATATAATAGTTTTTTTTTACAAAAATGAGAGATTGTAAATATAATAGTTTTTTTACGAATAGCGAGTTAAATTTTTGTCAACAAATTCATACGTCACCCTTTGTTTTTATCGGAAAAAAGAGCTCGGCTCTTTTTGATATCAGTTCCGGGGTAAATTGTATTTTGATATTATTCGTAGCCCAAGCTTGGCGCGATTTATTTATTGTATTCAATATTGCGTGGAATTATACTGAATATTCTTTTCATTTTCAGGACGAGAAAAATCAATTGCTCATCACGAATCTCTGGCTGAAATTGGTGAGTTTTTTTCATTCATGTTCTTCCACGAAATATTTATTTAATTATTTATTTATTTATTATTGATATCCGGGTTTTAACCTTCTGGTAAACAGTAAACTACAAAGAGAACAAATAGATTATACAGAAAACTCGTAAGAGGCCAGAAATCGCATAGTATTATTTCTACAAGTAGTAAGGGAAGAAGTAAAATTGAGGGAACCTAAAATCTATTGACATTAATTAAAATTCTATTTAGGTAATTGAAATGGCCGTAAATCGTCCTATGAGCTTCAGTACGTAATATTAGACGGTGTCTCGGAGATGACGGTGACGTATTTAAATAAAATTTCGATAAGATATCAGGACAGCAAGAGAAACCATTTAATATTTTTAAAGCAAAAATAAGGTCAGATACTATTCTACGACGTTCAAGAGATAAAAGGTTAAGAGAAGATAGAACAGGCGAATAGTTATGATCAAGGTGAGACATACTACAATTTAGCTTACGGGAAGCCAAACGCAAAAAATTATGTTGCACGCTTTCAAGTTTGGAGCAGAGATAGCGATGATGGGGTGACCAGACAATCGCACAATATTCTAAACGTGACTTAAAACTTTGATCGTATTAACGTTCTTGAAGTACTTAGAGACCCTGTGAATGAAGCCAAGAGTACGGAAAGCAGCACTTGATGTAACTAAGATATGCTTAGAAAATGAAAGATCTGAGGAAAAAATGACACCAAGATCGCGTATTCCCGTCACAGAATTCGAAATAATATCATTTACAGTGTAATTGTAATTTAAGAAATTTTTGCAACGCGAGAATCGGTTCGTAGAACATTTTGATATGTTAAGACAAAGTTTGTTATATTGACACCATGCTATAAGATTGTCAAGATCGTACTGAATAAGTGCCATACTGGCGAGATCCCCAATAGCACGAAGAAACTTTAAATCATCCGCATAAAGCAGAAAATATGAGTGGAGAGAGCATTCATTAATGCCATTAATGAAAAGGTTAAAAGGTTATTTAATTAAATCAAAGCACGTACGAGTTAATGGTCGCAGTACAAATTTATCAACTAATTAAAAATTAAAAACAAATTATTTACCGGCGTGCTTGAGAATTTGTATCGCGAAAAACATTGATAAAATGAAGTTTTTGATAAACACGATATATTGTGGGCGGTATATACGAAAACGAAAATGGATCAACGACGTTGGAATAATTTGAAGAGGTTACTCGATAAATTCAATTTGTATCGCTAAAAATTTCTATCGTTCGCTTGGCGTGTAGAGAAATAACAATTTTAAATGCTTAATGTCTGAAACAAATGGGGCGCACCAAAATACAGTTTTCCGATCGCAGATAGAAAATCATTTGGTTTAACTTCGATCTGCAAAAAGTAATCTACACTTTCATAAAACGGTCAATTGATTTTCGCAGATTATTTTCGTACGCAATATTTATGCGCACAGCGGGCGATCAAATTAATTCATGCACATATATTAATATATTTGCAACAGTGTTTTCCTTAATTAGTATACATTGTGACGCATATTAGTAACAAGCACCCAATTTGTGCTAGCGTCAATCATTGTCAAGTGTGGCTTGATAGTGCCGATTCATGTGCTTGTTCTCAATGATTTTCCTTTACTGCTTGATTACTATTTATTCTTGCACGGTTGAGTAACAGTGTGCACACATACGCACGACCTTTCATTTGACACAATCCGACGAGTACATTTGGAATCGTCGCCACGTGTGACGAAAGGCACAACGATAAGTTTCCTAATAAAAAAAAAGGGGCCGGTACAAGTGCCTTTTAAACTCCATTCTGTATCAAACTTCGAATGAATGGTAACTTCAAATGAGCTAACTGCTCATAATAATTATATCGCTCACTGTTCCCCGGCTGTTAATCTGAGAAATCTCGAACCCCATAAATCCGAAACGGTTGAGGCACAGTTCCCAGCGAAGCTACCTCGGATACGATTTCAAGGAACGTCTATCGATCTATAAAAAGGAGCATCATAAGGCTTTATTTTGAACTTCGAATCGTGGTCATAACAGATTCTTATCAACTGGAACTATTAATAGAGTCACAGGCAACAGGTACTACCGACAGAGTGGCTGAAGTGGCGCACCCTTATTAGGGTAGACTGCCGTAATATTTCCTTTCAGGAGGTTTCGAACCGCACTTTAAAACGCTTGTCGTTGCTCATTTCCAACGGCTTATGCCTCGTCAATCCTCGCCCTCATCCACAACCGCTATCAAGCTACTGCAAGAACGGCTTTGCGATGACCCAAATTCGTAGTTAACGATTCCGCGATGATGTTTTGCCCAATTGACAAATCGACCGATCATGCCCGACCTATGTTAACAATTAAAACGGAACAGAGGCAGTGTCGGTCGCGCGAATAGCCCGTCGTTGATTGTCGTCCAACGATACAGAAATTAATATTTGAGACGAATTAATTGGGCGAATGTTTTGAAAGTGGAACGATGATTTCGAGATCGCTGCTGGTGCATGTTGCAGTTCGAACTGAACGACAAAATTACGAACAGATTGGGTGCATGGTTAATTAAAATTGGTGGATGTAAAAATGATACCCATGGTACGATTTCGCAATGGTACCGGAAGACAGTAAATTGATAGGTGTTCACAAGATTTTGGGGACAGATCATTTTTTATTGTCTCGAGGAAGCGATAGGCTCTGTTTTATATTAAAATTTGCAAGCTATCATTGTTCGAATAATAGTTGAATTTGATTCTTAATTTGAATCGTAAGGGTTGCATCGTGTACATGTGTTCCTCTATTGAAGTACACATGTATATACGGGACTGAGAAGTATATGTTCATCGTTTTTTAACCATTCTCTGTGTATGCATCCTTGGATGTCAAGTGCAAGCAGCAAGGGAGAACCTAACGCACAGCTGCACTTGACTTGCAGCGCTGATATCTTCCTGAATATAACTCGCTGAGATATTCAACGACTTCGAGATAAGACTCGAAGATACTCAAGATATGTTTGACGTTTTCACGTATCGAAACCACGTCCTACATATTTCCTGATAGCATTTCTATCAAATACACTTGTGCTTCGGCAAAGAAAACCCGGACAATCGGGACCGAATACTATTTCGGTAAATATGTAATTCGGAAGATTTTTGACAACTGCCGCGCAAAGGATAAAGTGCAGATGCGGAAAATAACAATAAAGTGAATGCGAATATTTGCACAAAGGTTCAAAAAGAAACATAACACAATAGAAAATAATTATTAAGCACAACTGGGCGATTAATATGAAAACGACTTGTATATTTACCACTGTGTGTAAAAATTATTTGTTCTTCAATACAATTTCCGGACGACATTTAGCGAGTACAAAGCTAAGCTATTGTAATACACTTCCTTGCATTAGGCGTACAAATGCAAAGTAAAGAGTATAACTCCTTTTCATAAAAATTCCTAACGATCGTTTCACGACAGAAGTAGGATACGTATTTACACAAATAAATTAATCGTGTTTTATATTTTCTCAACTCTCGTTGAACCTATAATGTATTAACTTTCGTTACGTACGTATTTGCATAATTTTCATTGAGATCTCAGGGGAGAAAATGCAAAGGAACATAGCATATTCTTTGCTTCTCCGCTAAACCGAGGTGCGAGTAATGCATACTACAGGAACATGTACCCGGTGTCCTGTAATTTACATTACTGTCAGCTGATCGCATGTTGGTTAGTTATTAAAGACTACTGTACGTTTGAGCATACGGTCCATAATTACCTAGTTAAGAAGCTAAATACGGGTAGATGGGAGGTACCTGTTTGCACAACATACAAGAAATTCAAAGCAATCGTTAAGAATTACCAGATATTACTTCTGTTTAATCGAAACATTAAATCGCACCAATTTGACTGGCGAATAGCTACTTCAACATTTTACGAAGAACTTGCTCGGGCATTGGTTTTCATTGGACTTGCTCCGCGAGAAATTCTATCGAGGTGCACTCGTAATATTATAATTTTCATCAAGTTCTTCACCTCTTCGTAGCTCCGAGAAGGAAGTAAGGGAAAGTTCTTGGCTGTAGAATTTAAATGTAATTTACTCGGCGGCAGATACTTCGAAGTGATCCTCGAAAATTCACGAGTTTATAGTATTCGATACTCTGGAAATGTTCAAGCTTCGTTTCTGAGAAAGATGAAAAAAAGGTGGGAAAGGGGGTTAATGGTATCGCAGTCGATTATTGGACCTATTTCGAAGTGTAAGTGGAGAACTAAGCGAGAAGAATTTTGCTGACAAAAAAGATATAACTCTTCGATGGGTCTGATATTAAGGGCGAAAGAAATATCGTGCACATACTATACACGATAATTCTATCGATGCACAGTTGGCGTATATTATTATTAAGGAACATATTCCCGTTACGTTCGTACGTGCACGTTAGACATACGTTGTCAATTACACGTTGGCTATATAAACAATTACTGTAGGACCATACTTTTTCAATCTTTTCGACGTTCACGGCAGAAAAATGCTTGCTTCCTCGCACTTAAAAGTTCCATTGCTGCGATCGGGATCATAAATCACGCGAGGCAAAAACAATGCCCGTACTGCAGAGTAGAAGCTTATCAAGAACTTTAGTACGTGCTAAGCGTAAAAATTCCTATCGAATATTATGCGAAAGGGGACCATCAAATTCCTGTATCTGCAACGCACAATAAGTTCGTCAAAATACATTTTAAACATTCGACGAATTGCAATCAAGCGTTGTCCGGTGCTGCCCGCGAAAACGTGGTTGATTTAAATGGGCACACGTTGCAGGCATTTTATCGTTTCATCAAATATCACATCGCCGCAAAGTAATAGCATTTATCGAGGGGAGTTCGATCTTTTTAGCAATCGAGATGCGGCTAAGTGCAAGAGTTCGATTGGTCGGGTATTCATTACAATCGAGGGCAGTTATTCAAATGGGCAAAAACACTCGTAGACAATATACTGACACGTAATTCAATTAATATTCAAGGATGCACTGTGGTCCAATTAATATCGAATTTATCGGCTATTGAGCTCGAGGGGCTCGTCTTGTAATTTCCATCGTAATTGGAATATTAATACTACATCATCCGATTCGTCAATTTCGGCACGGAAGATTGATTATCGGATACGGCTGGCTCATTTCGGTATTTCAAAGATACCTTCCTCGTCTTTCGATTTCACATAATTTAGTTGAGTTTGCGGATGATATGATCTTCTTCCGTTATTCTCCACTTTCAGCAACTCTTTTCAATCGTGCCATACGTATCTATTTATTGCGCACGCTGCACTTTACACATCGCTAACATACGTAACACCTTAGTGGCTTTAAAACGATCTGGAATTACCGTAATACCCTTCGTGCATTGGTCAAAAGTACAGGGCAACGAACTTCGTAATGAGCAATTAAGGAAGCGGCAGATTTATTCCCATGATTCTACATTTTTATACATTTTACAAACACGGCGAACCGTTCGAAATTTCGCAATGTAATTTAAGATCCCGTTTCACTCGTAGCTTTCATATCGCGGACGTAGTCGAACAACATTATTCCCGGTGCCGTTGCAAAGATAACACGTGCGATTTGCAATTAGACGATTTCAGAATCCCGTACATATTCAAATCGTTGGCGATTTATCAGAAAATCGGCACCGCGACCTGTACCTTAATAGAAAGGATCATTTTCTCGCCCAAGCAGGCCGTCAACAGTAACAAAAAATTGAAAAAAAAAGAAAATGAAAGAAAATATCTTCCGGTCAAACTAGTTCCAGTAAGCGCCAGCCTACTTTCGCGAATTCAGAGGGGCAGAAACGTTTCGATCGGGGCATCAACGAAGTAGTTCCGGGGCCGGCTGAAGTGCATTCCCCTGACACAGTCGTAGCGGTACGTAGTTACGTGAAAATCCACGATCGCAGAAACGAACTTCTCGGTGGGGTGTAACTTCTTGGCCTCCACTAGAAAAGAGTGGAGCACGGCTCGAGTAGGCGGGAGTACTCGCGTGTCTGTGAGATTTAACGGCTCTATGGTATTATGAGCGAAGTCAGCGCTAGGCGAACTCTCTTCTCTCCTCTTCGCCGTCCCGCCTAGCCACCCTCGCTTCGTTTCGCCCTTCTGTTTAGCGTCCGTCGCGTCCCTGTTTCCGTTTCTCACCCTAGTTTGGTGCGTGCGCCTAAGAGCGGGGAGAAATGAACCGTGGCGTTGCTGGAAAGAAAACGGTGAATTCTGTACGCGCATCTGCAGATGATACAGTTGCAGATCTTTGTTCCCAACGTATACGACATTTGTTTCGAGCCTTCTGGCTCGATCGAATTGTTGGACGATTTCACGCGGGGTCAATTAATTTTTTTATAATTACGGATCGAACTGAAGGTTTAGTTTTAGTTGTTAGTTGCGAACGCAAGAAACGTTCATGTATTTTTGAAGTCTGACCCCATGAATCTTTCGCGTGCTGTATGTATGGTTTCGTTTAAGAGGAGAGTTCTGTTTAGAGTGAATTGCGCAGGGTTTCTTTTAACTCATATTATATTAGCGATGTTAATTACAGGTGTTTCTGTTTTATCTGAAATCCTGGATTTCGTTATTTCATATTGTTTCTCGCAATTGACTATTATATACTATTCTGTTCTAAAATTCAGAGTTTCGACGATAAGTGAAACACTATTGAATTCTCTTGCAATACCTTACGTATCGCAAAGGGAAAAATTATTCGAAACCCTTGCCATTTAAAATCCCCATAGCTTATATTATTGTCCGGACCACACTGGCACCAGTTGGGTTCGCATTCGCCATTCGAAATATTTATTAATCGGTCGAACTTAATTTCCAATAATCGGTGATATTATGTTAGCACATTGTTGTTTCCACATTTTTTCAAACCATGGAATCAAGTACTCTGTGTGTGTACGTCGTGTTCATAACGAATGTGCAATCATTAGTAGCAACTAACAGCCATCAATGACAGGATGAGTAGAGTCAGAAGCACACCACGCTTTGCTTGAATCCTCGTTTGATTAGGTTCGTTAATGTACCTGCCACTGTCTGAATTGGGATGGACTGATATTCCACAGCAACCCGCAGAGGGCACTTTATCGTGTCGATATGTTATTAGCTCGGATCAGTGAACGGTCATCTTGCATACTATATAGGCGATTATGAACGTGGAACAGTTGTTATCGGAATATTATGTATTTTAATTGGCAGCACTGCGGTAATCGAAACTGTATACATTATATGGTTGACCATATTTTGCGATTTTCGTCGGACTGTTCGATAAAGTCGGAAAATCTTTTTCCCACCCCGATGTTACAGTTCAGATGAATATTATGCACAGAGGGCATTCATCTTCGCGCGGCTGTTGAAAAAAAGTTTTTAAAATAACGAAAATACCTACATTGCTGGAAGGTATGATTGTACACATTACTTTATGTACCCAATTGCAGTGCTGAACTTTTCACCTGAATAATGGATTTCGAAGTAAAATTGGGTTTCTGTGGGCATCATTAAATGTAAAATTGTGAGGCGAAATGCTGCATGGTAATATTTATTGTCAACAGAGTACGAACGGTGAATATTGAACGAGTGGAAACTCCTTTGTGCTGCTACAAAAGCAGTACATATTAAAAGAAATATTTGGCAACATTCGCATTACATTATAGTCTCCTCTGCTTTTAAAAAGTATGTATGGATGCTTCATTTGCATAAAAATTCCCTTTTTTTCTGGGGCGTTATCGTGTTTGTATACCTCAATCTAACAATTTGCATATTTGAAGCGAAAAATGTGTAAAATACACAGTGTCCATTTCAATGTATACATATTTATTTATCGTGTTCCTGTTATTCGCAATACAGCGTTAATGATAACTCGCAAATACAGTTAGAATAGAAATGGAATCGCCAGTGCGACATGACTGATTTCCTCCATTTAAAGGGGCCCATGTCTAAAGGGATTATCAGTAAATGGAGATCAAAGATAAGTTCCAGAAAGTTTTTGCCTCAGACTTTCTCTCTAAATGAAAGATTAAACCCAATTCTCAGTTCTACCGTCTGCACGACCCCTCAACATTTTAGATTTGCGATTCGTTTATCTGCAATTTTCTGATAAGATTAAGCTCAGATTTATCTTCGTTGCACAGTCAGTTGCATAACGATAACGTTAATTACGAAGTGCTCCGTTGATTACTGTTCCATTCATGAAATGATATACATAAAATGCAGAACTGCACTTTTGGATGAAAATCTATTTCTTGCATGAAAACTTTGGCACTACAATTAAGCCCTGAAAACCATATAACAAGAGTGAACTTAAAATATGATTTATTACCGAACTGATGTATTAGAAAATGACGAAAGGAAGAATGTAGATTATTCTTTTCTTTCGAGATGTCTTTTTTTAACACCCGATTGATGTATCTCGCTACTCCTGAGAGAACTCTATTAAGTAATGCACACTTAGCTCTTACGTAAAGTAAATTAAAGAAGCTTTTAGGGAAATTGAATCATGTGGTTTGCTTAATCTGTTATATTCTTAATACACAAAACCTCTCGTCCATGGTGTAGCGTGTTATTTTGATCCGTGCAATAAACGTCTGAAATTTTTTCACCGCCGCTGGAACAAGATAGACTATTGCAAAATTTCAAGCATCTTGGAAATTTCTGAATGGCGAGTCGCAGTGGAAGATAGATTTGTCGAGTGCAGAGGTATTCACCAATTTTATAATGCACAGGAGCAAACAAGCCACTGCTAATATTTATTCAGAGGAGGCATATTTGCTGCAAATGGTTTGGCATCCGCAGAGATGCGAGCAAATATTCCTTATATAGGGTGGCACTTTGGGGTAAATTCAGGTCACACAAGCAATCGAGATTGTATTAACTAGCTCTCAACGAGAATTGAGTTACGCCACGAGTTCGTGGTCTCTGATCAAAAGCCAGTGACACATTGTAAACTAAAGGTGCAAAATTTCACCCTCTTCTTCGCGAGATCACGCGAACAACCTTGGCAGTCGGTCGTTTCCAACTATCAATTTCTATCATCCGAACTGCTGAAACATTTCTCGACTTTCCAATGATTCCAATGATTCTGGCCTGGCAGATATGAAGTTTATAAAATGCGAATATTTGATACCGAAAATTAATTACTCCACTTCCATATAACCATTTACTTTTCTTTCTGTTGCGAGAATATTTATTCCACTTAAAATTCCGTTGATTCGTGATTAAATTAAATAGCGAAAAGGACGGACAAATTTTACATCAGCAATTATATCAATTAAAGCTCGTTTCGTAGTACTTCGTGTTCTAATTGATATTCGACGATCGAATATTGCACTAATAGGAATAACAGATATTAATCAATTTTTTGTTTCAAATAACGAATTGATATTTTTAAACTACGTTATATTCAACGATTAAATTCTGATCGATACGTCAATTGATCCGTGCTGGAATAAAATATATTTCTAAAATCGGTCAAGTAGTATGTATATCGGAGTAAAAAAACGAGTTTAGCGAAAAACGAAAGGCGAATAAATTGGTAGGAGTCGTCGAGAACGTGGTGGTTTCAGCATTCGACTTCAAAACTCTCGCGGTACTTACAGTTATTAATGAATATTTGTATTTATTTTCGAGCAAATAAAATTTCGAGGCGGCATAAAAGTTCGACGATTCCATGGTGATTGCCTTCGAAAATATCGGCTGTACAGGTGTTTGAATAATGAGGTGAAACGTAATTTATTGAGTAACGACGAAATCTGCCCTCGTTTCCTTTTTTCTCCAAGTAAAAGTGATGGGAGGGAAAACTTTGCAGAATGATACGCCGTCGCGAACAAGCTTCGGAATATAAGTTAAACCTTCGGTGGAAGCCATGAATTTTTCAAGAGCTCTATCGTGCATATTAAGATCTACACCGTCACACGAATTGAAATATGTTAACATTACTTGCCTAATAGTGCCCTTTCTGTCCTAGAGGCTAACGTCATCCAAATTTGCTATTGTCTGCGGCAATTCGTTCTATAATACATATATTCATTGGTACTTTGGAATTTCTTGTAAAGCTTCCTTAAACGCTTATTCATTGCACGACCGCAGGTGGGCAAAAATGAAATAAAAATGTAATTTCAAAAACGTGCAACCGCTTTGATCACCACTTGGGATATGTTGCTTCTTGTCAAAAAAAAAATCAGGCTTCATACATAAGGCTGAAATTACTTTTTCAAATGGAAATTCCACTAGTTTTCTCCGTGATGCAACGTTTTAATAGCATTGGACTGAAGTTTAAAACAACTCAATTGTGAAAGTTCGCAAAATTCGTAAGGTCTTTGTACAATAATTGTAAGTACTCGAACTTTTTTGCACATTTTTATTCGGAGGACCGTCATCGTACACTCGATAAGCGATTGAATTGTTCGTTAACTGTATGCAGGCTTTATCTTTTGTCCCCTGCTTCCCTCAATCTTCCTCGCGGACTCGTTGCCGTGATAACAATGAAGAGATTTTCAGCGCGTATCGCTTTAATTAAGCTTTGAAGAGAAAATCGCGCGATTCCCGCGAATTCGAATGGAGATTCAATGGTTTTTAATTACGACGCACGCTACTCGTTGCGGGAGGACAAAATTAAGCATCGACAGTGACTGTTTCAGTGCTAAACGATTAATCGGCGTGCATCGTGCATGCACCAGCCCGTAAAGCATAATTAAACGGATAGGGAATGAATATGTATGTTTGTGCTTATCAAGAAGCGTTGGTTAAACGATCATTTTCATGATCGATTATGCATACCGTGCGTATTTACGCTTTTCGGCCGAGCTCAGCATGCTCTAGAAATCCATGACCGCTAATTCGTTAGTTGAGGGCCGATTTCTTCATTCCGATTTCTTGCTTCACGTTTTCTGTACGTCAGGACGAGAAATATATTATAAATATAACGTATAGAATGCATATATAGGATATATTATATTTTACGACGAATGGAAGAATAATTACGATTGCTTCCACTGATGACTTCAATACGACCGTCTCGATTGATTTAGTATTTAGTAAATATAGAAATTTATGTCCACATTAATTTCCCGAAGTTCGCCAGCCCCTTTGCATCTTCAAGGGATAGAGATTATTATCATAATAATTTCCTTGAAATTCTCGACCGATTTATAATTCTTTTTAATCCGTTTGCATTTTCGCGTTGCTCGCCGTTTTATCGAAACGAATATAGAAGCTTTGTCTTTAATGCCCGAATATATTTTGCAAAATTGGCGTTTCGTTAAAGAAGAACGTGCATCGATTTCTATCGGCGACTTTCTGCACGAAAAGTCGCTTAACGATAACCCGTTCGATCGTTCACTTTATCACCGACTTCGTTACCATCCTCGGTTCGGGCTCGTGTGTCTTCTGACGAACTTCGCGGCACTGTCATAATTAGGTCACTCGACCGAGGAAATCGAGACACGACTGTGAAACCGATGATACTCCCGGGGCAAACATTTTCACGGTAATGCAGAATTTTTCACCGTGGGGAAAATAATCGATTTAGCGGAAACGATGAAACTGTTGAACGAATTTCGGCGACTTGAAGTCGTTCAATGAATACAAAATCAATTTACGCGACAGGCGTCGAGGAATTGATTCGGAACATTTCAATTCTGCTTAGGCGACGCGTTGCGAATTAATTGTCCAGCTACCAAGCAAAAGTATTCGATGCAACGTCGTACTTATGACGCGAGAATTTCTTTATCAGGAAGTGGCATAAGCTTCCGTAATCACAGCAGGAACACGGAAGTATCTCGTGTCAGATTTTCGTAAACAATCGATTCAAATTTAGCACACGCGATTAGCCATTAAACGAGCGAACGACAGCTATGTCACTTGTCGGCGATACAATTTTTCATTAAACGATCGCCTCGAATGTCGCGATTTTTCCGGAACAAATCCAATCTGAGGTGCGGAGAGGGTCGAACTATCCGAACGACTTTACATTCCAACATAATCTCCTCATCGTCTGTTCTACCGTTCCCTACGCCTCGGGTTTGGACGAACTTTGGGAAACGCTCTAATTACGTCCTTCAGCGAAGAGAATGGAGACTTAAAATTAGTTACGAAACCAGCGATCCAGTTTCCTACCGGAGGGACTGCGCAACGAAATTCTCAGGACATTTCATCCTCATTTAATATCGTCCAGTGTCGTAAATTATAGCAGCGTCGTTTTTCGCAATTACAAAGTGTCTGGTGGGAGGGAGAATCCGGCTGGCGAGCCCTTTAAAGTACGATTAAGCGTAACATCAAGCAGCTCGAACGAATTTGTAATACACCGGGTGAAATGGACCGTTGCTACTAAAGAGTTAATACTTCCAAAGGGGTAATTCGGTGGAAGGTAACGCGAAGAGTTCTCCGCGGCGAAATGCTACCAGCGGCGTTTTAAATCGCCCTCTTGGATAGGACGAAGCTGCTGGCCCCAATTCCGCACGGGGCGAATCCAAATAATCAGACCCGCGAACGTTCACGCGAAACGCTCCGCCGAACGTTCGGTTCGTCGGGCTGACGGATGTTTTAACAGCTATCCCGGCTCCGATCCGCGGCTCACCTGAATGTATTCGTTAGCGGCGTTCAACGTCTCGCGGGCAGAAATCGAAACGGGAATAACAGGTTTGATTTCGCAGCAAGCTTGCAACCGCTAGGCAGGGAACCGAGTTTCTGTGCAGGGTCTTCGATCGATAAGTTTGGAAGGCGAGCAGCACGCCGACTGCTAATCGGCCAGACGTTAAATCACGGGAAAATGCGGCACAGCCGGTTCAGTCAGGGCCCCTTGAGTCGCACAGATTTTATTGACGCCACGGGGAACCTGGCGAATCTTACGATTTCGACGTCGAACGAATCACAGGAAGAACTACAGATCAGACGAAAGGAGGGGCAATGTTCCGTGAATTTCGTGACTGCGGCTCGTCTGGGTGCTGCGTCTTTTTCCCCGAATTCCCGGAACAAATCGATCGATCGTTACGTGTCGCCGCGGTACCGAGCATTATTATCCATAACAGAAGAGGAAAGCTCTCGAAATTACGAATATTAAAACGACTGTTCCATGAATGAGCCCCCAAACCATTTAACACCTACGTTTCAGACGGGAATTATCGAATTTCGGCGCAAGTGAACGACAAACTGTCGTCGGTAAGTGTTGGTGAATTATAAAGTGTTAATTACAAAGCGAGATCGGCCGGCAAGATATCGGGAATCATTTCGTTTATCGTTCGTCTCGATCGACAAAAACGAACAGTCTCATTCAATTTCTCCCATACAGAATTTCCACATTGTCCGTAAGCAAATCACCTGTCATGTTCTTCTTATTGTATCGCGCCGGGAAATCCGTTGTATCGAACATTCCTCGATACCTTTCAACCATGCAGCTTCTCCGCCCCCTCCCCCTCCCCGACGAGTTTATCATTGGAAATAGCGTTGCCCGGAACGTAGTACGAACGTAGAAACGTTAACCATTACCATTCGTTACCATAATCTACGATCTTCTTGACCCACTGTGCGCGGCGATCCGGGGCAGAAGGTAAACGCGAGTCGGAGGACAAAGCGATACGCCGATGCGATATCGTAGATCAAGCCCCCGCTGACAAATCTGTTGATCGCATTTCCCGTACCAACGTGGGACGATCGGGATTCCCCGCATTCGAGGCGGCGACGATCGTAATTGCCAGGATTCCGCCGTTCGTCGAATTCGGCTGGGGCCCGCCGTTAAATTCGCGGCAAGATGTTCGCGCGCGCGTCAACGACGGAATCTGTGTGGCCAGCGCGGCGCGAGCGAAAGAGGACGAAAGAAACGGAGCGAGGAAGAAGAAGAGGAGGCGGCGGGGGCGAGACGAAAATTCGAGGGAGGAATTTACGATCGGATCGTTTCGCGGGGCGAAGGTCTCTCGACGGTTCTGTTTCGATTAGGTTTGCCCCGAGCGAAATCCAACGGGGTAGCTTCCATTAGCCGCCCCCTGCCCCGATAGTCTCGCGAACGGGAAAACCGGTCGGCCGTTTCGGTGAGCTCTCCGGCCGAACGGCAGCGAGACGAATGCAAAACGCTCGAGACGCTGGCCGTGTCGCGGAATCGAATCCAAAGGGGTCGCCGGACTTTGATGTTTATGAATATTGCAAGCGGCGGAGGGACGAGTGGCGAGCTATTCCAGCGGGGAGAGAATTAGAGCGAAGTTCCGAACCATCCTCGGGGGAATTGGACGCGGCGATCATTAAACTCGAGGGATTTTCGGGTGCGTCGCCGCATTTATATTGCCTGATTCGCGGCACGCGCACCTTGGATCTCGACCCCCCTTTTCTTATCGCAGCGCGGAATTCGCATGCATTCGGAAGCGTGCGGGAACATAGGCGAGACGTGGGACCGTGTAATGGTACTTTATGGGACGTTTTAACAAGAATGCACTGTCGTCGCCCTCTGCCGGGACATGAAACTTTCCACGACGGTACAATCTTCCGGATAACGTGTCTCTCTTTTTATTCGAATTAATTTTCGTTTCGCTGGGGCCTCGCTGTGTGAAATTCTCCCCCCGATGCAGATATTATTTGAGCCGCACGTTACAGCCACAACGGTTAAACACTATGGAACAAAAAGTGGGGAAAATGGATTCGATAGTGTGCATTGATTACTAGAGTCTCCTTTTAATATTGTACAGTAGTATTGTTATTATTATTGCAGAGAACATTACCCCTCCGAAAATGATTTTTATAGGCGTACGGAAATGATCGCATTGACTTTCGAATTGCTCTGTGGCCAAACAAATTTTTGTCATCTCCCGCTATTAAACCCGACAATAAGTGAATTTATTTCAAGCATAAAAGTTTCGGAGTTCGCAAAGAGCTTTGACGATAAAATTAAAAAAAAAATAAACTGCCAATGAGCGGCTGATTTGTCAGTCGCATTTACCTAAAATTGTTTAACCGTTACGCTTAACGTTGGGATCGAACGATCTTCGACGTCACGGGGGAGCTCGAGGAATTTATGTAAAGCAAAGTTGCTGGAACACGGCCCGCGCGGAAGTAGATTTCAGTTGAAGAGATTGACTAGTTGTCGAAGTGGCTTTCAATCCGCGAGATTGATCGCTTAACTTCAAAACTGGAAAACCGTTCGGGTCATGCCTCGCGAGAATACGTAGATTTCCCGCTCGGCACCGGGGGAACCGTTGGGGATGACGGGGGCGCATTCTCGTTGAACTCCGTTCGATTTTTGTTTCACGATTTCTGCCCCTTTATTCGACTGCATCTCGGGTGGTAGACGCTCTTCGAAAATTCGTTTTCGTTGTACGTCGAGCGGGCGACAAGATTGCGAGCATTTGTCTCCTTTCCATAGGAACTTAAGGCGTCTCGCCTCTCTCGCGAATAAGGAGACCCATCCTTTGTAATGCATGCCGTAAGTAAAGAATCCTACCCGGGAGAAAGAGAGAGAGAGAGAGAGGGAGAAAGGGAGGGCAATATCGCCTCTTAGACTGGTGTTATTGGATACAGAAAATAAAGGGCGAAAATAGAGTCACGAGTGCGACGAGAATTATTTGAAGACGCGCAACTACGTTTGCGGGGCACATTGATATATTGCATATTTGAAATAAAATTTCCGGACTAAACTGTCTGATGTCAATTAGTTTATTCTGTATGCATCTACGGATCTTTTGTTGCGAGCAGTGCAACGAAAAGGTAGTCGTACAAAAATTATAAGTTCGGATTGAACAGAGTGAAAGACGAGGCTGAAATTACTTTTACTGTCATTGCGTGTTTGGATAATTGGTTAGTTAATGATAGAGTACGATCTCGTATATTGCGTTCGATATCGATCGGGAGTCGGAAAACCGTGGAACGAAAGGCGGCCGATGGAACGTGTTCCTGAGTTTTAAGCGACGTTCGTCAGCCGTGGACTAATTTCATTACAGCAACCGGAACGGCGATTCTGCATGCCGGAAATTCTGTGGGCTTTCCACACGCGTGTCTGCAAATGGATATACATATAATAAACGTCGCATGCGTGCCACGTAAACCTTCGAGAACAGTGGCCGTTATTAATTATCACGCCGGTGTACTCCATCGGTGGCTAATCAATCGGGATACGGTGACTAATGGATGTGAATCCAATGGCTAACGCGAAACAGATCGGGCGTACCTGCAGATAAGTTTTAGACGGGGATGGGTGCTTACCTGAAACAGTAGAAAATCGTGGTAAAGTCTTTGAGAGCAACCGTTTTCAATGATGATGAACGTTTCAGATGCGTCGTTCATTACCGATACAAAGTATTGGTACGATGTGAGTAGATAAATGAGACGACAATTTACAATTAGCTCTCCCTTCTTTCTATGTATAATAAATGTTTGATGGGAGGAATTTGTTTCACCGTGTGAAATAGATGAACTGAACAAATGGACTGTAAGTCCACTTTTCTTTTTTCGTTTAAATGAGATATCGCATAATTTGTGATTAATTTAGTGTAAACTCTTTATTTATAACTAGCAAAAAAAACAAAAAAATGGCCTTAAACCACTTGCAAAATAAACGGTCGAAATCTTAGTTGGATATATTTTATTTTACTATTTATTTTTTTGAACCAGTCGACCGTGCTTTGTTATTTATAGAACACTGGCCCGATATTGTAATGTATGGTAGAGTGTATTCGCGAACCTTATCGTCTAGCCGTCCGCGTTTATTTCCTCCCCTGGCCAGGGAGGGATCGAAATATCGAAGGGAGGAGAGGCGTCCCGCTAGAACTTTGCAACTTGCCAAATCGCCTCGTATTCCCCGGCAAAGTCGTGCAAACTCTGGGCAAAAGTCTGGAAAATTTTCACGGAAACTCAACCGGAGAAGGTATTAGCACCCTGGAATCGACAGTACATTGCCTGGGCGAAGAGAGAAAGCAACGGAGCTACTTAACGAGCTTGAAGCTGTTGAAAGTTAGATGAAATGCATTACTCAGCCCTTTTTTTTTTAATGAAGGAAAATAGGATTTTTCTATTTTGCTCTATGAAAAAAACCGAAAGGAGATAGACTGTGAAATTATTACGATTCTTGAGGTCTTTATTGCACCCTTAAACAATTGGGAGTATAGTGTACATGCGTGTGTGGGATAAGTGAACCGAGGTGTAAATGACAAGTTAAAATTGAATTGAATAATTGCAACGATTTTGCTGCAGGAAAAGCATAATTGAAACACAGAATTCATGAAATAAATAATTCAATGCAGTAATTGGACCGTTATTAAATTCACCTCTGATCTAATATTTTGCAAATAACGAACTATTGAAAAATTGTATAGCAGAGTGCATTAGATTAATAAAGAAGATAAGGTAACGACGAACACCTTTCTCAAGAATTTTTGTTACCATTACAGGAGTGGAATGACGTGAACATGAGATGGAACACGTCGGATTACGGGGGAGTGAGAGACCTCAGGATCCCGCCACATAGACTTTGGAAACCCGACGTTCTCATGTATAACAGGTAATTTAACACTGCCACGTGCTGTTTAATATTATTAGAATAATCTGTTTTATATCGACCGTGCACCCAACTAACACTGCAGACACTATAATTACTATTGAAGTATCATTTCTTAATATTATTTTTGTACAAATGTTCGATTAACTTCGAGATACTAATTCGATGGGCGCAAACGACATTTACTAATTCCTGTTTCACACGATTATAATATCGGACCTGGAATTTTAACGTTCATTTACTGTAGAATAGAATAACGAGTTTTATATCCAAGCGAACTAAAACATAAGTGTTATGCAAGTTTTTATTTGCCCCCAATAAGGAGCAGCCTGTATTTCCGGTCATCTGACTTCGCGAAATAAAAATTCTGCGGAACGATTCTTTAGTATACACTTGACTGAAACTCCGTTGCATGTTGCTGAGCTTGACACCAAGTGTGTTTCATGAATAGGGCATTTTACATAACGCACAAGAAAGCAGAATTTACAATCAGCAGACATTTCTTATACATAAGATATTCAGGTTTATCGGAGCGTTGTTTTCGCCCAACTACTCCGTGCAAATAGATTTCGAAAACTGTGAAACGTTTTGAACTTTACGCCAATAAAACCGATTCGGTAACGTAAGCTTTGTTTCGAATAAAAATTTGCCCAGGATTTGTTTTTGATCAACCGTATATACAACGGGGGCAAGAAAAGAAAGGAAAAACAGTTAAAATTAGGATGCATTTAATTTCAAATAAATATACCGATTACGAATCGAAAAATATCATTTTGAGGCATCGAATCTCTGCTTTGCGATGTAGCCAGAAGGATGTAGTTTGTTCTGCGAAATATATTGCTGCCTTCCGTTCGTTCCATTCGTATCCGTTCCGTAAAAAATGTTAAATTCGATAAAAATGATTCAACTGTTCCCGCATGTCAACCCTGTTTTATTCGAGCCAAAACAGGGGTACGCGGTACCAATATATTAAAAAATTCTCTTCTCCACATAATGTCGGTGACGTTTCGCATATATGTATATATGTATGTATTATATGTTGATACTTGTGCCAAATTCTAGAAAGTATTTAATACCTTAGCTGCATGCCTGTGCAGAATTATCGCATGCGAATTACGTTGTGTTCATTTTGTAAGTATGCTTTAGCAATTGATCTTGCGTGTTATTGATATAAGATTAAGATTCAGATATGTGTGAATAGTTTATCCAGTTAATTGGAATGTCTACGACATTATTGATAAAACGTGCAGTGTGCAGTTGAAATTGGAGGTATACGTTCCATATAAATAACGTAAATATCATGAGTTCGTAAATTATTTTCCTATTATGCGCAATTAAGATTAGAAACATTTAATCTTGTGTAATTGGCCAGGTAGAAAGAATAATTATTTCTTCTCATCAATATTTCACTTCACCGATGTACACGCTCAAAAGCATTTAATAACATCGTACAAGCAATCTTAGAAAGAACGATTCATAGATCGCAGAATAATTCTCGAAGCGACAAGAATTCTGATTGCGAAACAAAATCAATATAAATCAATGAACAGTAGGTGGCTGAACTATAATTATCTTTACGATACACTGTTATTAATTATTCATAGAAGCAATTATTAACCGCGTCCGTAACAGTGAATACCATTTTAATTGTATCCACGTGGACCGTGCCACTATTTTCACTGCATCATTTACATGCAACCACATGTTTACGAGTTCCCAACCCATAATTACGTTCATACGCCAGAACCGATATTAACGCGTACCTACGTAATACCGTGCCAGGTCGCAGATTCACTTTTAGAAACCGTGTATGCTGCCAATCTAGTAAACCTCCGACAGAAGCTACGAAATCTGCTATGCTGCAACGCTTAAACCTACCTAAAACGAACGGGCAACAAACGTCCAATTAGTAACGTGAAATTCATCTCGCGTAATTTCAAATCGAATGTAAACCGTGTCAACGTGCCACGTGTATAGAACAAAGAATGATTTTCCCCTACTCAATTTCCTTCATTTACCTTTAACAAGTTTACCATTAAACTTTCACACGCGCGCATGCTCCTCCGGTTTGAACGAGGCACCTCACATTTACTACTTGTCCCATTGTAATTTTTCCATCTCTGTACCAATGCGCGATGGGCATTCTCGACAAGTGCAACGTCAGCCAAATGCAATAGAAATAATAGAAATTAAAGTTCCAATATCAAGGTGCCAATTCCAGAGCGTCAACCGAACATCTCCAAACTAATTACGATTGATATCGCGGTGTTCCTTCGCGTTAAATACAATTCCTCGCCGCTGTTCACCCCGTAATGCACACCGGTTAATTAAAATCCTGTTCATAGTTGTTAACGGGGCCCCTCGGCGGGGCGAAAGCTTATTTTCAAAACGTCGAGCGCTTTCCATCCCGCCGTTCGTTGTCTTTCTCCGCGGCGAACGATTAATTTTAGAACGGCATTAACAACGTGCCGCCTCCAGGTTGGACTGGTGATGGACACCGCGTATTCAAAGTGAACGCTCGCTGGCCAACTTCCGTCGTACAATTGGCCTCAAACGCAGGAACCAATATTAATCTTCGTGAGCCCGTAGCGCCGGGCTCGGTCGCGAGGTCACTCTCGAAGAAGGTGCGCGGCTGAATCGCGTCGAGGATCGATCAATTAGCCGCTTTGTCGCCTCGTCACGCCGCGTTTCTCGCGTGCTCCACTTTTCACCCGGCCAAGAAGTAGTAGATGTTCCCGTTTATTATGTTGTACTTCGCGGAGCGGCGTCGAAGCCGGGTTAGATATATGTATTAGACGAAACGTGGTAAAGGGAGGAAACGGGGCGAAATGTTGTCGCGACTTTAGATTGTCGGCTTTTATCGACACGTATCAAAGTAATCTCGGTCCCGTTTTCAAGTGGCTGTGGTCTTCTTGGGCATACAGACGCGTCGAATCGATTATTTTATTCGGTTTCGAAGGATTGCTTCGTTGAATAGATCGACATAATGTCTCGACGTCTCACTGTTTTCGGGGGCGGCGAAATCAACCCCTGTTAGATCTTTCGTTGCAGCATTGTTGAATTAAAAAGGGGGTCTGCCTTGAAAATTAGTAAAGCTTTAACGCAAGAGGGATATTCATGTATAAATATTTGTGCGTTCGAAGAATAATACAAATAATTATACTGTACTGTGGAAGATATGTTTGTATATTTCCAAATGACCGCACATTTTGCAAAGAGCATCTGCCTCGCAGCGCGATGAGGATTGCCTTTACCAATGAATGCAAGAATAACAGGCAACTTATTTCGCGTACGGAAGATAGGTACGCATATGAAACCAATGGAGTTCAAATTGGACAGACAAAACTCTCGTTGCACGGTGAATTTCATGTGAACCGTAGTAACGAAGTCGCGTTCGTCGTCCCTCTGATAATTCCGGCTGCCGTGAACGAATTGGACATGTTTTCTACTTTGAAATTAGTTCAATCCTACATGTACTGGCCGGTTACGCTGACGAGCAAACGCGATGCAATCAAACTAACATAACAATAACGAACAGCAAAGAAGAGCCGCGAGCAGAACGAAAAATATTAACCATACACACACGTAAATATCGAATAGAATTATACCATACGTAATTCATTAATGCGCCAGTGCAAATACCAGCCATGTCCAACACGCGGCCCAGTTGAAGATTTTATGCGGTCCCCTTTCAAGTCTGCAGCTACGTGTATATATATCGTGCATTTTCTTAATAATAAAATAAAAAATATATATTGCCTGTTGGTCGATTTAGCGAATACAAAGACTGTTCTCTAGTCCACATTTGTTTGCTATAGCCTCTCACTCGCGAAAACACGAAAGTCCAATTACGTTGCGCGTCAATTGCAAGTTGATATTAAATAATTAACAAATAATATGAAAAAAAAACATTCCCCGCATTAAAATTTAATTCCAGCTGCTTTTATAACTGTATCGATTATATGAAGTGAATTATACAATAAAGGAAATAAAATGCAACAGTGATAAATTTCCCTGTTTGTACGCGCTGCCCACAAGTGACCAGTGGGATCTTTCTTGGCCCCGTAAGCGATTTCAGTTGGACTTCGCTGGAGCACACGTACACGATAGGTGGTATCAAAATCTCTGGAAATAGATGTAACCAGGGTGACAGCTTTTCCTTTTTCCCACGGCAGTTTCACCTCGAACCTGTCGAGCGGGCATCGCGTTAAGGGAGGAGAAAGTTTATCGAGACAGTCAATCCGTTAAGAACGATCTAGATTCTGAACTATCAGAAGTTCCCGGTGGCTGTTACGTGGGGGAAAAGTGGGACGCCGGGCCAAGTGGGTCAGTCGCATTAAAAACAAAGCCGCCGCCACCATTTAAAGGGAATCAGGAAAAGTATCTCCCACCGCGCGGAAATTTATTGTCGGTAAACGCTTGCGGCCCCTATTGTTTTTAAGTAGGTAATGTATCGGTCGCGGGTCGGCGTCGTATTTGTCGAATTAAGAGTTTGGGTTAGGAGCCCGTTAAAACGAGCGAAACGAACCAGCAGCCGACCGCCCCTGGAATCTCTCCACGAGTGCCCGCGATTTTTGCACGTCGTCGCGGGACTTTTTGCGATTTTCCACCGCATTGTTCCCATGTAGCCGGCGTTGCCCCGCTTTGGAAGTGGTCTTGGCATCTTGGTAACTGGCAACGCTACGCCGCCTCCCTCTCGGTGTGCTTTTTATTGTTTCGATTTGCTTGCGGTAATTCGGAATTCGTGCACGTCGGTTCCTGTTCGAGGATTGCCGGCGGTGGCCTGGGGGAAAATTGAAGGCGCCCATTTGCGAGGAGACCTTAGATTCACAGATTAGTGGAACTTAATTTTATCGCCGAGGAATTAAAGCGTTCGAAGGCGAATTTGTAAAACGGTCGAGGGATTCTTCGTTAATGTAATTGTAAGGACGTTTTTCATTGCGCGATTAATTGAGGCGGATTGGAGCGCGCACGGCCGTCAATTATAGGAACGTGCCGAACGTAAAATTGCCAGGCGAAGCTGTCCCGGTTGTCCATGGTGGACGCGAAGCGATTCTCTCGCGAGGAAAATATGCGACGGTGCGAACGAGGAACGAACGAAGTTTTTCCGCAAAAACGCCACGCGATTTGCAGTGAATCCTCGTTTCGCTCAAGAGCGTATTCCCTAGCGATACACTTACGCGGTACCGTAACCTGCCGTTTGCAGGAACTGTACACGCGTAATGGATCCATTACCATAAACCGTTAAGAAAGATACTTGCGTAAGTATGGAACATCTGACAGCGTTCCATTCTCGCGGAAAAATTTCATTGCGATAGAAAATCGTCGAGAGAAATTCGTTCGCCACCGGTTACACATTTCACGCGAAAAGGCGGTTCCGTTGTAAAAGGTGGCGGTGAAACGTCAGGTTCGCGCGGCGAGCGTCGCTCTATAACTCCATTACGCGAATTGGTATTTTCATTTAAGCCGCGGTCGATGTATAAGTAAAACGGGAAATAAAATTGTCACCGTTCGGTCGGAGCAACGTGACCAAATTTCCAGCGTATTTTCGTTGAAATCGAATAGCACCGCGCACCATAGATCCGTGCATGCACACGTGGCGCACGTGCAGGCGTACGTTATCGTTCGCGGTCCGAGAATCCGCTGGCGTCGGTAATTTCGTCGGACAAATTGCCGGCCGGACGACGAGCTGCCCGTTATTAATGTTATTTGACGCGGATAACGGAGAAGAGTCGCCGCGACGATCGTTCGGTTCGTTCGGCCCGTCGAAGGGCGAACGTCGATTCGCGTCGCACGGTGGAACTTGATTCCCGGCCAATATAAACAATTCGTTTGCATAATGCCGGTGCTAATTTCCATTCGAATAATCGTCGGCTGTCGGCGACTTTTCATTCGCCGGCCAGGCCGTCCGGCAAACAAAAACGATTGTTTGCCGCGACAATATTTCTCCCCCGTATTTGGAACGCTCCCGAAATTGCACGATTCCCGTAAATTTCTCGTCCCCCGGTTAATTGCCAGCTTTTTGATCTTGGCACGGGTCGTGATTCTTTTTATCTCCACCTTGGCATCGTTTGCCCGACTTGTAACTTGCCCGGTTTTTCGTTTTTTCCTTTTCTTTTTTCTTTTGCGCCTCGACGCGAGAAACCGCTAGTGCCTTTCTGCCGTCGTCGTTTGTCACGTTTGCATGGGGCTTTACGGGGCGACGTTTCTTTGCTTCGATCGCGCGAACGTTTGCGTAATAGGGTTTTCGATTCAATTATTCGGCATTGCTCGCGCTTCTGCGCCCGTAGCGGAGAAATCTGCACACAGATACCAGGTGCCTTCAGTCACTCGGGATCAAAGGCACGGCAAACTGCTACCCCGTTTCTGCAATGAATTAACGCGCCTCGGGAAATCGTGATTGCGACGTGTTCTCACTTTAACGGGGACTTTCGAAAACGCCCGTGCGAACAATTGAGAAACATGTTACACCTGACCGTTCGTTCCATCGCGCTTTACTTAACCAGGCGACCGGTCCTAGATTTTACCGAATTAGTTTCGAATTTCGGAGCGCGACTGCGACAGTTGCACGGAGTCGGATTCTAGAAACGACAAGGGACAAACGTGCCTGGGAACGGATTCAGTCAAAACGTTTACACGGTAGCAAATCGAATTGCGCGATCAATCATTCGTTGATCCTGTTAATTGGCGACCTGCGCAGTCACGGTTAAACGATTTTCGTTCTACTTTCATTCCGCCATCTGGAATCCGCCCTTTGACGACGCTGTCTTTGTGTGCGATGCTCGGTGGGAGATTCGTTAATCAGGCCAGGGGCAGCTTCGGTAAATACGACAACAGAAGAAGGAATTAATGAGTCGCAGGTTTATTGACTTCGGGGGTTTTGTTGCGGATCTTTTTATGAAATGGCCCTTAAGTGGCGAAATCAATTTTTATTTGCACGAGTTATTTACGCGTCTCGAAGTCCGCATTTTTTCCTCGTTACCGTATAATATAAAGTGTTGCACTTTTAGCCCGAGATTGTACCGGCGATACTTTTTTGGGGCACGGACAAGAGAACGCGTAGGGTGGAAAAACGCAATCACCAGCATTTTCCGGATGAAGATTTTCCCTGATGAGACTATTACCGGCCGTTTTCCGGCCGGAACAAATGACCCTAAACACGTTAAGCTTGATTCACCTGTTCCGATCGGACAATCCAGTCGCCGCTAATCGAATTTTCGCTCGCCTGCTATGATTCACTGTTCCACGCGCTGTAATCAATTAAAGAATTATAAACGAACGCTGCGCACGGCGTGCAGCAAATATTTCTCAGGAATCCCCCGGAAATCTATTATCGTTCTCTCCCGCTAATGCTTGAACGGGGGTAATAAGAACGTTCCTGGGATATTTAAATAAAAGCACGCGAGCACGCGAACGCGGCAGCAACGAAATTCCGCGAAACGACCGTCCCGATCTGACGTGTAAATTAATCGATGCGGAAACGGATCCACCTCCCTCGTTCACGTGTTCACCGATCCAAGGCGAGCGTGATCCAATCAACGTGGTATTTAAATCGCATCTCGTTCCACGACACGGGCAAGTAACAGAGTGCAAGTGGGCTGTCTACCGGCTGGGGTTTCAGCTCGGCCGACCGACATCCGGAATCAGCAGCAACCGTGTCGGCGACTCGATATTAGGCCAGCAACGTCACCGACACTCCTCGGCTACGGGTGACACGCTGGTGCAGAGGTGCGCGTAAATGGTGTGTCCGATTATTGCGGCGAAAAGTGCCGTTTGAACCAACGAAACGATCGCTGCAACGAAAAGGTCGCGAGTTAGAAGGATCCGCCGCTTAATGCACGACAAAATGAGTTTACGTTCGCGACGAGGACGGCACGGGGTAGAATCGTTTGGCGGTGTACGGCGGGATGGACGAAGAGATCAGATATGAACGGCGGAGAGAAGAGCGAGAGAGAGAGAGGGAGAGAGTACCTCTGCTGGGAGATTCGACTGCATAGGAAACTTGGAACAGAGCCAAAGGCAATATGCATTAGCCATCGCGTATTTTGAAATTCAAGCCAAAGCAGATTAAATCCTATCCCTGGACCCCCTCTTCAGCTCATGTTGGGCCTCGTTCCCCCCGGTGCTTCCTTTAACCGTGGATGTCCTACTGTCCTGTTTGCGGATACATAATGAACACCGGTTCTGTGGCACGTCGATGTCTGAACTTTTATAGCGTTTCGATTGCCGCACTAATCGATATGTGGTCAGCGAAATCTCTGTCGGGGAGCGACAGAGAGAGAGAGAGAGAGAGAGACAGAGGGAGAGGGAGATGGGAATTTAGTTCTGCTTTGGCTGCTAATCGTCCAGCGCCTCGGTGTTTCCTCGTTTTCCCGTGTCCTGCGGTCGAAACGAAAACTTCAGCCCGACCGGGTAACATCCGAGCTGTTTATTTACCGAGACAGGTTTCTCTCTGCCGCGAGTCGCACGCTTCTTTTGTCTCTTGTTTCTTCGCTATCGTTGGGAAACGTGAACGGTTGAGATTCTTGTTTCTGTCAGGGGGGGAGTGTTCGAAATTTCGCAATTCACAACCCAGCCCTTTTCTCGTCGACAGCGACAATGGAGGAAACTGAATATACTTGGATGAATTTTTTTAAACGCCAACCCTTCATCGACGATCAAAATCTACCCCTTTCCTTACACTGGCGGTTCCAGCGATCCTCGGATGCCAACCTCCCTGAAAATCTGTCACTCGTCCCAATTCTACGCGCGAGCCCGTTAAATTCGACATAAATCGCCCGACCCATCGGTGACTGTGTCGGGCTCCCGTAAATCCTCTGTCATCGAGCATCTGGCAACGCGTGCCGTACTGTAAATAGCATTTAGTCACACGGGGGTCTGATAACGCCTGGGAGCACTTCAATTACCGTTTTCATGCGGAATGCGGCCAACCGGGGGACCAAAGGAAAGAGGCCAGGTTTCGGCTGCGAACGGGCACGGTTTATTGAGGCCTAAATCAGTTTGCCCGGGCATGGCCGCATGACTTTCCAGTAATTAGGTATCGAGAGATCGTTTCCAGGACGTTGGACAATGTATCGGTAGTTTGGCGGCGGAAAGTGCGATTCGATAGTATGCAATTCCGAATGCAAGCGGCGTCTGTCCATCGGTTATCCCAACCCACGCCGCGGCCCTTTCCATTCGACGAAGATTAAGTGGTTTTAGGGTCCCTGGGCGCGAACAGTGCCAGAGATATCCTAGATACAATCGGGCAGGTGGAATTCATTTCGTGCATCGTGCAGAATCCTATATATATACATATATGACACTGGATAAATTATTGCACATGACTGATTCAAGAACACCGTTCGCACGTGCATGCGGTGCGGACGTAGCTTGTAACTCAATGTACATTGCTAGATTGCCCCGTAATTTGGTACGTTTCGTTCCTTTTCTTAACGTAGAAACGTTAACGGGTATGGACGATTAGTTCCTTTCGAGACGACCTTTGTGTTGTACAAATTGATCGGAGAATCTACGAGACGCTAAGCTACAGTGCAATAATGGTTAAGCTTAACGGAGAGTGGGCTGAAGTTTATTGCTCTCCGCGAGCTGGAAATGGGAAATGCTCGCGGTCGGTAGGATTTAAGCAGATATTGAAAACGTATAGCTCGCGACGTATAGACGACGGCGATTCAACGGCGGGTTGGAAAACGTGGTCAATGTGCAATTTCAGATCAAACCGCGAACAGTGTTCCGTAGCGAAAGCTGCGCATAAATAACTGCGGTGTCCCGTTAAATATTTCCAACGATTATCGAAATCGCTGCTTCCACTTCATTGAATAACTCGAGAATATCGATTCCACATAGATCGAGACCATTTTATTGTCGTTCGTTCGTGTTTAAATTAATATTTACTCGCAACTGTCTTGTTCCTCTACTTCACATATTGGTCTTTCTCTTCTCCCGGTTCGCGTTGTCAATAGAAACACGCAGCGGTTTCTCTTTGTACATTTGAAGCCTTGCCTTACCATCCCTCGAACGATTCTGAACTCCTGCGGATCGAAGTGGTAAAGGAACGAACTATGAAATTACCGATCAGCGTTTCCCTTTGCGTTCGATCGGCCTCAAAGGGACGATAGTCTCGGTTCGCTGAATGGGACAGAATTTTGATGCTCCGCGTGTTCGAAATGAAACATCGGAAAGATCGAATGGTTTTCACGACCGTGGGAGGGGTTGGGGGGGGGGGAGTACGGTTAGACACGGGAGGGGAGTAGTTTGGCCGAAGGTACAAAGCGATTTTTCACTTCGAACGACGGGAAAATCTTGGCTGATACGATGAATCCGAGAACATTTTCGAGAACTATCTGGCAACGATGGCTTTGCCAAATGTCGTGCAATAATGGAGTTATATCCGCGGAGCCAGTTGCACCGGGGGAGGTCTCAGATCGACGACGGGGTCCCGGTTCAAACAGCTATTTAATTCGCAATGATGTCGTACAATGGCGCGGATCCTTTCGCGGAAACGGAAAACTCGATCGACCGATTTTCCAACGTCGCGAATGTTTCACCGTTGCGTTTGAGAGAAGTTTTCTACCGGGAGCCAAATACATATTGCGGTCCTCGGTCTGCCCCCTTCGCGTACCGTCCGCTACGAAAACGTATGCCCAATCGTTTGCTCCCTTTGTCCCATTGAGAATCCACGAGTGTCCATACCGGTCTCAACGAAATCGGCATGCTCAAATAAACTTTCGTTTCGGCTGCGCCCTCGAAATAAATTCGAATGTCCCGACAACAAATATCCTAAATATCATAGCACGCGTACATTCGAGAAACGAGGAAATCTGCAGCACAGACGGATCAAACACGATTGACCGATTGCCCTCGCGTAAACTGCACTCGTCGCCCACTTAATCCTGTTCCGTTTACGAGAACGGCTGTCCTTTTTTCCTCTGCGATCGCAAAACTCGCGGGCGATGGCACTGCACAAAGGATCCAATTGCGACCCCCTCGCCCCCTGTCGTCCCTTCTTTTTTTCCTCTATCCGTACGTATAACCCCGATCACGAACGTCTGCCCCTCTTGCCCCCGCGATTTTCCGCTCCCCCCGTGTGCGCCACGGGCACACGGCGCCATCGGAGCGCCGCTGAAAAGGGTTTGTAGGCCGATCAACCGAAACTATTTACCTGGTCGGACTTGGCCCGTACAAATACGAACGGCCCTGGGATGCAGCCGTGCATTCTAACGTGTATATGGAACGAGCGATAGCTGTCGATCGTCGAAACGACGACGGATAGGCTGCTGGCACGTCAACGGTCTGCGCGAACTTTACGAGATGAATGCATCCTGTCCTTTCGTCTTTCCTTTGTAGCGGAGGGGCCAGTGTCTTCCTTGCATCGATTGCATCGGGTTGCATCGAGTCCGGCATTTATCGAGGGACACCATCTGAAATCGCGGAAAATGGCGGAAAATGGCGGAAAATGGCGGAAAATGGCGGAAAATGTCCTCTAATCTATCCCGAGATGTCGGGATCGGGAGGAAAAATGTAAGCGAAGACGAGGGGGTCCTATCGATCGGCTGGGCCGGCCTGGCAATCGTGATATCGATTAGCCGAAAGACACGTTTCGGTCAGTTTCGTGGATCGTCCCTTTAGCCGCGGCGCAGGGGCCGGCACCCGAGCTAATTGGCTGTGCGAAAATTAAACAGCTAATTGGCTCGCCTGTCGGTGGTCACGACCGAACCGTCGTATTCGGTGCAGCGACGATCTTCCCCGGCGAATAAATAATACCGAACGATTACGACAGTCCGTGCCGTTCGTTACGGATGAACCGAATGACGGGCCACGGAGGGTGTGGAACGGCGACGCGTTTAAAATCGCGAACCCAACTCGAACCTAACGCACCCCCACTCACCCCTCCCAGCAATAATTCGACACTTAAGACCAGCCGCGAAACGAAGCGATCGTTCTAACGGCGGCGCAACGTTCGAACGTAAATCGATGCCGATTCGTCCCGCGATTCGTCGACCGTAAACACCGGCCGTGCCAGGCATCGCGCAAACAATCGCGCCGTGGGTCCGTCACCGGGGCGTGCCCCGATGGGACCTTCGTTCGCGTCGTCAAAGGGGCCCGGTCGGCCGGTTACGCGAATTTGCCATGCGGCGCAAAGAAACGTGCACGGCTCGGGGGAAGTTCGCGGCGCGGTGCGAATGGGTGGGCGAGGAAGGGCGGCTGGATGGGGTGACAAGGGTGGCGGCGGCGATGGTAGCCGTGTCGGTGGGTGTGGCAAGGCGAGCAGGGTGAGCACGAGGTGGTACAGAGAGAGGGTGGATTCAAAAAGAATGAAATAACGGATTGGGCTGCGGCCAACTGGCCGGCTTCCAACCAATCCTTAGTCGCCTGGATGCTGGAGTATATTATGTATACCATTCACCCGCCTTACATCCGTGCCCTGTGGAATTCCGCCCGACGCGTCCCATTGAAAATCATATTTCCCCGTGCGCCCATGGTCCGTGCAGAGAGCGGCACTCGGGAACGCGGCGATAGGGTTTGGACGATAATTGAGAACGAACGGTCCGCCGGTTCTCCAGGTGCCCCGCGACGCGATGTTCATTAGCGATACTTGGACGATCCTCTGCTACGTCGTCCGGGTCGTCCGGGGGTTGCGGCGGCGAATTTTCCATGCGAGCTCCTCGCAATTACGCGGATAAACAGAGGCGGAGGGGCTGCAGGGGGTGGGAGGCGGAGGAGTATTTTTCGGGCACGTCGCGACGCTCCGCGGAGGGGTGGCGAATTTGGGATCAAGGGTTGGCGAAGCGGTCGAAGGGGAGGGGGCACGGCAGGATAGAGTTCAGCGTCGCTATTTGCCGAGACGGCCCAAAGGAAGGGGGTTAACTGGTGCGTGATAAACGTAACATGCAGGTGAAATTAGGGAATATCGGCTAGTAGGTTTAGGTTTGTTTGCCGGAGCGTATGAGTTATATCTGTGATTGCGTTGCAGGATTCCGAGCGGGGTTAAACGAATTTTGGCAGCGGTTGCGTGTACAAATTTTAGGAATTACGTTCGCGATCTCGTCCGTCTGCTCGTCTGGTTTAGCAAGATATATCGTTATTTTTAATCTGTGGGTAGAAGATAGATTGGTGGATTACGTGCGGTTTGCTTCAGACATTACTCGACAATCTGAATAAATATTCCCCTTTATTCCTTGCAGATTGTTTGGTAGTAAATATTAAGAAGGAATGTTTCATCGTTGTGATTGCAGGAAAGTTTATACCATTTTTTTGTAAATAGATAACGGGTCATGTTATTTTTCACCGGCATACAATTTAGTGTAATGTGTAACGATGCGAGTAAATTATTCACTCGAAATGTAAATGTTGGGATAATAAAGTTCGATCTGATTTCTGCATTTTTGGTAGAATGATCTTCTGTTTACTTTATCTTTGTCTTATCTTATTAAATGTATCAATGGCCCCATCGATCGATATACTTTAGGGATCGTAAGCTACAAGTTTCTGAAAGCCATTTGGACGAATTGCGGGGTCTGGTCGTAAAATGCAGAAAGATAGCGAGTGAGCAATCTATCTTTTCCCCGACTTTCCGATAACTCCCGATGTGCTGCCACTGTGGCTAAATGAAGCAAGTTGAAAGGGAGAAGGAGATCAAACCTGAAAGTTAGATGGTTCCCAGTTCGGCGGTTGCCATTCCCTCTAACGATTGCTTCGGTTTAAAGCTTTAAATTACCTTCGGGCTAAACAGCGAGGAGAATTTGCCAGTAGTCGCCTCGCATGTTTTCGCGGCAAGAGAACAACTCCAATTTTGTCTCGCGTTGTGCTGTATTTCCGTTTAATTATACACCGTGTACACACACGTATCCAAACATATGTGTTAGAACAGAAAAATAAAATGACGACGAATTGTTTAATACGAAAGTTGTGGAAATACTTTCATAAATTTCGATCTTTTCTATTGCTCTTTAACGGTAATCGATACCTGTAGTGATAATCGTGACCTGTAGAACGATTGAATAACAAACAGCAATCTATATTCATTGAACAACTGACACTTGACAGTCTACAAGAGAAAGTACTTCGACGATAGTTACAAATAATTGAGCAGGGGCAATTATTTATGGATTTATTGCCTTAATAAATATCTTGTTAGACACTGAAGTTCCAAAGATGACAAAAACAATGGAGCAATTTCACGGAGGCGGATCATTCAAAGTTCTCTCAGTTGTCGTTGGCACGTGGATTGTTTCGCCACGTTCGCCGTGATTAAGTTAATGAAAGAATTATATTTGTCCGATAGAACGTTTCGCCTTGAATGCGACTTTAATTGGACCAGACGGTAGATCTGATATTTTTTCTGAAAGGCGCGTCCGTCTTCGTGTTCAAGTACAAATTTATCACCATCGATAATTTGATTTATCGCGCGGACACCTGCCTCGCAATTAGAATTTTCCGCGTCGAAACAGGCCCCCATACGCAGTTGAATTACTGGCCGCGAAATGGAGCATTGAACAGACTGCGAGACTTATTAATTTATGCCACTTGACAAGGAGATACGTGAAAGTTAACTCAATTGTCTTGGAATATTCAAATACGCGAGCAATGCCCCCCGGGGAAACACATCGTTGCTCCGATGCATAAATCGAGTTCGATTCATTTTTCACATTAGCAAGTGGGACACGAAAGTTCGACGGAATTGCGAATTCTGTAAAATGCAATCGGGTTGGTGACTTAAAATTCGGTTATTTAGGCTTGACGATTTTCAACGGGCGTTCAGAAACATTTACACGCTACAATATGTTTCACTTAAGCGCGCATTCAATTTTCGGCAGTTACGCTGAAATCGTTATCATTTCAACGTTATTAGAGGGGAAAGTATTGAATTCGCTGCGCTTCAGATTGCAGCGAACTCGATAAATCGGCGAAACGAAATTGGAAACTAGATACAGAGTAATCGAATGTTTTAATTTTCGAAAAACACCTGCACCGGGAACAAAGGATCGTCCGAGACAAAAGGGACTGGAAGAGTGAACTATTTTATATTTGGAATTCAACTAGTGAAAGAATGTATATACACAGCACTCCGCGAAATAATCACATATACATATATTTACAATAGAACCTCGATTAATCGAGTATTGATTAAATTTACTAATGATAAATGTGCAATCGTATTTATCACAATCTACAGTCGTTCATAACAAATATAACTGTACCATTCTCCATAAAATTGTTCAATATTTTGTGAAAACTGCCCCCCACGATATATCCTCAGGTATCAATTTCTTCGGCCTACCTGTATCCATAATATATGTATAATCAAAATATTGATGGACTCGAAGAACTATCGCGCGATTTATAAATTTATACCGACATTCGGACCACTGGCACGCGACACAAGTTCATTGTACTGTCTCGATGGGCGAATCGAGACCCAGAGAACAGGCCAGACGTCGTCGAAAAATCAATCCGACCGCGTTTAACGTTAACGATTGCTCGTTACAGTGCAGACGAAGGGTTCGACGGCACTTACCCGACGAACGTCGTCGTGAAGAACAATGGGACCTGCTTGTACGTACCGCCTGGCATATTCAAGAGCACTTGCAAGATAGACATTACCTGGTTCCCCTTTGACGATCAACGCTGCGAGATGAAGTTCGGTTCCTGGACATACGACGGTTTTCAGGTAAGGGGACGCAGTAGAATATAGGCCAGCCAGAATCTGTTTAATCCTCGTATTCCGTTTCTGCCGTTGCGTTTAAGAATTCCTAAGAACCGGAGCCAAGAGGTTCCGCGTATTCTGCGAGCACCTTCGCTCTCCTGGTACACCTGTACCGTCGAAACGCCAGTCGATTCAAGAGAAATAAAATATCACGCTGAGACCTTTCTACAGAATTTTGCGCTTGTTCTTTCGCAGAGTCTCAGATTCGTGAATAGTGGAGCATATTTCACGTTAAGACAGCCAATCTTATCGTATGAATTATTATTATTATTTTAAATGCTCTCTTAGCACCTTGGGAAATCTTTTGATCGTAGCACGTTTCCAGGCCACGCATTCTGTTGTTAATGTATATAATAGGCGAACGAGGACAGAATATATTTAATACTTCATCTATTAATGACTATATTTAATATTTTCATGCATTTCTATGTTTGTATTATACTATTGCCGCAACTATTCAAGATATTTTCATTTAGACACAGAACTTGCGCCACGATTGCTTGAGGATATTATAATTGGAAACTAATGATATTAAATGTTTAATTTAATTGTATAAACCGTTAATCCGACAAACGATCCAGCACAGTGTCGTCGCTTTAACGCGGAACAGATATAAATGCGGCAATGCTGCCGGGACACATTATTTTGAAAGGATTCACGAAAATTCGCGAATTGTAGGAGGTGCATTTTCGGGTAACAATAAACGTGATAACGCAGCGTGGCGTGCACAGAATTCTCAGTAATGCAGTTTCTCGCTAGCCGTTTTAGTTGGTTAATAATAATGGCCGGGCAGACTGTACGAAAAATTTTCTCTACGAAGTTCTTTTGTCTAGTATTTCTGGAAAAAGTGCAACGCGAAGAATATTCCTGGAAAATGTAAATTTTTGTTACTTCCCTCGAAATGAAATGTGTCACAGTACACCTTCACAGATACAAATAATATATATATACAGTTATATTTTTTTTATTCTCCACAACTGTAAAGTTCCAACGAAATTGTTCGTGTCCCAACAAACGTCGAGCAATTATCGTTCTCTCGATGGAAAATAGTCGGGTCGTTTGTAATCCTACGAAATTTGACAAAATTCCCAGGCGACTCGTCCGGATTCCGAAATATACGCGTTTTCTTGTATCCGTGTAAGACGCCCCGCACGACCGACCTATATTCATCCGTCGTCCGTGATCATTCGGAATAATTAAAATTGAGGATGCGAATTACACGCCGGGACGGAATTCGAGGATGCTCGAGGGTTCATTAAGGGGGACAATAAGCAGAACGAAGTAGCGAGGATGAGAATGGGGAGAGAAGCGGGGAAAGTGAAATGCACGATGCGCTATCCAAGGTTGCATTCGATTTTTATGTGAAACGCGCGACAGATCTAAAATAATATTCTCCTTCCCGACCTTATCGCTTCTTTACTCTTGGTGATATCGAACTCCTGTGCCTCTCGATTCGATGTTAACGCTCCGGACGTACATCGTCCGACGAATTTGTACCGAATGCTTCGAACAATTCCAAGGTTTATTTTCTGCGAGTTCAATCGATCCACCGAGTACCGCGACATCGAAATTGTCATATTACGTTACGCCGATCGAATCGTGAAGCTATCGCAATCACGCATCCGCATCGTAACTTGCGATATTGTTCGGTTACACGATGCCGACTGGTTCGCAGCGCGGCCGCAATAACTCGCGTGCTAATCGATCGCAATAAATTTCCAACAGTTGGACCTGCAACTGCAAGACGAGTCCGGCGGCGACATCAGCAGTTTCATCACTAACGGCGAGTGGGATCTGTTAGGTGAGTTTTTACAACCCTTACCGACAAACCCATACACCGCACCGCCGAGCAGTGTGCACGGCGTGAAAACGATGCCTGCGCGATTAGCAATTCTAAAATCCGTGGCAAGTTCTAGGGCAGGAAGGGCCACGCGATCAATCGTCTCATAGGTCGACACCAGCTGCATCTTACGGCCTCCGGCTTTATCTAATCGAGATTTTCATCGGAGCTACACGTGGTCGTAATGTTTTCGAGAGTTCGGGGCCGAAGTTTAATTAGAAGCTTGCGTCCCCGCGATAAATTAATAATTACGATCGCGAGGATATTTAATAAAATCTATTGCGCGTTGCGACGGTGCTTCCGGTAATTTGCGTCAGATTTACTATAATGCGGCGATTTTAAATCATGTTTCGCGGGCATGATAAAACGAGGAGGGGAACAGTGATGTCTGGTGTATTGATTGGCGAAAGATAAAATGTGACAAAGTATAGTATAGAATTTTGAATGCATTCGAAGAGAATAAAATCATTGGCTCACAGAGCTACATTGGCTAACACTGCAATAATCATTGCAACGTTGTCGCCAATTTCCTCGATGAATACTAAATTTTATATATGCCAGATATCAAATCTTCGGGCAGGTGATATTTGTAAGATTTCCTGTATCCTTTCCGGGACGACCGCATGCCCGAAATTTCGGTACTGCTTGATTGGTTAAACGATAGAGTGCGGTTGTTTAATAATGTATCATTAGCGCAGTTGCACGCTGAATTATTTGCTTTCATACTGCGGGATATCGCGGGATGTTTGCCCTGAATGGGGAGTTTCTTCAATGCAAGCGAATGTACGTGGCCACTTTTCTGCATGCAGCGTATTCCATGGTTGTTCGCTAATTCCGTGAAATTGTCAATAATTCAATAGCGGCGCTCGCATTGCCTTCGTTTAAATGGAAAATAAATTCGGAAGAATTCACGGACAATTGCTCGTTCAACAAATATGTGCGCATTTGGTCATTTGCATAATAAATTCAATTGAATGATTTTGTAACGAACAATGTTACAGCGACTAACATTTACGATTGTTCGCTTTCAACGTCGTTTCGACGAATCGAAACGAACTTTCTGTTCCGTTTCAAGATTCCTTGAGTACAAAAAGAACGATACATTTTTAACGTACATTTCACTACAGCGTGTATCCAATCTTTTCTATCCTTATAATTATATGTTCGGCGAAACAATGTACACAAATAGAATATACGTAGAGAAAGGAATTAATTGAATATTTATTCTGGTAACAATTTTATAGACGCGTCCAAGGGGCTGGCAGTAGTTTGTACAAAATGTAGAATAAAAACGTCGATGGGCATGCATGTAGTATACATACATTTCCGGGATACATTGGTTTAAGGTGTTGGTATGCACGTGATATACATAGAAAGCTCATGAAGTCCTTGGCAGAAATGTGTCTTAAGTGGATTCGGCTGCAGCAAAATGTGGCTGTAACTGAAGAAACACTTGGGAATAAAGTCGCCGACTCTCTTCCGGTACGTTGCTCGAAATAATTCAAGTGCATAGTGCTCGTCGCATAAAATAGTTGACTCATCGCTATCGGGCGTGGTCTTTTATTTCCGTGTGCTTCCTCGTTGCCACTGAAAACGTCAGCTCTGAATCGTTGCCATTTTTCTCCCTGTTCCGTTGCAACAGCTACGTTCGCTTCGCCGCCTCACGCACTTCGCGATCGTCAATGGGAAATGCATGGTGGTTGGAGAGGTGTGGGACACAAAAATTCAACCCTGCGACAGTTTACAAATATTTAATGGCGCACTTCATGCAGATATCAATAGCATTAGACTGCGGTACACACTGCTTTCCCGACACTCGTATCTTCGCGAATCAAGCCTACCAGTTATCAGAATCTCACATGTGTAGTTTTTATATTCAACAGACAGATCCGAAGAAGCACCCGATTTTTCGCATGTTTCTTCTCGTCTGCTCATCCTTCGAAACATAAGCATCGCAAATCATCGTGGATTTATCGTTCTAAAATCTCACGCACTGCCGCAACCAAGTTTTTGACTAGTTGAGAAAGCATAGCACTATGTAGATATCGTCATCGAAGGGATTAAATTCTCTGGAAGATTCCTCGGGGTTACTGTCGTTCTCTTATATACGACCGACAATCTTAACCCTCGAATACCGAGCTGGGGGTGGCTTCACTAATTACGAACTCCGAAAACTAATATCTTGGACATCGGTGCGACGGATAACCTTTTCGCAGTGTGATCTATTCTGAAAGATGCGCGACTGAAATACGTGAATTAAAATTGCCACGATTAAACTTTTGTTACAGGGGTGCCCGGTAAACGGAACGAAATTTATTACAATTGCTGCCCGGAACCGTATATAGATATAACGTTCGTGGTGATCATCAGAAGGCGAACACTTTACTATTTCTTCAACCTGATCGTGCCATGCGTTCTGATTGCCAGCATGGCCGTTCTGGGATTCACCTTGCCACCGGACTCAGGCGAGAAGCTCTCCCTAGGCAAGTTAGATATAACTACTCTGCATGCTAGAAGATTAAGTGTACCCTTGCTATCTGAAACTCAAATTATGTCACACGAGAAGCAGGCCAATGTTCAAAGAGATATTCGTCGTCGGCTGTTATTATCATTCCGAGGGAAAAATTCTTGGTACGAGGTTGATTAAACTATAGTTCGCATCGTTCTTAAAAGTGATAAGGTGAAAAGAATGAATTCTTTTCTAATCTAAGAAGAAAGCTGTCTTCCGTCCTAAGAAGAAATCCTAAACATATCGATGAAGATGTTTCCATATCTACACCTTTGAAAATCCTTGACACAAAAATTTCCGTTTACAAGTTTCGGCTGGCACAAGATCACTCGGACACGTTCATCCTATCATTGCATTATTTAGTTATGAATACACCCTTTCCCTCTCAGAGTCCAGTGATTACTATCTCGTCGCGAGTTCGAATCGCTTCGTTGCATAATTCCAATTCCTTACAGGCTTCAGAGCACGCTATAACAGCTCCCGTGATTAGATTCAGTCGAGTTCTCGTGACGTATTGAATTGCACGGGAGATTACAGGCGTGTTGATCTCGATCGTGGACATTCATGTATCAGTGAAACACTGGAATTTATTGATCGGTGACCCTTTTGTAGCTTTGCGATTGTAACTTGAGGGGACAGCCCCTTTAAAGGGGGCTGAGAACTTTCCGCGATACGAATGACTAGGATCTGCAAGTACCACTTCAGTTTAACGAACGCAGTTGCGTTTGAAAGTTACTCATTGGTTGCACGAATCAGCCAAGCGGTTGGTATTTATCGACGTTTGTGATATTTTTCGTCAATTGCATACATCGATTACAGTTGACTGGTTTGCGACGTTTCGTTTACTGCCGTTGTGCATTCGTCAACGGTGATACCGGTTAAACCATTTTTTTCACGGTAGCTTGCGTGATAAATTTAAACGAGTACGAGAAATGATTCTCGCGTTTAAACATGTACGGGTTATTATTTATACCACCGAGGTATCGCAGAAAATTTGGTACATGTAAATATCATTATGTCGTATCGCTCCACAATTCCGTAAATTTTGTATCAAATACAAACGATCGCTAGGCAAGTGCAAGAGTTTTGTGAATTTCTGCATTAGATAGCAAACGTCGATAGCAAACGACGCGGTCGATGTCTGAACCCAAAAATTCGTGTAGCCTAAAGTTTGAAAAGGTCAGAGACACCTGCCACTGCTTTCGAGAGTCGGAGGGTCAGCAGCTGCGAGCCCTTCAGCCTGTTGTGGATTAATTTCGTCTGGTTCGTGCACGGCGATAATTAATTGGACCATTGTACCTCTTTTGCAGGGGTAACCATTCTCTTGTCCCTCACTGTGTTCCTGAATATGGTAGCTGAGACAATGCCAGCGACGTCGGACGCCGTGCCTCTGCTGGGTAAGTCCGTGAATTTCCGGCACCTTCTTCTTTTTTCTTCTATTTTTTTCTTTTTTTTATTACTTTCTTTTATCGACGACTGTGCCCTCGGAGCCAACCTCCATCTCTCGCTCCCACCCCTTGGGTCGATATAAAATTCAGTTTTTCGGGCGGCCGGCCCGGGGAACAATGGAACGCTTCGAAGACGAAAAGATATAGGGGCTGGCCGATCCCATCGTTCATCCATAATTCACTTGAGACGTCAAATACTGAAGCGTATCTCGCGTGGTAACGTATAACGGCGTCGAAAAAAAAGTTCCAGTGATACGTGCACTTCTTCCCGCGACGGATTTACATAATCGTCCGTGGAAAATTCGACGAGCCGCAACGAGCGACGTCCATTTATATGCACTTCGCGTTACGAAATTGCTGGTAACCGCGGTCTCGTTCGCAGTTCCATTGGCAATCTCGATCGAGACCCCCGATTGGATTGAATAATACAACGCAATCTTGATTACACCGGCCGTTCTTTCCTCTCTGCGATCCGAGCCGGCTCGACGATCCCCAAAATGACCGGAAAAATATGTTTTCCTGTAGCACAATTTCGCTCTCATCTCCACAGCTGAATAAGTTGGAGCGGCGATTTCGATGGACAGGTGTTTTTCAACGGATAGGACTGTCGCTCGATAAATGTTCGAGAGCCGGCTCAATTTTACAGGACGACACTTCGCGGTGTAACGATCGACTATTTATTTAAATCGTTCCTCGATGGCTCGTGTATACAGTAAAATCGGGAACACTTAAATCTCTGAAACAGACGCGATAAAGTACTAGAAATTAATGCACATACTTCTTTCTGCCAGAGCAAGGCTCTCATCCGTTATCGTGGTTCACGATGGACCATGGAAAAAGCGTCGCGCTGTATTTTCCGCTCATTTTCGATGGTATATTTTTCTCGCAGAAACAAAAATTCGATATCGTTATCGGTGGCAAGGTAAAGAAAATCATTCTTTTATCCGGTTTATTTCTGTGACGAAATACGAAACGTGAAAGGAACCCTTTGGCGGTTCTCGAACCTTTTGTCATACAAGATCCATCATGCGCAAGGCTTATACAAAGATCCTGAATGTTGCTTATAATACACGTACTCCGACTGGTACACCCTGATGCAAGGGAGGCACATTGTGCACAGTGCTTTATTCCCGACTGACGGACCCGCTATTGCAGCCAGGATTATTCGACTGACAGTGGTGACCGCTTGACAGTAGTAACGGATCGTGCGGGTCAGACGGGGAGTTTGAGAACAAACATTCAGTGACGTCTTGATTGGAAATGGCTGAAGCTAATGGTTTTTTTTTGTAATAGTGCGGTTCACGTTTGGAATGAGCGTAATGGAAACCTGATTGATTTATCAGTTTTTGATTGTATACAATTTTTTTTTAATATGCCGTAGAGTGGTCGCGTTAAACTTGGTGTGCCATGTTGGTTATACGCTGTACGAACTGTTTGATGTTTCCACAGGAACGTATTTCAACTGCATTATGTTTATGGTGGCCAGCAGTGTTGTCAGCACCATCCTTATATTGAATTATCATCATCGGAATTCCGACACTCATGAAATGTCTCAATGGGTAAGCAGTTCTTTAATCAAACTTATTTCGAATGACATAGTTCTTCTGTAGTTTGGTATGGATTGTTTGTATTAAAAGAAGGCTGCGGTAGGGTTTGGTAAAAAAAATAAAGCAAAATTTGGACACCTTTCACTGTGGCCCACAGAGAAGTAAGAGTGTTATCATTTTTTCTTTCATGTACGATAGAGGTGCAAGTTGATATTTAAAAAGAAATGGGAGAAGAATATCGAGAACATGGAATTGTATTGATAAAAGTTAGTGGTACCTAGAATACATGGCCTTCTTTGCTGTCCATATTATGTGATAATATTATTAGTACAATTAGAACAATTACATTCAACAAGTTTTCATGTCCTACTGTATTATTATTGTGACCGCAGCCAGAGGATCAGTATTGTTTTCTCTATTCTAACTCCCATGTTTGTTTCATGGATGATCTCACAGTATATGTAACTTAATTAACGTGAGTTCATGTGCTCGCAAGTGCACTTCAGGTTTACTTTGGTCGTTAACGCGATTCACGCTTTTGAGTGATGCTAAGCTTCCTCCTTGCACAGCTTTTACTGTCTACTGTATCCTTGAGGATATGGAGGCTGCATAAACGGCGATTGTCATTGACTCGTTAATTCTCCAATGATCATTCAATGATCAATACTTACTAATTACTAATTTTTCTTTTCAATGAATCCATAACAAATGGTTTCGAGCATATTGCAACCTATATTTTCCGTCCGGAAGTTAGATCGCGTAAAACAGTTATTGACGTGCAATTTTCAAATTCGGAATTATATCTGGAATCTGACTTTCAGGTGAGAGTGGTGTTCCTCGATTGGCTGCCTTGTATACTTCGTATGTCACGACCAACAGAAAAGGAAGAAAAAGAGACGCAAAAGTCTCAAAAACCGTCTCCAGTCACCGGTAATTTAGTGACTCGCAAAAGCATCGACATAAGTACTGACAACATTTACTATTATCTACTTATGAGTGTTTTGCTGTGCCACACGTACACCAATCTCAGAATCACTCCATACCAAAGTGCGCACGATACACGCCGAAGCACACCTGACTTACTTCACTAAGTCATGGTGCATGTGTGTAACCATACTTGAAACAACGTATACAGTACCATTGCTAACAATAAGTACCATGAAAGTAAAATGTTGGCAGAAGTTAACCATCCAATTCCACCCCCTTTATTTTAATAGAAAACCCGTTAAACCCTATTATGCATCCCTTCCCCCTTTGGTGCTCATGAAGATCATGAATACCCACCTTAATCGTAATTAAACTGCAACCCTTTACTACCCTATAAAGTAACCCCTCCCCTAAAATTGATTGCAGTCACCACAATTCATGAGTAAAATAATGTCTGTTACCCCATTGCAATGTCACCTTACCCACCTCTGTCCCGCTATAATATTATTACTGAATTGAAACAAATAAGCGAAAACCGATGTTCCAGTAATTTGTCCCATTCACTTATCGAATCATTTCATCGGACAGGTGCTAGCAAAAGTTACGGCGACTTGGAGCTTCATCAAAGGAGCAGCAAGTCCCTCCTAGCGAATGTCCTGGATCTCGAGGACAATGCACTGGCGTCCCACAACAATCTTCTGAATAATGTGTACAGCACACCTGGCCCCCACCATCATACGATGGGCCACGGGCACAGTCACATACACACGACGCCCCATCATCATCATAGTCATGCAGCGACGCCGCATCATCAGCACGCAACGCCGCTGGCACACACCTCGTATCCGGGTGCACATCAGATTGGTCACACGCCACACCATCATCAGCATCCGCCAGAAACGCCTGGACCTCAGGTCGAAACTATACTTCAGAACGCGTGTTTCTGTGCCCGATACGAGCTCATCCTGATCCTCAAAGAAATAAAGGTACGTCCCCGATATTGCCTTGGTGATTCAACTATACTATTTTCTACAATGCATTCCATTCTGTCATCACAATGTTTTCCTGGTGTTTTTCTTGTTGTCAGAATTTTAGAATAAATACGAATCACCCGCGGCGCCTTTAACTGACATTTTTAATCTGCTGTTTCGACCGAAGAACAGCCCTCTCGGCTTTCCCTGCGAAATTTGTCACAACATACCAACAACTTAGTATATTAATTTTAGTTCTCGACGAATTTCAATCTCAAATTTATTTGTTCGCACATTTCTTTCCTTCTCCCTTCGCCGTTTCATCTCTTTCCTTGGTCGTTAGCGCGAAATTTTGTTAACGGAGAGGAACTTTGACGAGCTACGGTATCCCCGTTTGTCGTTACCGCGTTACGCTCTTAAAGTGAACGTATGCACATTTATATTTGTTAATTGCACAGAGGGCGTGCACTTTATTTGGGTTCCGAGAGTAACAGTGCAAGGCACAGTAGGTTTTAAAACGGGCCGCGGAGCTCATTACACGTGCCACTAATTCAAGCCCCTCTTTCGGGAGTAAGCATCCGCAATTCTTAGGCCCCTTCAACGCTTACGCGCTTCAAGCTGTGCCTTATTTTTAATAGAAAGAAGTGGGATCCTGTAATAATAATGAGAATGACAATTAGCGCGTTCTTGCGAAATATATGTAGAGGTGCTACGGCTAATTGCCGACAAGTGTACGCTCGTTTTAATTTGCCGGTAAGTGTTGAAACTTTCGTGTAAAGTCACATGCTGTGTAATGGCACGGAAACACGTACAAAAGGAGGTCTGCTGACGAACATGAAACCATTCTCTCCACTGTGACTGTTTGTGCAGGGGTATTAAGCCCCGGCCATTTCTGGGGTCGGAACTGATACGGGAAAGTCAAACACTCGAAACCTATCGTTCCTCATAATTATGAAACGAATATTAAACGCGAACATTGTGTCCCGCTATGGCCTCGTAATAAGGACAATTGCAGACAATGGTAGGAGCTATTGCGAATTCCGACAAGGTTCTTCCACTTTGGAAACAGTTTGGGGTACAAATGTGTACATCGTCGTTTCCCCGTTAAATTCATTTGTATAATACAAGGACACAACGAATGAATATATTTATTTTCACAAGCTTCCAGTCACTTGCCATCAGGCCACACTGTTTAGCATATTTCTTTTGCGAGTTATTCAATTGTACGATTGCATTTAAATTATCCGCGCTTCAGGGAGGTATTTCTTTTCGTTTCGAATAGCTATATAATCTTTGCAATTTACGTACGTTAATTCTGCGGAACGCCTGAATGAAATCTGCTGGGAACTTTTTGACCCGCGAGCAATTACTACATACGATCGCTGGGACCTTGAAATTTGCATGCGAATACTTGCACGCTTACCGGATAGACCCCAGGAGGAGAGTAGCGACGGAGATACGAAGTCACAGCGCGATCAAAGTTCAAAAGGGAGACAGCGATAAAGGATAAATTAGTACTTTCGTTGCATATTACAGCGTCGCTTTATATTAATATATGCAGCACCGCGGCAAATATGCCCAACGTAATTTCAAACGCACACGGGGGATTCTTAATTACACATTAATATATCAAGGGGCGAATTCGGAAGTCAAAGGGTACACAACTCGGCTCCGCGAATAATTAAGAATTTTTGCATCCGACGGTCAGCGCTGCGGTAAAAATGAACGACGAATGGCAAACAGAGAAACGTGTTGCGAACGGACGGGACATCAACCATATCTACTTTGGCGTGTGCACAAAGAACGTGCGTTTTTATTAGAGTGAGCATAGCGGGCAAAGAAACGATAAGAGTAACGCTCAATATATACATGAAGCCATTACCAGTGGGAGATTATAAATGCAACGAAATGAATAACGAATCATTAACCATTAACACGTTCCGTGCCGGACCGATTTTCGGTAATCTTCCCATTCGATATACCCTTTCCGTGCTGCGTGATAGACGTTACACCTTTTTCTCTCGGTAGTAACGATTTCTGCAATCTGACGAATAGCACAACGCGTACTATGTCACGAGCGAAAAAAGTTGGTCTCGAAGGCGAGCGGGGCGCGCACCATCCACGTGGCACGATACGCGTTCAAGGGGATGCTCGTCATCGTGCGACGAATGAACGAGCAAAGTTTCGCCCGTTACGCGTTACTCGAACCGAAATGCACATATCTTTATTCGAACGACGACCAACGCGTCGCGAACGCGTGCGATCCCCGCACGAGACACGCCCCATACCCGTTTACGTCCCCTCGATCAATCCACCCTCGGGCACGATCGTCAATGAATCATCCGTCGTTTCCTGTTCCAGATAATCACGGATCAGCTGAAGTCGGAGGAGTTAAACACGAAGGTGACGAGCGACTGGAAGTTCGCGGCGATGGTGATCGACAGAATGTGCCTAATCATTTTTACTCTGTTCACCATCATCGCTACCATCACCGTCCTACTCTCGGCGCCGCACATCATCGTCACGTGATTCAAACATGCTCAGACAACCGGCAGAAGGTCGGAGGTCGTCGACGAGGATAGTGCAGAGCGCAAAGATGCGGACGGCGAGGAACGCGAACATCGGAACGACGACGACCTCGGTACGGCGAGGGCACAGCAATCGACGTTGCAGGAACGACGTTTACTCAACGGCCGGGTGTCCTGCCGAGCGGGGTCGTATCATAAAGTCGTTCGTTACGCTTCGTATCGAGGGATCCGCGCCGCATACAGCAAGAAAACGATCCAGGATGGGACGCTGGCCGCTTCGTTTTTCCTTGCGATATATATGTAACGAGGATACAATATATCTCGTCACGTAGTTCATTCGAAGAGGACGCTTTAGCGAGAAAGCACAGCAGCGCTGAGAATTGCGGCCCACACGGGCGAGTTAAAGGGACGCTAGATACACACGCGCGCGCGCTCACGTGCCACACTACGCACGCACACACGACTCGCATTGGAACACGTCGCGCCGGCCACACGCCGAGGTATGTGCATCCCTTGTCGGAAATCTGTTTGCTAGTCGATCGGGATGGAACGCGGACGATCGGTAGCCTCGGGGGGTTGCTTTTGCTGCCGCTTGACGGACGGTGACGCGATTTTCTTCTTTGGCGTTTCCTCGGCGAATTCGAGGGCGGCGTGCACTTTCTGCTGTTTTGGTATTTGACGGCGGGGAATTGGAAATTTTAAAGGGAGTTGTCGCCGATGGTTTTACTTCGATTCTTATTTCGTCGCGGTGGCTGTTATTTTGCTTCGGGTTGAACTAGAGATCGTATTGCTCGCACCGTTTTGTTGATCGGATTACTACGGATGTACCCACAATTCGTCTTTTTTTTGTACATACAAATTATATTTTACAGATCGTAATTAAGTTCATTTCGGGGTTATCGATTTCTTCTTCTTTTTTTTACTTTAGAAGGGTTGCTCGGCGGTTTTCATTCGCTACACCCGAGTTGTACAATTGCCACGGATGTATCGACGTCATTATTAACCCCGACGTAAGTTTCACAGGTCTGTTCGTTTCAACGTGGCGCGTGATATTAATTTGCTGAAACGTGGACAGCAACGTATTTGTTTTCGCGGCTCGTTTTCGATAATGCAAACAATGCACGGGATGCAAATAAATCTGCGTGCGCGCGTGTAAAAGGGAATGACACCAACACGCATACACGTATACATACACACGCACACATACGCAAGAGACAAGGGCATAGGTTCATAGAGCACCGAGGGCCGTCGAAGCGTTTGAATTTGTTAAAGAACAAATCTAGTTTCCCTGTACGGTCGACGATCACGAAATGATTTTTTCGTTTGGTCCCGGTTGCCCGCGCCAGCGAGAAAATCTCGTGGAAAAACTAAAAAAAGAGGGAGAGCGATAGAGTGAGAGAGAGAGAGGCGGAGGGTGGGGTTGGGATGGAGTAAAGAGAGATGTACAAACAAAAGAGAGAGAAGCTGAAGAAGGGTACACTGCTCCTTTTATTGTGCTTAAAAGAGAAGAACAAAGGGAAGGAGAACAAAAACAGAGGAAAGAGAACACACGATTAAGAGCAAAACGCACACGTTAATATTCTGAAAAACTGAAAAAAAGCAACAAAAAAAAAAAAGAGAATAATAAGTAAAAATAATAACATACACACAATGAACTGCCAAAGATGATTCAAAACAATGCCAGTGAATTTTATTATCCGTATCACTAGTAAGTAAATCGACGACAACATAAACGGGGGATTTATACTACGATTATAAGGTGGCGTGCGACAGCGCGGCGTTTAAACAACAGCTGCGCCAAGGGAAGCAACAGAAGTCCCGTTCTTTGTTAGCTCGTAAGAGAAGTCCGGCGTGATCGGAGCGAAAGAGAAACGAAAAACAGAAACAAACGAAAAATTACGAAAGAGAAAGGGAACAGAGAGGTGGACGACGGGCGGGCAATGGATGAGTCCGAATGAAACGTAAACGATTGTATCTCTTAGGCCAGCATCTTTTTCTTCGTTTCTACGCGTCTACTTTTTCCCTTCTATCGGCGGACATCGTTTGTTGTTGTCCCTCTGTACACGCTTGTACAGGCGCGCACACAAGGTACACGCACTCTCTCTCACACACACGCAAACCACCAACCCAACCACCCACCCACCCCCACACCCACGCACACACACACGCAAGTCACACACGTGCACACGCGTACTCCGTTGCGTTTGCGCGTTCACGTTCTTAACACACGAGCGACTGTTACACGCATTACAAACACACGCCGCAGAACATTTTAAATCTAACGTGTTCAACGGGTCAGGCTTTCGCATCCGCGGGATTCCGGCGATTCTGCGTCGACCTCCCGGTGAACCGACGACGACGATTCACCTGTTCGACTGTCCCGATAGAGAAGAAACGCGTGGCGTATTTCTTTTCCCGAACGGATCCGAGAGTCGCGTCACGATTCCAAGGCAACTCGTGAACGTTAGTGTATATTTACTTTTTTAAGTCGAGTCGCCTTCGAATGAAACGAGGTCTCGAGGATCCATCCTAACGTCGACGACGACGACGACGACGACGACGTCCGCGTTGCTTTCACCGCGAATATATCCGGGCGAAGATCGCGGGGGGGCCGGTTGGTTCTCCTTCCTCGAGCCAGCTCCAGGATCGACACGTCGATCAGACGACTCCGCGAAAAACTGCCACCGATATCCCGCGCCCGATCGCCAAAAGCCTGATCCATGAATAATCTCTTGCTCTTCGACCGCACGCTGTAACGCCCCCGAAATGGCCAAACCATTTCTGTAGCTCGTCTGTGAAAGTACCCAACGTCGGATTATCCGTCAACGGACGCGCGGCAGTTCCGATTGATTTTGTCGTTCGTCGCTGCAAAGTGGAGTCCCTTTCCCGTACGAGAAACGAGAGGAGGAGCCGGGCGACGTGCAAAGTACACCGAACGATCGTACGCAGCCGGTGGAACGCGAACGAAACACAATGGAGGGCTGTAATAATTGTTTGAAAATGTTTAACGACTCGCTCATAAGCGAACAATGGTGAACGCGACGCGGGAGCGATAAATTGGCGAGAAACGGATATATACCCGCATCGTTCGACGCGTTTCATACGTATACAAGCAATTAAGGTGTTTGGAAGGTTTTTCCAAAGAGGAACAATTAGGATTAGCGATCGCTTGATCTATTGTTTTGCTGAATGCTCGATTTTTAATAATAACGAAGGTGAAACGAGGATGTATAAATGTTTTGCAAAGGCGCGCGTGTTAATTGTTATACCGTAACGGCGCCACGTCCAACGTCTTGTCGGCCACGAGTCTAGAAGCAGGAAACATTTTTAGTCAATATATATACGAACGCTCAGTATTTAATACGATAATCCCATTTAATATTACGACTCGTGGCGCGAAAAGAGCTGCGCAGACGTGGACGCTGGGACGAATCAACGTTTCCTAGGGGGACAGGATTTCCTTTGCGAGCTTTTAAAGGTCTGCGAGTTTCTAAGCAACGTTAGATTTCATACAACACTTGGTTCGTGTCGACAAGCCGCTATGCCCCACCTCGATTGCGTTTCGTAGGTGTGCTTGCATTGGAGCGACGCGAAACGGAGTCTGTTTCCGCAAATTAATTTCCTTAAGAATTTCTCCATTTCTCAATCAATGTTTCGAATGGTCGGACGAATTTGACAAATTCAGTTCGATGATTAAGTGGTCTTCCCTTTTCGTAATTTTTAGGAATCATTTTATGAAACGAAAAAGCTTTGCAACGTATTCGTTCGTCAGTCGAGCCATTTAAGACAAGCGTCGCTCCAATGTAGCCTTCAGTTTAAGATGCTCATAGACAGTCAAAATTAGTTGACGTCTCCTTTTAAACAGCCACGCGCAGGATGAAATTCCTGCGAGTCGAAAGTGAATAATTCGGATTGAAGCGAAACACTCGTGATCTGTATCTTTCGACGCAGACCTAAATCGTGCACTTTCCTACGCTTGAAAGCGAGCGCGAAGCACGTCGGGGAACCAAACGTTAGTTTTCTTACAAATCGAATAATTAATTCCTCTCGCGAAGATAAATGGAGCACGCAAGAAACGATGAAGAAACGGAAACGAGAAAAGAGAGAGAAACGCAATCGCGTCGACTGTGTTCAGCGAACAGTAACGAGACATGCTGCTCGACAATTGTGCGTACGAGAGGAGCTTGCCATCGAGATTGCGAAAGGAAGGAAACATCGGAATCTCGTTAACGGATAGTCTCGCAGGCGGGGTTTGTTGAAGATATAAATAAAACGAAGTAGGGAGAAAAAAAAGGGGGCGAACGAAAAAATTATAGCACGTTTTGGCCATTGGCATTGACGCGACAACCAATCACGTTATCTTTTAAATACTATTATAATGGTTACAAAGTAATAATTAAATGGGGGGAGGGAAAGAAACACGTTGTTAATGATGTTAAAGGAACGATTAAAAAAAAAAACAAAAAAACGTAGAGGATTATAAACGTATAATCGATAACGCATCGATTGGTGGAATAAACCATTCTCGATCTTTAAAAGTAAATCAGCTAACTAATTAAACTAATAATGAATTAAATTAAAGCTCTTAATGGTTCGTGCCGGAAGATTTCGGTAGGATACAGTATTACGTAGGGAAGACAAAAAGAAAAATGTTAAAAAAATACGGTTATCTCGTGCGAGTGTCATTAGAGAAGCAGAAGAATCGCGGAAACGATAACGCATTCAAGATAAATGTTCGGTCATGAAATAGTGCCGATCGAGGTTTAACAAAATGTGTAATAATATTAATATTGAATAACTATGCTTTGAAATATCACAGCCTCGGTGATTTCGTTTCGCGATACGATATTTTCCCTCAACGTTTTCGCACTTGTCCCCAAATCAAATGGTTGCGAGGTTGACAATCGTTCGTTGCACGATCCTCTTCATCGCGAAACGAACACTCGAACCGTGATGGTTTCTTCTTTCGTTTACGTTATTCTGTTTTACTTTTCCGCAGCCGCGTTTGCTGTAGTTCAAGTTGGTGGAAAGGGTCGCCTGGGCGACGATTTATTGTTGAAAACGCGACCGACTTGAGCCATTCAACGGCCAATTTGAGTGGAAATCAAAATTATCAAATTAAGCAGCCACGCTGAGATGTACCTAGTAAGAAATCGGGGAGACATTGTTATCGCCGGCGGTGGAAATTTTTGAACAAAAATATTCCGTCGAATCGTGAAATCATTACGATCTTGAATCTGTCGCGTGAAAATAGTTCAACGCGCGCGGAAGCATAAGGAGTACGACGATACGAGCGTCAACGAAAATTGAATTGTTCATTCCACGTTACTCTTATTCGGTCAATTAATCGGCAGTGTCGCGATAGCGAACCATTGATTGAAAATTCGATTGAAACAGCATGAATTGTAATCCGTTTAACGAGCGTCAAACATATTTCGTACACGAGGATGTCCCGTTTACGGGATGTCGAAAATGTTCCTATGGAAAGCCGTCTAATATAAAATAATTCATTGGAACGATATCCAGCGTTAGATTATTCAAATTGGCCTCGGAACGGATCATTCGTTGTATGTCGCGATCGCGTCGACGACGCTCACATTTTAATCGTATCTAAACATCTTAACCTATTAAACGCTAATTGTTAACGGAGACATAACATCGAGCCTATCGATATTACTTGTTATCAATAATTAGTTCGAGGTTGCGGAGAAAAGATGAATTGCTATTCGGGAATAGGATAAACGGTACGCGGAACGAACGGGCGCCGATGCGTCGCGCGACGTGGAGAATCTTATTAGTTTAGATTATTCGACCGGCGATTTGTTATTGCAATATGTGAAATGAAGGATATCCAAGATCTCGGTGACGGTTATAATATGGTACGGCCCGATTCGACGGGAGAAGTTCTCCGATATTCGAGCGGGGTGAATGTTGAAGCATTGAAAGAATTACAGAAAACGATAAGCCGTTCAAAATAATTAAGAAACTGTATAATCGTTCTGTGAAAATTTACTTGTTGCCACATATCGAAGTCATGTTGGAATTCGAGACGAGTTGCTCACTTGAACAAAATGATTCAATGATAATATTTAACGAAGAACAAAAGGGGAAGAAAAAGCACAAAAAAATATATAGGAAAAAAGAAGGTGACGAAAAAAGAAAAAGAAAAAAAAAAAGAAGAAAAGAAAGATGCGAAGGGCGATACGAAATTCGTTGCTCACGGATGCTCATTTATTGTTTTTATCCAGCGAGGTCCCGGTGTTTACGAGGCGCCGTAAGCCGGACGCTTAGTGAGGGTAATTAATGTTCGAGCGCACTTTCAACTATCACGCTCAACGTTCAAGCGTTTAAGCTGTTCACGAGATTCAGGGTCTTAGAGATTAATTAGACGACGAGGAGGTAGAAAAAATTGTCGAGTCGTTCGTTAAAAAAATGAATAAATATAAAAAATTAACTAATTCGTAAATTACAAGAGAAGGATAAAACAGTGTAGTAGTAAACAGGCGCACACGGGGAAAAGGGAGTTCTTTCGGTCGAGTTTTTCGCTCTCTAATCTCTTTGTACGGACATTTTTCTTTGCTTTCGGTTCGAGGGGAAGTTGATGTTACACCCACGTGGCAGTGTAATAGGGTGAACGACGTCGAGCAGGAATCGAGGGACGAGTGAAGGGGAAGATCAAAATAAATTCGACCCTTTCGAAGTCGGCCGGATTGCGACGGCTATTTTTTTTTTTTGTATGCGTTCGTATCGACGACCGCGCCGATAATCGCGGGGTGATTTTAATTGCACGTGCTGCCGAGATGTTTCCACCTTCTTGAACTCGATGAAAGAATAAACGAAACGAGATGACTCTCGAAACAGAAAACTGTATCACGCAGCAAACGTCGAACGAGGGGGGGAAAATCTGTGCTCGCTTTCAACCACGTGTCCGGGCGATGTCACGAATTGCAAGAAACAGAAGAAAGAAAGAAAAATTAATCGTTCTATTCCTTTAGAAATTAATGCCGAAGCGAAGGAACTGTGTTGCCGCGTGTATTTCCGATCTGATCTTCGCTCTGTGAAATTTGTTTCTTTTATCTTCAACTCTCGATTTAGTCCGCGTAGAAGTTGAATATTTTCCTGTAGCGATATTTCGAAAGTATGTAGACCCTTTTAAGTACGTTCCCAATGCTGCAATATAAAATCTTGACGTTTCAAAAAACTAATTACACTTCTCATACGTAAGAGTTAGTTTGAACCTGTGATGTCCTCGAACTTTTCGAAGGTGACAGTCTGTCATTCAAACGCGACGAGGTTTCTATTGAAACGAATTGAGAGGGAGGAACCGTAAAGAGTGGCATGGAAGGGAAATGGGTAATGAAGGGAAACGAAGGAAACAGACAAACGAGATTCAGAAAGGATTAACGCAACTTGCGCCTTTAATTAAAATAGAGAAAAAAAAATTATATATATACATATACATATTAAACTCAGCTTGTCACACGCGGGGTTGTCATTATAAACTATTAATCTTATAATAATTAAAGTTAATAAGAACGTTAAAAATACAAAGGAAGAGAGAAACAATGATAATATTAATAATAACATTAGCACTAATAATATTAATAATGATAACAATAATAATTATAATAAATGAATAATAGTAACGATAATACATTAAACATTAATTCTCCGCCTGTATGAAATGTTGAAATTTTTCTTTCTACGACGTTATTAACGTATGACTAAAGGACGACTTCTGTGAAGAATCGTTTCCAATAACGAATAGATAGAACAAAATGGAAATATTACTGATAAACAAGAATTTAAATAAAAATGAATTGCATTAAAGGTTCGTACGCTAATAGAATCATAGTAGCGCATATGTACAGGGTGATGCGATTAAAATGTATTCGGACATTTATACGGCGTACGATTTTTCGAGTGTCCCGTTCGAGTAACATTGATATTAAGGAAAACGACAAGAAAAAGGAAAAAGAAAGGCGAACGAAACCGCGAACGTAGAGCCTGTTAGGAAATGTTGCAACGTTAAATTCAGAAAGGGGCTAAAGTGTCGACAATTTTACATTCGAAATTCATCGAGGAACACCGAAACAACAAATTATCACCACTTTCCAATTTTACTGCGCGCACATGTACAGGAAATTCTGCATTCCAATATTCAATTCGATCGCGCGCTCTCAAACGCGTGGCACCAGCCATCCAGTAATGTCATTTCTTTCGAAGGGGTCCGTTAAAAAATTCCGTGCGAAATTGAAAAAAGAGAAAATTCGTCTGAATGTGTCCTGTAGAAGACAGGCGCACACTTCTTCCCCTATCGACAGTCTTAACACGTGGAAAATCCTTCGATGATCGGCCCCCAACCCCCGAAAGGAATGTCCTCGCGCTGAACAACGGTTCGATTACCGTCACCACTCGAAACGTCAGACGTCGGGCGCAAGATCGTCGACGAGTAGCCTCTTTCGTACGTTCTACGACGCGGCTCTGTGGCGAACAAAACAGATAACGAAGAGCAAACGGCTAGAGGAAGAGTCGAAGCGCCGTCGACCACTCGCAAAAAACTTTCTCCCCCCTACTTTGTAGTCTTTTACTCGACTCGTAATTAATCGAAGCGTTTTAAGGAAACTTATTAAGGTAAACCGGTAGAAATAAACTAAGATTGCTCATCGAGACACCATGTCGCGTTTAAGTGTCACAAAGACAATCCCCTCGGAACTTTCAAGCGGACGACGAAGCTGTTTTGACGTTTGTCGGCGTAAAGAAAAAAAAAACAAAAAACAAAAAACAAAACGAAAACATTCTTCTCTCTCGATGTACGATATTACTACCTCTACTACCGCTGCGCGAGATATCGATAAATTGTTTCTAGGTGAAATTAAAATCGATCATTGAATCGTTGCACGACGATACGACGCCGATCTTACTTAGATACCGAGATATAAAGATCGAGAGAAGATGAAAACGGGAGAGGAGGAAATAAATAGTAAACGACTCTAGTCAGACGTAATTTAACGTGTAAGGTCTACTATACTTATATAGCACGTCAAAGTCTTCCGCAAAGTTAGTCTCCAAAAACGTAGCTACGAACACATGGGCGACGAGGGAAAGGGAACGCGCGCAGAAAGCAAGAGACACGGGGCGAATTTCTTTTCCTCTTTCTTTTTTTTCTCCTTCTTATCAACGATAACGTTCACCCGCGTCGTTTCTCGTCCTTCAAAGGGTTCCTGTGATGGATATTCGACGGAACAGCGCTTCTCGAATGAACTGTTGCTGGAGGCGCGTGAATTTATCGCGTAGAACGGTGTTCAGGGTTACTGTTGACGTTCGGCCGTGCCCGTGGAAATCGAACGGGAAATCCGGCCGCCGCGGAAGTTTTTCGATCGCGAAAACCCGCGCGCGCCGATGGATCGAGCGTGAAACTGTGAAAGTACTGTGATCGATGGAAAATCAAAAAAATTGTATTCGCCGAGTTTTGTTCTTCGCGATCCCCGTTGCGCCGCGGGATAACGGACATGACGTACGGGATCAGACTTTATAAACGGGATCGAATGGGAAACCTCGGCGAGAAGCGAAACGAGCGTGAGATACTTCTTGGTAAAATAGATCCTGAGACGCGCGCGCGCTTCACTATAGTAGAGGTTGACAACGCTCGGTGTTAGTCTGTAAACGCTTAAAAATTATTAACGCTCGAAGATGGTTGAGGAAAGACAGTGGGGCGTTTAGTGGTTCTGCGAGCGTCGTGATTATAGGAAAGGCAAAGAAGTGTATTACGCTTTTTAATTAGCAAATTTCGCGACAGCTTGTCGCGTGTTCCACGATGACACTCGAAAGATCGACGACCCTGTGTCCCGTTTTATTAGACCGCTCTTTATACGCAGAAGTATACAGCAGGTCAGCCGAAATGAGGTATTATCGGAAGGATAACGCTGCTGTTATTCTTGTAGGGGGAAACGAGAAGAATATAGTAGCCGTAAGAAACCGGAAGGAAAATGTGTTACACGGTTCGAGTTATCGTCCTCCGAACGTACGGTATGGAAATAGATTGTATATAATTTTAATTTCTCGTTTCATTCCGACTACGTTGTATGTCCAATGTGAAACGCAATTATGCGAAACGTTTAGCGTACAGCTCCCGATCAATATTTCTTATTTCGTTAATATACACAGACCATTCTCTATGAATTCCTGTAACTTTCGAACAATTTTTCACGCATACTTGTACTTTCTTCTGTAAATATAAAGCCTTGTTATTTTGAAACACGTGTGACATTGTGGTTTTCTTTGTAAGCTGTAGTCGTCACTCTTTTATTCGAGGATACATCGTTCATTCGTCACTGATGTCCGACGATAAACGCACCAAATTTTTCTCTAAATTCGGCCCCGATTTTATGAATTCGTTTGATTGACGAGGAATTCTAATTTCACCCAGCAACCCCGTCTATTGTACGTAGTATTAAGACGCGCCTGTGACAAACAATCAGTCAGTGGTCAAACACAGCAATAAAACAGATGCATATATATAATTTAAAGGAAAGTACAAACGAGAGATGATATTTTTACTGTAACACCTGGCAGCCAATAGCGAACGATTAGTATTACCTTTTTCTATTCGAATTAGAACGAACAAGCCCCCAAGTAAATTTTTCCGTACAACCACCGCTGAAAGCCTGAACGGTTTTGCGTTGGAAAAGCCACGAGAAGAAAAACCGCACTTTCGTTCCGCCATTTCGGCTGAGCTTCGTGTATACCTATAAATATATAAATATACACCTGTAACGCATACATGTACACACGTATAAGTATATCCTCCGCGGAAACGTATTGCTGAAGGATCGAACGAATCGATAATCGGGGGAACGTAGCGTCTAACGGAAAGAAAGTGATAAGGACGGAGAGGAAAGTACGAGACGGGCAAAAATGTGGAAACCGTGTGAACGATAAACCGTGTCGACTTTTCACGGATAGTCTCGCGTTCGAAGAACAAAAACTGTCGTCTTTCGTTCATTTTCCTCCCCCTTTTCTCTATCGCCGATTCTCGATACAAAGCCGACGCGCTGGATTGTCGAAGCGCGCGCAGAGGAACGGCAAAACGAGGGAACCGCATGGAAATTTCGAATCTGGAATCGCGGGCGCGTTCACGGCACAGATTTACGGGCTCGAAGGTGGTTGCGTGCGTAATCATTCGTGCGATTAATTAATTGGCCGAAGGGGTGAGAAAGTGACGACGACGCGTGGGGCGCGTACAGGGCCGAAATTCAATGGTTGGCCGAGTTGAATTATTTTTCAGTGTTCAAGCGTGAACGATTAGCGCGCGACACGCGATGTTCAAGTGCCAATTTTCTCGCTACCTTTAACGCGTAATTTGTCGCGCCTGACGAGCCCAGGCAGATCGCTTGATTCGGCGGATCGAGCATAGAACATTTGATGGGAACGGGACTGTTTGAAAGTGAGGGGCCAGAGAGAACTCGCGCGAGAATAGATCGAGACGTTGCGAACGGTTCGTTGCGAATGATTAAGTCGAGTCTCGGGTAGAATTGAAGCGATTAATCGGCGATACGGTGCATCGTTTTGTGCACGAATGGCGCAGGTACGAGACCTGCTATTATGAATGACACGAAGGATCTTTGAGCAATTGTCGACGAAGTGTATTTTTATTTTTGGTTGTACTCTTTCGGGGAGAAATATTGGTCTGACTATAATTCATTTGATTCGTTTGTTTGGTTCGTCTTGACGCCGGTACCGCGATGTAGAAAACGGAATTTGGAAGAAATAAATTTGTTGATCTCTCAGCAATCGCTCGAAACTCCTTCCGAACATTCTTTCAGCTGTTATAGGATGTCCAAGACTCATCGTTCATTTCGTTAGAATTTTCTTTGGCGAGATATATATTTATATGTCAACCGTTTACGAATATGCATCCCTGTTAGATAAAAAACGAAAATGAATAATTGACATGCTTCCGCTGCGTTCGAGTGTTCGACCGAAGTTCCTGCGTATGTGTTGATTTTCATAAGGAATCGCGGCTAGAAGCCCTCGATGCACGGGGCAAAGGGAGGAGGCAAACGGAAAACGGTCGAAAAAGAAAAGAAATATTTAAGGTAGTCAACAGTCAACAGACTTTAAAATAAATTGTTGCGAAACGACGATTGTAATTGCGACTCTCGTTCTTTTCGTTACGACGATTAAAAAACGACCGGTTAGGAAAATTCTCATACTGTCTCGCAGCGGCACGAATCACCGTGAAAATCTCCTCTGTTTTCCTTCTTTCGGATGATCCGCGTTCGGTGCCGCGTCGAAGGAAATAGACGACGAAATACCGATGGAAAGAAGGAGATCGTACGAGGACGCGTTGAATATGTAAAGAACAGAAACGGAGAGGTGTAAGGTCTAAATTCAAAAGGAAAGAACAGAGAAGGGGGAAAGAATGCCAAAAATAGAAAATACTAAACGTGTACCATTTAACAAAACGTAATCTTTACGCATAATTAAAAATATCGAGTGCTAAACGCAAATATTCGTAATCCACGCCCAGAGGAACTAAATAAACCTAAACCTAAATGGAATCAATAATCGAGCAACTGAATATTAAACGCTAGCTTGTAATCAATAGAGACGTAGTGATATTACTTCCAACAGTAATTTATAGGGGTGATACAAAGGTAGTCTACTAGAAGCTAGGCTCGAACATTTTCGAGATTATTTTCTCTCTAAACTAACGGAAGAAAAATAAAGAAACAAAAAAAATGCTAATTACCTAATTATCACAGGATAACCTATTGAATTTAACGAATCGAGAGAGGCGATACAAGAACAAAAACGGACGAGAGAAAAATGTGGAGAGGTGTGGCGGAGTTTATCTTGATTCTAGTTGAATCGAACAATGATGACAGGGGGATGAATGATGGGGCTGTACAGGAAATTTGTCGGATATGAAAGGCGAAGGAGAACGCACGAAAAATCTATTTCTTCTCTACCTACGCCCCTTTCTTCCCTAATGGTATATTTTAAACGAAGGATCGTCTCTTTATTGTCCACCGTTACACCAGTCGTCGAAGTCGTTGCGATGCCGATGATAAAAGAAAAATAATCCCGTGCGAGTCTAACGAAGGATGATACAGACATATTTCGAGCCTGAGTGCGTGAGAGGGAGAGAAACTGAGCGATATAGGGGAGAGAGAGAGAGGGAGAGAGAGGAAACAGAGAATGCGAGTAGGAACGAACGAGGGATAAATGAGTAAATACAATTTGCGTTACTTTGCGAGTGTTACATGCATGGAGGGGAAACAGTGAACAAAATGTTGAAGAGAAAAATAAAAAATATAATAGAGGGAGAAGAAAGGAAAGAAAACGATACTCCCTTTTCCGTAGACCCTGGTGGGACGATGCAATTGAACTGACTCACCCTCGATCTCACTTGACTTTTAATTATGCCTCGACAACAGCCTGGCCTGATAATAGTAAATTCATATTGAAGAACGTTAAGTAAGGTAATAATAATAATAATAATAATAATGATATTAATATTAATACTAATAACAGTAAGAGTAAGAATAATAATAATAGTAATAATAATAATAATAAATTTGTTATATTTCTACGCTGGGCTCTTTTTCGAGGCAGAAACGTTGATCGATATGAGAATCCCTGTTAACTGGTGAGCACATAATCGCCGCATTGTAATATTATTAACATTATTACGTTATTATGAAATTGTTGAAATAAATGAAATGAAAATAAACGTCTTCCATTTCCTTCTTCTTCGCGTTCATTGTTAACCATACTCGTTTGGCTACGATACAGTTTGTAAGTCAATTATTATGCCCTTTTATTTTTCGTTTTTAGTGTAATTGCGTCTGATACCTTTTTCTTTACAGTTAAAACCAATTTCAGTTTACAACTTCGTATCATATGTAGGTATTCTGTGATTTAAATAGCATCACCTGAAGAAATCGCTAAGGTGAAGTATAGCAGGAGAAATGTATGGGGAAAAACGTAATGGTATTTTCTTAAATCTGAATACTTTCATTGAGCTTATGTACCAAATAATTAACATCGCGGTCATCGTATTTTCGGGGCTGAACAATTTTGGGATGTGTACAGGATTATATCTTAACACGTAAAGGAATCTTCGATTCATTGAATAATTTTTATTTCATTGTAAAAAGAATTACCCATCAACCTATCTTACAGTTAGATCTATTAATGAGAAATCAATGTTTCGCACGAACATATTCGCGACGCTTTACATGCATAATAAAGTACAAATTTTTCGGCCCAACAATGTTTCTTCCTCTTATTTTCATTATTTATGTATTTTTTATACATATATTATAGTTAAAGATAAACTAATGTACATTCGCTAGTACGATCATCATTTTCTCTAGTAGACAAAATGTTCAATCGTGTTCTCCTTTAATACCAACAATTTTCCCTTCATCGAACGTTCGTCTTCAAACATCTTTTATCATATTAGTTCGTGATTATTGTTACACTTTGGACTGTGCTTGAAGCTCGTTCGGCATTCAGATTCGTCGATAACGATTTGGCAATATTTAACATTAAATTTGAAAACTTCATAAGTACATTAAAGATTTCACGATTATTAGTAGCGTTAACTTATTCGTCGATTCGAAATGGAGCGTGGAATAATTTAACGATAGTTTCAAATATTTCTTAACATTTATATATAATAGTATATATTCCCAAGCTTTACAAAGTTATTAAATAATCAGGCCTCGTTAAACGTGGATGAATTATAGAAGCACCTGCTGCTATAGCATTTATTTGAATGATGCGAATATTTGTTAGACGTTTATGCTTCAAGTGGAAGATGCATCCGTGTGTTTATTGTTGAACTGCATACCGAATTTTTCGCGAGATGGAATTGTAATAAGTTCGGTTGTTTGCCGCAACGCTGATGAAATAATTCAACTTATTCAGTTTCAATCTTAATCCCAACTGTAATCAGACATATGGCTAAAATAGATTAAACTTTCCATTGCTCTGTACGTGAGAATCACACTGAGGGAAAACAAACTTTTATTTCTTCTTCTCGATTGTACGATTCGTTGTAAAAAAAAAGACGATTTCACCCCATCTAGTTGCGATTCGTCAAATGAAAATTTATTTTGAAATAATAAAGTTAAAGGAACTTCGCTCATTTAAAGTACACCAGCAAAAATGATTTATTTCCTTGCAATTCCCGCAGAATTCGTGCGCGTGTAAAATGATATTAACCCCAGAATATCTAATGTTTTCATTCGTTTTAATGATCGCATTTATTATTATAATAATTATAAATGTGTATCCATAATATCCGCTACAATCTTAAAACTTAATCGGTTACCCTCAACGTCGATATTATAATCTAGAAAATCGTTAGGAAACGTAAGAAGTATGAAAATTACTTACATTTAATATTCTAGGGTTAATCGAAGGCGTCAGTGGCCAAATTTCCTTACAAATTCAATCGTTATTTGTCGGCGAAAAGAATGCGGGTATGATATCAATATGCAAAGTCACCACGTGTAAGAAATAACAATGGCATATAAAATAAAGTCGAGATTACAATTGTTATTCGGAATCTGACATCTTCGATTACACGCGGCTCGTAAAACGTGTCTCTCAAATCGTCTCATTATGATTCTCATACACCGACATACATCGCAATTCTCTAGTGAACAACGCTATAAAATATATAGAAGTAAAATCTATAGAAACCAATAAGCATCGTCAAATTGTAAGTACATGATTCACGGGGGCTAAACTCTAGTTATTGTATCTCGTTCAAGGAAGACACGTGTCACTCGCTATCAACTCATTCTTTTAATTGCGAGTGACAATCATACACATTAGGTTTTCACACAAGCGTTGTGGACAACGAATCACAAACGTTCAACCATAAATGTTAAAACATGGGCTACATTGTTTCTTTGTGTTTTTTTTTTGTTTTTTTTTTACGTACGACCTGAACTTCAAATTCCTTTCCCCCGATTTCGATGGCATTAAAATCTTAAGCAAATGATGTCCAGGTCGTTCGATATTCGTTTAAGTTCGAAGGGTTGTGAATCGGTTTACGTTTCGCATTTTCTTTCACCAGTTACGTATAAAATTATCAAAACGACATGTGCAGTTACATCGAAGTGCTTCTTTCCCGTTTCCGTTTCCATCCTGTCCATCAATCGGTCGATGTTGAACGAAAAGTTCGATTTGCTAAATGAAATCGATCGTCGATCGTGCACGGTTCATTTAGATCTTGTACGCTTCGTTCTGCTGCACAATCGGGATTCGTGAAAACAAATTCGGAGATCGTATACGCGTTATATACAGTAACATCACATATAACAATCGGGATGATTCGCGAGGCACAACTGTAGGCGATACATATGAGAAAATCAACGATCGTTAAATCGGCAACCATAAACACTCTCTGCGTTTGGGAGCAAACTTTCTATTAGAGAAAACATGACCGTTTCAACAATCTTCTGTACAATATACATACATGTATGTAGCGGTGAATATATCATATCTTCGTGTACGACATACGGTACTGTTTCTTCGCTTTTCCTCCGCTTTAATAACGACCAAGTTACGAAAAGGGCCGTGACATTGTGCTTCTAGTGTGCGCTTTTGCCGTTTCATCGGCAGACGTGACGATTCAAGTTTGCTTCCTTATCGCGTGCAATTACTGGAATGACTTCGTTGAGATCTTCTCGTCTTCGATGCGAAACATCAACGTACTTGGCATTCAAGTTGGAAGTATTGAAATACTTAGGCGCACGAAAATACGATTTACGAAGCTCCAAAATCCTCAGCAAGAACAAAGTTGAATTTGCTAGTCTAAAGTATATTGAAATATTCCGGGATATAACTTAAATGGTGCGAAATTTGAATTTACCGCATACTAGTTCACGAGAAATGTAAGAAGTGTAGTCAGAAAGGAAAGAATGTCGAGATTTGTTCGTTATTCAGCGATTGTTGTCACGACCCTTCGATATTTTCCTCCCTGTGAAACACGAGTCCTGCTAGATTATAGTAATGACAACGGTAATTCGCACGATTAATATCAAAATTATTTGATGTCTACGCTCTATGTTTAGTGTTTATTCCCGATTAACCAATTACTCATCTAAGATGCACGGTCAATGGGATAATTAAGTTTCATTAGCGGATCCGTAATTTGCATTTGTTCCGCACTCGCTTCAGCATGCTCGTGACGAATGGTTTCGAAGGAAGACAATTAATCTTGGATGCAACGATACTTAAATCTGGCAGCGAGTAAAATATATCGAACTAATATACCGTGTATTTTAAGTCAATATGAATATCCCCCAAATGATTTCGTTCGACGCGATCGAATTCGAGTCTGGGTAAAATTTAGTAAATCACTGGCATATCGGTAGAACTCAAATATTTCGATGACCAATTTAATGAATTTCTACGATTACGAGAGGAGTAGGCAGTCTCAAAATGCTATTTCGTTCCGATCCTGATGAGTCGTTCGTCGGTACAAAACGAAGAAAGGATTGATCGTTGCAAAAGATCGATCAGATTTCCGGACGTTTTACCTCTCGACATTCCTCGTTTTTTCTCTTCGTGAAATATAACATTTTTCTAGAAGAAACGCAGAAGTCACTCGCACGAAGACGTCGATAAAAAGAAAACGTGGAAATAAAGACATGTTGCTACGCGAGGACGATTCAAGCAGCGTTTTCAAATTTCCCGAAACTCGGCTTAAAACAATGACTTCATGAATGAGCGATCTTGAGTTGTATGTAGTGCTTGCGACATTTTATCATTCGTTTCGACATCGATCTTGCGACTTTAATCAACGATCGATACGCTTCGCGATATATTTCTGCTGTTTACACGAAAGGCGGAATCGACGAGGGACGAAAGTGAAACCGAAATTATTGCGAAGGTGGCACGCCGTTTTTTTTGTTTTTTTTTATAATTTACTAAACCCGCGGAATTATTTTCCACGATAGATCTCTATGATACGATCCTGGTCCACGTACTCGAAAATGTGAGGCGCGTCCATCAGGATCCCGATGGTGCCCGCGGTTGTCACGAGGAAGAAAATGTAGAGCTGCAATCGATCGATTACCATTGCCACATATTTCCAATCTTCTCTTGTCTGAAAAAGTATATAGAAACTCGTTGCAGAATCATACTGTGCGAAAGTCGCGATCATTAAATGAAAAATAGTTTCCATTCCGAAGGTGTTTCCTTGTTCCTTTTCTAAACTAATTCTTAAACCGTGCGTATACCACTTCAGCATCTGTCATTCAATACAAAATGTATTTTAAATAACGACACTGAGCCTTTCATCAATACAAATTTAAGTTCCGCTATTTATCGTACATCGCTTTGCATGCATTTCATTAGTTCGAAATTAAGTTTCTAACCGCGACAAGCTGTGAAAGTGTACCGGTATAATAATATTGAAGAAATTGAAAGCGTAAACCTTTCTTTGGAACGGTATGACGAAGCCAACAATAACGATCGCTATAAAAGTAATACAACCGTTTCCCACCTGTATGTACAAATCCTCGTTTCTCAAGTGCTCAGCAATAAATTCGACAGCCTCTGTGGCCTTGCTAGCCTCCGGGCTCAGCAATATTGAGTCCGAACTTTCAGATCCTCTTCTATCAGCCAAACCCTCTCCTCCAGCCGCGCTGGAACCGCTCGTAGTATGATGGACCTTTCTATTAACCTTGCAGTTCGGATGATGAAGATCGGACAGCTCCATCACCTCCATCTTCGACTTGGTCAACGAGCCTGGCAAATGTTTCGGTAACTCTGTAGGACTTCCTGAATAGGTAGACGTCGGCAACGTCACGTTCGGTATTTCCATCATCCATCTCAGACGAGTCTTCTTCGGTCTTCTCATAAGCAAGATCGTTGGCAAATATTTCAAGAATATTTTTCTGATCAGCTGCGGCATCCTGTGGGTCCTGGGCCCCCGGAAGTTCCAATTGATGATGATCACGGTGACCAAGATACTGACGGTGTTCATGATGAAAGTGAACAGCAGATATTTGGCGATCAACGGAAGTACGAGGGATGTCGGTGGTAAAATCTTGCTGACCAGTAGAAGAAACACGACCAGCGAGAGGAGAATACTGATACCCAGGGTGACCTTCTCGCCGGCCTCTGCCGGAAGGTAAAACACCAGGACGCAGAGGAAGGAGATCAGTACTGTCGGAAGGATCAAGTTCACCGTGTAGAACAGAGTCTTGCGCCTGATGATTATGTAGAACGTGATGTCCGTTTCTGTGGGAAAATCGCCCTTGTAGGTATTCAGATAAGCTGGAACGCTGATGATGTCCCAGGTGCCGCTTTTCCAGTAGTCGGACAGGTCGACGAAGTTTTTGTTGTTGTACAGGGCCAGAGAGACTTGGTCACCGTTGAAGGTCCAGGATCCGAACTTCATGATGCAAGTTTGCTGATCGAAGGGGAAGTATGTCACGTCGATCGTGCAGGAACTCTGGTAGATAGCTGGGGGCACCCAAAGTACGTCGCCGTTCGGGTATATCAGGACGTTGCTCTTGTAGCGAACTTCGTAATTGCCATCGGCGCTGAAAATTATTTCATGGTTCTATCAATGTGGGCAATGTGAAGAAACTGTTTAGATATTCTTCTTGGTGATTTAAATGTGTAATAGTTGTGGAGGTAAAATATAAGAACATGGGAGTATGAAAATATAGACATATGAAAATATAGACATATGAAAATATAGACATATGAAAATATAGGCATATGAAAATATAGAAATATAGAAATATAGAAATATAGAAATATAGAAATATAGAAATATAGAAATATAGAAATATAGAAATATGGAAATATGGAAATATAGAAATATAGAAATATAGAAATATAGAAATATAGAAATATAGAAATGTAGAAATGTAGAAATGTAGAAAAATAGATATGCTTTTCGCGTAAAAAATGCTGTTCGAATGATAATCCTGACAATATTTAATTTTGCTAAAGAACAAACCAGTTCGGCGTATAAAAATAAATAACTTTCACGTACTTGTTAAACAATACGATGTCCGGTTTCCACACTTTGTCGGGCGGTAACCTGAGAACTCCGATTCCGCCATAATCTGCCTCGTCCCATTGCAATTGATAGTCCGTCCAAATGAATCTCAACCATACATTCGATTTCATGATCTGGTTTTTCTCGTTCTGAAAAATACCTTGTGCCATATTCAAATTCCCTCAATCAGCACAACAATACCACGAAACCATTCAAGACACGCGGAAATGTGATACAAGATTCACAAATTACGATACTACTAACACTCTCTACAACAATGCATCCCCGTCGGGATACGTCCAAAAATTGTTAAACGATACAATTTCGAATTCCCCACGGAGACATGCAGGACTACTCCCTGTCCCACCGCCCACTCACAAGTTCCATCTCCGACAGAATCAAATAAATACCCATCGAGTACACTCACCACGTTAATCAGCTGCACGAAAGCGAGGCCAAAATTCACGTGCACCTTCTCCGTCATATTCTGCACGGGCCTGATAAGTTTGTTGTACCCCCTGAACAGATCCCGCACCAACCTCTCCTCATCTTCGGAACACAGCCCTGCGGAACGATGACAATCGAACAAATCAGCATCCGGCGATCACTGAAAAACCAACTGGTTCGTCGTTTAAATGGAACGTCAACCGCTTACCGACACAGAACACCGTGGAGATGAGAAGGAAACGCGCGAGCCGCATACAAAAATGCATTTTCGGGCAGGTTTTGAAGGTGTCCCACCCGTATACAACCGTAGACACTCCACAGCCACCGCCACAGATCAATATGAGTACGCAGACGCTGGCCAATAAGTGCAATTCCTTTCTTGCCGCCTGTTCCACCGACAAACACCCTCTTCCATGCTTGCAGAAGTGATCAGCAACCCTTTCCCCGGTGTTCCCTTCGTTTTCACACCGAGGATCGTACTTCCCGAACGATTATTCGCAGCCACGTTCGACGAAACAACGACGCTGCACAGGCATACAGTTGCCGTTTGTACATGGGACGCGCGACTGGGGTGCCAGGCGTTCAGAATTTTGGGGATGATGGGCAGGGTTGCTCACGGGTAATACGCCTCACAGATGCGCAGGCCAGGTGTTCGCTGGGCGCCAGGGGATCTGCTTTATCGAGGTGGCCTGGACAAGTCGGGTCGATGGATCGAGGGGCGGATGCTGACTGTGGAATTTTTGGTCGGGGAAGTTTCTTTGGTACACGAAAAAGTTTTTTGTTCGTGGACGTTGTTGTAGCGCAACGGGGATTCAATTGAATATTTACATGGGTTCGCACATGGTTCGGCGCTTCAAGAGTAAAACGCGTGATTTGAAGTATACGAGACATACGAGAGCCGCATCGCTGGAAATTTCCGCGAAGTTTTTAATGAATTTTTAGTGGGAAACTTGGATACCGAGGAATCTGTGTAGGATATTGATATTTATTTATGATTTAATGACACAACTTAATTTAATATACGTACACACGCGAACGATCTAATGCTACTTTTAATACTACGTGGAAAAACTATGTGAACAAAAGGAAACGTCTTCTTGCTGCACGTCGTCATCACAACGTGCCTTCTCGATCTTTTTTCCGATCGTCGAACGTTTTCTCCTTCCGACGCTTCCGTGTGCCACGCTGCCACATTTCGCAGTCACACATATACCCACATCTGTATATGTATGTATATTTATTATGCAACTCCGACCGGAGGAAATTAAATGGTGTTAATTGCCCGCACATCTTCTCGAATGATTATACCGGCCAGCTGAAATCAGGAACGCACGATGAATTGTACTCGCGCGATGAACTTGGATATAAATTAGCAACCTTTCTCATCAAGTTCAGAACGGTGAAAATCACTAACACTCCCTTGCCGTCCAAACGCACTACGAAATCCACTTCCAAGCTACCCTCTAATAAATAGTAAAAGCTCTCCTATTAAATACATTTCACTTCCCCGAGGCCGCAAGTCATCGCGAATCGATCACACCCCCTTTCCCCTAAGTTTCCTCCTTCTTCGACCCCTTATCGGCGAACCCAACAAATCTCGCCGCGCAACAGTATCGATCGGCCGATTCGAACCCCGTCCCACGATATTATCGGTACGCCTAACCGTATATCGTTCCCGGGATTTCACCGTAAAAAGCAAACACCATGAACGAGCGTGCCGATAACAGGCCACCCCCCCCCCTCCCAGGGGGTACATATTCGATCGTGGAAAAATACACCGCCGAGAGTTCCGGCCAAGCAATAACCGCGAAATACGCGAAACGCTCGTGTAACTGGCCGATCCTAGAAACCGGCAATCTGCTGCGGTCGGCCACGATACACCGTGACGCTGTATCTACGTGAACCAGATCCACGTTCGCCGCGGTGCATTCGACCGGGGTTATTGTTATGTCAAACGATGCGAGTGCGCCGCGTATCGTTGCGGCCGGCAGTTTCGTCTGTGCATAGAACGGGAAGAAAAAAGGAGAAAAAAAAAAAATTGGGAAAGAAAGAAAAAGGATATAAAAGGGACGGGCACAGGGACGAGCGCGTGTGTCACGGTGTGGAATTATTAAAAAGAGCAACGGCGGTTGGATCGCGTGCGCCCCTTTGTCTGGTACGCCGTTTAGCCCAGTTTTCTGTTACGTTTTATATTTAAACGTCTCCGGCGGTGAACTCGATGCCAGATCGACGGGGATGAAGTGCTGTCTGTGGGTACATCGAATGGCCCTTTCGAACGCGGTCGATCGTGGCTCGTGGTGCGTTCCTTATTGATATATGAAAAATCTCTCGAGCGGGGTTCTATTTCGGGGCGGCCTTTTTGTTTGCCGGACAGTGTTTTACGTTTTCGCCGATCTTCGTTGTTTTTCACTTTTTCTGCGCCCGGGGTGACGGGGGTGGGGACTGATTTTGACGGCTGGAAATTCAATCCACCGACCGGTGCACCTTTTCACGCGTTCATCTGGTGTTTGGCTCTTGAAACGCGGTGTCGCGTTCTTGTGTGCACGTGCGTGAATGAGAGAGGGAGAGAGACTCTTTGGATACTGGGTAGGACGGTTTGTTTTGGAGCAGTTTATGCGTTTTAAAGGGTGCAGGGGCGTGGAAGTCCATTTATGGGGATGCAACGGAGGATAAAACTGTTGGTCTAACTGGATTGGCCGAACGGTGTATGGGGTTCACTGAATTGCCTCCCGATGAGCGATATTCAGGAAAATATTCAGGAAAACAATGGAACTTTAGTTTTAAATAACTGCGAGAGACTTTAATGCACAAGGTTACTTAACACTCTCGTAATTATAATATTTAATTGTCTAGCATAGTTGATGTTTAATATATTCAACGCATTCAGCGGGGAAACGGACTAATATCCTATTTATACGATCACTCGATAAAATCGAATTGTTGTCGGACGCTTGATTAAAATACGCGATAGATATTATTTGCTGTATTATGAGAGGAAAGCGATCCGTTACCGATCAATGCCATTCAAGTAGACACCTTTCCCCGTCCGAATTACAAAAGAGCCTCTGCTAGTTTTGAAAATAAATTCACGTCGCCAGACCTAAAAAGTAATTATTCTGTAGCGAAATTAGTGCCGAAATAAAGCCGTTTATACTACTTCGCGAGCCTCAATTATTCCATGCAGGAGTATTTCGCGCGCGATAATTTGCACGCTAGAGTCTTTTAATTGAGAAAGTTTTTCGACGGCAAATCGCAACTTCTATTCTCTAGAAAATCGTATTCCCAAAATTCACGGTTTCAAGTAATCGTCCAATTCACGAATTTCTACGAGGTCTGAAAGGAAGAGTGCAAGTATATTGTAGATAAAATCCGAATCCCATTAGTTCTTCATATAAAATTAGTCTGAAATCTTCTTCAGCTAATTCCAAGATGAGTTGGGAACCAGTCTTTTTCGAACACTGACCTTGCACGATAGCGCAAAAGTTTCCCGTCCATTCTTCTGCTAACACTTCGTAGAATTCATTCTCAGCGAGTTTAATTGCGAATTACGCGCTCGTTAAAATTCCGTTCCTCTTCTAATCGCTCGAGATAAACAATTGCTGGTCAGAGTTTCATTAAACCGATTCGAAACGAGCCATTATTCGCCATTAAACATCCGGTCGATGAAATACTTTCCTATTTTTCACAATTGTATACGCTACTTTTCGCTCTGTCTAAAAAGCGAATTAACACGGTTGTTATTTTTTGGTTAGTCGTTTGTTCAATTTGCAAACTGAATCATCTATTTGGATCAATTCTGATATGCCTGCGAAATTTTGTCTTCAGAAAAATAAATGTAAATATAAGCTAATACAGAATTAGGTAATAAAATGTGAGGATATTAAGACAGACGAAAACCAATTCAACCACTATTTTAGAATTTCTATGAAGTTCTTTAAATAAATGATGAAGAGCTGTGTGCACAATTGTATGCGAACGCTGCGCAGACGAAATTGCCTTATACGAGGAAAAGTATGTTGAATGTACGATAAATTGAAGCGCTTCAATTCGTTCACTGGTTGGCGCACACCAGTGACAAGTTCAAGTTTCTTGTACAATTAAGAAATTCGTGCAGGGGGGCATTCATGAGCGAGTAACTACGTTTCGGTTGAACAGAAGTTAGCAATTGACTGTGCAACGTATTACATCTGTCGCAGCTGTTAGCTTTAAAAGTTTGCTTGATTAGATGAAAACTGTTTTGCGTTGAAATTCATCATTTCCTGTTTCAACGGAAGTATTCGAGCACGTGTATGTCTAGGGACCAGTTGCGAATGGATTTGCAAACGGAGTAAAACTACGTGGGTTATTATTTTAACGCGTTATTATTTTAGTTATATTTTAACAAAGATACGAAATTTGGAGAGAATGTAATTTACTACTGGCACGTGTGTTAGACATTTCTTTAAGAATACAACCAACTTTTGCATTACTTTTTATACTTCTGTATACGTTGATCACTTCTTCTATTTCTACCTCGATATTAACAACTTTTCCATCAAATTTAGCCGAAGCTAATTTGTTGTTGTGCGAAGAAAATCAGATACAGATAAAGGTGCTCCATTGTCTAAAAAGAAATATATGTACACGAATTAATTTACCCCTTTCCTATCAAAGTCATGGAGCTTTAAACGAAAGTAATTTACATCTCGAAGCTTGCAGGAAGAAAAGGAGAACTTAAAATTTCAATTTAAAACTTCCTTTGTGTCTTCCGGCAATGGCCTTTCACTTTTTATTTAATTGGAGTATTAGAATTGTCATCAGCGCTGGCGTATCTGGGTCGGAGCAGTATTAAGGGTGAAACCGCGAGCTCGTTAACGTTTAAGCCCTTTGTCTAGTGGAATATCATTCACCTATTAATCCAGAACCGGTACCTACTCTTCTCTGATATCGTAAGAAAATCTAATTCCCGATAGCATGATCCATTGTCTCCTTCAAAGTGGACGTGCTATGTATTTCATGTCGTGATTAAAACGACATATTTGATCGCGGAACATCAGATAGTTAAAGGAAATGCAGGAAATGAAAACGTGTAGATCCATTTGTATTTAAAAATTACAATATGTCTCTCCTTTTTTCCTTAAATAAGTTTATCTTGTACCATATACCCTCCACCTTTAACACCCCTTTCACTGGGTAGAATCGAAAATATTTTAGTCCTATTTAAAAGTGAAACTTTATTTTGATAATTCTCCTACCACTGCGCCCGTCGAGAAATTATTTACACCAGCCACTGCCAAAGAGAGAAACATCTTTTTCATAACTTTAATCTCTCGCGAGATATTCCACCGTTTCCAATTTGACGGAACACCCTGTAGATTAATATACTCATCTTATAGTTAATGAATGTTTTAATTAATAATATAACCCCGTTACATATTTTTCAATAAAAATACGACGTAGGCAAATTCGTCACAGTGCACGAAAGTACCAATATCCAAATAGATATTTCTTAAATCGGGGCTGTACGATGTAACGTCACGATGGAAACGAACATCTAATTAAAGTGTTCAAACAGGTGGAACACAAACAGCAGAAACAGACCTCTCCAATAAATACTCAGCCCTGAATATTGTTACATAACTGACGCAATATAACATACAACATCTGTTCAAAAAGCCTTCACGATTAGATATCATTATTTCGATATTTCATGAAATTTTCATTCATTGAACTATCCAGAAACTGTAAACCCGATACTCTCTGAATTACTATACTGTTAATTAGTATAAATAATATCAAATTAGTATAATTCCTTAAATCCTAGAAGACAACGATGCAGCTGAATATGGAAATAAGTTTCTTATCCGGCCAAGCATATTTGGCGAAATTTCTTATTCTAAGGCAGTTATCTGATAATTTGCATAGACTTTCCTTAAGTTCGCGTTGGTTCGCATAACACGATCGTCGATGCTGATATCAGCAGTTTTCAACCGTCGCAGATAAGACTGGAACGCCGGCACGCTAATCTTGAATAGAAATTGTCTGTCGAAATTGTTTGCCTCCCGAGTCCCGGCATGTAATAAAGGCGTATTCCTATCCGACTAAATTCCATTACGCACATATTCAGCGTGTGTTGCTGCAGACGCAGCTTCGCCGTCCTGAAATCACGGTTTGTTTCAGGATCCATCTAAAGAGGATATTGTGCCGGCATAGATATGTATATACTTATACATATACTTCCGCCGGATGGAGGATTAAATTAATCTGGAGGGTAGGAGCAAACGAAGCATGTACAGGGTACGGCCGAATAACACGTGCAAGCAGGCACGAGGTGATTCCTTATGAAAAAATAAGGACAAAATATGGAATTAAATTTGTTCATTTAAGGCTTAGTTCTCGAGAAATTCGAGTTTGAAAATTCGATGCGATAAGAGGGAGACTTTTAGGGAACAACATTTTGTTTGATCAAATACAAAATTGCTGAAATCGATTGCCTCCGTGTCGTATGCATAGCTGTGCAAACTTGATTATCTCGAAAATTAGGCCCTGAATGGTAAAATGTTATTGCATATTTTGTCCCTATCTTTCCACGAGGGATCGTGTATACGATTAGGTGTTCTGTTAGCTTAATCATACTTTTATAATCGATGAACGAATATCGTGGTTACGAAAGTATGCATTTTTTTTAGCTACAGCTATTTACATCGTTTCAGAAAATATTTTATTCTTGTTTTATTCCAGCGGATACTAAAATTTCTTATGATTATAATAAGGATAATACAAGTTAATAATAAAAGCGGATAATAAAAATTTCATCTCGCGCACGATTGTACCTTCATGCTGCACTTTCGAAACCGAAAATAACCTTCTCCAATGCTCCGTATAACTCGAAGTCAGCGTTAAACTGCATCGATCATATTTCATTAATGAAAACCAAAGAAAAACCGTTGCGGTGGACTGCGGTCGCATTAATTTATAAGTTGTACTGGCAGCATTGCCAAAAGGGTCATTAGTTAACTATGCCGGGAAACAATGAACACTTTCGTCCGGCAAACAGCTGCTCCAAATTTGTTTACCAATAACGGTGCTCGACAATAGATAAATCGAATGAACGACAAACATCCCTACGATTGTACATACAAATTTCATCTGTGCATTTGCAATGTTTCCACTGCGATTCATATTTACGTAGCTAACTATCGGACCCAAGAACGGTGCACATTGAACAGAAAATATGAATTACCATTCGCGGATCGCGATGGGGAAAAGCATTTTTTATTTTCAATTATTTGATACACCTATAATAACGTTTATCCCACCATAAATACTATTATAGTGGAAAGATTAGGAATCATTCGAACAAAAATGATAGCAAGGCGATAATAAATAACAAAAATCTACTTCCAAGAAATTACTGCAAATATATCACCGCGCCTGGATATTTCCAAAAAGAAGTAAACTGTATCAGATAAGTCCACACTCTATACTTTCTGAACACAACTTCTATATTCTTCACGTCGTAATTCTGCTAACCATATTTCCCATTCACGTACCTACATATGTCGTACTCTTTCACCGTCGCATTCTACACGAAGAATCGCAAACATTCCTCGCGTTTCGTAATTCCATCGTGAACGCAAAAGTATGAAGCACGAAGACACTTCTTATTGTCTGAGTGCTCATCGTCGAGATGCATTGTTGTAGTCGGAACAAGGGGAGTTGGATTACCGTTTGCGATCCCGCGAGTGTCAGACCGCCGTGCTACTTGCGAATTCCTATTACAATCCCGTTAATCGTTGCGGTTATTAGTTTGAAACTTAGAGTAACCATGTCACCGGCGCTGGAGCTTTGCAAAACGCGACCAGCGAACTTAAGCACCATCAACTACGGCAACGACACTTAACGACTCGTCGTTTGATCGCGGGTTAAACGCGAGCATTGATTGACGTGCCATAGTTTCTGGCCGCTTGACAAATTTTTATCGAAAGTGTTCCCGAGCATTTCGGAGCTTGGGCAAGAAAATTGGGTAACTGGATGTAAAGGAATTTCGTTGGCACTCCTTTTTACGATGTTCGATTAGTTGAAGGTTTGTGTGAAAGCTTAAAATATGTTCATAGATGTATCTGTTGTCAGTATTTTGGGGAATTCTCGGGTTGCTTCTTAATTTTGTAGAAAGTTCAACCCTATACTTTGTTAGAAATTTAGAATAAAAAATAGATTCCTCTTGCGTGAGAATAAAATTCTCGAAAATATGATATACGATGTAATGTAAATAATGTAGTGTAAATAATAATAACAATATAATATAAAACATAATCATTATATAAAAAATATAATTCCACAATAATGACAAATAATTCTGAATATTCCAAAAATTAATAATAAAGCTTGAAAAATTTCTCCTCGACCCTCGGTTGTGGATCTTATGGCCTTTATTAAAACAACCAGATGATCATTTCTATTTAAGCACAGAATTTAATACAGACATATTTCATCACTCCAATGTTGCAATTAAGCTGCTTTGCTTGATAATAATATTCCCCGATACGTCACGCGGTATGAATAAAACGGGAGGCCAAGTGACTATGATTAAGAATCGATTTTCGTTAGAAGGCACTTCGACAGTGTATCGTCGTCCCAGATCCTTCAAACGACAGTAGCAGCCGTTACTTCAATGAAGATGACAGCGAAACGACATTATAGAATACCTTATGACGCCCAAGGAATATTGAAGGTGTAGCGAGGAGAATAATAATTCGTGACAACTACACTTTACCAGACGAGTACAAAATTGTGGAATATTTTATAATCTACGAGAAACACGAGAAGCGAACCTTGAAATATACAGGTTAACCATATTAATAGATCTAGAAATTCATTTATATAACAGACGTATTTAAACGGAAGCAACAAGAAAGTAAATATCAAATCCGCTGAAAAGTTTTGAAAATACAGTTGAATAAATATTTTCAAGAAATTTAATCTTTTACCGAATCTTCGATCATGTTTGATCGACAAAATGGGTGGGCAAGATTGCCTCGAGGATATTTTTTACAATATAAACTTTCATCGAGACGGGATCGTGTAAACAAGTTTACTATATCCCGCAAGGAGCGCAAGGTAAAGCCCGGATCAATTTCGCCTTAAATTTTATACAAAATCCACTTCTGGAGCGTCCGAGGTACGCATCAAACGATACAGAGATGAATATTCAAATTTGCAATGGAAGTTTTCAATATCCCGTGTCAACATCGACAAAAGGAGGCCACCGGTGAATATTCGGGAAACAGGGAGGCAACGAAAACGCATCGGGAAGGATTTAGCGGCAATAGAAATTTCTAAACCTTCCCCAAACAAACTTGCCTAATCGTCTCTATATTCCACGATAATCGGGTTGCCGTGAAGCCGTGTCAAAATATCGCGCAAACGAGATCGATCCGCCGGAACTTCCAAGGAAACAGATTCGATCATCTGCTTTAGTAACATTCCGCCCATGTTAATTATTCAGTTTGGGAAGTTGATCGTGGTTACTTGCGGAACAACTACACATAACCGATCGATTTCCCTACGTTCCTCAATGATAGAGAACGCCCCTACAGAGTTAAGATACGCGCCGGATGAAAACTGGACCACGGTTGAACGCAAGAACCATAATTGATGGCGTTCTGTTTTGACAGAATCGCATTATTCCGGCTACTTACCAAATCCGGCAACGAGCATGGTCGCCGTCGCTTCGATGATAATTAATATTTGTTCGAAACTCGCGTCATTATTCACCCTGCGCCCCCCGTTTTTCCTTACATTTTATTTTCCCCTTTTTCATTGACGGTCTTAATGAATGGAGTTTCGCCGATTATTTATGCCCTCCTTGTGTACATTGTTCTGGCCGTCTGTACTGAGAGCATTGGGAAAGGAAGAAGTTTGGGGAGTTCGCTTCGGATGATTTTTTGGAAACTTCCGGCTATGCTGATTAACAGGGACATTTGGGATTTCAATGGGGATATCAATGGGAATATGCCTTTTCCATCGTGCAGTAGGAGAGTTTATTTTAGAGGGTGATTGTAAATCATTATGATTTAATAAAATATTGTGTACCAGTGGAAGCGTTTAATTTCTATCTAGTCATTTTTCAAATGCCAAAAGTAAACGAAGGCTTTCTATATTCTTCTATCGTCATTTCGTTTTGAAACAGGTCTTAGAAATTTTGTCACACTTCTGCAGGAAGGTTTTACTCGATGAAGACCAATCTGCTGTCGCTCAGAGATGTCGCTTTTATTTTTACTTTGCGCAAACGAAAGAATACAAGGTCGGCTCAGCACGAGCGTTTTACTTTGTAAAATATATTTCGCGTAAATAGCATCAACCTCGGTGGCAACCTATTTTTCCGATGCTAAAAAACAAGAATATTTTTGTTTAATGGAAGCACAAACGATTTCCGTGCTGGGGCTTTAAACCATCAAACACAATCCTTAGTGGCGCAGTTTTGCCGTGCTTTATGCAAACAATCGAACACAGAGACACGTCAATGGAAAAGCGTAAAAGAGTAACTCGAAATATTTCATTCAAGTGTGCCGCGTGCACTTTGATTCCTTCCAACTGTTTGCATTGAATTCGCGTTACATGCGCCGCGGCAAAAAGGGAGCGCAGTTATTATTCTTCGGTTTTAAAATTACGCAACCATCGTATAAATAAAATTGCTAAACATTCGAACAGTTTGGGTGTCTGTACAAAACGGACAAGGGGATATATTCTGTGAAATAATTTTCCTCGATGGGACAATAAAATCTACGTGAAACTTATATTAAGAAATTCCAAAACAATTTCCTATCGTAAGTCAGTCTGGTGAATACACTTAATAAATATTTGTATGATCTTTAGCAATACTAATATGGAACGCATCGTTTCCATTTCCTGATCTCGGAGAACATCACCCTTGTCCCAGAGACAATCGAAATTTACAAAGTCGTACCCTCAAATAATATAAAGAAATGTTTCTATAAGAGTGCACGTAACATTGCAAAAATAAAACTACCCTTCGAACACGAACAAACTTAAATTCAACAACTATTACCACTTTCTACTTAAATATCTGAACGCAAGCTCGCTAATGAAAGTACGAATAACCGTTCATCCTCAACGCCTCTGAAATTACATAGCCTAATTCGGAACATAATGTTGGAAGCCTCTTAAGTACGCGTCACGAAATTCGCGAAGCATTAGCCAGGCATTAGCAAATTTCACGATAGTTCGATCGTCAGCAGAGATAGGAAAAGAAACGTGCAGGAGCGTTGAGGGATTCCATCCTTCATCCTCGATAACTTGCTCGTTGTCGCCTCCACGGTGTCCATCAGACAGGACTGACAGAGATTAATGGAGGTTGGCCAGTGATGAGGGAAATAAGGATGGCGTTCACCGTAGCAAAATCCTCGAAATCGATCGTGTTTTTCTGCGAAACGTTCTACAGCCATCGGCTTCCCGAAAAGTCTATCGACAGGGAAACGTGGCGTCACTGTTTCCCCTTGAATGATTTTTGTGCCGAGGTTCAGAAACAGGCGAAGCTTTGATGCATCAAAGTACAGATTCGGAATTTCATTACCTGTACCAGCGATATTATAACAGCCACGCAAGCAAACGGTTTGAATTATTTCAAGTGTTATTCAGTTATTCAGTTATTATTATTATTCAGTGCACAAAGTCGCTAGAAAGTAAAATTTTCCACCTGGCCGGATTATTAATACACGGTACTGTTATAATTCTCCTGTATTCGTCGAATTTCAAGTAGAAAATCAATAAATTATGTGATTGCAGAACGAAGTGCGAGTCGTAGTTAAAATTTCTGTTGCAACGTTAATCATCCTAATCCTCAGTACTTCGGATGTAATAAGCCTTCAACGGTCGTCGGAGAATTAATTCCGTGTATTTAAGGATCATCATTAATACATTAATTTATACGTCAGCAGTTATTTGATATCACGAGGATTTTCGCGATTTCAAAATTAACCAGACGTCGTTAACAAATTTTACGTTCACCTTGCGCAATAAGTTTGCTCGATATGTGTAGTCACGGTCTCAGAATTTTCGTAACATATTTATTTATTTAATTACATAATAATCTCTCAGCAAGTATAGTGAGCAGACATAAAGGGATAGTCGATAACACGACCCAGCATCCCTGAAAAAGCCGGGGGAAATATTCCTCATTGTTAATAGGAATACAGAGTGCCCATGGAAGTATTCAAGGAAACGGATGTTATCCTGAATCATATATAGACAACGGTTTACTTGCTTCGATTACATGATTTTGTGGGTAAGGGGTGTTCTGAAAACAACAGTGCAGGAAATGGTAGAGGTATTGCACGAAACGGAGAGTGAACGAATGGGGGCGAACAGTGAACTACTTTAGCTATGAGCTCTTGATAACTATGTTGCATCCTTCAATAGAAAGACAGAAATTTGTTGGAGGAATTTTAGATAAAAATGGTAATTGTTTAGAACAGGGAATTCTTCTCAATTGTATTGTACTATAGTATAAAATGGCTATTGATGTCAGGTAATTATTGGTAATAGATTAATAATCGATAAAGAATTTATGAAATATTGCAAAGATATTATTAATGATACAAAAATTATAGTGGAAATGTTTTTTAAGACAGTGCAGCAGTTTGTCTATATCAATTTTGAATGAACTATGTTTTAAATAAAATTGTTTCCATCTCCAGAGTCAATTAGGTGTTCGCAATTGATGCATTTATGTAATATGATAAACGTACTGCTTCGATATAATTGGTTATTGATAATTACACGGTGGTCGACCTTGCCCAGTATAATTAATGTTTGTTTCAATTAAGTTGTGTAAATGTTCCTGTATTAATTTGTATAGTTTGGAAGGATGCATTTTTTACATGCTCGCGCAAAAACCTGTCTGTATATTGTTCTATCAATATTTTAATGAAGAATACTTAATAATTCATGTAATTGCAATATTTGAGTTTACTCCCGTCATTTAGCATCAAACATTATTCAAACATTCTTGCTGGTTTTACAGAATAATTTTATACACACTTTGAATCTAAATTTTTAAATACGATCGTCCGGTATCGTGTCGCAAATTAAATGTAAATAACTGAATACCAACTTTGAAATTCACTACCCCGTCTACCAAATAATTACAATAAATATGTTAAAAATATTGTGAAAAATTGATCACCCAATCGTACTACAATTTTTAATTATAACGTTATAACGTAAATTTTTCATAACGATGAAAGTGTTGTTTGCAAATAGTTCATTGGTATTCACTACTTGGGTGACAAATATTTTTATCATCTTCTTCATACAGGGTACATCAATTATCTCAACTCCTCGAAATGAAGGTAACGCGAATGTTGGGCACTGAAATTAAAAAGCTCAAGAAGAATTTCAAGGGGTGCAAGAATTACCTTTCCTTTGAAATTTAATATCAGGTTATCCGTGTTTTGCCGCCTGGAGAAACGTGCATTCGTTACAAATAAAAGATAAACGTGGCAAACGTTCCACGAATAAGTACGTAATTGTTTAGTCAGGAAGTGTTCCTTTAGATTATGATCATACCTTCTTACAATGCATTACGTTGCACAATGCAGATACATTAAAGAAGATACACAACCCAAACACAGGATAAAAGAATATTAAGGTGAAACACCGGAGAAGATTAAAACATAGCACTTGAGTAGGACATTTTTATTACCGGAAGAAGATGATTAAAAGATATCCTATGCAAAATTCAATTTGAAAGCAGTTTCGTTCGTCGTAAAAATTGGAATAAATTAATATGTTTCTTTTAATTCATTATTTATCGAATAATATTAGTCCTTTTAATTTTAATCTCCCAATTCAAACCATCTTTTCTCCTTTAATCCTAAAGTTGGATATTTTCAGCATAATTGAGTGTTATTGGAATAATTGGAATAATGAAAAATTGTCCAGTTGGAACAAACAGGAGATTTTCATCTTTATATCAGACTAAAATCCACTAAAATTTTACATTGAATTATTTTTTAATAAATACTAACTCCGTCACTAGTAGTTTTCTCATTAACCTAATTTGTCTTTTGGAAA